>CP125837.1:64609096-65809096 GCA_030408175.1 Trifolium repens | reverse complement strand
CCGACATGGTGCGATATGTTATTTAACCGACGAAGGACTATGTGCCCATTTGCTAGCACACCAAATGACCATAAATTGAACAAACTAAAATTTCGAAAGAAAAAAAAAACCATAGAAGAGAGGTGGGAGAGTGAACATTTAATGAACCAATTAGAATTGGCCACGTGGCAGGTCTTTGACTGGAGCAGTAGTCACTAACTACCGACGGTTCCGCGACTTGTGCCACAGATTGCAAGCATAGGGTGTCCGCGAGTTATGTCACGGATATATATTACACAAAAAAACGACATAACAGAAAAAAAAGAAATTCATTATTCATATTTTAAAAGTACTCCCTCCGATCTTAATATAAAAAAGAAATTCATTTTTTTAAATACATTGAAATATTAATGTATTTAGAATGTATCTAAAGAGTGAATTTCTTCTTTTTTTTAAAAAAAAAAATATGTACAAAGTACATTTGTGTTCATTGAAGCCAAATGGAAGAGCTTCAACAAAATGGATTTTCGAAAATCGAAACTAAAGATTGCATAGATTATGCTCGAGCTAGCTAGCAGTGATGTACAGTAGTAGTAACTTGCACGAGTAATAAAAATTCAGAACCGAGTGAGTGTTTTATTGGCTATCCTTGCGGTAATGGAATCAAGTTTGTGACACGTTAAGTTACTTTTGCGATTGATCTTCCCCTCGATAATTGATTGTTCAACCACACACACGCAACTCTTTACAAAATGTCTATATAAATGAAATGAATAGCCTCTCCCTCCCTCTCATATTGCATTTCAACTCGATCAATATGGCTTCTTCTTCTTCATCTTCCACCACCAAAGTGTCCCTAAAGCTTCTTATCGACACAAAAAATGAGAAAGTTCTCTTTGCTGAAGCTTCAAAATCTGTTATAGATTTTCTTTTCAATTTGCTATGTTTGCCAATGGGTACCGTAGTGAAGCTGCTGAGTACAAATGACATGGTTGGTAGCTTAGGAAATCTGTATCAGAGTGTTGAAAATCTCAACCAAAATTACATGCTGCCAGAACAAACTAAGGATGTTCTGCTAAACCCAAGAGCTCAAATCTCTTCAACTGAAATCTCTGGCTTCCTTACCCACAACGATGACAAACCCGGTGACAAGAACCAAGAAACTAAGATATACATGTGCCCAAATAGATGTAATTATAATGTGACTTATGATAACAAAACTCGATGTCCTAGTTGCGGGAGTTCTCTGAGTCGTGAAGTATCTTGTGTTGGAAATAAGGTTGCTGAAAATAAAGCATCCACCAATATTAAGGGTGGGTTTGTGAAAGATGTAATAACTTTCATGGTGATGGATAATTTGGTGATTGAGCCCATGTCAACTATATCTAGCATCACATTATTGAACAAGTTCCATGTCAAAGAGATTGGTACCTTGCAAGAAAAGGTGGTTGAGATGGGGATGGATGAGGTAAAGTATATATATACTATATAACCCCCTCACTTATTTATTTATTTTTATTTAATTTCTTTAATTATTTACATGCCTTATTGTAATTTTGTAACAGGGTATCAAGTTGCTAAAGGCTTCTCTTCAATCCAAGATGGTTTTGACTAGTGTTTTTCTCAAGAAGAAATATTGATACAGGCAAGGAGTAACAAGAAGATCTTTCGTTTATGAATCTAGTTTATTTTGGAAATTAAGGTGTTATGAATCTAGTTGCTGAGCACATGGGATTTTGGTTTCTTTTGTTTCTAGTTTATTATTAGTAGTACTGCTTAAAAATTTGCTTGCAAGGCTTTCTATTTTGTTCTGAATGATTAAGTCAATGAATGAACTATATTGTACTAATGCCTTTGTATTTGATCCATATATTGGTTTCAAATCTTTGATGTGAAAACTATTATGTTCTATCCCAAATACTGGTATGAGATTAATTATGGGGATCAAATTGTGTCCTTCAATACCAATTAAATCACACTCAAATATTGAAAAGAATCTTATGCTTCATTAATTCCAAAAAATTGCAAGAACTAGTTTGATCTTTGTCATACATTGAGAATGAGAGAATGAGGCATATCAACCACACAATTTAAGAACAAACATGGCACAATGAACAAAAAAAGATGGAAAAGTACAATCTGTAGACACTACCTTAGTTTATTTCAACATCAAAACGCATTGAATATATGTGACATTGAATATGTTTATCACTACATGTTACGGAGTATGTTTTACAACTTATATACATTTTAAAAATACACATAAAAACCAAAATACATTGTATTTAACATCAAAATTTTAATTTAGAACCCTATAATTTTTCTACGGCCAAGCCACCATTTTAGTTCCTCGAAGTGTATCTAGTAGTCACATTCGTCGCTAAATGTGTTAAAATTGCAATCAAGTTTATAAGTGTTGTTGAATGCTTTAAGCACATTTTTTTTCCAAAAATAATAGTAAAATTATTTCAATTTATTTAATTGCTATTTTTGACTCATTCAGTTAACAGTTTATTCTTCTAACTAGGTCCTAATTGTTTCAGTGATTATAGTGAGATTTCACTTTTGAATGAAACTTTAAAAGGAAAGTTATAAAATTAGAAGTTAACCGAAGAAGCAAGTGATCTTAATTAATTACTCCCTCTGGTCGTATATATAAGAAAAAAATTTCTTTTTAGTTTCAATGTAAAGTTGATGTATTTTGACAATATTATTGTCTAGATACATCAATTTTACAAAAAAATCTAAAAAGTTAAATTTTTCTTATATATAAGATCCGAGGAAGTAACTTTTTTTAGTTGAAAATGTTACTTAATCTATAATAGTAAGACTTAGTTGCCAAAATCTTTGTTAAGAATAATGGTGTGTTATACTTAATTTATAATTTTTTACAAAATAATTGTAGAGTTAAAATGATTTTTAACTCTAAAATGAAAAGCTAATCTTAATAGCAAGTATACTGAGTTTCAACTTTTAAAAAAATGATACATAATAACTTTGATTTTAAAGGACATACATTATTAGTGTAAAGAATATCCTTTTTTCTCATAATTTTTATAATAGTAAATAAATTGAAAGTAACTTTAAATTTTGTAAAAATCTGTAAAAAAAATATTCTAAATTTCTTAAAAGAAAACCATTTTTTTAAAACTTAAACAAACATACCATAAATCTAAGGAAATTCTTCATCTGGATAACTGAAAATCCATAGTGACGTGGGAAAGTAATTTTGCAGATTTAAATGAATAATTAAAACAAGGCAAATGCTAACGAGTGTCCCTCTTAAATAAGTTTTTTTAATAGAATTTTTATAGGAATCCGTAAAGTCAACGCATTAGAAATTGTGTGTTTAATTTTTTTTAAAAAAAGTTTCTTTATATAAAATGCTTAAAGAGTGCCCCTAATTGCCCCACTATTAGCAAGACCCTTAAAACAAATCATAATAGCAACCTCCTTAACCAAAATTGTAGGAGGAAGATCTTTCAAAATGGGCTAAGTTTCCACCATTTTATATCAACACATCAAACCCTACAAAGGTAATCTTGTAGCGTTTGCGTCAAATTTCAAAATGGCTTCCTCTTCTTCCTCCAAATTGACACTGAAACTTCTCATTGACACAAACAATGATAAAGTTCTCTTCGCTGAAGCATCAAAACCTGTTGTAGACTTTATTTTCAACATTCCATGCTTGTCAATAGGTATGGTAGTAAAGATCCTACGCAAGAAAAGAGGAATAACATGTGGATTTAGCAATCTGTATCAAAGTATTGAAGAACTCGATGAAATGTACGTCAATCCACAATCTGAGGATCGTCTCTTAAATCCAACTTTTCCTGTTTTTTCAAACCTAATGTCTGCTATTCTTTCCACAACCAACGACAATTTGAGTGGAGTCTTCGACTTTCTTCTCAATGCTGAGTTGGAGAAGGAGGATGATGAAGAGGATGAGGATTACGTTGAGGAGAAGAATGACGATGAGGAGGAAGAAGATGACGAAGACGAAGATGATGATGATGAGGATGATGATGAGGAGGAGGAGGAGGAGGAGGACGAGGAAAAAGAAGCAAGCGATGATGATAACCCTGAGGTTGCTGAAGAGAAGATTTTGATCAAGAATGGAATTGTGAAAGACAGTGTAACTTACATGGTGATGGATGATTTAGTTATTCATCCTCTGTTTTCTGCTATTTCAATGATTGAGTTACTCAATAGTAAGTTTAATATCAAAGATATTACTGCTTTGCAAGAGAAGGTGGTTGAATTTGGTGTTAATGAGGTTAGTTAGTATTGTCATTTATATCTAATTTGTATTTGTATTTGTTAATTAGGAAAGTAAGTATCATCATGGATTTTATTTGAAAATTTGTTAATTAGTATTTAATTTATTTTTGTATGTTTTTGTAACAGGGTATCAAGTTGATTGAGGCTTGTATGCAATCAAATTCAAAGATGATTTTGACAAGTGTTTTCCTCAACAAGGAACATTGATATGTGATCAATAGTTTGATCATTTTTTTCTTTAATCTTGAAAATGTCAAGTGTACTTAAAACTCTTGTTTTTGTTTTTTGGTCATTGTTGTTTTGGGATACCTAATCTGTTTGCGATCCTTTTTGCTTTGTTATGAAGAATTAATTTCAATGAACTACCCCAATATATTGAACTTGCTCTAGTGACTGTAATTTTCAAATCATATAATGTATATCTTAATTCATGTTAATTTGTGATGTAGGAGTGCCAAGTTTAAATGCTATAGGTAGTTTTTTGCTACATAATGAGGTTTGGTGCATTAGTCCTTCCTGATATAAGTAAAGATGATATCTTTGATTAAGTATCACTGTATCAGGCCATTTTGATGAATAAATGTTACAAGGTATGTGGTGGTTAGGTGTTTTAAGAAGGAAGATATTGCTGGTGTAGTATAGGAGTAAGTTTTGGTTTACAAAATAAGTTAAATTGTTAAAGAATGCAACATTCTAAAGTTTTGGTGTAGTATGTTATTATTGAGTTAAAGAGTGCTACATTCTAACAGGTGGTGTGGATGGATAATTTGGAAAAGAGTCTAATTCAGCCTTGGATACTTTATGTATTCTAACTTTGGTTTGCATTTGATAGGTTCTGTTCGGGTAAGGTTCTTTCATTGTTGCTGCATAATTTGTGCCATTTTCTGCAAAATTTGACAGTTTGGTTACTAGGTTCTGTTCATGTATGTTGTGGTGTGATTTTTTATTCTCTAGGTGTGACATCTATGTTTTGAGGATTTTGATTGCTTGTAATATTCCACATTTGCACATATTGTTTGTAATTTCACAGACCATATTTTGTTGTCCAACCCAGGTAATTGAATTTTATATTGGTTAAAATGTTGACTTTTTATATATATTGACATCCATGAAGGATAAAAAGTGATAATGGTCCTCAATGTTGCTCTTCCATGCATGTATAATACTAGTATTTATACCCGTGCGATGCACGGGCTGCAATAGAAAGAACAATGACGGATCAAAAAAATTCTTTAGTAGAGGCTAAAAAATATTCTCTAGAAAATTTACGGGTATCAAGATAAATATTCCAATAACAAACTTGTCAAAACATAGAGGTATTTTTGTAAAAAAAATCATTAATGTATGTTGAATTTTAAAATGAGAAATACGATTTACGTTTTTCAATTATATTTAAATATAGAGATTTTTTTGTAAAGAAATTATTAATGGATGTTTGATTTTGAAAATGATCTTACATTAAGTGACAAAAAAAAAGTTTATAATTAGCGACAAAATGAGCAATGTGTATATTTATAGTAACAAATAAAATCTCAAAATATATAAAAGCTTCGATAAATTACAATTGTTCTTTGTCCCCGTGATATATTTATAGTAACAAAATGTATTTCAAAATATATTAAAGGTTGGATAAATTACAATTTCCATTTGTCCCCGTGATATATTTATAATAACAAAAAATATTTCAAAATATATAAAAGGTTGGATAAATTACAATTGTCGTTTGTCCCCGTGATATATTTATAGTAACAAAAAATATTTCAAAATATATAAATAATTGGATAAATTACAATTGTCGTTTGTCCCCGTGAATATAGCTCAGTTGAAAGGAACATTACAAAAATGACCAAAATTCTTAGTATCGCATAAACTACATTTATAAAAAAAATGTTAACTTTAAAGTCTAACTCATGTATAATGAGAATATATAATCAGATTGTTGCTTATTTACAAAACACATCTCTAAAAAACAAAAGAGAATCAAAATTTTATTACACAATAGGATCTCAAATAAAGTGACCAGTATTTAATTTTCTTACATCTATTTGTTTATCTTCATTCATGATTCAATCTCCACCCAAAAACATTTTCTTTGTGCCTAAAACATTTTAACTTTTTCTTACCTAACAAAAGAAATAGTACAACAGGAAGAATTCGTTTATATGATTCAATTATACAATATACATTAATAACAAATTTAGACAAATATCAATTCAAATAATACAATCATATCATAAGTAAAATCACCCTAACGGGATGCTCCCCCATATTTTTTCTAAATATAAAACTTTGAACGTAATTATAATAAAGTTATATAATACTATCTCTCCATAATATTAATAAATTTAATATATGCATAAACATAACCCTTCCGGGACGCTCCCCAGTGTTTTTTAAGAAATAAAATGAAAAAGAGGTTGCTATCAATTTGAGTAACTTGAGAAAAAATAGGAACTAATGTTCTTCAATAATCCAAAATGATTTATCAAAACAAACAAAAAAGTAATACTTAACAATCTCTCTTGCCATTAATAAAAAACAGCATGTAGCAACCATATGAGTAATATTGATATTATCTAATTTGGAGAAAATTCAGAACATGGAAAAGCCAAAAGGCATTTAACAAAGAATATATGAATGGGAAATAAATGAAATCAAATGAGGTATAGTCTTGAACAGCTTATAGATTAAAATTACATGTTATTAGATAGAAATATAACTCAACACAAACAGGCACAAACATGACACCAATACTTATATATTACATTGGACTAACACGAGAGTGCAATCATTGAGCACCTAGTTGGGAAACAATCATCCAATGACAATGACAAAAATTAAACACATGAAAACAAAACAAAAGTTGTTTTTAACTTAGTTTTACATGTGATAGATCAATGCCTGAAATAGTTGAAATATCGAATGAAACATATAGCTTAAACTTACCATATTATGCATCAAACAACGGTTTTCTTTCCTGGCGTATAAACTCAAAGAAAAAAGTGAAGAATTAATTTTAATAAAATTCACATGATCAGGAATAACTGAAAGGAAGATGGAAGGGGACATGGCCTTGCAATAAGACTATATGACATTGACAAACTAATAAAATACCTTTTTTTAGAAACAACCAAATTTATTAGAATAGCTTCCATGAGTATAAGAGGTACTCAATGAAGAAGAAACACAAGATACATAAATCAGCAAAAACTGCAGAAGCCTGAATTTTAATTTTCGGTAATATTTGAGCACCTTCTGGAAGAGAGGCGGATACACCTGCCTGCAACATAAGCAACCATAAACCGAGATCATTATTAAAATTGCGACACACCCATTCTCACATAAATGCAAACTGAGTTTTCCACGTGCGCACAGATCAAACAAAATGCAGATGTTGCTATTTGCAAAACAGGAAAATCTATGCCATTTAACATTCTATAGTCCCATGTCTCTCACCGGCTTAAAACATGCAGTAATATTGAGTTCTTCGTCTGGTTTTCATATCATATGCTATTATATCTATATAGTAACAGGATGAAAAGAATAGAAAACTTCCACATATGCATATGCTCTATATATCATTCAAACATATAGACAAATTTTATTCTACATACCAATGAACCTTAATATATGCTTCTTGCACATATGCATATGCATCTATATTTCATTCAAACATATAGACAATTTTTAATCTACAGACCAATGAACGTTAATATATGCTTCTGCAAGTTATAAAGGGAGTAAGATCTTTAAATATAAAGAGATCATAAGTTAATCAACATACAGGTGAATCTACCACAGATGGTGATTTCAAATCGTCTTCAACTATGAGATTCTTGCCAATCCCTATGCTAAAAGTAGATTCAATTGTTGACTCATCGGGAAAATTCTGATGTTTTTGATGTTCTTCGATTTTATCTGCACAGTACAAAAATTGAAATATAACTTGTCTCTCTTAATAATAATAATCTTAGTATCTTCTTAAAAATCATAAACAATAACTATATTCTAATGAGTGGTGTATTCACACATTGATTTTGAGATGATTCAACCACCATTAAAGTAATTTATAAATTTAAATCTAAGGAATAGAATCAGAACCCAAACTGACAAAGAGAGTATATAAAAGAGAATATGCAGAGATTCTTAGCCATTTTAAATGAGATTGCAAAAATTTTAAACTGGAATCTTACTTGGAATGGAAACGTGTTTGTCCATGGCATCAGCGAAGAGGGATTGAGAAAACCCATTTGAAAATTGAATCTGGTTTTGAATTGAACGAATCCGTTGACATAGATGCCGGAATGCAAAATCTCTCATT
This sequence comes from Trifolium repens, assembly GCA_030408175.1. NCBI lineage: Eukaryota > Viridiplantae > Streptophyta > Magnoliopsida > Fabales > Fabaceae > Trifolium > Trifolium repens. The sequence continues at coordinate 65,800,515 of CP125837.1, read as the reverse complement.
TCGCTACATCTACAGTTTTCCATGAAGGGTTTTGCTTTGTTAATATGTAGGATAGTTATTGGTGGAGCAAAACCAATTGATCAACTACAATGCAACATATCAGTTACATATTAGTTGATCATATCAGTTCAATTTGTATATTCAGAGAGCCAAAAATCAAGGCCTAACATATTTACCCAAAAGAAACATGTGTACCTTATATACATACATGTAGTCAAGAATTTTTCATCTCTCATGGCAAGAACAACATAAATAAGCACCATTATTTAAATTGAAATAAATAGAAAAGTTAACAAAAGTAAGCTTTCATAGGGAATAACATTGAGTGAAAATAACTAAAAAAGAATACCAAAAAACTTTGCATATATGATTTCATAAAAAAAGCACAAAAATAAGAACACAAAGCCATCAATTTTTTATATTAAGACATTTATTCAAACATTTTGAGTGCTAACTTTCACAATCAAAAACATTAAATCTGTCTAATGAGTAGTTTTCAAATACAATCAAGCTATGTATCTCACCAATTCTCACTAAAGAAAGGAATTCAAAGAATGACTATAAATCTTTCTATCTAATCAAAATAAAAGTAATTAAAAGTATCACAATATAATTGATGCTGTAAGCTCAAAGTGAAAATTGCAGAAACCCTTTACATACCTCCAAATTCATCAAACTAAAGCTAACACTGTCAAATGACATACAATGGAATAGATATGGAACCCGAAAATAAAAATGAAAATGAAAACGGATCTGTGCATACCTTCACTGCAAAATGAAGGAATTCCAAAATTATGCAAAAAACACGAAACAAAAAGAGGGTTAAAAATGTGATTGTAGAAAATTAGGAATTTGGAAAAGGAACAAAACTGAAATTACCTGCAGGATGGGTCTTGAAACAGGTCGGAGGATTCGAAAAGAACCTAATTTGCAAACATAGACAGAAAATTAAACATTCTACATAAATCAGATGATGAAATTAAATCATACAATAACAGATGGAGAAGCAATTAGAAACCTTTGAAGATTCTGGCTTGTGTCATCCAAGATGATTGATTTGTGGAGAGAGAAGTTGGATGGAATAAAAAAAATGAGTGTTGACATATATCTGGAATCCGAAAATGAAAATGAAATTGAAGTGTTACCTTTGCTGCAGTCATGCGCTCTTTTTCATCAATCCTTGCCGTCACTGAATTTGTGATCCTGAACAAACAATAACAATCCCAAAAAAAAAAAAAAAATTAGAATAAAAAATCATGAAATAAGGAAGAAATTGAGAAGCAAGTTAAACCCTTTCTATATGACAAAGCTGAAGAAGCGCATACCCAGGGAGATAGAGACCGAAAAAAAGAGAGATGACAATAAGGGGTTTGAAGATTCAAATTTGAATTGAGCTTTGGAAGCATGCTTTCTGTCCTCAGAGATTTGTGTTAAAGCTGTTTCAATTTGGAATTTTGAATCATATATATGGAAAGATTTAAACTTTGGTTTAGGGTTCATGTAAGGACAATAATATTGAAACATAAATTGGGCTTTTGTTGGGGAAATGGTTTGAATTGCTGTAAGGGGAAGAGGAGATGTTACATTAATTAGACATGAGAGAGGTTTGCTTCAAGATTTTACAAACTATATTTACCAAATGAAAGATTTGAAGGTCAAAGAAGGATGTTGACGTCTCATTGATCTTTTCAAATTCACGTGACTTTGCTTTTGTTTCATTCCTTCCCTTTGCAATTCCTGATGTGGGCCGGGTTGTGTGAGGTGAGTATTAGGCCCAAAGCTGAACAGAAAAGAGGAGGGAAAGAAGATTCAAAAACATTGCCCAATTGAAGTAAAGTTTTTGGCATTTTGTCCACCTAGGATTTTCCTCTAGGTAATTGTGGGTTTGACATGTGTCTTTTTTAGCCATTTAGATGGTTGGCACTTGTGTAGTTAGAGGATATATACTCTGCTCTAGTGTTATAAGGATGGTAAATAAATCAACAGGAGTATTCTATACTACTACTTTTTTTTTTTTTTTTGTCTTAGTTGAAGTGGTAATCTACTGAAAATTAAATTCATATAATACTGAGATCCTGAGTTCGAACTCGGGTCACGACGTTCGGCCTAACAATTTCGGCATATTTTGCCAGTTGAACTAGGACTTATGGGACATTGTATACTACTTAATAAGGGTAATTGAGTATTATTTTCTTATTATTCTTATGTGAATTAAATGTCAAAATCATATGAGAAGAGAATCATTCTCATGATGACATGTGTACACTTGCTTTTGAAAAAAAGCTCCTAAATAATATATGTATAGAGGAAAATTCTAACATGGACCACCATTTCAAGTGGTCCATGGTGGACCATTCATGAAAAATCATATAACGAATACGAATTTTACAAAATCCACCGTTAGATTGAAAGTTTATATCATATAGATCATCTATAGAAAATTTTAGAAAAATTGAAAATCATTTGATATGTTATTGAGACCCATCAAGATTAACGGTTTATTAAATACTGTAAATCTTGATAAATCCCAATAAAATATCAAATGATTTTCAATTTTTCTAAAAAAATTTATGGATGATCTAGATAATATAAACTTTCAATCTACCAATTAATTTTGTAAAATTCGTATTCGGTAGATCACTTGTCCACGGTGGACCATTTGTGAAGGTGGTCCACCGTAGCATTAGCCTATATATAGATTGTGCTAAGAGTTGTTTCGATATAATTCTTTTTGCCTTTAAGGAAAAAAAAACATAAGGAAAAAGGACATCTTTAAAAAACAAATTATTGTCTAAAAAGAGGCAGTCAAAAAGAAAAATAGAAGAATAGAAAAGTGAGCTTTTCTTTTCACAATCCAATCAAATTTCGGTTCGTTGGGATTTTTCGGTGGCAATAATCATTATATGGACAACAATATAAAAATAAAACTTTGCATTAATAAAAATAAGGTTAAATTGCACTATTGGTCCCTTAATTTATTTATTGGTTTCATATTAGTTCTTTAACTAATTATCGTTACAAATTGGTCCCTTAACTTATTAACGTTACAAATTATTGGGCCTGCTGGCTTTCCACATTATCTATCTATCTATCTATATACTCCATGTAAAGCAAACTATTTTTTGCTTATGTGTCAACTTAACAAAGCTCCTCACATTTTTCTCTTTTCTAAGCAAAAGTTGGTGCTTATGTGTCATTTTTAATTTGCTTATGTGATGATGTGTTGCCACTTGCTCCTAATCAACATGATTTAATAAAATTGATGATTAAAAACAAAAAACGCATAAGCACTTATATTGGAAATTTCAACCAGCCACTATATCATCTCTTGACGGTACATGAGAAAAACAATAAATTTCACAAACAAAAACTAACAACTATAATTGGCACATCAAAAACGTATTACCACAATGACATGAAAAGGCACATACAAATGACTATGCTTAAATAAAATGAAAATTTATCTTCTATAAATTCTTGCTGCATGCATCACTAGTTGCATGATAATTTTTTATCTTCTTCTCTCCTTTATATCTTTTCATCTTTGATATTTTTTTTTACTTTGCTCTCAGTTTGTCTGCATAACAATTAGAATCAAGAGGATGTTAACAATTCTTTTTTTGTTTGTATATTTGCAGATCCCAAATTCATTATGTGTCTCAATTAATATCAGGAAAAAAAATCAAAAGAGGTAATTGAAGAAATATTGTAGTTCGTCTTTCTAATTTTTTATAATAACTTGACGGTTATTTTTGTGTGTATATGTTTGCAGATCACAATTTCATCCTGTGTATCTCGATCAACATCAAAAAGTCCTATCGTGTCACACTGCCATGCCTTTTTGAATATTTTTATGGATAGGTCTGAACATTTTACTACTATCTTTGAAATACTTTTATGGTCTTTTTGGGATTGTTGTCTAATTTTATAATCGATAATAAGATATTGAGTGAATGGATATGTTTGAACATTTTACTACTATCTTTGAAGTACTTTTATGGTCTTTTTGGGATTGTTGTTTAATTTTATAATCGATAATAAGATATGAATTTGATAATTTCATGTATTTTTAAGTATTAATGTATCTTTTTAGTAACAAAAAGAAAAGTATTAATGGATCTTTGTGTATTACTATAATATCAATACAAAAGTCAATTACAACTTTTACTCAAGTGATAAAATATATAATAGTTCTATTAAATTTTTGTTACAAAACCATGGTAGAATCAAATAATATATGGAACTTATTTTCACTTACAAAAAGATATTCAATATACAAAAGCATCATAAAGATGTTTCGAAAGCTCTTTGAATATAGCCTCTTTGAAGATTAGAAAATTTATTCTTTTAAAAGAATTTACGATTAATTAACATGCCATCTTATTTTTATAAAGGTAAAGATAGGTATCTACCATTTTTTCACATAAAAAATAATAATGAGATTGGAGTATAATTAAGATTAAGATAAAGAGAACCGAGAGATACATAGAATGATAGATGTAGAGAATATATTAAAATAGTCTACTATTTTATTTTTCCATGAAAACTAAAAATATATTAAAATAAAAAATTACACTAATTTGAAGAGATATAAATCAAACCAAAAAAAGAAGATTAATAAAACAATTTTTTAATATAATACGCTATTCTATTGCACTTTTATTGATTTTATTGATTTTTATGTACACACATGAATGACATATTTTCTATGTTAAAAGTACTTTTTATCCGCCTCTCTATATTAGGAGAATGGATTCTTTCCATTGAGAAAATAATGTGTGCAACCAAAAAATTGGATGAAAAGCATGTGATAATATTTTAATTAGAAAAAAATGAAGAAAAGACGGTCAATGGTTAAAATGTAACAATTGCAAGAACTTAAAAAAAATTGAGAGGACCTTTTCTCCTATATTAAAGATTCACTTGACTATAAAATAATTTAGAAATATTTTAAAAGTCGCTTTTTGTAGAACGCAATTTTTCTTAAAACATTTTAAGAAAATCCGTACAACGCTTTGTATTGTTCTTTTGAAGTCTAGCTCTAATATAAAATTTCACAAAGTTGATTCCAAAACTCTTTCAATGTCTTTATTTTTTTTGTCAAATAAAAACACTATTTATATAAAAACAGTATTTGAGTTTCTAAAATAGTGGATATAAGTTGATGTCGATCCTTAAAAATATAAGTATTGTACTATTTACAAAACAATGGTAATATATCAAGAAAATTAAAATTAAAATTGTAAAATATTAAAATAGATTTTTCTTAGATTACATAGTTGACTAATATAGTTTTTACATATATAATGATACTAATTAACATGGAACATATTGAAGAAGTTCAAAATATTTTTATTCAAATATTTTAAATTGAATTTAAAAGACTATATTCGACGCACCTGTTATTTCTATTAAAAAATTTTAAAAGACATTTTTTAAAAACTCAAAGATTAGTTCAACAAATCTACCAAAATTGTTATTCTTGATAATAATGATTTTGTAAGTCAGGCCAAACATGTTATCATATGGTATGGAATGCTAAGGGACAAATTAAAATATTTGATTAGGAATAAAAAAATGTTATGAAAGGTGAAAGATCACCCCTTTTAATGATGATTTTTTTGTATACTTCTTTACAATACCTTGCCGGCTAATTAATTAAATAAATTATTAAAAAATGTTACGAAATGTGAAAGATCACCCCTTTTAATAATGGTTTTTTGTATATTTCTTTACAATATCTTGCCTCTTTGTTTCTTTACCATCAATTATAAATGCCTTAGGGTGCTCCCTTCAATTTCATATTTTCTCAATTTCTTATTCTAAACACCTACTCTAAATTTCCATTTTCGGTTAAACAATTCTTCTTTCTACTCACTCTCTATATATGAACCAACAATTTGTGTGATTTTTCTTTTCAAAGTAATATTACTATGGGAATTATATGTAGATTTCTCATTTGTTACATTTTTTTTACTAAAACCATGCGATTAATAATTTCTTTTATGAGAAAATTTAGAGTAAGAGAACAGTGTCACATAGTAGACTATAGGATTCAAAAGGCACATTTATATTTACCTCCTTTTAAGGTTAAACTTTTAAAATTATCAATATAAAATTTTAAAATGATATATACGAAAGTTGTTTGAATACTTTTTTTAATTGGTAATTTCATTTAATTTATTGAAAACAAATAATTTCAATAACTAAAGTTAGATTAAAACTTTGATAATACGGAGTACCTATTTTTAATCGACTATTTTTTTCTAAAAACTAAAATATATAAAAACAAACATAGAAAAAATTCCTTTAAAAAAAACAAAAAAAAATTTTTTTTTTAAAGAGTTATCAATCAAACTAAAAAGAAGAAGGATACAAGAAGTTTTTTTATAATCTACTCCATGCAAGTGCAATTCCATTGATTCTTATATAAAGATGAATGACACATTATTTGTGTCAAAAGCAATTTCTATCTATTTCCTTATATTATATATTTAATTAATGGGATTTAATTTGAAAATATTTTAATAGTCATATTTAAGAATAATATATCTACAAAAAAAATTATTTCTAATAAATTTCTTAAAAACCAAATTAATCAAACCCGTGACCGCATTTGATGGTCAGCGGAGAGTTTCATGCTGAAACACGCTCAGGGACGAGAGAGGGAATAGGATAAAACAAATGGAGCAGGAATGAACGAGAAAGGGGAGAAACACGCTCTGGGACAAGAGAAGCGATTCTACGCGCACATAGTCTTTTCCAAAACTAATCTTCTTCTTTTTTAATTTGCCACACAATCTTTTGATTTTTGAGTAAAGGTTTTTTTTTTTTTCTTTGTGGTGGATATACGTAATAAATTTACTTTTAATTTGTTTATGATTTTTTTTAACAATATTCCTTTTTTTGTCTTTGTTATTACTATTATCTTATTGATAAAGATAATAGTAATATGGTATGGAATATGTATGTGTCATCTTTTAATATTTTATTGTGATGATGTGTCATCTTTTAATAAGGTAGGCCAAACATGTTATCATATGGTATGGAATGTTAAGGGACAAATTAAAACATTTGATTAAGAATAAAAAAAATGTTATGAAAGGTGAAAGATCATCCCTTTTAATGGTTATTTTTTGTATACTTCTTTATAATATCTTGCTTGCTAATTAGTTGAAGGAAAAAAAATCAAAAGAGGTAATTGAAGAAATATTGTAGTTCGTCTTTCTAATTTTTTATAATAACTTGACGGTTATTTTTGTGTGTATATGTTTGCAGATCACAATTTCATCCTGTGTATCTCGATCAACATCAAAAAGTCCTATCGTGTCACACTGCCATGCCTTTTTGAATATTTTTATGGATAGGTCTGAACATTTTACTACTATCTTTGAAATACTTTTATGGTCTTTTTGGGATTGTTGTTTAATTTTATAATCGATAATAAGATATTGAGTGAATGGATATGTTTGAACATTTTACTACTATCTTTGAAGTACTTTTATGGTCTTTTTGGGATTGTTGTTTAATTTTATAATCGATAATAAGATATGAATTTGATAATTTCATGTATTTTTAAGTATTAATGTATCTTTTTAGTAACAAAAAGAAAAGTATTAATGGATCTTTGTGTATTACTATAATATCAATACAAAAGTCAATTACAACTTTTACTCAAGTGATAAAATATATAATAGTTCTATTAAATTTTTGTTACAAAACCATGGTAGAATCAAATAATATATGGAACTTATTTTCACTTACAAAAAGATATTCAATATACAAAAGCATCATAAAGATGTTTCGAAAGCTCTTTGAATATAGCCTCTTTGAAGATTAGAAAATTTATTCTTTTAAAAGAATTTACGATTAATTAACATGCCATCTTATTTTTATAAAGGTAAAGATAGGTATCTACCATTTTTTCACATAAAAAATAATAATGAGATTGGAGTATAATTAAGATTAAGATAAAGAGAACCGAGAGATACATAGAATGATAGATGTAGAGAATATATTAAAATAGTCTACTATTTTATTTTTCCATGAAAACTAAAAATATATTAAAATAAAAAATTACACTAATTTGAAGAGATATAAATCAAACCAAAAAAAGAAGATTAATAAAACAATTTTTTAATATAATACGCTATTCTATTGCACTTTTATTGATTTTATTGATTTTTATGTACACACATGAATGACATATTTTCTATGTTAAAAGTACTTTTTATCCGCCTCTCTATATTAGGAGAATGGATTCTTTCCATTGAGAAAATAATGTGTGCAACCAAAAAATTGGATGAAAAGCATGTGATAATATTTTAATTAGAAAAAAATGAAGAAAAGACGGTCAATGGTTAAAATGTAACAATTGCAAGAACTTAAAAAAAATTGAGAGGACCTTTTCTCCTATATTAAAGATTCACTTGACTATAAAATAATTTAGAAATATTTTAAAAGTCGCTTTTTGTAGAACGCAATTTTTCTTAAAACATTTTAAGAAAATCCGTACAACGCTTTGTATTGTTCTTTTGAAGTCTAGCTCTAATATAAAATTTCACAAAGTTGATTCCAAAACTCTTTCAATGTCTTTATTTTTTTTGTCAAATAAAAACACTATTTATATAAAAACAGTATTTGAGTTTCTAAAATAGTGGATATAAGTTGATGTCGATCCTTAAAAATATAAGTATTGTACTATTTACAAAACAATGGTAATATATCAAGAAAATTAAAATTAAAATTGTAAAATATTAAAATAGATTTTTCTTAGATTACATAGTTGACTAATATAGTTTTTACATATATAATGATACTAATTAACATGGAACATATTGAAGAAGTTCAAAATATTTTTATTCAAATATTTTAAATTGAATTTAAAAGACTATATTCGACGCACCTGTTATTTCTATTAAAAAATTTTAAAAGCCATTTTTTAAAAACTCAAAGATTAGTTCAACAAATCTACCAAAATTGTTATTCTTGATAATAATGATTTTGTAAGTCAGGCCAAACATGTTATCATATGGTATGGAATGCTAAGGGACAAATTAAAATATTTGATTAGGAATAAAAAAATGTTATGAAAGGTGAAAGATCACCCCTTTTAATGATGATTTTTTTGTATACTTCTTTACAATACCTTGCCGGCTAATTAATTAAATAAATTATTAAAAAATGTTACGAAATGTGAAAGATCACCCCTTTTAATAATGGTTTTTTGTATATTTCTTTACAATATCTTGCCTCTTTGTTTCTTTACCATCAATTATAAATGCCTTAGGGTGCTCCCTTCAATTTCATATTTTCTCAATTTCTTATTCTAAACACCTACTCTAAATTTCCATTTTCGGTTAAACAATTCTTCTTTCTACTCACTCTCTATATATGAACCAACAATTTGTGTGATTTTTCTTTTCAAAGTAATATTACTATGGGAATTATATGTAGATTTCTCATTTGTTACATTTTTTTTACTAAAACCATGCGATTAATAATTTCTTTTATGAGAAAATTTAGAGTAAGAGAACAGTGTCACATAGTAGACTATAGGATTCAAAAGGCACATTTATATTTACCTCCTTTTAAGGTTAAACTTTTAAAATTATCAATATAAAATTTTAAAATGATATATACGAAAGTTGTTTGAATACTTTTTTTAATTGGTAATTTCATTTAATTTATTGAAAACAAATAATTTCAATAACTAAAGTTAGATTAAAACTTTGATAATACGGAGTACCTATTTTTAATCGACTATTTTTTTCTAAAAACTAAAATATATAAAAACAAACATAGAAAAAATTCCTTTAAAAAAAACAAAATTTTTTTTTTTAAAGAGTTATCAATCAAACTAAAAAGAAGAAGGATACAAGAAGTTTTTTTATAATCTACTCCATGCAAGTGCAATTCCATTGATTCTTATATAAAGATGAATGACACATTATTTGTGTCAAAAGCAATTTCTATCTATTTCCTTATATTATATATTTAATTAATGGGATTTAATTTGAAAATATTTTAATAGTCATATTTAAGAATAATATATCTACAAAAAAATTTATTTCTAATAAATTTCTTAAAAACCAAATTAATCAAACCCGTGACCGCATTTGATGGTCAGCGGAGAGTTTCATGCTGAAACACGCTCAGGGACGAGAGAGGGAATAGGATAAAACAAATGGAGCAGGAATGAACGAGAAAGGGGAGAAACACGCTCTGGGACAAGAGAAGCGATTCTACGCGCACATAGTCTTTTCCAAAACTAATCTTCTTCTTTTTTAATTTGCCACACAATCTTTTGATTTTTGAGTAAAGGTTTTTTTTTTTTTTTTCTTTGTGGTGGATATACGTAATAAATTTACTTTTAATTTGTTTATGATTTTTTTTAACAATATTCCTTTTTTTGTCTTTGTTATTACTATTATCTTATTGATAAAGATAATAGTAATATGGTATGGAATATGTATGTGTCATCTTTTAATATTTTATTGTGATGATGTGTCATCTTTTAATAAGGTAGGCCAAACATGTTATCATATGGTATGGAATGTTAAGGGACAAATTAAAACATTTGATTAAGAATAAAAAAAATGTTATGAAAGGTGAAAGATCATCCCTTTTAATGGTTATTTTTTGTATACTTCTTTATAATATCTTGCTTGCTAATTAGTTGAATAACTTATAAAAAAATGTTATGAAATGTGAAAGATCACTTCTTTGTTACTTTTTCATCAATTATAAATACCTTATGATGCTCCATTCAATTTCATATTTTCTCAATTTCTTATTTTAAACATCTACTCCAACTTTTCATTTTTTGTTGAACAATTCTTCTTTCTACTCACTCTCTATATATATCAACCAACTATTTGTGTGATTTTTCTATCAAAAGTATAGTAATAGTACTATGAGATCTTTGATTCATATTCCAAATTAATATTACGGTGGTACAAGTTTTTTTGAATGTTTCTCATTTGTTACAAGTGGTGGAGAAGTGGTGGAGATTATATGTATGATTTATCTTTTTTTTTTTTTTTGATATAGATTTATCTTTATTATAAGAGGTTGATGTTTTTAGTCTCCTTTGACTATTTTAATTTGTGAATATTTGCAATATATCTATTGAAGATTAGTAGTGAAAACTATCAAGACTTATCTATTATACTATTTAATCGTCATTTCGCAATATAAATATGTTATATATGATGAATGAGAAAATTGGCACAAGAAATATATATTGTAATTTCATTTTGACTAATGTTTTTTTTTAACGGCACATTTTAACTAATGCTATTTTAACTAATTTCATTTTAACTAAGAAATATGTATGTTTGTTTTTCTATCTTCTATATATACATTTATCGATCAATCTATCTATCTATGTTCTAACTATGATGTCCTTACATGTAAAATCCCTATTAATATTTGTAACTCCCAATTAGTAGTAATATTATTTCTGTAAAAATATAATTATCTTTCACTTTTCTAACTTTAATTAGCACTAAAATAATTTTAAGAGTCATGTACTAAAAAAAAATATTTATTTGGTCATTAGTCTCTTTTATGACAATGGTTCTTATAGTTATACAAGAAAATATGTGACATGAATTATAATTATAACTTCTTGGCTACTTATACTAAAAAATGTGTGATATCATTTTGAATGCAAGACTCCCTTAACGAATCGTGCAAGACTCTCAATCTATCTATATCTATATACCATTGTAAAGTAAACTATTTTTTGCTTATGTGTCAACTTAACAAAGCTCCTCACATTTTTCTCTTTTCTAAGCAAAAGTTGGTGCTTATGTGTCATCTTTTAATAAGCTAGGTCAAACATGTCATCATATGGTATGGAATGTTAGGGACAAATTAAAACATTTGATTAAGAATAAAAAAAGGTTACGAAAGGTGAAAGATCATCCCTTTTAATGGTGATTTTTTGTATACTTCTTTAAAATATCTTGCTTGCTAATTAATTGAATAACTTATAAAAAAAATGTTATGAAATGTGAAAGATCACCTCTTTGTTACTTTTTCATCAATTATAAATACCTTATGATGCTCCCTTCATTTTCATATTTTCTCAATTTCTTATTTTAAACACCTACTCCAAATTTCCATTTTTTGTTGAACAATTTTTCTTTCTACTCACTCTCTATATATATCAGCCAACTATTTGTGTGATTTTTCTATCAAAAGTAATAGTAATAGTACTATGGGATCTTTGATTCATATTCCAAATTAATATTACGGTGGTACAAGTTTTTTTGAATGTTTCTCATTTGTTACAAGTGGTGGAGATTATATGTTTGATTTATCTTTATTATAAGAGGTTGATGTTTTTAGTCTCCTTTGACTATTTTAATTTGTGAATATTTGCAATATATATATGGAAGATTAGTAGTGAAAACTATCAAGACTTATCTATTATACTATTTAATCGTCATTTCGCAATATAAATATGTTATATATGATGAATGAGAAAATTGGCACAAGAAATATATATTGTAATTTCATTTTGACTAATGCTTTTTTTTTAAACGGCACATTTTAACTAATGCTATTTTAACTAATTTCATTTTAACCAAGAAATATATGTGTTTGTTTTTCTATCTTCTATATATACATTTATCGATCAATCTATCTATCTATGTTCTAACTAATGATGTTCTTACATGTAAAATCCCTATTAATATTTGTAACTCCCAATTAGTAGTAATATTATTTCTGTAAAAATATAATTATCATTCACTTTTCTAACTTCAATTAGCACTAAAATAATTTTTTAAGAGTCATGTACTAAAAAAAAAATATTTATTTGGTCATTAGTCTCTTTTATGACAATGGTTCTTATAGTTATACAACAAAATATGTGACATGAATTATAATTATAATTTCTTGGATCCTTATACTAAAAAATGTGTGATATCATTTTGAATGCAAGACTCCCTTAACGAATCATTCAAGACTCCCAATTGGTATTAGAATTCACTTTTGTAGCTACAATTACCAGAAGAAGGAGGGAAAGAAAAAGGCAAGGGGTATTAATGTTTTTTTTTTCATCAATACTTTATGTCTATTAAAAAAATAAAAACTGCAATATATTAAAATAGATTTATTCTTATATTTAAAAGTCTACAAATATAATATTTACATATATAATGATAATTATATAATGATAATAATATATAATATAGAACATTTAGAAGTAAAAGATCAATCTATTTTCGTTCATATATTCTAAATTGAATTTGGAAAATAATTATTAAAGAAATGCCATCAAGATAGTAGACAACAATTGCGTGGATAATCTTGACCTTAATCTTTGAATGATTTCACTTATTAGTGAAGTTCTACTCCTACAGTGATAGAAAATAGTGAAGTGCTAACTAGAAATATGTTTGGTCTTTTGTTATTTTAGATTATGACAATCTCTCTTTCGATAGTTTTGGTTTAACCCCTCTTTTATCATATTTGATGTTAAAAGAAGAAAAAATAAAGAAAAATAATTTAGAATATTATATTTTACATAAAATACTATTTGAGTTTATAAATTTCAAGATAGGTGTGTGCCATTTTTCTATAAAAAAATATATTATAGAGATATAGGGAATAGTGCCTCTAAAAAAATATAGAGAAGAATAAAGAACATAATCCAAATTATATACATTTGTGATAATAATTTGCTTAGAACCTAAGGAATTTATCATGTAAACACTAAAAAAACTAAAAAGGTTTATTGTGTTAACACATAGAAATATTTATTTTGAAGATTAAACAACAGAAAAATATATTTAACACAATAGAAAAAAAACAATAGAAAAAAATTGGGTTAAATATGTTTCTCATTCTTATAAAATCAGTGAATTTTGGTTTTTGTCCCTATAAAACAAAATTATATGTTTTTATCCGTAAAAAAATTTCTATTTTGTTTTTAATACTAATGGACAAAAGAAAAATGTGAAATCATTTTTTAATAGTGTGACAGGATTTCAACCAAACTTGGGAAAACAAAATGCTAAATTTTTTTACTATAAATTATTATTCAAATGCACTTCTATTAATTTCTATATAGAGTTGAAAGCCACAATATATTTTTCAAAAGCTATTTTTATATATTTAAAGTTCAAGTATGGTTTTTTTTAAGTATGATATATATTGTCCTACAGGTTAGTCTTAAAAATTCTTCTATTTCATAGTGATAATTCACAAAGTATGATATATATTGTCCTAAAAAAAAATTCTACGTAGTTAAAGTATGATATATATAGCCCTATAGGTTAACTTTAAAAAGTTCTTCTATTTCATAGAGATAAAAGATATTTAGAATTTTTAACCAATAAAAAAATATTATACAAAAAATTATATAAGTGCATTCTAAAAAAAAAGCTCAAAATAATGTGCATCATGTATGTATATTTAAGATTAAATAATAATCAAATTAAACTTTAATTAAAAAAATGAATTAAGGGTAGTTTGTTTTACATTTAAAAAATACTTTTTCTTTGTATTTTTAAAAATAATTTTTATGATAACTTCATTAAAATTAGTAAATATTATTTCAAACTCTTCTTTTTATTAATTTTAGAGTTATTTTCACATTCAATAACTTGAATATTCATGTTAGAGATTTTAACTTAATAAAAAACACAATTTTTTTTAAAAAATTTATCTCTAAAAAATGACTTTCCTGAAAAGCTATTTGAAATAGTTTTTTTTTTAGAGATTTTACGTAATTTGATGATCCAAATTTTTTTCTAACAAAACGATGGAATACTTAACATAATATTTTAAGATAAGCTATTTAAACCAATTTTTCATTTGAAGTATTTATAAAAAAAATTCTTTGTTAACATTTTTTAACACAAAAATAATACACTATAAAAATCTATTTTTAAAAGGTTAAAACAAACGCACCCTAAGATGAATAATTACTAATTTGTTCTTACTAAAAATCGTGTTTGAATGATACATATAAAAATAGGAGTACTTTGATTTAAATTTTTTTTAAAGTGTGTTATTTATTATCATTAATTTTTCTAAATGAAATAATTTCATTGACTCAAGTTACAATAAAATTTTAATAACCTCTATTTAGATTCCACTATTTTTATTTTTATATGTAAGTGAACGATACATTATCTATGTCAAAAGCATTTTTTTATATATCTCTCTCTATATTATATATTTCCTTTGTGAAATAACAGGTTTCAAAATATTTTATAAATCTTTTTCTTAAAACCAAAAAATTAATATAATACACCTATCAAAACTAACTTGAAAAAAATTATAAATACCAAACAACTTCAACTTGAACTTTGAATTTTTTATTTTCAACTTTATTCTTATAGTAGCTTTCAAATCTTAAAAAAGTAGGATTAAAAACAGCTTAAAACTATACTTCAAAAATTAAGAAAAAAAATAAATATTTATCAATGTACATATTAATTTCCTTTAATAAACAAATTATATAATAAAAAATTTAATCAAGCCCGTGCAACGCACGGGTTTAATACCTAGTAGCAATAAGTAGGAAGTTACATTTACAATTTTCTATCTATATATCTTCCTCTGTTTAATTAATAGTGCAACCACTTGCAACTCTATGAATTTGCCTATAAATGAATAGCCTCTCTATTGCTTCAAACGTATATTTCCATTCAATATGGCTTCTTCTAACACCAAAGTGTCCATGAAGCTTCTTATCGACACAAAGAATCAAAAAGTTCTCTTTGCTGAAGCTTCAAAAGCTGTAGTAGACTTTCTGCTTAACTTGCTATGCTTGCCAATAGGGACTGTAGTGAAGCTGCTAAGCTCAAATGGCATGGTAGGTAGCTTAGGAAATCTGTATCAGAGTGTTGAAAACCTCAACCAGAATTACATGCTGGAAAACCAAACAAAGGATGTTCTATTAAACCCAAGAGCTCAAAGCTCTTCAACTGAAATCTCTGGCTTCCTTACCCAGAACGATGCCAATGACAAAGATGATGGCGTAGGAACTAAGTTATACATGTGCCCTCATAGTTGTAATTATTATGAGGTGGCCTATGAGCCGTCTGTGTATGGTACTTGCGGGCATGTTATGTCCCGTGAAGTACATTATGTCGGAAATAAGAAGGTTGCTGAAAATAAAATTTCCAATATTAAGAGTGGCTTTGTGAAAGATGTTATAACTTTCATGGTGATGGATGATTTGGTGATTCAGCCCATGTCAACTATATCTAGCATCACTCTGTTGAACAAGTTCAATGTCAAAGAGATCGGTACCTTGCAAGAAACGGTGGTTGAGATGGGAATGGAAGAGGTAAAGTATATACCTTATCATAAATATGTATATGCGACATCATTGGATCATAACATAATTTCATCTTATTTAATTTTTTAGATTTATGTCATTTTATATTTTTTGTAACAGGGTATCAAATTGCTTAAGGCTTCTCTGCAATCAAAGATGGTCTTGACTAGTGTTTTCATCAAGAAGCAAAAGTGATAGGCGAGGAATAACAAGGCAGATCTTTTATATATTTATCTTCAAAATGTTAATAAGCAGATGAAATGATGTGGTTTTGGTTTTATGTTTTAGTTTTTGAACTACTACATTTGCTTGTGATGCTTTTTCTACTTCGTTTGAATGAATAATTCCATGTAGGAGTATATTATTCTTGTTTTATCTTCAATTCAAACATGAATTATAAATTATCACCAACTTATAGTAACTTGAGTTTCATAAACATACTTGAACTTAAACATAAATTTGTTAATTCAATAGAATAAAAATAAACTATAAATAATTTCTTTTTTCAAACCATGGTCTATTCTCACAATCCACAACTTTGACTATTTTCATATATTTAGGCTTAATCTTTTTTCAAAACTAAGTCACAAGTCGATCCAAAGATAAGGCTACTAAAACCCTAACTTTAAAGCTTCAACAAAAAAATATTTTTTAATTAAACAAAATATTTTTTTTTATTTTTATATTGATAAATTGTGACATGATTAACAATTTTTTTTAATTAATAATCATGTGGAGTACCTTTCAATATGGCTTCTTCTTCTTCCACTAAAGTGACCCTTAAGCTTCTAGTTGACACAAAGAAAAACAAAGTTCTATTTACAGAAGCATAGCTGCCATAGACAATCTCTTAAACATGTTTTGCTTGTCTTTTGGTAATGTTGTTAGGCTCATGAGCAATAACTACATGCATTTGTTAGGTAGCTTAGGAAATCTGTATCACACTAGTAGTACTGTCCAAAACCTCAACCACAATTATGTTCTGTTCAACCCAACAACTTCATATGATTATCACAATCAAGGAACCTCATTTCACATGTATCTTGCGATCATTGCCCGCGAGCAATGAACCGTGATGAAACACGTTGTGTCGCTATGAAAGATCAAAATGTAACTTTTATCTTGATGCATGGATGATTTAGTTATTAAGCCCTTCTCACCAATTTCAATTATTACATTACTTGACAAATTCAATTTCAAACAAGTTGGTAATTTGCAAGAAATGGTGATTGAGTTTGGTATGGATGAGGTATGATTAATTTGTCCTAATTGTATTTTTGTATGTATAATAAAACTACTGTTAGATATTGCCTTGAAAAATGATGCTGTTGCAGGAAGCTGTGTGCTCTGGTGAGGGCTCAGCAAGCAGCAGGCATAGGGATGACAAAAATATCCATACCCGTGGATATCCGTGGATAAAATCCGCCATGGATACGGAGCGGATAGTTTAACGGATATCCACGGATAAAATAAATGGATATTTCAATTACCCGCATTTAATGGATACGAATGCGGGTTTAATACTATCCGCGTCCACGGATATTCATACCCGCTAAATAATTAGTAAAATTACGTAAATATCTCTACTTACATATAAATTCTAGTATTTTTATAAAAAAAAATTGTATTTTAATATTTTATCTTTTGCATTTTTGCTATTTTATATAAATTCTAGTTTTGTTTGGCTCTTTTGTAGTTTTGTGAGGTGATTTTTGTTTGTAGATTGGATGTTTTTATTAAAAATAGAGTTCAAAATTTATGAATATAATGTGTTAATTTTTTGTCTTAAAAAAAACAAATTTTTTTTAATAATTAATTCTTTTTTTAATAAAAAAATATCATCCATGGATATCTGTTAATATCCATGGATACTTCAATATCCGTGGATTACCCGCTTAGCGGATATCCGCACGGATATGGAGCGGCCACGGATATCATATTTATCTGACGGAGCGGATACGGATATCACACTATTCGCGTCCATGGATATCCATTGACATCCTTAAGCAGGCATGATCCTCATGGTTCTATGAGTGCATGCTTTCATCCTCATGGTTCTATGAGCGCGAAGGCCTATATATATCAGACCTCCAGATCTGTTTTTAAGAGAGAGAGAAAAGAGCACGAGAGCAGCCGCCATGAGAGAGAAAATGTAGGGTTTGAAAGAGGGTTTCACCAACATGAAGGCAAGGGTTCAAGAGAGTTTCTCTTGGGTTAATCCTAGGGTTGGGTACTCTTTCTAACATCTTGTAATTGCTATCAATTGAAATCTCTTGGTCACGGGAAGAGATTTGGGAAAAGGGTAGAATTTAGGAAAACTCTAAATTCTTGTAACTCTTGTAAATCTCATTGTAATCAAGTTTGAGGAAGCTTTGATAGTGGAAAGGAGAGCTCTCTCTCCCCCAGATGTAGGTTCATTAACACCGAACTGGGTAAACAATTTCTATTGTGTTCTTTATTGTTTTCATAGTTTTAGCTTTGTGATTATTACTATTGTTTGGTCCATTGTTAGTGTTGGTTGCTTTGTTTGTTTTGCCCCACACACTAGTTAAAGGATTATTGATGTGTTTTTGGTTCGAATTCACAACAATTGGCGCCCACCGTGGGGCAAGGGTTTAAACAAATTAAGGCACCATGGTGAAACTTTCCGGAAACAATTTTGAATTGTGGAAAGTGAAGATGGAAGCAATTTTAATGGTCGAGAAGATGGATAAAACATGGAGTGTGGTTATCCGGTGCCTCGAAGGTAAAAAGCTAAAGGAGATTGCGATGAAGGTCGGCCTGGAGAGGCGGTGTTAATAATACTCGATATCAGCCTGGATAGGCGGTGGTAACAATACTCAACATCGGCCTGGAGAGGC
Organism: Trifolium repens; assembly: GCA_030408175.1. Taxonomy (NCBI): domain Eukaryota; kingdom Viridiplantae; phylum Streptophyta; class Magnoliopsida; order Fabales; family Fabaceae; genus Trifolium; species Trifolium repens. Next base: position 65,781,348 of record CP125837.1, on the reverse strand, counting down.
GGTGAAATAATACTCAACATCAAAAGAGAAAAGTAGGGAAAAAAACTTCAAAAATGTTTATTTTTAAATAATTTAATAATGTATCACTATTAAAATAAATAAATTGCATGTCCAAATAAATAGTAGTACTATTTTTTAAAGTGGTGATCGACCAAACCAAAGTATTCCTCTGTTTTGGGACATTCTTCATCTCAATTTTTTTTCGTGTTGGATCAGAACCCAACCAATAGGACAGTTTCTCTTCCCACACCCCATGTTTCTTTTTCAACCCTCTAGCGTAAAAAGAAATTTGGTAAATGTTTACCAAATTTATTTTAGGGAATTTTTTTTTTCTACCACAACAATTATACCCTCACCCCTACATAACACAAAATATTCCAATTTTACCCTTTTAAAATCTAATTTTCAAATTTTTATTTTGTCAAAATAATTCAACATCATTTCTCTTTAGAAGAAAAAAGATTAGGGATTTATCTTTAGAATCATGAGAATAACATAAGAAGAAATGCTCTCTTTGACATTGAACAATGAAGATTCATTTATCTTTACTTGCTTTCGTTCGTCGTCGCCATTTATTTGCCGTTGTTCACCGCCATTTTCATTGGATCGAAAATCAGGAAAACTGTGCTTTAAGTTCCAGAAATCACCATAGGCAAGATGGTTTAGCAATGTTTTTGGGTGTGTTTAGAAATGGTTTATTGACTTGATGGGTTTTTATGTTTTGTGTATGTTGTTGATTTTGTGGATGATAAGCTGTTTTGTTACTTGATGCATTGTCTTCAATTCAAGTTTGTGCTAAGTATTTGTATGTAGTGGAGTGATGGAGCTTGATGGAGTTTTTTTTCCTCTGCTTTCACACCAAGCAACAGAGACGATGGTTGGTTTAAGATTAGAGGGGAACCACGTTTTTTGGATACCGAAACACTTTTAAAAGTGTTCCGGTTTATAAAATGTGTTTTAAAAATTTTAATTGTACCGGAACAGTTTTAAAAGTGTTCTGGTTTCTATTTATAGTCAGAAAGCATACCAGAACACTTTTGAAAGTGTTCCGGTTTGTAAAAAGTATTTCAGAATAATTTTGCAAATGATACTGGAACACTTTTAAAAGTGTTCCGGTTTGTATTTGTACCCAAAATATATTTTGTTGATACCGGAACACTTTGTAAAGTGTTCTAGTTTGTAAAAAAATCGTAAAAAATAAAAGGTTGAAAAAAAATTGTAAAAAATAGTATAAACAAAGGGTAAAATGGGAATATTATAAAAAATGTAGGGGTAGAGAGTTAATTGTAGGGGTAGGAAAAAAAATTTCCTTTAGTGTAAATTTCACAAAATTCGGTAAACATCGAACTTTTTTGTGCGCCAGAGGGGTAAAAAAGAAAAGTGGGGGATGGGAAGAGAAATTTTCAACCAATAGCATTTATGCTGGACGGATCCGTGGGCCCATAAGCATATGACTTGAAGAAAATTTGTCATCTAGCCCTCTGCATTACTCTCATACCCTCCAAAGTTTCAAATTTGGCCTTGAAGAAAAAAATCACTATTTTTCTTGTCTTAAATTGCAAGCAACAAGTCACTAATTTTATAAGAAATAAAATGAGAATTTCATAAGTCAGTTTATACTCTTGCTCTAATGTTGGAACTCAAAATTAAGCTTTAATTAAGTGGCAACTGTTTGTACAGAAAGTACTTCAATTTCCAATATCAAATTGAATTACTATCTTATAGTACGTAATTTCCAATATCTTGTTAATTATAAATACTAGTCAGTCTATATATCTTCTTCCACTTGAATCTGCCTATCCTTCATTCAATATGGCTTCTTCTTGTTCCACCAAAGTGACCCTTAAGCTACTTGTTGACACAAAGAAAAACAAAGTTCTATTTGCAGAAGCATCAAAAGCTGCCATAGACTCTCTCTTACACATGTTTCGTTTGTCTTTTGGTAATGTTGTTAGGCTCATGAGCAATAACGACAAACATTTGTTGGGTACCTTTGGATAGAGCTGTCAAAACGGGCGGGCCGGCCCGTTTCGGGCCGGGCTTAAAAGCCCGGATAAAAAATGGGCTGCAATATCAAGGCCCGAGCCCGGCCCGGTACGGGCTCTCGGGCTTTCGGACCGGCCCGTTTTTTTTAAAAAAAAAACATTTTTAAAGTAATAGATGAAGGGTAATGAAAAAAGATGAAATTTAAGTGCCCAATAAATTTGACAAAGAGATCACAACATTAATTAATTACAAATAAGTTGAAATTTGTTAGAATTAATGTAAAGTTATTTAAGCTAGTTACAGTTTACGAGTAATTACGTAGAGAAATAATTCACGACCGTGGTTTTATATTTTTAGCTTATTTATTTTAATGACACGATAAGTTATTTTTACTTTTAGTTTATTTTCATTTCGTTATGTATATAATTTGCGTTACTAGGCATATTTATTCTCTTAAATGCGCGTTTGATGGAATTGGAAGGTGTGTGTGACGTGTGTGTTGTGTTGATTCCGTGTTGTTAACTTATTATGTTTGTGTGGACTTTTAGATTGGTGGCCCAAGTAAAAATATTATAAATATCCTTCTTTATTTACTCATATTTTTTATTTTTATTTTTTTATTATAATGTAATCGGGCTTTCGGGCGGCCCGCGGCCCATTCGGGCCGGCCCATATTTTTTGCGGGCTTTATCGGGCCGGGCTAAAAAGCCCGGATGCTAATTCGGGCTAGATTTTTAAGGCCCAAGCCCGGAAAAAAATCGGGCTAGTCGGGCTGGCCCATTCGGGCCGGCCCATTTTGACAGCTCTACCTTTGGAAAACTCTATCACACTAGTGGTAGTACTGTCAAAAACCTTATAGGTAACTCATTTTACATGTGCCCAAATGGATGCATTAGTGGTATTACATCGTGCGATCAAATGCTCCCGACCAATGAACCATGATGAAACTAGTAATGTTGCTATGAAAGATCAAAATGTAACTTACATGCTGATGGATGATTTAGTTATTCAGCCCTTTTCACCAGTTTCAATTATTACTTTACTCAACAAGTTCAATTTCAAACAAGTTGGTACCTTGCAAGAAATTGTGGTTGAGGTTGGGATGGATGAGGTATGATTAATTTGTCCTATTGGATTTTTTTGTTTGTATAAAGCTAAAAAACCTGTTTTGCACTTTCTTTTTCTAATTATTATTATATTCTATTTGTCTAATAGTGTGTTGAGTTGATAAAGACTTCATTGAAGTCAAAGATGGTTTTGACAACTGTTTTTATCAAGAACAAGAAGGACTTCGCAATGTCATCAAGACTTAAAAGCATGGCAATCAGGTTGTTTAGTATTATTCTTGTGTTCAGCTTTATTCGTGCTACTTTGAAGGAGATTTTGATCATGATGGGTAAGTTATCACTACTATTTGTACATGATCATGTGACTTATGAATAACATCAAACTAAAACTAATTAGAGTTTTTGAAAGGTTTTCTCAAAACTTGTTTTCAACATAATTTGAGTGGCCTTTACTTTCCAAATTGCTTATGAAATACTTTGTTTATTTTTTAGACAAAATTCATATTTGCTCTTTCATTTTCTGGATATTTTTGTAATAAATTGTTTAATTTATAATATTCTTTTTATAGGTAACTGATTGGCTTAAGGCTTCTTTGCAATCAAAAGTGATGATGGCAAGTGTTTAGCTGAGAAACAAATTAATATGGGATCTGAAGGAGTAGTTTGGCATTTTCTTATTATGTACTAGTACTATCAAAATGTCAAGAATGTCAATTTTGGTTTTAGACTATTTTGTGCTGCATGACTAAATCATTATGTTACATATAGTGATTTCAATGTACTAGCCCTATCGAATTATGTTTTCTCTATGCAACTTTTAATTTTAGCTCAAGGATTCCTCCAAAGACGGAAATCTGCTTTTTTGGAAATTTACAATTTATTTTTTATCGTATACCTGTTTACTTCGTATGAGCCCTTATCTTCATGAAATGAAATTTCAAATTTTTACATATCTGTATTGTATTGCACCTGCGTTGGTTCTAGGCATTGAGGACGTGCTTGATGTTCGAAACATGTTGCTAGTTGCTACGTGACACCACACATGTAATTATAGTCAATTGTGTTATTTTTTGAATTATTACTGTTATTTACTGTTCGTGTTTGCTTAGCATTGTGAATGTGTTGGTGCTTCATAGAGTATATCGCAAGCAATTAACAAATTTGTATGAACCAATATGTTACTATACCGTGGCCAATCCGAGAATAGACTAAGAAGAACTCAATTAAACGGAGTTGATGAGTTGAAACTGTTTCTACTGAATTGACAATGAGTTGGCCATGGATCTTCCCTAATTTAATGTAGTATTTCTACTTTAAACGCAGACTTATAAATAGTTCAAGTACTAACTAAAGTTTTATCAACACATTTACTTTTGTTTAACAGTATTATCACTTTCACTAAGATCAAACTAAACCATGGGACGGACCTACTAGTATTGAACTGGCCTATCTACCATTGTGTCCAACAGTGAAACTCTCAAAAAAATTTCATTGTTTGTGTCAATGAGAAGTTTGAGGGTCAATTTGGTGGTGGAAGAAGGAGTCATATTGAAATACACAGCAAGTAGAGGCTATGATAATTATAAGCAGATTTCAATGGCACAGCAGATGCATGTACTAGCACTTCGACCACCACTCTCACACTGCTGTGCTGATCACCACTCCATCCACCTTTGATCCATTTAACCCTACATTAAACTCGCCACTTTTCTTGTGGTGACAAAAAATAAAATTTTGTAATTTTCAGAGAAGCAAAATTTACCAAATACATGGGTTAAATAAGAACAAAAAATTATTTTATTAAAAAGCATAAATACATTTTTTTTCCTAGTAAAAAAACATAAATAAATGGACAAAGAACATTTTTAAAGTTACAAATAAATGGAGTATCATACTAAGAATGCGTCTTAACACGACTCTCGGCCAGATGTTAGAACACACTAAGTTGGGACTTAGGATCAGACCACCGATTTATAACGACACCATCAAACTTCTGCCTATTTCAACAATTCCAGACGAGGTTGGGTGGCTTTGGTTCCCGGAGAGCTGTGAGAGTGGCGATCGGCGAGTTTGTCCTCCTGAAGCTTCGCAAGGTTAATAGCTTGGTTGAGAGTGAGTGGTTGAAACGCCATAACCTCCCAAAGGATCGCCGGCTTGAGTCCGGAGATGAAAAAGCTCAAATAGAATGGGGGTGGTAACCCGGTGATCCGATTTGCTAACAGTTCAAACTGGCTCTGATAATATTTCACTCATACCGTCTATGTGAGTTTGAACAGAGCTCCCTTAGGGTCCTCATATGGTGACGGCGAGAATCATGTTTCCAGAGCTTGAAGAAAGGTAGTCCATGTAAGGATCTGAACGTTGGAATTCATCCACTGGAACCACGGCAGAGCTTCGTCGTCCATGTAAAACGACGCGATGCGCAAACGCTATTCGTCCGGTGTCAAGTGGTAGTCGAAAAATTGGTTGATCTTAAAGATCCAATCCATGGGATCAGATCCATCAAAGCGTGGAATATCCAGCTTGATGGAGGTCGTCGAAGTGGTAACCATGTTCGGAGGTGGTGCGGTGAAGCCTGGAGGACCCAGACGTGTGCGTATCCCTTGGAACTCGTCGGCGACGTGGTTCTGAAAAGCTTGTTGAGAAAGGATCAGAACGTTAATTGAAGCGGCGAGTTCGGTGATGGAGGGAGGTGAAGACATGGTCAATGAAGGCACCAAATTGTTATGAATTTAATAGATCTACAGCAAGAGGAATAAAAGCTAACAAATGAAAAGAAATCTTTCTTCAATATTCTTTTTGTCTGCCGTACTCCCTCCGGTCTCATATATAAGAAACAAAATAAAAAAATTTAAAGTCTTAAATATAAGCAAAAGTCTACTTCATTTTTAAGTTTTATGACATTATTCCAATTTCAACCAATAAATGCAATGTTTTACATTTTCCAAGAAGGTATAATGTATTTTTTCTCATCGGTTAATGTATTTTAACTACTTTCTTAAAGGAAGAGCTTTTTTGAAAAATTTCTTATATACGGAGTACAAGACTAGAGCCTAGATGGAGTATTACATTAGCAAATGATTACATTTATAGTACTATCTGATGAAGTGTCAAAGTAAGTATAAAAATTATCGATTCCGCAGGGATTGTTCTGAATCAGACGAAAATAATTGAAATCATACGATAGTAAAATTGCATTAATTAAAAGGGGGGATTTGTTTAAGATTTTGGTTTTGAAGAAAATACGGAAAGAAAATAGGACTCAAATTCAGAAAGAGAAGCTGATTGGATCCTTTTTGGTTCATCTAATTATTATTATCTTGGTAGTTCATGCATGTTAACAAGGTTTACAAAAATTAGTTTCACGATTCGATTAAAAAAAGTAACTATGCCCAATCTCTTGGTACATAATCCTCTCCCTTCATAACTCCCTAATCTCTTAGGTTGTTCATGATCACTTGAGGTTTTGACACTTTAACCCTAGAATTCTCAATTAACAGTTCGAAATCTCTTAAACAACGGTTAATTGAATAACTATCCCTAGATCGATGATTCATTCCTATTCTCATAGTAAACAAATAATTGGAATCATGACATAAGTGATCAATTTATGTAAAGCATTAAGAACAAAGGATAATTAACTAAAACTAACTTCGTAATTCATTAACATGTCATATGAGACCACATGGTTCAAGAATAATAACAATTAGAATCCCCATGGGATCCAATCAGAGAAGTTTAGCTACTCATAATTAAATTAATAACATAAACATAAATTAAAGTAATAGAATTCATTACAATTAAGGTTGGAATGAGTTTCCACACTTGAAATATCTCTGGAGCACTTCGAAATCGCCTCTGAACAATAGTTCTTTCGTCGTAAAATTCTCTCCAACCCTTTTTTTCTGAAACAGATTGCAATTTATAGGGTTTTTTTCCTCGCGCCGGCGCCAGGCGCCGTTTCCTTGCGCCATAGCGCAGCAGGAGCCCTGCGCCTAGCTCCCTTGTTCTTGCGCCATAGCGCAACTTTTGGGTGGTTTTTCAATTTTTCTTCTCTTTCTTGTGCTTCAAGAAATCTTTGTAATGATACTATTTCCTCGTTATTTGATGCGGAAAACGCCATAAAACTACTAGAAATGTCCTGAAATGTGGTTAGAAAACATAGTAATGACACGGAGTCATCACTATCTAGGGTAGAATCCAATGAGGATTTGCTAGTACAAGGAAATCATGACGTAATGATTTCTAACGGTATGTGACTCAAATGGAGACAGCTAATTCCTTATAACCTTTTAGTGACTTCATTACTTACTACAGTGCCTATCTATAGGCAAGCAAAGCAGGCTGAAAAGAAAGTCTACAGCTTTGGATGCTTCAGCAAACAGAACTTTATCATATTTTCTGTCAATAAGAAGTTTGAGGGTCAATCTGTTGGTGGTGGAAGGAGTCGCCATATTGAAATTATCAGATCAAAAAACTATGCTAGCGGCTATGATTTATAAGCGTGTTTCAATAGGCTACGGTTGCACTTGCACAAGAGATGCATGTACATACTATCTCATACTCTCTTTGTCCCATATTGTAAGCAAAAAAAATACGAAGTATATTTTATACTTATTAAGAAAAGTAAAAAGTGATAATTTGAAGGATAATTTTATGTGTTTTTATTGAAATAAGTTTTATGGGAAGATATGAAAAATTTTTATTGGTTATTGATTATGGATAAAAGAAGAGAGAGTAAATTAAATCCAATTTGTATTGAATTTTATGAGAGCAAGTAAAAGTAAATCTTGAAATTGATGAACGTGAGTTGCTTTTGCTTATAATTTGGGATAAGAAAAAGTGATTGAGAGGGAGCTGGAACCACTTGATGTCAAAACTGACCCCCAAACCAGATTCAATTGGTGGTTAAAACAAAAAAAAAAGTAACTAGCTTCTTTAATTAACTTATAGTGTTTTTTTATATGCTATTAAAAGTAGCATTTGAGTTTCTTTAATTAACTTTGCGCCTTTGTTTTTAAAAAGGCAAATGCTAATTAGTAAGTTTCTATATATTTTCTATGGGAAATTGTAAAATCAACACATTGGTAACTGTAGTGTTTAACTTTTGAATAATTTTCTTTTTTAAAATGGAATGCTTAAAGTTAATTCACAGTTGTTTTGCTTCACATTCAAAAAAAATAAAGGTCGGCTAGATTCTTCATGCTTGTGGCACAAGCTATACATGGAGACAATTTTGCAGCCTCGGTCCCTGAAATCAGTTATTGTACTTCTAAAACTCTTCAACTGAAATACAGTATCGATGAATGTGATGGCTTGGGAATTCACAGTTGCCACATATTCCTAAGCTCTTCCTAACAATAAATACGGAGCACCAATTAATTTCTTTTGCAGACTTTCTATATGCCATACCATCCCCTGCCTGAATCAGCAGCCTATATAAATCAATAATATAGTTTCTCTATTTCTTATTCTCTCATCTCAATATGGCTTCTTCTACTTCTTCATCCACCACCACCAACAAAGTAACCCTCAAACTTCTCATTGACACCAAGAATGAAAAAGTTCTTTTTGCGGAAGCATCCAAAGCTGTTATTGATTTCCTGTTCAATTTGCTTCGGTTACCTGTTGGTACTGTCGTTAAATGGTTAAGATAACAATGCATTTTGGTTTTTATGTTGTTGTTGTTGTTGTTGTTTTCTGATTTTGGATGAAGCTTTGTAGTACTTTATTCTGAATGATTACCTTGGCTTAACTCTGGTCTCTTATATATTGTTCTTCTCCTTAACCTTAAAGTGATTTTTTGCTTATAATAGTGACCGACGACGAAGGGGAGATGATTTTTTGGTTGAGGAGAAGAATGATAATGAGTAGGAAGAAGATGATGATGATGATGATGACGAAGACGATGATGATGATGATGAGGAGGAGGAGGAGGAGGACAAGAAAAAAGAAGATGACGATGACGAAGACGAAGAGAAGATTTTGATCAAGAATGGGTTTGTGAAAGACAGTGTAACTTACATGGTGATGGATGATTTAGTTATTCATCCTCTGTTTTCTGCTATTTCAATGATTGATTTACTCAATAGTAAGTTCAATATCAAAGATATTACTGCTTTGCAAGAGAAGGTGGTTGAATTTGGTGTTAATGAGGTTAGTTAGTATTGTCATTTATATCTAATTTGTATTTGTATTTGTTAATTAGGAAAGTAATTATCATCATGGATTTTATTTGAAAATTTGTTAATTAGTATTTAATTTGTTTTTGTATGATTTTGTAACAGGGTATCAAGTTGATTGAGGCTTGCATGCAATCAAATTCAAAGATGATTTTGACAAGTGTTTTCCTCAACAAGGAAGATTGATATGTGATCAATAGTTTGATCATCTTTTTCTTTAATCTTGAAAATGTCAAGTGTACTTAAAACTCTTGTTTTTGTTTTTTTGTCATTATTGTTTGGGATACCTAGTCTGTTTGTGATCCTTTTTGCTTTGTTATGAAGGAATTAATTTCAATGAACTATCCCCGATATATTGAACTTGCTCTAGTGACTGTAATTTTCAAATCATATAATGTATATCTTAATTCATGTTAATTTGTGATGTAGGAGTGCCAAGTTTAAATGCTATAGGTAGTTTTTTGCTACATAATGAGGTTTGGTGCATTAGTCCTTCCTGATATAAGTAAAGATGATATCTTTGATTAAGTATCACTGTATCAGGCCATTTTGATGAATAAATGTTACAAGGTATGTGGTGGTTAGGTGTTTTAAGAAGGAAGATATTGCTGGTGTAGTATAGGAGTAAGTTTTGGTTTACAAAATAAGTTAAAGAGTGCTACATTCTAACAGGTGGTGTGGATGAATAATTAGGAAAAGAGTATAATTCAGCCTTGGTTACTTTATGTATTCTAGCTTTGGATTGCATTTTATAGGTTCTGTTCGGGTAAGGTTCTTTCACGATGCTGCATAGTTTGTGCCATTTTCTGCAAAATTTGACAGTTTGGTTACTAGGTGTGATTGTTAATACCAACTTATAATAATGAGTTCATAAAATACCAACTTATGGTTTTCACTGTATTTGCAAATAAATAAAAAACTGTGTTAATACCAACTTATAATAATGAGTTCATAAAATTTGCTGAAAGATTCATTCTTACTATTAATTTTGTTAGCATTCAGATGTGCATAAAGTCCCTTTTTCCTCTCTTCTTTTTGGAGTCAAATTTCACAAACCATATTTTGTTGTGCAAGCCAGTTAATGATCCTCAATATGCATTATATACTCTGCTCTAGTGTTATAAGGATTATAATAATGGTAATTAAATTAACAGGAGTACTACTTTTTTTTTTGTAACAGGAGTACTACTTAGTAAGTGTAACTGAGTAGTTTTTTCTTCTATTTCTATGTGACATTAATCTAGACCTTTGAGGTAAAGAAATCAAGTTTGTAACCTACTACTTCAGTGATAATACTTATAATAATGATCATGAAGATATGTCCATAAAAAATCTAAATAATGATATGGAATTCATTGCAAGGGACTGCTGGCTTTCCACATGATAGAAATAAGTAGGAATAAGTTACATTTATTTACAATTTTCTATCTATATATCTTCCTACGTTTAATTAATAGTGCAACCACTTGCAACTCTATGAATTTGCCTATAAATGAATAGCTGCTCTATTGCTTCTAACGTGTACACTCAGGCAATATGGCTTCTTCTTCCACCAAAGTGTCCATGAAACTTCTCATTGACACAAAAAATGAGAAAGTTCTCTTTGCTGAAGCATCAAAAGCTGTCGTAGACTTTCTGTTAAACTTGCTATGCTTACCAATTGGTACTGTTGTGAAGCTGCTAAGCTCAAATGGCATGGTTGGCAGCTTGGGAAATCTGTATCAGAGTGTTGAAAACCTCAGCCAAAATTACATGCTGCCTGACCAGACGAAGGATGTTCTGTTAAACCCAAAAGCTCAAATCTCTTCAACTCAAATCTCTGGCTTCCTTACCCAGAACGATGATAAAGACGATGATGATGGGGTAGGAACTAAGTTATACATGTGCCCTAATAGATGTCGGTATCTTCAGGTGGCATATGAGCCTTCTGCGATCGGTACTTGCGGGCATTATATGTCCAGTGAAGTAAGTTATGTTGGAAATAAGAAGGTTGCTGAAAATAAAGTTTCCAATATTAAGAGTGGATTTGTGAAAGATGTAATAACTTTCATGGTGATGGATGATTTGGTGATTGAGCCCATGTCAACTATATCTAGCATCACATTATTGAACAAGTTCCATGTCAAAGAGATTGGTACCTTGCAAGAGAAGGTAGTTGAGATGGGAATGGAAGAGGTAAAGTATATACCGTATCATAAATAAGCAACATCATTGGATCATAACATAATCAGTCTCTTATTTAAGTTTTTAGATTTATATTTTTTGTATTTTTTTTGTAACAGGGTATCAAATTGCTTAAGGCTTCTCTGCAATCAAAGATGGTCTTGACTAGTGTTTTCATCAAGAAGCAAAAGTGATAGGCGAGGAATAACAAGGCAGATCTTTTATATATTTATCTTCAAAATGTTAATAAGCAGATGAAATGATGTGGTTTTGGTTTAATGTTGTAGTTTTTGACTACTGCATTTGCTTGTGATGCTTTTTCTACTTCGTTTGAATGAATAATTCGATGAACTATCATCATTATATATTGTTCTTGTTCTATCTTCAATTCGAACATGAATTATAATTATCACCAACTTATGGTAACTTGAGTTTCATAAACATATTATCCCTTTGAACTTAAACATAAATTTGTTAATTAATAGAATAAAAATAAACTATAAATAATTTATTTTTTCAAACCATGGTCTAGTTTCACAATCCAAAACTTTGACTATTTTCATACATTTAGGGTCCGTTTGTGTAATTTTTCTTCCTTCCACTTTCTCTACATAGAAACAAACGGGGCCTTAGGCTTAATCTTTTTTTGAAACTATAAGTCACGAGAGTCAGTCCAAAGATAAGGCTACTAAAACCCTAACTTCAAAGCTCCAACAAAAATTTATTTTTTAATTAAACAAAGGCATTTATTTTAAACTTCATTTACTATTGAAAATTATTGTGTCGGCCCAAAATTCACTTAGCCTCCCCTGCATACAGTAGTAGTATGTGATTTGTGGGGTTCTAGTTTTGTCCTTCCACTTTCAAATTCAATACCAACTGAACCTGCACTCAAAATGGATTAGGAAAGAAAGATTTTAGTTTCACTCAATGGAGAGATGTGCAAATAGTAGTATGATACGGTAGTATACAGTAATTTCAGAAGTACCCTGCTAAAACTAACCAACTATCACAAGTTAACAAATTTGTGTGAACCATCAAGGTACTGTACCATGTTTGTCTTGCTTCAATGTTGATCAATTGCAGAGTTGATTAAGAGCTCTCAAAATTATGGTTTAATTAAGTGGCCACTGTTTGTACAGAAATATGGAATTGAATATCAATTATGTGGACAATGGGACTTTATACATTCCAATTTCCAATATCTTAGTTATAAATACCAAGTCTATAGTTTATATCTTCCACTATTTTAAATATAATTGCAACCCCATGAATCTTCCTATAAATTAATAGCCTCTCGTATTACATTCAATATAGAGTACCTTTCAATATGGCTTCTTCTTCTTCTTCCACTAAAGTGACCCTTAAGCTTCTGGTTGACACAAAGAAAAACAAAGTTCTATTTGCAGAAGCATCAAAAGCTGCCATAGACATTCTCTTAAATATGTTTCGCTTGTCTTTTGGTAATGTTGTTAGGCTCATGAGCAATAACAACATGCATTTGTTAGGAAGCTTAGGAAATCTGTATCACACTAGTAGTACCACTGTCCAAAACCTTAACCACAACAATTATGTTCTGTTCAACCCAACAGCTCCAAATGATGATCGCAATCAAGGAACCTCGTTTTACATGTGTCCATATGGATCCATTTATGATAGATCATGCGATCATTGCTCGCGAGCAATGAACCATGACGAAACACGTCATGTCGCTATGAAAGATCAAAATGTGACTTTTATCTTGATGGATGATTTAGTTATTAAGCCCTACTCACCAATTTCAGTTATTACATTACTCAAAGAATTCAATTTCAAACAAGTCGGTACTTTGCAAGAAATGATGGTCGAGTTTGGTATGGATGAGGTATGATTAATTTGTCCTATTGTATTTTTGTGTCTATAAAACTCTAAATTTATATTTTGCACTTTCTTTTTCTAATATTTATTCTATTTGTTTTTGTATATTTTTTTTTTATAATAGTGTGTTGAGTTGCTAAAGACTTTGTTGCAGTCAAATATGGTTTTAACAAGTGTTTTTATCAAGAACAAGAATAAGAAGGACTTCGCAATGACAATGTTATCAGTACTTAAAATCATGGGAATTTGGTCTTTTAGTACTCTTGTAGTTTTCAGCTTTATTGGTTATTTGGTGGACTGTTCAACTTCTAGCCCACCCCAAGACAAGGATTTGGGTAAGTTATCACTACTATTTGTACATGTACTTGTGACTTAAGAAAGATTTTCCCACAGCTTGTTTTTAACTTAATTTGAGGGACTTTTACTTTCCAAATTGCTTAGGAAATATTCTGTTTGCTTTGGAGACAAAAACTGAGTCTGATAACAAACAACTTATTTTAGCGAAAAATTGTTTAATTGATAGTTTCTTTTATAGGTAACCAATCTGCTTGAGGCTTCTCTGCAATCAAAAGTGGTATTGGCAAGTGTTTATCTGAGAAACAATATATGGGATCTGAAGGAGTAGTTTGGCCTTTTCTTATTATGTATCAAAATGGCAAGAATGACAATTATGGTTTTAGACTATTTTGTGCTACATGACTAAATCATTATTTGATAGTGATTTGAATGTACTAGCCCTATTGTATTATATTTTCTCTATTGCAACTTCTAAACTAAACTGGTTGATCCATAAAGATCATTAATTTTGATGTCAAAATTTTTGTTATACTGATGGATGTAGGAAGGTAAATTGAGAGAAAAAACTGAATGTGTAAATTGAGGAATTTAATTTATGAAAGATACAATTGTCAATTGCATACATGATACAATTTATACAAGTGCTAGTTCAATGACTTGCTATTCAAGTAACTCACTTACTAACACATTTAAAGAGATATAAATTATAATTCTTGCTATTCAATTTATACAAAACATTTGAAAAGGATATAAATTATAATTCTTGAAGATGTAAAGAGATTTTTTTAAAATGTTATTAGTTTGAATTACAACTCCTAACATTGGACCCCCTTTCCTATTAGTTTGATTATTTGATTAATACTGCTTATAGCAAGAAACCTCAATAGTCCCTTCCGATCCGAACTCAAGTCCACATCTCCAAGAGATTATCCGCTTTGGGGTTAACCCGTCATGGTTTTGTCCTTTGCAGAAAAGGCACCTCAGTGGTTTGAAAGGTGTTTTGTGTTGTATATAAACTACCCTTAGCCTCGATTACCAAGCGATGTGAGACTATTTTGGTGTATCCAGAACAATAAGCAACCTTTATTTAGTCGAGGAATATGATTTCATCTTAGCCATGATGCAACACAGTAACTTGACTCTGCATACTCAACCGTCTCCCACTTATCCCAGTTGTAATGAGTTGTTCTCCAATTGGCAAACATTAGAACCGGGACCTTCCATAATCCAAAAACAACCCAAAATTAAACATAAATTAAGTTGAAACTGTTTCTACATAAATCTCAAATTCCATTATGTGTTAGCCAGGGACCTTCCACGTTCCAATTTCAAAACTCATAGTTATATATAGTACTCCTATGGGAAGTTACATATATATCCTCCTCCCATCAATGTGCAATTAATTGTGTAACCATAACCATACGTTCAATTCTTTAAGTAAGTCTATAAATGAATAACAATTCACAGTGCTTCTTAAGTATAACTTTCAATATGGCTTCTTCTTCTTCATCTTCCACCACCAAAGTGTCCCTAAAACTTCTCATTGACACAAAGAATGAAAAAGTTCTTTTTGCTGAAGCATCAAAGTCTGCCATAGACTTTCTGTTCAACTTGCTCTCCTTGCCTATAGGCACAGTAGTTAAGCTCTTGAGCTCGAATGGCATGGTTGGTAGTTTAGGAAATCTGTATGAGAGTGTTGAAAATCTCGACCAAAAGTACATGCTACCAAACCCAACTAAGGATGCTCTGTTAAACCCAAGAGCTCAAAGCTTTTCTACTGAAATCTCTGGCTTCCTCACTCAGAATGATGACAATGACGTTGAAGAAACTAAATTCTACATGTGCCCAAATAAATGTAACTTTGAGGTAACAAGTGATAACACAACTCGTTGTACTGCTCTTTCTGTGGTCGCCAGCAGTTCTGCTTTTGAGCGTACTCCAACTCCAAGTCCAGAATACAATTCTTCGAAAACTATGAGCCATAAAGTACTTTATCAAAGTAATCGGAAAAGAATTGTTGGAAGCAGAACTATCATTAGGAATGGTATTGTGAATGAAGGTGCAACTAATTTCAAGGTGATGGATAACAAAACATGTCCTGAATATGGTGTTTGCGAGAAGTATATGAGCAGCGAAGTAAGTTATATTGGAAATGGAGCTTCTAATATTAAGAATGGTTTTGTGAAAGATGATGTAACTTTCTTGGTGATGGATGATTTACTGATTCAGCCCATGTCAACTGTATCTAGTACTATTACTTTACTTAATAATCTCAATATCAAAGAGATTGGTACATTCCAAGAAAAAGTTGTTGAGATGGGTATGGATGAGGTAAGATTTTCTAATTTTTGCATTTCAATTTTAATTTATAAATTTAGGTTTTCATGCATTTTTTGTTCTATTTTGAATAGGGAATCACGTTGCTTAAAGCTTCTCTGCAATCGAAGATGGTCTTGACAAGTGTTTTTATCAAGGAAATGAAAAGTGATATGTGAAGAATAACAAGACTGGTCTTTTATTCTGCTCCAAAATATTAGTAGGAAGTTTAGAACATGGAATTTTTTTTAGGCTACTAAATTTGACTGTGATGCTTTCTACTACTTTGTTCTGATTTCTGAATTAACAATATGATGAACTACTATCATCCCTAATTTAATGTAGTATTTCAACTTCAAATGCATACTTAATAATACTAATTAGAGTTTCATCAACACACTTTTCTTTAATAGTGTGTATCACCTTCACTAGTTCAAACTTAATCATAAGGCGGAGCTACCATAACTATTACTCGAGACCTTCTCACACACATACTATAAATCAACATTTGTATTGATACTATTTGCGGCATAAAATCTAGCACACAATATATTCTAAAACTTGGACCATTTGATGCATCTCAGTAATATCATTCATCTGTGTAAGATTTAACTAAGTTTTTAGTTTTGAACTAGACACTAAAAATACTAATCTTCAGAAACTCGTGTATCAGCAATGACAACATTGTTATGGATAGAATGGATTGAGACATTGGCATGACATAATGTATGCACATTTGAATGATTTTAAGGTACATTTATTGTCTCCTAACAAGTAACAAACTTAAGTAAGACTAAAAATTCAACAAACTTCACAAAATTCTATTTAATATTTGTTGGCGTTAATCATATAGTAGTAAGAAGAATAATGTTATGATTTGAAAAATGCAGTAGCTATACGACTAGAACAAGTTATGTAGTAGAACCACACAAAAAAGGAAAATGAAGAATGCGTTCTTAAAGATGCAAAAAACATTGCAAGCAAATTAGATATCTCAAAAGAATAACCCAAAAACAAAAACAAAATGGCACGGTTTTATGCTGGCTAGCCTAGTTTTTAGTACTCTGGACATTTTCAAGACTAAAAAAACAAAAGATCCATCAAATGATTGGTCTCATATCAATACTCCTTCTTGAGGAAAACACTGGTCAAAACCATCTTGGATTGCAGAGAAGCCTTGAGCAACTTGATACCCTATTAGGAATAAAAACAAAACAGTGTCTCAATACTTAAAATACAATTAATTATTATAAAATTAGTTGAAGTGAAAAACATAACATAAATTTTCATACACTCAAATTGAAAATTTAATACTTACCTCATCCACTCCCAACTCAACCACCATTTCTTTCAAAGTACCAATCTCTTTGATATTGAACTTGTTAAGTATGGCAATACCTGATAAGGCTGGCATAGGCTGAATGACTAAATCATCCATAACAATGAAAGTAACTAAATCTGTCACAAAACCATTCTTAATCGAAATGTACTTTTCACCAACATAATTTATTTTATTGTACATAGCTCTCTTGCAACTAGAACAAAGTGTTGTTTTATCACATGTGACATCATAACTACATTCATTTGGACACACATAAAACAAAGGCTCTCCTGCTAGGTTATTTTCCTCGGACTCCTCTAACTCTTCTTCCTCATCCTCGTCATCATCCTCATCATCATCATCGTCATCATCCTCATCCTCATCATAATCGTCATCTTCCTCCTTATCTTCATTGTCCAACTCATCCTCTAGAATAAAGGCAGTGTTAAGATAATGTAGTAATACATGTTCATTTTGATGTGTAATAAGCAGTTGCTTGTGTGATAAGCAACTAGTCTAGGTGTAACACTTGATAACTTGTTGAGCAAGAAACTGATAAGTAGTCACTTATTAGTTGGTTATCAAGTTTGTTAGTAGTTAGGAATAAGAGAAATAGGTTGTTAGAGTTAGTTTTAGAAAGTTAGTTGCAAACTAACCATGGTCACTTGTATGTGAAGTAACCATGTGAGTTAGTGCTAAAACTAGTTCTATAAATTGTAAACTTTGTTTTTTTGGCCCAGTCGTGGATGAATAGATTTCTCTTTTCCCTTAAAAAAAAAAAAAAAAAAAAATAGATTTCTCTTTTCCCTTATTCAATTTCTTTCATAAAACAAGAACTAGTGTGTGTGTGTAGAAAACTTGTGACAAGAGTGAATTGTGCAAGTGCTGTGTGTGTTTTCCGCTGCGCCAACATCTGGCATCAAGAGCCTGGTTATTGATCAACCATGGCAACGTTCAACAATGGTCAATTTCCTGCGAATCTATCAATCTTGGATGGAAAGAATTATGATAGATGGAGCAAGCAAATGAAGGTAGTGTTTGGGTATCAAGATGTGATGGAGCAAGTGACCAATGGTGTTGTACCCATTACTGCTACTTCAACTGATGCAGAAAGAACAACTCATAAAGAATTAAAGAAGAAGGATTTCAAAGCCTTGTTCATCATTCATCAATGTGTAAGCCCAGATATCTTTGAAAAGGTTAGTGATGCACAATCTTCAAAAGAAGCCTGGGATACTTTGAATGCTGCATATGGAGGTGATGAGAAAGTCAAGAAGGTGAGGTTACAAACTCACAAGAGGCAGTATGAATTGATTCAAATGGAGGACAAGGAAACTGTAAGTGATTTCTTTACCCGAATTTCAAAGATTGTAAATGCTATGAAGAGTTGTGGCGAAACTATATCTGCTCAGAATATAGTTGAGAAAATCTTGAGATCTTTATCTCCAAGATTTGATCATATTGTGGTAGCCATAGAAGAATCTAAGGATCTTGCTAGTATGAAGCTTGATGAGTTACAAGGATCTTTAGAAGCACATGAACAAAGAATGGATGAGAGAAATTCTGAGAAATCAAAGAAAGAAGTGGCATTGCAGGCTCAGCAGAGTAGTAAAGATAAGAAAGGTAAGGGAAAATGGAATGGTAATAAGAATAAGGGTGGAAACAGTCAAGAATCAAGCAGCACAAATTCAAAGGGCAATGGTAACAATGGTGGAAAGGGTAGTTACCATGCAAATCAGAAATCTGGTGGTTATAATGGAGGCAAGGGTGGCAAGAAGAAATTTGATAAAAGAAATGTGCAGTGCTATAATTGCCAAAAGTTTGGTCATTTTGCAGATGAGTGTAGGGCTAAAGATGATTCAAACAACACTGAGGCAAAGTTAGCTAGAGGAAATGATGATGATGATTCTGTTATGCTGCTTGTAACCACTAAAGATGAAAGTGACAACAAAGATAAGTGGTATCTTGATACTGGCTGTTCTACTCATATGACAGGAAGGAAAGATTGGTTTGTTAATCTCACAAGCACTAAGAATAACAATGTGAGATTTGCTGATGACAGTACTGTAGCAGTGAAGGGTGTTGGTGATGTTTCTATCAAGAGAAAAGATGGTAAGCCCTCTCTAATCTCTAATGTACTGTATATTCCTGGCATGAAGTGTAATCTTCTAAGCATAGGGCAACTGCTTGAGAAAGATTACAAGATAGTAATGGAGAAGAAGTTGCTGAATGTGTTTGACACAAGAGGTAACTTGTTGCTGAAGGCACCCATGTCAAAGAACAGAACTTTCAAAGTGGAATTGAAAGTACTAAATCATAAGTGTTTGATATCTGCAACTGATAAAGAAGAGTGGATATGGCATTACAGAATGGGGCATTTAAATTTCAAAGATCTAAGTTCACTGCATCAGAAGAACATGGTGACTGGTTTGCCCAGAATTCATATACCAGAGGAGATTTGTGAAGAATGTGTGAAGTCTAAACAACATAGAAGCAGTTTTAGCAAAGATGCAGTTAGCAAGACAAAATCAACTCTTGAAGTGGTATACTCTGATGTTTGTGGCCCAATGCAAGTTGACTCTTATGGAGGTAATAAGTACTTTGTCAGTTTTATTGATGATTTTAGTAGAAAATTGTGGACTTACTTGATTAGTAAGAAAAGTGAAGTGTTGGGTGTATTCAAAAGGTTTAAGCTGATGGTAGAGAGACAAAGTGGTAACAAACTCAAAACCTTAAGGACAGATGGAGGTGGAGAGTATGTATCACATGAATTTGCTGATTTCTGTGAAAGTGAAGGGTTGATTCATGAGGTAATTCCACCTTATACTCCTCAACAAAATGGGAGTGCTGAAAGGAGGAATAGAACTATCATGAATATGGTAAGGTGTATGCTAAAAGGTAAAAATTTACCTAAGGAGCTATGGGGTGAAGCTGTGTCTACAGCTACATACACTTTGAACATGTGTCCAACTAAGAGGTTGAATGGAGTCACACCAGAAGAAATTTGGTCTGGGAACAAGCCAAATATAAGTCATATGAGGGTGTTTGGTTCACTAGCTTATAGACATGTGCCAGATCAGTTAAGAAAAAAGTTAGATGATAAATCAACAATGATGATTCTAGTTGGTTATCATCAAACAGGAGGGTACAAACTCTATGATCCTGTGAACAAGTGCATAGTCATCAGTAGAGATGTTGTAGTAGATGAACTAAGAGAATGGGATTGGCACAAGCATGACAAGAGAAACTCAGTTAGTGTTATGATTGAAGAGGTTGAAGATCAGCAATCAACACCAACTGTAACTGAAGTAAGAAGATCTACAAGGCAGAGAGAGATGCCTGCAAGATTACTTGATTGTGAACTGAATGCAGATAGTGAAGTGACAAATGATGGTGATTTAGTTCATTTAGCTTTCATGGCTGAATCTGAACCAATTGATGTGAATACTGCATTGAAGAATGAGAAGTGGATAAATGCTATGAAGGAAGAGTTGGACTCAATTGAAGATAATCAAACCTGGGAGTTAGTTGATCTTCCTCATAAAAAGAAAGCAATAGATGTGAAGTGGGTATACAAGCTAAAAGTGAACTCTAAAGGTGATGTGACAAGACACAAGGCAAGACTGGTAGCAAGAGGATTTCTTCAGAAAGAAGGAATTGATTATGGTGAAGTCTTTGCTCCTGTGACTAGAATGGAGACTATCAGGTTAGTAACTGCAATTGCTAACTTGAATGGTTGGAATATGTATCAAATGGATGTGAAATCAGCATTTTTGAATGGGCCTATAGAGGAAGAGGTTTATGTAACACAGCCACCTGGTTTCATTGTGAAGAATCAGGAATCTAAGGTGTACAGATTGAATAAGGCTTTATATGGATTGAAACAAGCTCCAAGAGCTTGAAATAAGAGAATTGACAAGTTCTTATGTGATATAGACTTTGTCAAATGTGTCACTGAACATGGAGTATATGTGAAGAAAGATGTAGACAAAGGCATTATAGTGCTGTGCCTTTATGTTGATGACTTGCTGATAACTGGTAGCAATGATAGCTACATCAGTGATTTCAAAAATGATTTGAGGGAAGAATTTGAAATGACAGATCTTGGCCTTATGTCTTATTTTCTAGGCATTGAATTCTTAAGAACTGAAAATGGAATTCTAATGCATCAATCTAGATATGCAGGAGAGATACTCAAGAAATTTGAGATGGAAAAATGCAATAGTGCATTATCACCTTCTGAACCAAGGCTGCAATTGTCAAGTGATGTAGATGAAAAGGAAGTTGATTCAACTTATTACAGAAAGTTAATTGGTTCATTAAGGTATCTGTGCAATACAAGGCCAGATCTTGCTTATAGTGTTGGAATAGTAAGTAGATTCATGGAAAAGCCTAAGACATCTCACTTAATTGCAGTTAAGAGAATATTGAGATATGTCAAAGGCACCATTGAATGTGGAATACTATTTCCAGCATCAGATAGAGGAAGGGAAGTAAAGCTTGTTGGTTATACTGATTCAAACTGGTGTGGGGATATTGAAGACAGAAAATCAACAGCTGGTTATGTGTTTTACTATGGAGGAGCTCCAATCTCTTGGTGTTCAAAGAAAGAACCTGTGGTTGCCTTGTCATCATGTGAGGCAGAATACATTGCTGCATCTCTTAGCACTTGTCAGGCAATTTGGTTGAAAAACTTAATTGAAGAAATCAGTCAAGCAAAGATTGAAAGTGTAAAGCTCATGATTGATAATGTGTCTGCAATTAATCTAGCTAAAAATCTCATTGCACATGGGAGAAGTAAGCATATTGAGTTGAGGTTCCATTACCTTAGAGAGCAGGTTAATAATGGCAACCTAACTTTAGAGCATTGCAGGAGTGAAGATCAAGTGGCAGATCTGTTTACAAAGGCTGTGACTGTGAAGGTATTTCAGAGGCTAAGAGATCAAATGGGGATTGAATGTGTTAAGAACATGTATTAAGGGAGGGTGTTAAGATAATGTAGTAATACATGTTCATTTTGATGTGTAATAAGCAGTTGCTTGTGTGATAAGCAACTAGTCTAGGTGTAACACTTGATAACTTGTTGAGCAAGAAACTGATAAGTAGTCACTTATTAGTTGGTTATCAAGTTTGTTAGTAGTTAGGAATAAGAGAAATAGGTTGTTAGAGTTAGTTTTAGAAAGTTAGTTGCAAACTAACCATGGTCACTTGTATGTGAAGTAACCATGTGAGTTAGTGCTAAAACTAGTTCTATAAATTGTAAACTTTGTTTTTTTGGCCCAGTAGTGGATGAATAGATTTCTCTTTTCCCTTATTCAATTTCTATCATTCTCTCTCAATATCTCATTCATAATTGTTCTTATCTTTCTTCCATTTTTCATCTTCTTCTTCAATTCAATTTCTTTCATAAAACAAGAACTAGTGTGTGTGTGTAGAAAACTTGTGACAAGAGTGAATTGTGCAAGTGCTGTGTGTGTTTTCCGCTGCACCAACAGGCAGAAGTTGCACTTAAAGTTTTCGGAGGTTCTTCCTGTGGGGGAAGACGGTTAGCGATTTCAATTGACCATCTGGGAGCTGATGGATTTAGGAGAACATCCTTGTTTTGGTCTTGTGGGATGTAATTGTGGTTGAGGTTTTGGACGCTTTGATACAGATTCCCTATGCTACCAACCATGCCGTTGTTGCCTAAGAGCTTTACTATAGTACCCATAGGCAAGCTAAGGATGTTGAAAATAAAATCTACGACGGGTTTGGATGCTTCGGCAAACAAAACTTTTTCATTCTTTGTGTCAATAAGAAGTTTGAGGGTCAATTTGGTTGTGGAAGAAGGAGTCATATTGAAATGCACACACGTCAAAAACAATAGTAGAAGAGTAGAGGCTATAATTTTATTATAAGCAGATTTCAATGGCACAGGCACAGGCACAGGCACAGCAGATGCATGTACTACTCCATATTAGTAATTGGGTTGGAAAGTCCCCATGCCCTCGGGATGAATTACATTTCAATTAATATTGATTATTAATGAGTGTTTAATCTCTTCTGATTACTAGGCTCGGTTTACTCTTCCACATCATGATGGAGCAATAGTGCAATTGCATCTTGCATTTGTTAAGAATGAATTTTTTTATATTTTTGAAAACTCGGTATCTGGTTCACGGACCGACTAATCTGAGTGGACCAATCCCATCGTCCACTTGCGGGGGTCCTGTTTAAATCCAGATTTTTTTTTACTCTATATGGACTAGCTAAGGAATGAAATATTGTAATACTAATATCTTAAAAATTATGTATTAACTCTTCAAAAATTCAAAAATTTACATTTTTTTCAACACAAAACTTACTTCTTTCAATTCCTTATTTTTAGGTTTGAAAGTCAATTTCAAAACTAAAACATGTTTGTGTAAAATGGAGTTGAATTGATTTTTTACTTAATTTCAAAATAGTTTTCCACTAAAACAAAATAAAAAAATTGTTTTATAGTTTACTCCTATGTTTTAACTTTGACACATCATCACCAATGGTCGCCTACCACTTTTTTTTATAGGGATGAAAAAAAAATCGATAATTTTTAAAAATGGAAAATTTACCAAATAAATGGGTTAAATAAATATAAGAAATCATTTTATTAAAAAGCATAAATACAATGTTTTTCCTATCGAAAAATGTAAATAAATGGACAAAGAAATTTTTTAAAATTACAAATTCATTCATGTCCTGATAAGAATGCGTCTTAGTAGGACTCTCGGCCAGAAGATGTTAGAACACACTAAGTTAGGACGATTTATATTGACACAATTAAATTTCTGCCAATTTCAGATGATGTCGATCACATTGATAATGGTTGAAAAATGATAATCACCTTACATTATGCACGTAACTCATGTGAATCTGCATATTAAAAATGGAAGTAATTCAATACAAGTAACAAAGTTGTTCTGCTTCACATTCAAAAAATAAACGTTGGCTAGAATCTTCATGCTTGTGGCACAAGCTATACATGGAGACAATGTTGAATGTGATAACTTGGGAACTCACAGTTGCCACATTCCCAAGCCTCGGGCCTTTAAATTAGTTATTGTAAGCTAAAAAACTCTTGGACTGAAAATCTCGATGAATGTGATAACTTGGGAACTCACAGTTGCCACATTCCCAAGCTCCTCCTAACAATAACAATAAATATAGTTTTACACTAGTACTGTAGTACCAATTAATTTCTTTTGCAGACTTTATATATGCCATACCATCCCCTGCCTGAATCAGCAGCCTATATAAATCAATAATATAGTTTCTCTATTTCTTATTCTCTCAATATGGCTTCTTCTACTTCTTCATCCACCACCACCAACAAAGTAACCCTCAAACTTCTCATCGACACCAAGAATGAAAAAGTTCTCTTTGCGGAAGCATCCAAAGCTGTTATTGATTTCCTGTTCAATTTGCTTCGGTTACCTGTTGGTACTGTCGTTAAGCTCTTAAACAAAAACGGCATGGTTGGTAGCTTAGGCAACCTCTATCACAGTGTCGAAAATCTAGCTGATAACTATATGGAACAAGACCAAGCCAAAGATGTCTTGTTAAACCCAAGAGCTCCTGTATCTTCAAGTGAAATCTCTGGCCTTCTTCCTGCAAACAATGAAGATGCCAACAACATAGGAGCTGGAGGAAATTTATTTTATAGATGCTCTTATAACTGTTCTTATGATGTCACATGTGATAACGCAACTCGTTGTTCTCGCTGTTTGCGAGCTATGACTTCTCAAGTAAATTATGTTGGAAAGAAGGTTGTTGAAGAGAACCTTTCTGTTCAGAAAGGTTTTGTTAAAGATGTGGTCACATTCATGGTCATGGATGATTTAGTTGTTCAGCCAATGTCAACCATATCAAGCATTACTTTGCTGAACAAATTCAATATCAAAGAAGTTGGTTCACTGCAGGAGAAGGTTGTTGAAATGGGAATGGATGAGGTAACCTTTGTAAAATAGGACATTATACTTTTTCTTTTTATAAATTGATTCACATATTGACTTTGATTTGTTTTTTTATTTTAACAGGGAATCAAGTTACTCAAGGCTTCTCTGCAATCCAAGACTGTCTTGACAAGTGTTTTCATCAAGAGAGATGTTTGAAGAATAATTTTACTCTTCTGTTTTTAATCTTTAAATTGTTAAGAGAACAATGCATTTTGGTTTTTATGTTGTTGTTATTGTTTTCCGATTTTGGTTGATGCTTTGTAGTACTTGATTCTGAATGATTACCTTCGCTTAACTCTGGTCTCTCATATTGTTCTTCTCCCTAACTACATTCGCATTAGATCTATCTTATAGTAAAATTTATGACGGGTTGTGAAACTGAATGTGAAAGTAATCAATCCTATAGAAAAATGTTTTGGTAAGGTAAAGTTGTTTTGTAAAATGAATCACAAATCAGGTGTAAATTAGACAAACTGATAAGAACTGCAAAGTACAAACTAAAATGTAATGAACAATGATAGAACCAACAACTCTGTCTGACTAACAAATAAATAAAAATAACATAGCAATTTCTCAAGTTTACCCATACATACATCAATAATAAACCATGAAATCACCACCAGTATCGAAATCAAGGATAAAATAAATATAAATAACAAGATCATCCTAAAATTAACATATATGTTGCAGTTGAGTCTAGCTCAAGGTAACTAACTTAGCACAACAGCTATCTACATCTTAATATTGAGAAAAAGGTGATATCAAACTCTCAACATAGATGGTTGGTAACATCTCATCATTGATGTTTTGAATTTTAGGAATCTTAAAAGTATCATTTCTAAAATCATAGATAATCAAACCAAATCTCCTCACCTTCAAAAACCTCATCAGCACTTGGTCATCTTCCGAAACATATACTGCCCTGCTATACGCAAAATACCGAGCATCATATGTCATGTAAGGAACACTCAATAATTTAGTCCAAGACTGCTCATTTCCATGTTCCTTCATAATCCAAACATCAGAATAGTTGGCACATTGAGAGAGGAGGCACAAGCAACCCTTCAACTCTTGGAAGATCATCTTAGAGTTACATGGGTCGTAGTAGTAGTGTTGTTGAAAATAGTAGAAGAGATTAAAATATCAGATAGAAGGAACTCACATGAGGCGGAGTTTCGGTTATTGGGAGGAGTTAGGAGGAGGTGGAGGCGGTCGTGAACTGTGGATGACAAGCGAAAGTGCTTTTTTTGAAATTTGGAATCTTGAGAGATGAGATAATTCCACGACTTGCAGACGCAACAGAATTGGAGGAGGAATTTTACAGGGATCCAACATAGGATTTCTGTAACCAGATCCAACGGAAGAGACGGCGCGTCAATTGAATTATTGTCTAGGGTTGTGGATGAGGATGAAGAGATTGGTGTTAGCGTTTCCTCCGTCGCTGACCGGTAAGAAGCGCCGTTGTTTTCGCCATTGCCTTTACTAACTGCCGTCGTCATTACTCTTGGATTTTATACTCTCTCTGTTTTCAAACTAGTAACTTAATTTTCACTTTGTGTACTATTCTACTCTGGTTGGACCGTATTTTTATCGTCTGGACAAATATTTTTAAAATATATAAAACTTTTAATAATAGATAATTAAATATATTAATGATTAAAGTTGAACATTAACAAATGTGAAGGTGATCAAATAAATCATTTATTTTGAAACCGTAGAGAGTAATTGAGTAGTAATATTATATCACTTAACTTAATATAAATTTCATAAAATAATCACTTAAACTAATTAATATGCTTAAGGTAGTGTTTGACCATACTTTTTTTTTCACTTTAAAGGAGAATTAGAGCCGAACAGAGTTTTTAAAAAACCCTATAAAAATTAAACAGCACTGCTATATTTTACGAATCTCTTATCCACGAAACGCAATAATGAATGGGGCCGAATACACGCTATGCTGAGTAACCAATGATACATAGGTTTTTCATATTTTATTTTAAAAAGGAATAGGATTTGACTAGTTTTGTCTAACCGACTAACCATCTCATCTCATGGCAAAACAAAGATTAGATATGCAAATTCGATTAACTTTGACGAATAGTTCTTTGAGATAATCCTTCCACGCATCGGGTAATCATTCGCTCATTGCTTTTTGTTTCCTATAATTATAGTATCTAAGCTCTATCCCTTTAGTACGATGACATTCTCAAAGAACACAATTACTTGAAAAATTGATTTAGATACATGATTGCATCATTCCCATGCACCGCAGTTTAATTAAGTTAAGAAGATGATGTAATCTAAAACGATTCCCAATAAATCATCTTGGATAAAGTTAGTGAATGAATAAACCAGCAACATGGAAACGTCCACATATTATCAACTCACCGTAACAAACGGCAACAAGAAATGTCTTACTCTTTCGAGCCAATCAATTCAAAATAATCCCCTAGACCGAAATTAATAGTTACATTAAATTAAAAGCAAAAATTCTCAATTAGTTCTTAACTTATTTCAGACAATAATTTAATTTTTTTATTTTATTTTTGCGGTATTTTGGTCATTTTCTCATGTTCGGATATAAGTTTTAAGTTTCAAATTTATGATTTACTTTATTTTTATGCTCTCAATTATAAATACATGTTATGCCTCAAAGAAAATTATAAATTTAAAGCTTAAAAAACTATATGGAGACATAGATAAAGACAAAATGGACAAAAATGGCAAAAAAATATAAAAAAAAAAGAATCAAATTGTTAACTGAAATTATGGTACCGTTTGACCTAGTTTATTTCAAACATTTTTACTTAATAAAAGGAGAAGTCAGGTGTCTATAAGTCCTAGCTCAACTGACAAAATATTGCTGAAATTGTTAGGCCGGACGCTATGACTGGGGTTTGAACCCCGACTCCCTCACTTGTGTGTGTGAGTTTATAATGGAATTGTCATTTCGTTTATGTACCCAAAAAAAGGAGAAGTCAGGTCTGACAGATTTTCAATAAGTTATTGATAGAAAAAAATTGCTTAATTTTTATTAGTAAAATACATAGATAAAATATTTTTGAAGCTAAAAAAACAACAATTACTAAACCGTTGTAGTTTTTTTGAAAAAAAACTCTTATTTTCACTTTTAGTTTTTAGATAACATCTAACACCATAAAAAACCGGACCAAACAATACCTAAATTAAATGACTAAAAATACAATTTTGTCTAAATTAAATGCGGCAAAGATTTTTTTTTCTCTTTTAAATGATCATTCAAAAATATTTATTTTAGTCGGTAATGAATAATACCGTTACTTTTATAAAGTTAACCGATTATATTTTTTCCAAAAAGAAAAAGTTAACCAATTATTCATTTTTTTCAAAAGGAAAATAATTATTCATCTTCTTTAACAGCAAAAAGTGATAGAATCTCTAAAGAAAAGGAAATGATTTTTTTTAAGAGAAAAATATTGGTAGCAAAATTCAAGAGAAGAAAAAAAAACTATAATATTATGCATTAAATATCATTTTCGTCCCTGTAACTTCGCATTTTTTTGGTTTTAATTCTGTATCTTTTTTCTTACGAATTCATCCATGTATGTTTAAACATTGAAGATGTATTAAAAAAATAAAAAATAAAATCTAAGAAGGGTACTAAATTTTTGAGTTTAACTGTTATGCACCGTCAGTGTAAAACTTTTTTACACATGCATCAAATGATGTATGAATGTGACACATCATGTGTTTTTAAACACAATATATGGTGTGTTCGTATATTATTGGACGTATGTGTAAAATAACTTTACATTGACAGTGTATATAAATTAAATTCTAAATTTTTTATATTAACCTTCGTGATAATTTAGAGTAAATCCATCAAAGTCATGTGTTCAAAATTTTGATTGCAAAATCAATCGTTAGTTGGTTCAGTGGTGATTGACGCTGAACTTGGTAGGGAGGACCACGGTTCGATCCCCCGCAACTGCGATCGGGAGGGGGCTGGAACCACTTGATGCCAGAACTGACCCCCGAACCAGATTAAACCGGTGGTGTAAACAAACAAAAAAAAAATTTTGATTGCAAAAAAGTCTTGTAAAAATGTCTTTAAAACCTCACAAAATCAATATAATCCAATAAAATCATCATAACTTTTTTTACCAAAATTGTCTCATAAAATCTCAATCCAATACACCCCTTAATGTAAATTTACTTTACACATGCATTTAATAATGTATTATTACATTTAATAAATTTGACATGTCATGTGTTTTAAAGCACATTACATAATGTGTCAATATATGATTAAATGCAAGTGTAAAATAACAATATATAATTTAAATTCTCGTGACTTTTGAGATCTAGAACAGATTGAGAAATTTCCACAACATGAAGAAGTAAATGTTGGAATTTCATTTGAGGTATGTGTCAATATATTTAGTATTCTTATATGACAAACCTCAAATATAATTACATTTGGGTGAGAAAACCTATGAGAAAATATAGAGCTTAGAATAACAATTATATTTTATCGTAGAAAGTTATGCCTCAAAGAAAATTATAAATTTAAAGCTTAAAAAACTATATGGAGACGTAGATAAAGACAAAATGGACAAAAATGGCAAAAAAAAAAAAAAAAAAATCAAATTGTTAACTGAAATTATGGTACCGTTTGACCTAGTTTATTTCAAACTTTTTTACTTAATAAAAGGAGAAGTCAGGTGTCTAGAAGTCCTAGCTCAACTGACAAAATATTGCTGAAATTGTTAGGCCGGACGCTATGACCGGGGTTTGAACCCCGACTCCTTCACTTGTGTGTGTGAGTTTATAATGGAATTGCCATTTCGTTTATGTACCAAAAAAAAAGGAGAAGTCAGGTCCGACAGATTTTCAATAAGTTATTGATAGAAAAAAATTGCTTAATTTTTATTAGTAAAATACATAGATAAAATATTTTTGAAGCTAAAAAAACAACAATTACTAAACCGTTGTAGCTTTTTTGAAAAAAAACTCTTATTTTCACTTTTAGTTTTTAGATAACATCTAACACCTTAAAAAATCGGACCAAACAATACCTAAATTAAATGACTAAAAATACAATTTTGTTGTGTCAAAAAAAAAAAAAAAATACAATTTTGTCTAAATTAAATGCGGCGAAGATTTTTTTTTCTCTTTTAAATGATCATTCAAAAATATTTATTTTAGTCGGTAATGAATAATACCGTTACTTTTATAAAGTTAACCGATTATATTTTTTCCAAAAAGAAAAAGTTAACCAATTATTCATTTTTTTCAAAAGGAAAATAATTATTCATCTTCTTTAACAGCAAAAAGTGATAGAATCTCTAAAGAAAAGGAAATGATTTTTTTTAAGAGAAAAGTATTGGTAGCAAGTTTGTAAAGGTGTAAATATAATTTTTAAATTATTCTAAAAAAGTTAGACCCATTATTGGAGAAGCAGAAACTTGGTCCAAACTACTTTGACAAAGAACTGCCCAACTTTGAATAGCTTCATATGAAGAGAATATTGGTCTTTTTTTGGACCAATATGAAGTGATAAAGATATAAATATAGTAATAAACCTAATATAAGAACGTTAGACCCATTTTTGATCCAACGGAAAACTTGTGCAAACTTCTACGACAAAGATCTTTGAGCACTAATTAGCAAGAATAATTGAGTAGTTTTTTCTTCTATTTATAGTCATTTCTATGTGACTTTAATCTAGATCTTTGAGGTAAAGAAATCAAGTTTGTAACCTTCTTCATTACAAGGGACTGCTGGCTTTCTACATTATAGCAATAAGTAGGAAGTTACATTTATTTACAAGTTTCTATCTATATATCTTCCTCTGTTTAATTAATTGTGCAACCACTTGCAACTCTATGAATTTGCCTATAAATGAATAGCTTCTCTATTGCTTCAAACGTATACTCCCATTCAATATGGCTTCTTCTAACACCAAAGTGTCCATGAAGCTTCTTATCGACACAAAGAATCAAAAAGTTCTCTTTGCTGAAGCTTCAAAAGCTGTAATAGACTTTCTGTTTAACTTGCTATGCTTGCCAATAGGTACTGTAGTGAAGCTGCTAAGCTCAAATGGCATGGTTGGTAGTTTAGGAAATCTGTATCAGAGTGTTGAAAACCTCAACCAGAATTACATGCTACCAGATCAAACTAAGGATGTTCTGTTAAACCCAAGAGCTCAAAGCTCTTCAACTGAAATCTCTGGCTTCCTTACCCACAACGATGGCAATGATGATCACGACGAAGGAACTAAGTTATACATGTGCACTAACAAATGTAATTTTCAGGTGGCATATGATAACACTACTAAATGTCCTGGTCGTCCTGGGTATAATAGTTGCAGCTATTATATGAACAATGAAGTACGTTATGTCGGAAATAAGAAAGTTGCTGAAAAGAGAACTTTCATTCACAATGGTTTTGTGAAAGATGTAGTAACTTTCATGGTGATGGATGATTTGGTGATTGAGCCCATGTCAACTATATCAAGCATCACGCTGTTGAACAAGTTCAATGTCAAAGAGATTGGTACCTTGCAAGAAAAGGTGGTTGAGATGGGGATGGATGAGGTAAAGTATATACCTTACATTAAATAAGCAACATCATTTGATCATAACTTAATCAGTCTTATTTAGTTGTTTAAATTTATGCCTTTTTGTATTTTTTGTTTCAGGGTATCAAGTTGCTTAAGGCTTCTCTGCAGTCGAAGATGGTTCTGACTAGTGTTTTTCTCAACAAGCAAAAGTGATATGCGATGAATAACAAGATAGATCTTTTATTTATCTTCAAAATGTTAAGAAGCTGAAATGATGGGTTTTTGGTTTTATGTTGTAGTTTTTGACTACTACATCTGCTTGTAATGCTTTTTTACTTCGTTTTAATGAATAATTCGATGAACTATCATCATTGGTATATTGTTCTTGTTCTATTTTCAATTCAAACTTGAATTATGAATTATCACCAACTTATAGTAACTTGAGTTTCATGTATATCTTATCTTAATTATTATAAATGGTAAGTTGTGACACCTTTTAACCCCTCACTTAACCCTAATTTTTTTCCTCCTAATCTCTTCCTTAATTACCATCCCAACCCCTCTCTTTTATTACATATCCAAATATCCAAATTTAAATTTCAAATACACTTTTCAAGTTTTCATTAATATTATTAGGTGACTTTGGAAAACTGGTATTTTTTTCTTTTGCTATCATTCTCTCTCTCTCTCTCATGCGGAATCTGAAACAACAAGGAAAAGCAAGGAAAAGATGGCTCTTAAATCTCCATCTTCATTCTTCTAATTTTTCTTCTTGAGTAGGTTCTTCAACCATTCCTCAGTTAGAAACAATTTTTATTTTTCTTCTGCCTTTCAATTTTTATTTTGAGTTTCCATGCAACAATTTTTATTTTGATCAGTGCCGGTCGGACGACAGATGTTGCAGGACGGCGATTGAGCGACGGCGCACAGTCGATTTCAAGGTGGCGTTGGCTTACTTCATCTTCATGTTCTCTGCAGCAGCAGACAGTTCCAAGTGAGTTTAATTGTTGTTTAATTTCTCCATTTTCGTTCTTTTTTTCTTGCTGTTTTTTCCTCCTAATTTGCGTGTATCTTGGCTATTTATTCTTCTCTTGCTTTTCTTTAGAATCCCCAAACCATATCAATTATTGTCAAAGTTTTATCTTCTCTCCATGTTTCTTTTGTCCTCCTATGCATAATGGCTATCGTTCCTTCTTATTTCATGTGCTAAAAACTTTTGTTCATCTTGAAATTAGTAATTGAGATAAAATGCACTGTAGGTGTTTGATAAAATGCCCATATGAAATTTTGGTTTTTAACATCACATGTTTTTGGTATGAATTAGAAGACAAATGCTTTATTACAACATATTTGCTCATACAAATTTTTTCTTTCAACATCTTTACTCATATTGCTAAATTATTTTGATGTATTGATTCAATTATGAGTTATTTGGAATGATTCAATTATGAGTTATTTGGAATGATTCAATTATGAGTTACTTTAGTAATCTCTCTTTTGCACTACTGCTTCTTTTGCAGGGTGGCAAGATTCATGCGACAATCCGAAAGAAGTTGTAAATATTTAAACATAAACTTAGTGAAGGTAAATTTTATAAGATGTCCTATTTAATGATATAGATGAATTTTCTTACCATTGAATTTTGTGTCGTTTATTTCTTTGCTTTGTTTCTTTGAATAACCTATTTAACGATCTCTCTTTTCACACTTTCATGCATTAGGGTTACATTTTAAGATTTGAATAACTTATTTCATATTTGTTTTGGTTTCAGGTTGCCTCTTTTCTTGCTACACTAATATTGTTTAATCACATTGTATTTTATATTTATATTTATATTGTATTATGGGTGGTGTTGTACTGTTATGGTGTGTTCTTGCTCATCAGTGTAGCCTACAATTGAGTTGTTTTATGTTGAAGACTTTTGCAAGTGTTTCTTAATTGAAATTTTAAGCAAATGTTAATTTATTAAATTACCAATGAAAATGTATTAGGAACACATAGATACACCACAATTCATTGATATCAAAGCGTCACTCAATAAAATTGAACACAAAATGGGTTCTACGAAAATTGTGACTGATAATCAAATCAATATAGGTTTGCACGCTTATTCTTTTTCGTATATGCGTCAATAACATACATGTTTTCCTATAAAAAGAATTATATGCTTAAAGAAGTCTTTCATATTGTTCAGTAGTTATATCTCAATTATTCAATTATTTTTTTTGCACTTTTTATATAATTTTACCACTGTTTTAATGATTTTATATGTTTTGTAGTTCCATTTGTACGGGTTTTTTCCGGTTTCAATAATTTTATATTTTGATTTCATTTTATTTTTTTATGGCACTTTTAATTGTATCAATTTAAATTATATATCTAACACTCCACTAAACACGTGCAACGCACGGGTCGGAGTCTAGTTTCCCTTGAACTTAAACATAATTTTGATAATTAATAAATTATTTTTTTTTAACAAGCCAAAATGATATATATATATATATATATATATATATATATATATATATATATATATATATATATATATATATTGAGTTTCATGTATACACTCCAAATATTGATTCAATCAGAATGTTTCTAATTATTACTCCAAATACAGATTCAATCAGAATGATTCTACAATTTATACTAGTGCTAGTTCAATGACTTGCGATTCAAGTAACTCACTAACTAACTAGTAAAACTATCAACAAACTTCTAAAACAAATGTTAATTAGTTTGAAATATTGAATTACAACTCCTAACAATGAACCCCTTTCCTACTATCAACAAATTGTACTTTTACTCAAAGATGAAAGTTTTTGAACCAATTAGCTTATAAAAGATGAACTTATGGTGAATAGTGGATCAGTTAGCTTATATGGTGGTTGAGTTGGGAGTGTATGAGGTAAGTATTAAGAGTATTTTTTGAATGTAAAATGCTAACAAGTGTCTCATAGGTAGGGGTGTAATTGGACCGGTTTGGATTGGTTTTGAGTGAATCCGATGTTCGAACCAATGAATCCTCGATTGTTCATTGGTTCGGTTTGGTTCAGTTTTTAGTGTTTTTCAAAAATGAATCCGAACCAAACTCATCGGTTTGGTTCGGTTTGGTTCGGATACTTTAATCGGTTTTTTCCGATGTATTTCTTTTCCCATAAGCTCATCAAATACAAAATACAATTCTTTTCCCATAAGTTCATCAAATACATATACATAATACAACCATATTGGAAACAAATACAAAATGCAATTTTTTTCGCTTAAGTTCATCAAATACATAATACAACCATATTGAAATTAATTTCATAAATTCATCAAATACAAAATACAACCATATTGAAATTAAGTTCATAAGTTCTTCAAATAATAAAGTGTAATAAAAATAAAACTTCAAGTCTGAGAGCAGTAGCGTGACGTGAGAGTGTTGTTTGCGTAGTGTTGAGATAAGCTTGAGGATGATGGTGAAGTGAGATGAGAGCAACATTTGAGTTTGCGTTTGCGGCTGTGAGTATTTCTAAGTTTGCGTTTTTAAGTTAGAGTTTCTAAGTGAGACAGATTTTATTTTATTTTTTAGAAGTAGTTGGGCCAATTGTAGTTTTTGATGGATATGGGCTACCTAAAAAAATAATTTAACATATATACTATATATTGGTTTGGTTCGGTTTGTCCATTGGATCTGAAAACCGGAACCGAGAACCGAACCAAACCACTTCGGTTTTCTATTGGTTCGGTTTTTGATCCGAACCATAAACATCGGTTTTTTTTTTCGGTTTGGATCATCGGTTCAATTGGATTTTTCTGATCCGCTTACACCCCTACTCATAGGCACTGCATAAAAAATTAAATCTAGAAATATTTTCTTAAAAGTTGTGTACTCAACATATTAAAAATTTTACTCCCTTTTTATAAGAACTGGTTTGACAAAAAACGGGTAATAAGAAAGTGGGTTTGATAAAAAGTTTTTACCCTTACAATTTATTAGTGTTTTTTTTTTTTGACAGTAACAAACTTAACTTGTTTCATTAATTAAATAAGATTCAATACAACGAGGAACCGAATCGAAAATACGGCGACGAGACATAGAAAAGGCCGCTCTAGCTAGGGAATGAGCAACCTTATTCGCTTGTCGCTTTACATACTTGACCTCAAAGTAATTATTTGTTCTTAGTAACGACTGAATACGGGAAATCAAAATACAAAACTCCGACACTCCAACTTGTCTAGATGAAAGGGCATCCACCACTAACTTAGAGTCACTTTCAAAAATGACAAAGGAGTAGCCTCGTTGAACCACTACTTCCATTGCTTCTAATAAAGCCATGGCTTCTCCCTCAAAGACACTAAGTGATGATTGCAAAATATTTGTTCCTGCTAGTTGGAATTGACCATGGGAATCTCGCAAAATCCAACCCCAACCTGTTGCACCAGCTGTGTTGTAAAAGCTTGCATCAGTGTTGCATTTCAGGAAGCCATTAGGAGGCTGCTGCCACTGCACAGGAACAGCATCTGCTGCATGCTGGTTTGCGCGCTGCTGCTGCTCTTGGAAGAGGCCATTAACTTCAGTCCATTGCAGCCAGTAGTTGAAAGCTTGTGTACCTAATTGATGAGCAGTAGTTACAGCCTCATTCCACACTTTATCATTGCGATGTTGCCAAAGAAACCACAAGAACACAGCAACTTTACTCGCCTCAAGATCGGATGTGTGCCTGCAAATATCAAAAATAATATCACGTGGATTATGAAACATATTCAGCCTTGGTTCAATAATATGGGACAAATCCATAGCTCGCCATGCTCCTCGAACAGTTTCACACCGAAAAAATAAATGCAAATCCGTTTCTTCATGCGAAGAACACAAAGGGCAATCAATCGGACATTGAACATATCGACTTCTAAGACGAGATCGAGTCGGTAGACACTCTCTACAAATTCTCCACAACAAATGTTTGGACTTAGGTGGAGCGTGGATTTTCCATAAAGTACTCCATCCCACATCCCTTCCCGGCAAATATCCTTTATTATTAATTTCCATGAATTTTCTATACCCCGTTCTAACCGAATACAAACCGTCTTTCTCGTCGCTCCAAATGAGTTTGTCCTCTCTAGCTAGCCCAAATAAAGGAACGGAAATAATGTTGTGAGCCTCCTCATTAGAGAACAAAGAAAAAATCTTATTCTTATCCCAACTTTTGACATTAGGAAGCAAAAGACTCTCTACCTTAAGGCCATAAACATGTTGGGGTTGAGGACCATTCAAGTACCACCCGTGCCCTCCTCTCACCCAAGGCTCATTCATTAAGTGAATTTTACTTCCATCTCCAATTTGCCATCTACAACCCAACATCAAGACTTGCCTAGCTCGCCATATACTTCTCCAAGCAAAACTAGGATTACTACCAAGGCTAGACGAAAGAAAAGAGTTTTGGGGAAAGTACCTAGCTTTATAAAGTCGAGCAACCAATGAGGTAGGATTTTGCATGAAGTTCCACCCTTGCTTTGCAACCATCGCCATATTGAAGCTATGAAAATCTCTAAAGCCTAGGCCTCCCTCATCTTTAGGACAAGTTAGTTTATCCCAAGCAAGCCACCGTATTCCTTTGTTATTACTTCCACCTCCCCACCAATAAGCATTAAGCATCCTTTCTATATCATTTATCAAAGTATCCGGTAAAATATAAATATTCATGATATAGGCCGGTATGGCTTGTAACACGGACTTAATCATAATTTCCTTACCCGCTCTAGACAACGGTCTACTCCTCCACCCATTGATTCTTTTCCATATGCGATCTTTGATGAAGGCAAACGTCTCTTTTTTGCTTCTCCCCACCATGGAAGGTAATCCGAGATAAGTACCGGTTCCTAACACATGTTTGACTCCCATGATGCTAGAAAGGTCCTCTTGGGCAGCTCGACTAAGATTACGACTAAAGAAAACCTCGGACTTCGATAAGTTGATCTCCTGACCGGAAGCCAACTCATAAGTTTTTAGGATTTCCATAAGCTTTGTTGTCTCCGAGATAGTAGACCTGCAAAAAAGAAAGCAATCATCTGCAAATAACAAGTGGGACACAACAGGCGCCCCTCTACAGATTTTGACACCGTGAATGTTACCGCTAGCAACCTCTTTATGAATTAGAGAGGTAAGTCCCTCAGTAATAAGAATGAACAAATAGGGAGAAAGAGGATCTCCTTGTCTGAGACCTCTTCCTGGGTGAATCGGGCCTACTCTTTCAAAATTCATTAGAGCCGAATAGTTTACAGAGCTTACACACAACATCATCCAATTAATCCACGTGTCTGAAAAACCCATCCTTCCAAGAACACCTTTCAAGTAGCTCCACTCAACCTTGTCATATGCCTTACTAAAATCAATTTTGAGCGCCAATTCTCCTTTGGATCCTCTAGTACGCCTCTTAAGGGAGTGAATGATTTCAATGGCAATAAGAGCATTATCGATAATGGACCTTCCTTCAACAAATGCCGATTGTTCTTCTGAGATGAATTTCCCCAGCACCAATTTCAACCGATTAGCTAGAAGTTTAGACACTACCTTATACAAGACGTTACAGAGAGATATCGGTCGAAAGTCCTTCATAGATATTGGGCTGTCACATTTAGGAATGAGGCATATGTTTGTTTCATTAAGAGTCGACGGAAAGTAACCTCTTCCTAACCAATCTTTAATTGCCGTAAAGACATCATCCCCACATAAATCCCAAAAATTCTGATAAAAAGCCGGGTTGAAACCGTCAGGCCCTGGAGACTTATCAGGATGCATCTGAAACAGGGCTAACCGAACTTCTTCCTTTGTTAAAGGCGCTACTAACATGGCATTATCTTCCACTGTCACCCGAGGAGAGATAAGTGAAAGGACCGGGTCCATAACACCTCCTTTCGGAGAGAACAACTCCTGAAAATAATTCCTCGCCACTTCACAAAGATTTTGTTGTCCGGAGATTAGTTCATCCTCCTCATTACGAAGC
The DNA here is from genome assembly GCA_030408175.1 of Trifolium repens. Taxonomy (NCBI): domain Eukaryota; kingdom Viridiplantae; phylum Streptophyta; class Magnoliopsida; order Fabales; family Fabaceae; genus Trifolium; species Trifolium repens. Next base: position 65,742,653 of record CP125837.1, on the reverse strand, counting down.
TTCTCAATCTTTTTCACTTTCGTTCGAGCTGTAGCCGACATATGGAAAAACTTGGTATTTAAATCCCCTTCTTTCAACCAGTGCATTTTTGCTCTTTGCTTCCAAAAGGCTTCCTCCTGAATAAGAACTTTGGCATGTTGCGTTTGAGCTTCTCGGAACCGGACCCTACTATCTGAATCACTTCTGTCTATATTTCTTTCCATCTCAGCTTCGTGTTCCGCGACCTCGGCTTTGAATCTCCTTTTTTTCCTCTTTCCCCATCGCTGCAGCTTCTCAGCACAATGAGACAATCTCTGGGTAATTTCTAGACTATTACCATCATTCCACCCTTCTTGAACAACTACTTCAATATCTTCCTCCAACAACCAACTATTCTCAAACTTGAATTCATGATTATAATGTTGTCTAACTATCGGCGAACATTGTAAAAGAATAGGACTGTGATCCGAATGAGAAGACAAAATATTCCGAAGTTTAGCATGCGGGAATTTTGCCAACCAATCGGAAGAAACCAAAGCTCTATCCAACCGCTCCTCAATCATACGGTCCGTCCCACCACTTTTAATCCACGTAAAGGGGTAATCTTCAAGCTGAATATCCGTCAGGTTGCAATCGTTGACTGCACTTCTAAAACCAGTACACGGCCAATTAGGATGCGGAAGATAACCTTTCTTATCATCTTGTGAGAGGAGGTCGTTAAAGTCCCCTATCACACACCAAGGCAAGGTTGACATATCCCTTAGTTCACGAAGAAGGTCCCATGCTAAACGACGTCTACTTCTTTCAGGATAACCATAATAACAAGTTAATCTCCACTCTCCCCTCTCTTCATCCTCCACAATCATGTTTATGAAATTCCTAGAATAGTTCATTACCCTACATTTCACACTCTCCTTCCAAAGTACTGACAAGCCACCACTCCTTCCCTCCACATCTATTGAGAGACAAGAATCATACTTCAACATAGTTCTAATTTTCTCCATTTTATTTGCTTTTGTTAAGGTTTCTGACAAGAATAAAACATCCGGTCTGTATCCATGAGCAAGGTTCCGAAGATTAGGAATTGCACTCGGGACGCTCAAACCCCGGCAATTCCAACTAAGAACAATCATTGGTCCCGGCAGGCCTGGCTGCCAGGACCTGCCGTTAAAAAATGCTGATGCTATTAAAAAAACTATGCGAAGTAAATAAGGGTAAGTTTGAAAAATAAATAATTAATGTTATTGATAATTGTAAAAGGGTTTTATAAAAAATGAGAAAGTTACTTTTACGATTTTCTATATATATCCTCCCATCCATGTTCAATTAATTGTGCAACCACACGTTCAATTCTTTAAATAAGTCTATAAATGAATAGCAATTCATATTGCTTCTTACTATAACTTTCATTATGGCTTCTTCTTCCACCACCAAAGTGTCACTGAAACTTCTTGTTGACACAAAAAATGAGAAAGTTCTTTTTGCCGAAGCATCAAAGTCTGCCATAGACTTTCTGTTCAACTTGCTCTCCTTGCCTATAGGCACAGTAGTTAAGCTCTTAAGCTCGAATGGCATGGTTGGTAGTTTAGGAAATCTGTATCAGAGTGTTGAAAACCTCAACCAAAATTACATGCTACCAAACCAAACTAAGGATGTTCTGTTAAACCCAAGAACTCAAAGCTTTTCAACTGAAATCTCTGGCTTCCTCACTCAGAATAATGACAATGACATCGATGAAACTAAATTGTACATGTGCCCGAGTAAATGTAACTTTGAGGTAACAAATGATAACACAGCTCGCTGTACTGCTATTTCTGCGGCCGCCAGCAGTTCTGCTTTTGAGCGTACTCCAACTCCAAGTCCAGGATACAAGTCTTCTTGCTCGAGAACTAGAGTACGTTGTATCAGAAATGAGGGAAAAATTGTTGTAAAGAGAACTATCATTAGAAATGATATTGTGGATGAAGTTGCAACTGATTTCAAGGTGATGGATAACAAAACATGTCCTGGAAATGGTGTTTGTGGGAAGTATATGAGCAACGAAGTACATTATATCGGAAATAGAGCTTCTAATATTAAGAATGGTTTTGTCAAAGATGATGTAACTTTCTTGGTGATGGACGATTTACTGATTCAGCCCATGTCAACTGTATCTAGTACTATTACTTTACTTAATAATCTCAATATCAAAGAGATTGGTACATTCCAAGAAAAAGTTGTTGAGATGGGTATGGATGAGGTAAGATTTTCTAATTTTTGCATTTCAATTTTAATTTATAAATTTAGGTTTTCATGCATTTTTTGTTCTATTTTGAATAGGGAATCACGTTGCTTAAAGCTTCTCTGCAATCGAAGATGGTCTTGACAAGTGTTTTTATCAAGGAAAGGAAAAGTGATATGTGAAGAATAACAAGACTGGTCTTTTATTCTGCTCCAAAATATTAGTAGGAAGTTTAGAACATGGAATTTTTTTTAGGCTACTAAATTTGACTGTGATGCTTTCTACTACTTTGTTCTGATTTCTGAATTAACAATATGATGAACTACTATCATTCCTAATTTAATGTAGTATTTCAACTTCAAATGCATACTTAATAATACTAATTAGAGTTTCATCAACACACTTTTCTTTAATAGTATGTATCACCTTCACTAGTTCAAACTTAATCATAAGGCGGAGCTACCATAACTATTACTCGAGACCTTCTCACACACATACTATAAATCAACATTTGTATTGATACTATTCGCGGCATAAAATCTAGCACACAATATATGCTAAAACTTGGACCATTTGATGCATCTCAGTAATATCATTCATCTGTGTAAGATTTAACTAAGTTTTTAGTTTTGAACTAGACACTAAAAATACTAATCTTCAGAAACTCGTGTATCAGCAATGACAACATTGTTATGGATAGAATGGATTGAGACATTGGCATGACATAATGTATGCACATCTGAATGATTTTAAGGTACATTTATTGTCTCCTAACAAGTAACAAACTTAAGTAAGACTAAAAATTCAACAAACTTCACAAAATTCTAGTTAATATTTGTTGGTGTTAATCATATAGTAGTAAGAAGAATAATGTTATATGATTTGAAAATTGTAGTAGCTATACGACTAGAACAAGTTATGCAGTAGAACCACACAAAAAAGGAAAATGAAGAATAAAGATGCAAAAAACATTGCAAGCAAATTAGATATCCCAAAAGAATAACCCAAAAACAAAAACAAAATGGCACGGTTTTAAGCTGGCTAGCCTAGTTTTAAGTACTATGGACATTTTCAAGACTAAAAAAACAAAAGATCCATCAATTGATTGGTCTCATATCAATACTCCTTCTTGAGGAAAACACTGGTCAAAACCATCTTGGATTGCAGAGAAGCCTTGAGCAACTTGATACCCTATTAGGAATAAAAACAAAACAGTGTCTCAATACGTAAAATACAATTATTTTAAAATTAATTAAAGTGAAAAACATAACATAAATTTTCATACACTCAAATTGAAAATTTAATACTTACCTCATCCACTCCCAACTCAACCACCATTTCTTTCAAAGTACCAATCTCTTTGATATTGAACTTGTTAAGTATGGCAATACCTGATAAGGCCTGCATGGGCTGAATGACTAAATCATCCATAACAATGAAAGTAACTAAATCTGTCACAAAACCATTCTTAATCGAAATGTACTTTTCACCAACATAATTTATTTTATTGTTCATAGCTCTCTTGCAACTAGAACAAAGTGTTGTTTTATCACATGTGACATCATAACTACATTCATTTGGGCACACATAAAACAAAGTTTCTCTTGCTAGGTTGTTTTCCTCGGACTCCTCTAACTCTTCTTCCTCATCCTCATCCTCGTCCTCATCATCATCGTCATCATCCTCATCCTCGTTGTAATCGTCGTCTTCCTCCTGATCTTCGTCCTCATCATCGTCATCGTCCTCATCCTCGTTGTAATCGGCGTCTTCCTCCTGATCTTCATTGTCCAACTCATCCTCGAGAATAACGGCAGAGGCTGCATTTAAAGTTTTCAGAGGTTCTTCCCTAATTTAATGTAGTATTTCTACTTTAAACGCAGACTTATAAATAGTGCAAGTACTAACTAAAGTTTTATCACTTTCACTAAGATCAAACTTAACCATGGGACGGACCTACTAGTATTGAACTGGCCAATCTACCATTGTGTCCAACAGTGAAACTCTCAAAAATTTTAGTTTTGAAATAGACATTATAAACTTCAGAAACTCAGCATTGTTAGTTGTTACAGAGAGCATGGATTGGTCAATCGCGATTTCAATTGACCATCTGGGAGCTGATGGATTTAGGAGACCATCCTTGTTTTGGTCTTGTTGCATGTAATTGTGGTTGAGATTTTCTACACTGTGATACAGATTCCCTATGCTACCAACCATGCCGTTGTTGCCTAAGAGCTTTACTATTGTTCTGGACTGGGCCTAAAGCCCAACAAGTCCCGAGCAAAGATAATGCGTGCTCGAGCATCAATAACCCGCGAGCATCCAAACGGCCAACGATATCAAGCATATCGTAACGGCCGACACCGGATTGATGAGCATTTAAGGCTCATTATGGCTTTTCAGCCGTTTTCCGGCAGCCAATTGATGGGCATTTATTGCCATCATTGGCCTTAGCCCAGCGTTGGGGGCTATATATACTCCTCATTTGAAGGAGCTCAGGTACATTCTACTCTCTCTGAAAACCTACATTCCACACTTACTAACTTGAGCGTCGGAGTGTAAACAGGTACACAACCCCCTCTCATTCAACCGTAACTAGGGGCGGAGCACCGTACAACGGACGTTGGTCGACTCTGATTCTTGTTAAGATCAGTGGCGCCGTCTGTGGGAATCATTTAGTTTCCCCTTCTTTTCACCTAGAAAAAGAACAAAACTACCAAAAAACACTACTTTTCACGACCAATGGCCAGAAACGGTAATGATAGCACCGGTGAAAACCACCCAAACCACAACGTGGGTCAGAACCACCAAGAGGATGGGCGTTTCACCGCCGTGACCCCTACTGAAGCCTCTGCTGGCCCTACTGTCCAACCCCAAGGGGAGCCTTTAGACGTCCCACCATTAGCTGTAGGGACCCCCATGGAGGAAATGATGGCAACGTTGATTAACGTCATCAACAGGCAAGGCACCATCATTCGCGAGCAGAATCGCAGGCTAGCAGTGGTCGAAGAATCGCGTGCAACGCGATCATCGCACCCCAGGCGATCCCCGCAACACTCCCCACGGAGAAGGGATCGTTCAGTATCTAGATCAAGGTCCCCGAGGCGTCCCAGCCCTCGGAGGAACCGAAGATCTCCGAGTCCTCGAAGAAACACTGCTGTGCACGTTAGGAACGAGGGCACAAGGCCTCGACGCCACAGGTCACCTCCAAAGTCACCAGAAAGGTTCCGTCGCCACCGAACACCAGAAAGCGACGAGGACCGCTACCTCGGTCCCTTGTCCGAAAGGATCATGAGAGTACCATTACCCCCAGGCTTGGAAAAGCTTCCGGTAATTGACACTTATGATGGCTCCGCCGATCCAGACGACCATTTGGAGAACATCGAAGCGGTGCTCGAATGGAGGAGAGTTCGAGGATCTGTTAAGTGCAAGATCTTCTCCACCACATTGAGGAAGGGAGCGTTAACATGGTATAAAGGACTCCCGCCTCAATCCATCGACTCATGGACCGAGCTGTGCCGCCAATTCACAGCTCACTTTACTGCATCAAGGAAACATCCGCTGACAGTATCTGCCCTAGAGGCGATAGTTCAAAGGGATGACGAGCCACTGCGGGACTACATCGACAGGTTCAACAAAATTGCGGTGCAAGTAAAAGTCGAGGACAAGATGAAGCTTTACCTTATGGATCGAGGGCTGCGTGCGAACAGTGATTTCGCCAAAGCTGTTGGAATCGAGGAGATTCGGACTTTGGACGCTTTCCTCGAAAAAGCGCAAAAATATATAGCTTACGAGGAAAAGCAGATGGCTATGGATGCTAGGAAGCCTAGGCATCACGATGAATCCGGACCCTCGAAACGAGGGACGGGCAATGGAAAGGAGAAGGTGCGGGAACCCAAAGCCCCACCGAGCAAGTTCACCAACTACACCCCGCTGAACGCTCCTCGAGAGCGAATTCTAGCTGAAGTTTCAGCAGCGGAGTTCAAGAAACATGGGATAAGATTTCCCAAACAAATCCCAACAAAACCAGGTGTGGACAAAGGCAAATACTGCCGGTTCCACAGGAGCTACGGTCATGTAACCGAGGATTGCGTCCATCTCAAGGACGCAATCGAAATACTCATTCAGGCTAACCTGCTCCAGAAATACAGGAAGGACCGACCCAGGGAAAACAATGATAAAAGGCAAGAGGCCGAAGATCCGCCCACGGAGGAAGAGACACGGGCAAGCCTACCCGTTGCTTATGCTGTGACAAGGCCCGAGGATTTCATCCAAGGCGAGGAAGTGCTCGATCATTTGACCTCTCACTTGAACGGATCTTGGGAGAACTTTCCCAAAACACTGGTGATATCCGGGGGAGGATTCAACGATAAAACCCTCGGAACTATAAAAAGAAAGTTCGAGGAGCTTGAAAGTGTGTGCTCGTTGAACCCAGTGGCTGTCGCTGAGATCAAGGAAGGATTAATCCCCTTGGCCTTCTACAAAGAAGAGATCCCCGGAGGATCCCCGAATTTCCAGATTCCCCTGTTGGTACAAGCAAGGATGGCGAACTTTGACGTTCGAAGAATCCTGGTCGACCAAGGAAGCTCCTGCGACATAATGTACTCTGGATTGTTCAAAACTCTCCAGCTCACCGAAAGAAACCTGAAGCCATATGTTGGCGCTGATCTTCAAGGGTTCAATGGAGCTACAACAAAACCTTGGGGATATACAGACCTGATCGTCACATTTGGCGAAGGAGAAGCTACCAAGTCCATCAACGTTCAATTTTTGGTTGTCGAGTGTCCATCACTATATAACTGCATCATCGGAAGAACGGCGCTCGCTGATTTGTTCGCTGTCTCTTCGACTATCCATCTCAAAATGAAGTATTACACTGTCGATGGAAAGGTCGCTACATTGAACGGAGACATCGCTGCTGCTCGGAGATGTTTCGATGCTGCAGCAAAAAACATGAACACTTTGGCCACGCCAAAGAAAATGAAGACTGAGCACAAGATGCCCGCAATCAACACTGTCGGGGGACAAGGTTCGGTTGAGCTGGACGCTCGAACTTCAAAGAAGGAGCGTAGAGAAGAGAAAAAAGAGCTGCAGAAGGAGCTGAAGGAAATATTTCGTCCAATCCCTGATGGAGAGTTCGAAATCATCCCCCTTGGTGAAGATCCCTCGAAGGGAATCAAAATAGGAGCTGATCTCCCCGACTTAGTGAAAAGGCAATTGGAAGCCTGCTTGAAGGAAAATGCCGAACTCTTTGCTTGGAGCGCTGCTGAAATGCCCGGCATAGATCCAGAGGTTGCTTGTCACCAGCTGACTATAGATCCTAAGGCTAGAGCTGTTGCACAGCGTCGTAGGAAGCAGTCTCCCGAAAAAGCGGAGGCTGCAGAAAAAGCTGTAAAAGACCTCCTAGAGGCAAATTTCATTTCGGAAGCCATGTATACTACTTGGTTGTCCAACGTTGTACTTGTCAAAAAATCCAATGGAAAGTGGCGCATGTGTGTTGATTATACTGATCTTAATAGGGCTTGCCCTAAAGATTCTTATCCTTTACCTAGCATAGATAAACTAGTAGATAATTCATCAGGATTTAAATTACTATCGTTTATGGATGCTTATTCAGGATATAATCAAATTAAAATGGCTGAAATCGATAAAAAGAAAACAGCTTTTATGACCGAATCAGGAAATTATTACTATAACGTAATGCCTTTCGGGCTTAAAAACGCGGGCGCCACATACCAAAGAATGATGAACAATGTTTTCCGAAATCAAATTGGTGATATGCTCGAAGTATATATGGACGACATGATAGTTAAATCCGAAGAGGAAAACGATCATACCGTGCACTTAAGGAAAGTTTTCGAGCAGGCAAGAAAATATAACATGAGATTTAATCCTGAAAAATGTACGTTCGGTGTAAAGGCAGGAAAATTCCTCGGCTTCTATTTAACGGAACGAGGAATCGAAGCCAACCCCGACAAATGTAGAGCATTCTTCGAATACCCTACGCCCGACTCCAAAAAGTCTATTCAGACATTAAATGGAATGTTAACTTCCTTGTCGAGATTCGTTGCTAAATCTGCCCAACATGCCCTTCCACTCTTCAAACTTTTATGGAAAGAATCAACTTTCGAGTGGACGGAAGAATGCGAAAACGCACTCCAGCATCTAAAACGAGCATTGTCCGAGCCTCTGGTCCTCACACGACCAGTGCAAGGTGAAGTCCTATATTTATACTTAGCAGTGGCCCACGAGGCTGTAAGCGCCGTCCTCATAAGAGAAACCGAGCAAGGACAGGAACCAGTGTACTTCGTGAGCAAAGCACTCCAAGGACCAGAATTAAGATACTTGCAGATAGAAAAAATGGCCTTAGCCATTGTAACTGCAGCGAGAAAATTGCGACACTATTTCCTCGCCCACTCAATAGTCGTTCGAACGGATCAGCCCGTCAAAAATGCTCAAATGGTCGTTGGAATTATCGGAGTTCGACATAAGCTACGAAAGCAGGCAAGCTCTGAAAGCCCAAGTTCTAGCAGATTTCGTCGCCGAAATGACCCCAACGACCACTCAAAGCAAGAACAAATGGACCATTTTCGTCGATGGATCTTCCAATTCGAAAGGAAGCGGGGCTGGCATTATACTAGAAAGCGAAGACGGAGCGCTAATAGAAGTCTCGCTCGAACTATCCTTTCCAACGACAAATAACCAAGCCGAATACGAAGCCTTCTTGGCTGGATTAAGGCTCGCCAAGGACATTGAGGCCGAGGAAGTTAAAATCTTCACAGATTCACAATTGGTAGCTTCGCAAGTGTCCGGGGAATATCAAGCAAAAGATGAGCGCCTAGCAGAATACCTTATTTTAATAAAGGAAACGCTAGCGCAGTTTAAACTAGATGAAGTGCAACATGTTCCTCGGGAGCATAACACACGAGCTGATGTCCTCTCAAAACTGGCGAGCACCAAGCGCAAGAAAGGAAGAAATCAATCCTTAATCCAAGAAACTCTCTCCAAACCCAGCATCGATAAGACCCAAAACGTCATGCTCATCTGCGAAATAAATACGAGCAGTTGGATTTTCCCGATTTTACGCTTCCTCGAAAGCGGGGAACTTCCCAACGACACAAAGGAAGCAGCAAAAGTCAAAAGACGGGCTTGTTCCTACGTAGCGCTCGACAATCAGTTATATCGACGAGGGTTCGCCATTCCCCTGCTTAAATGCGTCGAGGAAGATAAAGTGGAGTATATTTTGGCCGAAATCCATGAGGGAATCAATGGTCAACATATTGGCGGACGTTCCTTAGCAAGGAAGGCCCTTCGAGCAGGATATTATTGGCCCTCGATGCAGGCAGATGCTAAGGAACACGTGAAAAAATGTGACAAGTGCCAAAGACATGGGGATATGCACATCGCACCCCCAAACGAGCTGAAATCGCTGTCCTCCCCATGGCCCTTCGCATGGTGGGGGATGGATCTACTAGGACCATTCCCCGTTGCAGCTGGGCAGAATAAGTTCCTGATCGTGGGAGTGGACTACTTCACTAAATGGATAGAAGCTGAACCATTGGCAAAAATCACAGCTTTCAACATACTCCGTTTCTTCAAAAGAAACATCCTCGCCAGATTCGGTGTTCCACATTCAGTGGTGACAGACAACGGCACTCAATTCACTGATCGAAAATTCAGGGAATTCCTCGCCAATTTGGGAATAACCCAACATTTCACGTCTGTCGAGCACCCGCAAACTAACGGACAAGCAGAAGCTGCGAACAGAGTAATACTGCGAGGCCTAAAAAGAAGATTGGGCGAGGCAAAAGGGCAATGGGTGAAGGAGTTGCACAACGTATTGTGGTCTTATAGAACCACTCCACACTCCACTACAGGAGAAACCCCTTTTCGATTAACATACGGAACGGAGGCGGTTATCCCTGTAGAAATTGGAGAACCAACAAGACGAACCGAAGTCCCCAACGACCGAGACCTCAACGACGATTTGATTCGAGAAGAGTTGGACTTGGTCGAAGAACTTCGAGAAACCGCCGCTATTCGCGAAGCATCCCTCAAACAAAAAATAGCCGCTCGACACGACAAAAGAGTGGTGAAAAGAGAGTTCGACGTCGGAAGCCTAGTGCTGCGACGAAATCTCAAAGATTCGAGCGAAGGTAAACTCGCCCCAAATTGGGAAGGTCCTTATCGAGTACGAGCAAAGACAGGGACCGGAGCCTACTTCCTCGAAACTCTGCGTGGGGAAGAGATCCCAAGACCATGGAACGCGGAGAAACTTAAACAATATTATAGTTAGAATAAATTAGAGATGAATGCTTAGGTACGGGCATGATTCTAAAAAACTTCCAGAAAGACAAGAGGTTTGCACCTCGTCTAGACGAGGAATGTCTCCAAGCGAACACCATCGTCTTAGTACACGTTAGGCCACGAATCCCAGCTCGCGATGGGAAGTCGTCGCCGCGGTTAAATGATCATCAAAAAGGTTATTCCTACCGCAGGAAAGTTCGGATGATACTTCCGAACACTCGTTGAAGTTCCACAAACTCTTCGAGCACGGCGTTCAAGGATACATGCTACCCGAGCAACGACCATTCATTGTTGTACTTAGAGGTTTGGAAAATAAATACTTAAACATACAAGTATTAAACATTTGAACAAGTATAAGACAACATTCACAAGCGTAAAATCATTCAAGCAACGAAAGGATAAAACGCAAAACATAAAATAAAGTAAAGTACAATACAGCCACGAGGACTGTATAAATTGTCATTACAAAACCTGGCGAACAAAGCGCCAAAATACTTCAACAAAATAAAAGCGAACACAACGCCAACAGAATACAAGATTAATTGAACAAAAATACAAAAGATCACTGGTCGACGGGGTTCTCAGGAGAGTCAGACAAAGGAGCTTGAATAGTGCCGTCGAGCACGACCTTACATTCGTCAAGGCCGTCCAACTTAAGCTCGATACCAGCATTGAGGACCTGGATCTGGGCGACAGCATTCTGGAAACTTGAACTAGCCATGTCGACCGGAGAATTCTGGGCATCTATGAGTTGGTGGATTAGAGACCCGCGAGAGGTGCTGGTAAACTCCCCGAAAGGATCCTCTTTCTTTTCTTCCTCGTCAGGAATGCTCAATTGTTGAAGTTTCCCTTCGAGCTCAGCAACCCTCGCCACCAGATCCTCCTTCTCCTTAGACAGGCTCTCGACTTCCGTTTCCTTCGCCTGAAGAGTCTGGGTAAGCTCGAGCTGAAGCTGATACTTATCCTTGTAAGCATCATAAGAGGCACCCAGTTCCTCGTACTCAAGGCGCACCTTCTTCATGTCAGCCTCCATCTTCTTATAATTCCTCTCCATGCTCCCCACCTTCTTTTCCATCTTCGACCTCTCCTCCACGAACTGCTTTTCACGAACATTGAGGAAGTTCGCAACTTCCATTAATTTCATACAGTGCATGGAGGACTCAGCAATCACGGCCTTCATCGACTCCTGGCCCATGTCCGCCATAATCGCTTGATCAGCCTCGGGGATGATGACCTCAGTATTTGCATCGAAAATTTCCCCACCATGGGCGAACAGAGCAGGCATCACAAATCTCCCCGCTGGGATGCCGGGACTCAGACGATGGAGACCCTGTGTCTGAACAAGAGCATCCCCTACCCGAGCACTCTTGTCAGGCCTCGAGTTACCACCTGAGGAGCTCGGTCCTCTTTTCTCGCCAACAACCTCTTGGCGGGGAGACGCGGCAGCTGAGTTAACCGCAGATGAGAGTGGAGTCACCACAGCAGGAGTACCCTCCGGAGTTGGTGGAGGAATAGAAGAGTTGACGGGGACTGAAGTGCTCGAAGCTAGTATCTTCCCCGCCTCCTTAGCCTTCCGAGCGCGAGTGGCCTCCTGCATTTTCTTGAACTTTTCCTGGTTGCTCATCATATCTACAAAACAGAAACGAATGACTTAGTAAAATCATTATGATAAAACTACGACAAAGAAAACGAGCGATGCATTGGAAATAAATTAAACATACTAAGCAACGCTTCAGCCTCGGCGCGCGTCGAGCACGCAAGCAAAGCTTTGGTTTCAATCAAACGCTTGGCCGTCAGGACATTCCCTTGTTCGTCAATCACAGGATTTCCGTCTTTATCCGTCCGAACAAGAGGGACGAAACCCTCCACAAAGTCGCACATCCTCTTATAGTCCTCGAGGGTGGCAGAATCCAGCTCTTTCACTCCTCGGCTAAAACTGTTGGCCGGAAGCAGATAATGGTTCTTTTTCCATCTAAAGGGAAAGCGACCACGCTCGACGATAACAGGGTCGCCATTGGCACGCAGCATGGGTTCCCCACTAGCATCAACCTTTGGGATCCTCGTAACAATAGTCTTGAGACCCTCTTCTCCCCTCGGGAAAACCCCGTACCAGTTATCTTTGAAACCCCGGACAGATTCCTCGAACATCTCGAAGAGCCTGCGCCTCTGGGTGAAAGAAACCCACCCATGCTTCTCCGCATCCCCCTTAGGCTTGGAGCGTTGAATCCGAAAATGGTGGAAGAAGAGATCGAGGGTGGGAACGATTTGAAGGTAAGCAGAGACTATCTCAAAGGCACGAAGAAACGCCAAAGAGTTCGGGTGCAATTGCGAAGGTGCCAACTTCAGGTGGTCGAAGACACCTATCTCGAAATCATTGAAGGGTAAACGGTAGCCTAGCTCTTCGAATGCTATCTGGTACATCGAGAACGCTCCCCACCTCTCGAATTGCCAGCATACTCTGTCACCCCTTCCAGGGATGATTATGTCCCAGTGATCGCGCCCTGGATCCTCGATCGTCGAAAACAAGTGCGGAGGCCTCTCAGCCAACCCAGCATATCTTGAGCGCGTGGTCCTCGGCTCGTCTGCCACCCACACATAAGGGTCAGGATCCGACGGGCTAGCCACCGCCTGCTCCTCGACTATTTCGTTCGGAATCTCGCCTTGATGCTCCTCCGCCATTTACACCTGAAAAGCCGAGGAAGGAAACATGAATTCGACATTCAAACATCAAATCCACCATTCCACCGCCGATCAAGTGAAAGGGCGAGGAATAGACTCCCACGAAAACAAATCACAAAACTCCTAAGTTAACAAACCCCTAAAATTGCTCGCGCAATGGGACGATTGGCTAAACGAGGATAAAACATGCTTGTAAACGAGCATTCGTCAACCCATGAATGCTCGAATATCTATTATGAACGCTCGACGTTTCTGGCATAAAAACCCACTAAAATAGGCAGTTGTAAAAGCAAAAACCGCCAACAACCGCCACTCAAAAAGGGCAAATCAACTTAAAAACCACAGTTTTCCCTAGAAAACTACCGTTTGTGGGAGGGTAAAGGGTGTTAACCACCACTTACAAACCCTCAACCACCGTTTCATTAATCAAAGCAAAATCTCGTCACCAAAAGCACCAAACCGAAGCAGAACCAACAGACAAACAATCATAAACAAGGATTAGAGTAAGTTACTTACTTGATTTAAAGAAAAAGGTACGGTGAAAAGCGATTGCAGTGATGGATCAGAGGCAAAGATTTGAGGCACTTGGAGAAATTCAGAGAAACGGAAGTTTAAAAGTTTGGAAGTTAAGAGACTTTGATAAATGAAGTAGAAACTTCAAAAATCCCTCCTTTCCCTATATATAGAGAAATCCTCAACAGTTGCGTCTATACGGAACAACATAACGCCCCATTGATCTGAACCGTTGTCTTGATCCAATGGTAACGATCTAAAAGGATCCAACGCTTCAGATCAAATCTCAAGGAAAACTAAAAGGCGCGTAAATCCAACGGCACAGATTTAAACCTCGAAAAACCCAACTGTGTAAATAGGCACTCAAGTATTCTTGATAGCCTTTACACGTGGCAACAGAAGACGGAACGGTTTGTCCCTTCAAACGTCCCATCTTCTGCTCGCGAAAATCTCGGTTAAATCGAGAAAATCTCTCGGAAAACTCTTAACTATGACCAGCCAATTGCGATCCTCGCATTAATGGTAAGATACGCAATAAAGGCTCGTATATAATGCTCGCAATAAATGAACAAATCTTCAAGATCCTCAACATTGAGTACGAAGGTTTCAAATCGAATCTACGAGATTATGATCCTCGAAACCTTCGGAAAAATTTACGAGGTGTCAGCAGACGCACCCTTGCTCGAATGAACGCGCAACGAAGACGCATCGCTCGACGACAAAATCTAAGTGATAAATCGTGATCGACATTTGCTCGACTCTAAGTCATTACGCTCATATTTGAGCATAACGACTTGGGGGGCTTCTGTTCTGGACTGGGCCTAAAGCCCAACAAGTCCCGAGCAAAGATAATGCGTGCTCGAGCATCAATAACCCGCGAGCATCCAAACGGCCAACGATATCAAGCATATCGTAACGGCCGACACCGGATTGATGAGCATTTAAGGCTCATTATGACTTTTCAGCCGTTTTCCGGCAGCCAATTGATGGGCATTTATTGCCATCATTGGCCTTAGCCCAGCGCTGGGGGCTATATATACTCCTCATTTGAAGGAGCTCAGGTACATTCTACTCTCTCTGAAAACCTACATTCCACACTTACTAACTTGAGCGTCGGACTGTAAACAGGTACACAACCCCCTCTCATTCAACCGTAACTAGGGGCGGAGCACCGTACAACGGACGTTGGTCGACTCTGATTCTTGTTAAGATCAACTATAGTACCAATAGGCAAGCTAAGGATGTTGAAAATAAAATCTATATATGACAGGTTTGGATGCTTCGGCAAACAAAACTTTTTCATTGTCTGTGTCAATGAGAAGTTTGAGGGTCAATTTGGTGGTGGAAGAAGGAGTCATATTGAAATACACAGCAAGTAGAGGCTATGATAATTATAAGCAGATTTCAATGGCACAGCAGATGCATGTACTAGCACTTCGACCACCACTCTCACACTGCTGTGCTGATCACCACTCCATCCACCTTTGATCCATTTAACCCTACATTAAACTCGCCACTTTTCTTGTGGTGACAAAAAATAAAATTTTGTAATTTTCAGAGAAGCAAAATTTACCAAATACATGGGTTAAATAAGAACAAAAAATTATTTTATTAAAAAGCATAAATACATTTTTTTTTCCTAGTAAAAAAACATAAATAAATGGACAAAGAACATTTTTAAAGTTACAAATAAATGGAGTATCATATTAAGAATGTGTCTTAGTAGGACTCTCGGCCAGAAGATGTTAGAACACACTAAGTTGGGATTTAGGATCAGACCACCGATTTATAATGACACCATCACCTTCACTAGTTCAAACTTAACCATGAATCACTGACACGAACACGCCTTCTCTTAGAAGTGGTACAAAGACTATGAGTTGGTATTAGACCATTAGTCATATATAAGGAACATGAATCATGATATGATTTGAAAATTGTACTAGTAGCTAGAACAGGTTCATTATATAGAACCAAGATAAAGAAGAACAAGTTCAATACATTTAGGATAGTTCATCAAAATTACAAAAACAAAGAAGCAAAAAACATTGCAAGCAAATTATGTAGCCCAAAAAACAAAAACAAAATGTCATAGTTTTAAGTAGTCTCCACAGTCGACACTATCAAATTATTGGTCATATATCCTTCTTGAGAAAAACACTGGTCAAAACCATCTTGGATTGCAGAGAAGCCTTGAGCAACTTGATACCCTATATTAGGAATAAAAACAAAAAGGTGTGTCAATACTTAAAAAAATTAAAGTACAATACATAAAAGAAATTTGAAATTTTCATTCACGCAAATTAAAAATGCAATACTTACCTCATCCATCCCCAAATCAACCACCATTTCTTGAAAGGTACCAAACTCTTTGATATTGGATCTGTTAAGTATGGTTAAAGCTGATAAAGGTGGCATGGGCTGGATGAGTAAATCATCCATCACCATGAAAGCACCATCTTTCACAAAACCATTTGTTAGGAAACTACGCCGAATTTCCCTAAAGTCAGATTAATGAAAAGCGATAAATGCGGAATAATAAAACACAAAGATTGATGACGGAGTTCGGCCAAATATGCCTACGTCTCCGGGCTGCTGCAGACCTTTCTATTGAAAAAGGAAATTTACACAAAGTGTTTACAAACACTCAATATCTCTCACTACCCAACTCCCAATTACACCCAAGAATTTCACTAACTAGAAATCTCTCTAATTCTCTTGAAACTCTCTCAAGGTTGTAATGTTTTTCTCTCAATGTTGGAACGATTTCAATCTTCACAACCACCTCCTATTTATAGGTGAGCTTGGTCTTGAATACCTTGGTGCCCAAGTTTACTTCATGGGCAAGTAACTTCCTTCTTGCCCAAGTAACTTCCTTCATGACCAAATAATCTTGCTAGCTAAGTAATAAAACTTGGTGACCAAGATTTGACCAACATGACCAAGTTATCTTGGTGACCAAGTAAACTAACTTAGTAACTTTCTTCTTGGTTAAGATTGCTTCACAATAGGTAATAAGTGACTTTCTTCTTGCCCAAGTAACTTTCTTCAAGGTATGCAGATTAAAAAAGAGCTTGTATGGCCTGAAACAAGCTCCAAGACAGTGGTATAAGAAGTTTGAAAGCTTCATGCACAAGGAAGGTTTCCAGAAGTGCAATGTTGATCACTGTTGTTTCTTCAAGAGATATAATTCTAGTTATATCATTTTGCTACTTTTTTTGTCGATGATATGTTAGTAGCAGGTTCAGATATGGACGAGATCAGAAACTTGAAGATGCAGTTGTCAAAGGAATTTGACATGAAGGACTTGGGTCCTACAAAGAAGATCCTTGGAATGCATTATCTTCATCCGTTTTTCACTCATATGGCCTAATCTTTGGTGCCATAGATTGGGATTTTCATTCGCTGCAATTGCAATCACATGACATGTTCTTGCTGTCTTGTAAAGAGTACCACTCTTTTTACCTCGAGCAATCGTCATCGCACCCTTTGAAATCTTCCAATCATCACCCTGGAATACTGTTGTGTATCCCTCACTGGCCAACTGGCCTACTGAGATTAAGTTCTTTGTTAGGTCGGGAATATGTCTGACATTTTTCAATTCCCATACAGACCCACTCAAATTAATCCTCACTTCACCTTTGCCCACAATCTCACAAGATTGCTCATTACCAAGATAAACTTTATCAAGGTTACCTGAGACATAATTCTCGAAGAATTTTTTCTGTGAAGTAGCATGAAAGGATGCTCCCGAGTCTAACGCCCAAGACTCTTCCTTGCTCGCCAAAGAGCATATTAAAGCATCATCTTCTCCTAAGGTGGAAGCAACGCTGGCCTCGTCCTTCGCCTCCTTGTTCTTTGGTGGACTCTTGCACTGATTTTTGAAGTGTCCCATCTTTCCACAATTCCAACACTCGATAGCTTTCGAGCTATTGGAGCTACGATGATTTCTGGATTTGGACCGCCTGTCCTTTGATTTACCGCGTCCATTTCCTCTGGTTGAATTTCTTCCTCTTGACTCTGTATGCAATACTGAAGAGGATGAAGATTCACCCAACTCTCTTCGTCGGATCTCTTCACTGAGAACCAGATCACGAACATCATTAAACTTCAACTTTGTACTTCCCAATGAGCTACTCACAGCAGTGACAGTAGCACTCCAACTATCTGGTAGGGAAGACAAAAGTATCAATGCTCGTACTTCATCGTCAAACTCGATTCCAACTGAGCTCAACTGGGTTGTCACGATGTTGAGTTCATTGAGATGTTGAGCAGCTGAAGCGCCTTCTGCCATCCGTAACGTAAACAACCGCCTCATCAAATGAACTTTATTTGATGTTGATGGCTTTTCATACATGCTAGTAAGAGCTGCCATAAGACTCGCGGTAGTTTTTTCCTTTGCAGTGTTAAATGCAACGTTACGAGACAATGACAATCGGATAACACCGAGAGCTTGTCTGTCAAGAAGCTTCCACTCATCATCTTTCATTTTGGTTGGTTTCTTTCCTGTGAGAGGTTGATAGAGCTTTTTCTAATACAAATAATCCTCTATTTGCATCTTCCAAAAGCCGAAGTCCACACCATCGAACTTCTCAATTTTCACCTTTCCTTCGTCTGCAGCCATCACTCCCACTCGAATCTGACTTCCTTAGGATCGTTGACAACGAACCAAAGCTCTGATACCAGTTGTTAGGAAACTACGCCGAATTTCCCTAAAGTCAGATTAATGAAAAACGATAAATGCAAATAACGAGAGATAAGGAAAACAGAGTTTTACAGTTATCTCAGGCAGAGTACATTAACTGTGTTTTGCAAAGATTCAACATGGGCAACGCCAAACCGGTTAGTACACCTTTGGCAAGTCATTTTTGCTTATCCAAGGAACAATCACCTCAGACAGAGGAGGATAAAGAACTCATGGCTAAAACTCCATATGCTTCGGCCATAGGAAGTTTGATGTATGCAATGGTCTGTACGAGGCCAGACATTGGCCATGCAGTGGGAGTTGTTAGCAGGTTTATGTCAAATCCAGGTAAAGCTCATTGGGAAGCAGTTAAGTGGATTTTGAGGTATCTACGAGGCACCACAGAGAAGTGTTTGTACTTCGGTAAAGGAGAAATTAAAGTACAAGGCTATGTAGATGCAGACTTTGCAGGTGAGGTCGATCACCGAAGAAGTACTACTGGTTACATATTCACTGTTGGTACTACATCAGTTAGTTGGATGTCGCGGATACAAAAGATTATTGCTATATCCACTACAGAGGCTGAGTATGTTGCAGTAACTGAAGCCAGCAAAGAGTTGATATGGCTTCAAGGGTTGTTGACAGAGTTGGGTTTTATCCAGAAGCAGAATTCCTTGTATAGTGACAGTCAAAGTGCAATACATCTTGCAAAGAATTCAGCATTTCATTCAAGGACAAAACACATTGATCTTCGTTATCACTTCATCAGGTCTCTTCTTGAGGATGAGGTACTAACACTGAAGAAGATTGAAGGAAGAAAGAACCCAGCAGACATGTTGACAAAGGTGGTAACCATTGACAAACTGAAGTTGTGCTCAACTTCAGTAGGTCTGCTAGAGTAACAGACCAGAGAAGGCTGCTGCATGATCGAGGTGTGAAGACCGATTGAAATCAGTCTTCAAGTGGGAGATTGTTAGATAATATCACTTATTATCTAACACCATTCTTAATGGAAATATACTCTTCATCAACCTCCTCCCCAACATAACACATTTCGCGGTTCATAAAATATAGATTGCAACGAGGACAAAGAGTTGTTTTATCACATGTGACATCATAACAACCGTGAGATTTATTTGGGCAGGTATAAAAAATAGTCTCTTCTCCTAGGTTGCCTTCATCGTCCTCCTCGTACTCAGATTCCGAATCCGACTCCTCCATTTCTTCTTCCTCTTCGTCATCCTTAAAGTCAGATTCCTCCTCCTCATCCTCCTCCATATCCTCTTCGTCGTCCTCATTGTCTAACTCCGGCGCAAGAAGAAAGGAAGAGATTCCACTTGATGTATTGAGAAGTCCTTCTTGAATAGGAAGAAGGCGAGAGCTGATATGAACTGACCAAACGGGAGCTGATGGGTTTAAGAAAACATCATCTGATTGAATATAATTGTGGTTGAGATTCTCTACACTGTCATACAAATTCCTTATGCTACCAACAATGTCATTGTTGCCTAGAAGCTTTACTACAGTGCCTATAGGCAAGCAAAGTAGGCTGAAAAGAAAGTCTACTACAGCTTTGGATGCTTCAGCAAACAGAACTTTATCATTTTCTCTGTCAATAAGAAGTTTGAGGGTCAATTTGTTGGTGGTCGAAGAAGAAGGAGTTGCCATATTGAAATTATCAGATAAAAAACTATGCTAGCGGCTGTGATTTATAAGCACAGGAGATGCATGTACGTACTATCCCATACAGTATTAATTAATTGGATTGGGAAGTCCTCATATCCATGCCCTCGGGATGAATTGGATTTCAAGTATTAATGATTAACGAGTGTGTAATCTCTTCTGATTACTAGGCTCTCTTTACTCTGCCACACCATGATGGAGCAATACTGCAATAGTGCATCTCTATAATTTGTCAAAAAGCTTTTGCATTTGTTAAGTAATCAAATAAGGAAGTTATGTAGTAAACTTTTTTAAAAATGTAAAATTGATTATTTTTGGTTCTTTAACGAGTGCTCCGAGACATTAGTTAACATCCAATTAAGTGTGTTTCGCAAATCCAATAAGCTAGCTTATAGCTTTTTGGGTTAGCTTATAAGCTTGTTTAGGGTCTGTTTGGTAAAATTAAGCTATAAGCTAGCTTATAGCTGATAGCTGAAAAACTAATTGATTGAAATTAAAGTGTTTCGTAAAATTAGCTTTTAAAGTGGTTGATAAATATAAAATGACAAAAAAAGACATGTTAGTGGGTAGTTTTTTTTCTATAAAAAATAATTAAATTAAATTAAAGGTTAAAAAAGGAAAAAACAGTAAAAAACTATGAGCTCAAATGTTTCTTGAAATAGCATCTCAAAATAAGCTAAAAGCTAATGAGAAAAGTTTTTACCAAACACATCTCATCTTAAAGCTAATATAATAAGCTATAAGCTAACTTGTTTTGTTTATCAAACAGACACTAAACGTATTTGGTAACGAGTTTCTTTAATTAACTTATAGCAATTTTAAGATGTTATTAAACATAGCGTTAGAGCTTATAGTTTATAGTTTTTTAACCTTATTATTTTAAGGGAAATGCTAAACAGTGCATTCAATGTTTTAAAAAGTGTAAAAAGATATCTTATCACAATTACTTTTGTCTTTTATTTCTTTTTTTAGCGCTTAACATGTGCACCGGGTGCACTCTTTATCATGACCCTTATTTTAATTTCATAATTGTTGTAGTTATTTTAGTGAGTGGGTAGATTTTTTATTAAAAAAATAAAGAAATTAAAATAATAAGGTTAAAATTTTAATGAGAGGTAAAAAGTTATAAGCTAGTAAAAAAAACTTGTTACCAAATACCTCTAATTTTATGTAACAAGCTTATCTTATAGCTTATTTGTGTTATCAAACAGACACCTTTGTTTAGTAAAATTAAGCTATAAGCTACTTGATACCTGAAAAGTTAGCTTATAGTTGATAGCTGAAAAACTAATTGATTGAAATTAAAATATTAAGTAAAATTAACTTTTAAAGTGGTTGATAAATATAAAGTGACATAAAAGGACATGTATATTTAGTAAATAGTTTTTCTCTTTAGTGAGTAGTTTATTATTTTATAAAAAATAATTAAATTAATATGAGAAATCATTTAAAGGCATAAATACATTTGTTTTCTTATTAAAAAACGTAAATAAATAGAAAAGGAAAATTTTTAAAATTACAAATTCATTCATGTCATTAGGCCCGGCCGGGCCCACACCCATGACTCGGGTGTGTGATGATATTGGACCTCAAAATTGAAGCTAGATTTTAATTGAAGTCCAATTTTGAGGGCTCAAAATTTTAAGGCCCTATATTAATAGGTACCCTCCATGATATTTTGTCAATTCTCATTTTGCCATCGAACCTATTTTCTTGCGTGTCTTACGATTTTATTAAAATACTCATGTACGCTACTTAGTAGTGGAACACTCAAAAACTCCTTACCATTATAACGTCCTTTACTTAAGTAGCGGAAGAGTAAAATGAGAAACACATAGGATGCGCGGGTAACCGATAGGATGACAAAAGTAATTTTATATTTTATAAGCAAATTTCACCTAGCCCAAATACATTAATTACACAATGAATCTAGAAAAAGTATATTTTGCTTATAAACTACGGAGGGAGTATATATATATTTTCAATATTTATATTCAAAGGTGTATTGGTAGATTAGTGACAGATTACACTTTTTTATGTGCAAGGTCGTTGATTGAAATTCCTACGATACCATTTTCTTATGCATAATTTTATTTTTAATCATTTTAAATTAAATTAAAACTGATAATTTTTATGAAAAATCTTAAAATTGAAACAATTCTATGTAGAACTCATTCACAAACTTCATCACTATGTCAATTCAATAGTTACATCAAATTTGCCTTCAAAAAGTCGGAGGCTCGAAGTCGGCCCTGCATATCATAATAAAAATGCGTCTTTGTTTCTCGGCCGGAGATGTTAGAAAACACCAAGATAGGAGTGAGGATCAGACCACCAATTCATAGTTGGAAGTAATTTAATACAGTACTTGTTTTGCTTCACATTCAAAAAAATAAAGGTTGGCTAGATTATTCATGCTTGTGGCACAAGCTATACATGGAGACAATGTTGCAGCCTCGGACCTTTAAATTACTCTTCAACTGAAATACAGTATCGATGAACGTGATGGCTTGGGAATTCACAGTTGCCACATTCCCAGGCTCCTCCTAACAATAAATATGGTCATATGGAGTAGTACCAATTAATTTCTTTTAGACTTTCGAAATGCCATACATCCCCTGAATCAGCAGCCTATATAAATCAATAATTTCTCTATTTATTATTCTTATGCTCTCATCTCAATATGGCTTCTTCTACTTCTTCATCCACCACCACCAACAAAGTAACCCTCAAACTTCTCATCGACACCAAGAATGAAAAAGTTCTTTTCGCTGAAGCATCCAAAGCTGTTATTGATTTCCTGTTCAATTTGCTTCGTTTACCTGTTGGTACTGTTGTTAAGCTCTTAAGCAAAAACGGCATGGTTGGTTGCTTAGGCAACCTCTATCACAGTGTTGAAAATCTAGCTGATAACTATATGGAACAAGACCAAGCCAAAGATGTCTTGTTAAACCCAAGAGCTCCTGTCTCTTCAAATGAAATCTCTGGCCTTCTTCCCACAAACGATGAAGATGCCAACAACAACACCAACAACCTTGGAGCTGGACCAACTTTGTTTTATAGATGTGCTTTTAACTGTTCTTATGATTTCACATGTGATAACACAACTCGTTGTTCTCGCTGTTCTCGAGCTATGACTATTCAAGTAAATTATGTTGGAAAGAAAGTTGTTGAAGAGAATGTTTCTGTTCAGAAAGGTTTTGTTAAAGATGTGGTGACATTTATGGTGATGGATGATTTAGTTGTTCAGCCAATGTCAACCATATCAAGCATTACTTTGCTCAACAAATTCAATATCAAAGAAGTTGGTTCACTGCAGGAGAAGGTTGTTGAAATGGGAATGGATGAGGTAACTGTTTGTAAAAATAGGATATTATATTTTTCTTTTTATAAATTGATTCACACATTGACTTTGATTTGTTTTTTTTAATAGGGAATCAAGTTACTCAAGGCTTCTCTGCAATCCAAGACTGTCTTGACAAGTGTTTTCTACAAGAAAGATGTTTGAAGAATAATTTTACTCTTCTGTTTTTAATCTTTAAAGTTTAAATTGTTAAGAGAACAATGCATTTTGGTTTTTATGTTGTTGTTATTGTTTTCTCATTTTAGTTGATGCTTTGTAGTACTTGATTCTGAATGATTACCTTTGCTTAACTCTGGTCTCTTGTGTATTGTTCTTCTCCTTAACCTTAACCACATTCGCATTCGATCTATCTTGTAAAATTTAGGTTATGGCCTAGACGGACCACCAAAAAATCATTATTCAAAAAATATCTAGCTTTGTAAATGTGTGCAACAATAGTATCCTGGTCGGTTATTTAGAACTATACTCACCAAATCCATCTATTCTAATTCCATATCCACCATATGCCTTGATATCAACCTATATGTATGTTGTCTCACCACCACACTAACTGTCATTGGTGTTCCTGCAGAAGAGTTATCAATGAGTAAACTGGGCGTAGTCTTTTCCAAAACTCTCAGACAAAGAAAAGGTACCAGTTCCACCAACTTGGGAAAAGAAATGGAAAATGATGCAAACAAAAATATTACCAAAGAGAAAGGACCTAAATTTATGACGGGTTGTGAAACTGGATGCGAAAGTAATCAATCATATAGAAAAATGTTTTGTAAAATGAATCACAAATCACTTGTAAATGAGACAACCTGATAAGAACTGCAAGGTAGAAACTAAAATGTAATGAATGATGATAGAACCAACAACTCTGTCTGACTAACAAATAAATAAAAGGGTCTTGCTAACGAGTGCCCTCAGGGCACTCTTTAAGCTTTCTATTTAAAGAAACTAGACATCGACCCGTGCGTTGCACAGATTTTGTGGAGTGTCAGATATACGATTTAAATTGTTATAATAAAAATTACAAATAAAAAAATAAAAATAAAATGATAAATATAGTGAAATTTAAAATAGTCTACAAATAGAACTACAAAAAATGTTTAACATCATTAAAGCAATACTAAAATTATATGAAAAAATGCAAAAAAGATAGTCGAATATGTGAGATATAAACGAAGCCAATTGATAGAGAAAACTAATCGGTCATGACATTCAAAATAAACAGTAATAATATCATTACATAATAAATAATAAAATTACATAGAAATCACATGAAATAGTCTAACAATTAATATACCAATCAACTACTAATTGTTATGGAAAATTTCTTTGACCCGTGCGGTGAACAGATTATTTAGAACATCGTATAAGAACTTACTAATGGAAATTAAATATAATCTTATTGATTCAACATATAGTCTTGATGAAAGTGACCGATAAAAAAATATAGGCAAATTTTGTTTAAAATTCTTTATAACAAAAATGATAATTGCATAGATTAGTCAAGCAATGTGATGTAAAGCAACATCACGACACAAATTAGGTGCTTCAATCCCAACAATCATACAGAAAAAAAATTGGATAATGAGTTTAGTGAAGTTGTGTTGGGCAACGAATTTGCACAATATGTTTTGCTGTTCTCTTCATAGATGATAATGTGATAAAGTATCTTTGATGAAGAAAAAAAAATTCATACCGAAAGTATTCTATCAATTCCCAATTTTATACTTTTAGTCATTGCTTCAAATTGAAGCATACAACCAAAAAAGAAACTGCAACAAAAATTATTACAAACTAAAGGTATAATACGCAATTGTGTTTAATAAATTTTGTAGAATCTTCAAAGTGTTATCATTCTCCAAATCTACAATGCATTATAGCCACCAGACAACACCTCACCAACATGGCAGCACACAATAACCTCAGCCTCAGGTAGGCAACCTAGAATAAATATCATTATTTATGTTAAAGAAATTGATAACATCATTTTTACGACCTACAATATATAAGTAATAGTCATTGAAATGATCAGTTTTCATTGAAAATAAGAAAAGAGCTATATCATTGAAGAAATGAGGGAAAATAACATGTAGTGAATATCAACTTAAACCATCGTGTTTCTTTTGCTGAAAGTGTTTGACTGAAAACATTACTATATTTAAACATCAATAACCTAAAAAATCCAGTGATACAATCAACAGGAAATTAAAGACCAATCTTGTGTTGTTCAATACATGTTAATTATATGTGTTCATGTTGTTCAATCTTGGGTCGTTATTACCTTCGTCGGCTACTGCAATGAGTGATGAAATGGAACATCGTCTTCTCTTCTTCTCTTCTTCCTATTGTTCAATACGCTGCACACACACAAACATGAACACATATATAAGAACGAAATGAAATATATCCTAAACTGTGAAACATTAAAAATCGTGTAAATTACCAAATTATCAAAATTTAAGAAAGAGATAAGATACATACCTATGACAGAAACTCTTATATATATAGATCTTCTTCTCCGCGAGCAAGAAAACAGATACAAATTTGAGTTTCTTTGCTTGATTTCCGGCACGGTGGTCCGTGGAGGAAGGTGATCTAATCATGAAATAAACTTTTATATAAGTACATAAATTAACTGGATATTGCTTAATTGTCTTGTATTCCTTTCTCTTAGTGATCTTATTAAGGATTGTAATCTAAACCATGCAACAGCTAATGGCAAACTAAAATTGAAGCAAATAAAGAAAAGAACACGAAGGTATGACTTGGACATATATATTATATACACCACCTTGACTTCATCAATACAACAAAAACTGTATTTTTCAATAATTGCCAAGCTGTGTTTTTCTCATAATTTTGGTTCCAATATTTCTGGTGGTGGAGATATGGCTATATATAGAGTGCAAACAGATGCATTGTACAAAGTAGATAGTCATTGAATCAAAAGGGAACAGTTCCTGATAAGCCAGCAAGGAAGAAATTAAAAGCAATATTTAAGATATGCATAACAATATAAGAAAAAACGATCTTCAAGAACTCGATAAGAACCTAATGTGTCTGTTCAAAAGAAGAAGAAACTATTATCTATTATATTCATGAATTATAAGATAGAGATGATAATAACAAAATAAGCAACTCAATTAACACATCAAAGAAACAAAGCAAAGAAATAAACGACACAAAATTCAATGGTAAGAAAATTCATCTATATCATTAAATAGGACATCTTATAAAATTTACCTTCACTAAGTTTATGTTTAAATATTTACAACTTCTTTCGGATTGTCGCATGAATCTTGCCACCCTGCAAAAGAAGCAGTAGTGCAAAAGAGAGATTACTAAAGTAACTCATAATTGAATCATTCCAAATAACTCATAATTGAATCAATACATCAAAATAATTTAGCAATATGAGTAAATATGTTAAAAGAAAAAATTTGAATGAGCAAATATGTTGTAATAAAGCATTTGTCTTCTAATTCATACCAAAAACATGTGATGTTAAACACCAAATTTTCTTATGGGCATTTTATCAAACACCTACAGTGCATTTTATCTCAATTACTAATTCTAGTCCCACTAAACTACCCACCCTCAAAATGAAGTGGTTTAACAACTAAAATTGATATTGAGATACCGACTCACAACATTTTAACAGCTTGGCATATAAATTTTCAAGATGAACAAAAGTTTTTAGCACATGAAATAAGAAGGAACGATAGCTATTATGCATAAAAGTTATAGGAGGATAAAAGAAACATGGAGAGAAGATAATTGATATGGTTTGGGGATTCTAAAGAAAAGCAAGAGAAGAATAAATAGCCAAGATACACGCAAATTAGGAGGAAAAAACAGCAAGAAAAAAAGAACGAAAATGGAGAAATTAAACAACAATTAAACTCACTTGGAACTGTCTGCTGCTGCAGAGAACATGAAGATGAAGTAAGCCAACGCCACCTTGAAATCGACTGTGCGCCGTCGCTCAATCGCCGTCCTGCAACATCTGTCGTCCGACCGGCACTGATCAAAATAAAAATTGTTGCATGGAAACTCAAAATAAAAATTGAAAGGCAGAAGAAAAATAAAAATTGTTTCTAACT
The DNA here is from genome assembly GCA_030408175.1 of Trifolium repens. Classification (NCBI taxonomy): domain Eukaryota; kingdom Viridiplantae; phylum Streptophyta; class Magnoliopsida; order Fabales; family Fabaceae; genus Trifolium; species Trifolium repens. The sequence goes on along the minus strand of CP125837.1, from coordinate 65,715,129 downwards.
GAGGAATGGTTGAAGAACCTACTCGAGAAGAAAAATTAGAAGAATGAAGATGGAGATTTAAGAGCCATCTTTTCCTTGTTGTTTCAGATTCTGCATGAGAGAGAGAGAGCAAAAGAAAAAAATCTCAGTTTTCCAAAGTCACCTAATAATATTAATGAAAAGTGTATTTGAAATTTAAATTTGGATATTTGGATATGTAATACTCCCTCCGTCCCAAAATAATTGACCTGTTTGACCACCTTTACGTTTGCCAATGCACGGCTTTGATCATCAATATGTTTAATTCTCTTTAATTAAAAATTCTAAAAATTATATATTTTGAAAATACTCGCCGAGACAAATCAAACAAGATCTCATATGCTAATATTTTTATGTATATATTAGTAGAAAAATAGAGTCAAAGCATGTCATATGAATAGTACCCAAAGTCAAAATTGGGTCATTTATTTTGGGACGGAGGGAGTAAGAGAGAGGGTAGTTGGGATGGTAATTAAGAAGAGATTAGGAGGGAAAAAATTAGGGTTAAGTGAGGGGTTAAAAGGTGTCACAACTTACCATTTATAATAACTAGACGCCTTGCCCGTGCGATGCACGGGACAATCATTCAATTATATAATGTGTGATTAATTATATGATATTAAAATAATACAATTATATCAAAATATATTTGAAGTGTTATTTGTTAAGAAAGTGGCATGGCATGATAAATAATAAGACTATAGTTCATGATTCAAAACTTGTTGATATTTATACTCTTGTAAATAACACTTGGATTATATTGCTTCAATTTATTACCAATCATAAATTAACTTTAACTAACTTATTTCTGAGTATTTAGTAGTATTGGTTCTGCTAGGTTTATAGAACTCATCTATTATTTGAAGCACAATAAGTTGGTGCCTTATCAGTGTACATCAGAATGAGTCCAAATTGGTCACAAGTAAAGAAAAACACAAATCAGTAACCTATAAAAATAAATGGATCTATTTGGATGAAAAAAGAAATTGGCGACAATCATTTATATCAAATAAAACCTATAAGCAGAATAAGTTAAATCTACATTATTTTCTGCTTAAAATGTATTTGTACATTGATACACATTTTTTGCAAGCTGCTAGGAGAACCATTTTAATGTGAATAATATGCAACTAATTTGCAACAAACAAAAGGTATGTGGATTATTCATAACTCCAGCCCTTAAAGAACCCATAACTCCAGCTCCTAATTTTACCCTTAAACATAAATTTCAACCTAAACATAAAACAAAATAGAGTTAAGAATAACATTAATATTATAATCAATTGCAAAATATCAATAGTAATATCACAAATCAGTTTGATTAAGTTGTCTCTCTTATTCACAATTAAATGATTTTTCCAAGAGATATCCATTTCAACAAAATGGATCAAATATCCCTGACAAAATTTGAAAGCTTACCTCTTAATCTATATTGTCAACATAAATATAGATTTCCTTAAACAAAGAGTAAAAAAAGAACAAAAGAAATGGGAGAATAGTAGGCAACTTAATTATCTTCAATACAACTTACTCTTTCATTATCATATTTTTATTCTTTCACTATTGAAACATGTGAAAAACTCAAGGCATGTGCAAGAGTAAAACATGAAAAATAAATTCCAAAGTCTTCAGCCAACGTTCCTGCAGCAAACAAAATCAAATGAAGGTAGCCACCAAATATATTCATCTATGTATATATCTAAATTATAAAGGTTAAAGCTAGCAAAAGATAATGAAGCATTTATCAAGTAAAAAGACTCTCATTGAGACCAAAAGTAAGTGATAAAAAGAATGAAATGATATTGAATATGAAGCAAAAAAGAGAGAGGGTGAAATAAATAATCATTTCAGCCACACAAAAAGGATAATAGATAGCAAAATTATTATGAAAGTTCACTTCAACTATCACACTATAAGTCGATGAACAATCAAACTTGACTAAAAATGCTAGTTTAGTGTAGATTATGTTTCCTCTTAACTGCAAACGAAACATTTATTAAGTGAAATCATTCTCATTGAAATAATCACTTCAAAATATAAAGTGAAACTGAAAATAAGTGATAAGAAGATTCAAATGATTTTAAATTTGGAACAAAAAGAGAGTGATGGTGATATGAGAGGGATGATATGAGAGGGATTCAAAAATATTCAAAGTCATAAGAAAATAGACTTTCCCTCATACCTTCGGTTGTTTCTTCTTCCTCGATACATTTTGGTGGTGGTGATATGAGAGGGATGATCCTTGGTCATCTTCTTTCTAATATATTGTGGATTTTGGGGGTTTATTTAGGAATGAGAATTAGAAGGAAATTACAGAGAGAGAGAGAGAGAGAGAGAGAGAGAGAGAGAGAGAGAGAGAGAGTTTTTGACACATGAAACTAAAGGAGTGAATAGTTTACCTTTCCAATGAGAAATGTAGTTTCATTTTTTAGAATGTGGTGCAACACCGTTTTTTCATTGGTAAGTGGCGCAGGATACAATTAATTAATGCAGCCTTGGTAATACTATATGAGTAGTTAGAAAGATGAAGGGTTATTCTTAATTGTATCAGTAAGATTGGTGATTAATGGTTGGCATAGGTAATATGTACCACAATTAGACCATTCCCTTATAAAAACCTTTTCATTCTCTTATTTCATTGATAGCATCGATAAGCATTAATTCTATCTATCTATATTCTATATACAAAAAAAAAATTGTTGATTAAATTCAAAACAGAATCAAGTTCATTCATATATAAAATCCTTAAAAATATGACCAAGTACATTGGTTAACTTCTACAAATGACAAAACTACTCTACTTCAAGTCCAAAATTAAAGTCCACAAAACTAACACATGATCAAAACAATCACCAAATATGATAGATTTGGCAATTACATGAGTGAAAAAGACACTTCAACCAAAGACAATTTGAAAGGAAGACCAAACAACAATGTTACATAAGACACAACCAAAGAGTTGACAAACACTGATTTATAAAATGAGATGAGTTTCTTCAATCTTCAAATACAGCATTTTCGACTTTTTAGTGAGATATGCATCACCATCATCAACTTCAACTGTGTCCATTGATTCAAAAGACACTCAGCTGTTCTCTTCCCCCAAAGACTTGCTATTTAAAGTCAAACCATGGATTTAAGACTCTCAAAATTCACGAATCTCCACAGCAAGACTTGATAGCAATAGTATAACTTGAAGAAGCTTGATATTTTTGTCCTCCTATTATGCAGTGGACTTGTCATAATTGCAACCTATATGAAGTGGAATTTGATCTCCAACAATTCAATTAACATCAAGTCTCAATATGCCAATCCAACTTTTCCTAATGAAAATTATATAAGGAACAAAAAAGTTATAATATTGAAAGGATTATAAAACTTCAAGTATTTGTTTACAATAGAGGAAAGTAGTTCAAAGAAACAAAGCAAAAGACATATAAAGTTAAACTTCTTTTTAACTCTTAAAAATAAAGGGAGCTCATTAAAAATATTCACAAAATAGAAACTGAAAAAGAGGTACACTTTATAGGAGAGATGGGGAGGCCCTCATTATTTTACTGAACTAAACAACTTAAAAGATTTAAAAGAAAATGTATCATTCATTATGATGTACAGGAAGATGAAATCCATTGTTGGTCCTATTTGTTTAAAAATTTCCAACCATCAATCACAGAAGATTAACCGAACAAACCAATGCATGTAAATGAGTACAAATTTACAAAATGTAATTACCTTCAAACACTGAAATCTAATTGACAGATTTTAATGTATAGACATATTTGTCTCTATCCAAAATCCAAATAAGAGTTATTTCATCAAATTTCTCCAAGATAGATAAAGTGTCTGAAAAAATATCAAAATGAATGAAAATAAGTAGAAAGACAATGACACAATATGCAAAAGAAAGAAAAGCTGCATATGCCACTCTAAACTTACATAGAAACAAATCAATAATTATTTGGCAAGATTAATATGCACCCAATTAGTGATAGCTATGGTTATAACATGAGATAATGACAAATCACAGATGCAAATAGGAAACATAATACAGCATAAACATGGCATTAAGCGATGGATTCAAATGCATTAAGAGTCTTACTTCAAATGACATTAATATAGACCATGTAATCTATTATACAAAAACAGGGGAAGTTAAATAATCATATTTGTTTGAGTAAAAAAAAATCATATTTGCAACACTTAAATAAATATATGCACTTAGAAGATATCACTTAACACGATCAAATAATTAACTACCAATGATTCTCTCTTCAACAGTGAATCCTAAAATAGTTTTGATATGCATAAAATTTTAATCCCTTGATACTCATCAAATGCTCTATATCTGCACAAACATAATCATGAACATAATCAACTAAATGAAATAAAATAACTTCTCATTAAATATCTCTTATCCTCAAATAAAGGAAAAATTTCTTTGAATATAAGTTGGTCCTATTTGATTTTGACAGTTATACTAAGCAAGGAAATAAATTTAAATAGTAATAAGATATTAAATCACAAACAAATCATCAAATAATATGGTATAAAGAAATGAATAGCCATGTTGCAATCAAATCAAGTCATAAAAATTAAAGGCTTTGATAGCAATGTGTGCAATAGCATATGTCAACTCCTAAAAAGATTAAAGGAATGTTATATGCATTTCCTTAATATCTCCAAATATCTACAATTGAGATTAACTTTACCTAAATTTTGAAGTTATAGTGAGAAGTTCAGTTTATGTATTGGATTCACCACCTTCTACAAAAACCTGAAATGAAACAACATATACAGATTTAATTGAACAACACTGCATAAAAATACAAAATTAGAACCAAATCATACTCATAATTGAAAAAAAATAAGAACATTATCAAGACATATTTAATTGTAGTAATATTGCCATAAAAGGAGAGAGACTTTCCTTTGATTGATAATTTTTTTTCATGATAGAAGGTGATCTGCAATTGAGAGAAGAAATATTGAATAAGCAAGAAATTTAAACAATAGCAAGACACAAATCTCTTCTAAAAATGGTGAATTTCAAAATATAATAAAGAAGGAAATTAAGGTTTGAATGAAAATTGGAAAAATCAATTTAAAGGAGAAATAGAAGAAGAAAAATTACCAAATGAAAACATAAGATACAGTGGCCACTAACAACAACTCAGGCGCGGAAAAAGTGATTTTCGGCGTGGTGGTTGCCGGTGAAGTTGCTTCGATCAAGAAATAAATTTGTGTCTTCAATTGCAGAACTCGTGGGGAAGAAGATTAACGGTTTAATTTCTCCAATAGCAACTCACGGTGCCCGGAAAACAACAATGGATGTAGTGGTCTCAAATAATAAACTTGATAGATCTATAAAGAATGGGTGGGTTTTGTAGAGGAAGAAGAGGGAATCACTGTGGTGGTTTTACTTTTGTTTGGGGCGGCCGAAGTTGATGTGAAATAAAGAAAGAAGGAGAGGTAAGGTGGTTTCATGGAGAGAGGGATATGTTCTCTGCTTTGTTTTCTTTGAAGTCTGAGAAGAAGGTAGAGAAACATGGAGACAATTGTGTGGAAAAAATAAATAACATTTACTGTAGAAACTTGGAAAGGGAAAGATTACGGCTAGCATTTACTGGTAAACTTGGAAAACCTCACATAGAGCAGCGCACTAATTAAGGAGCGGTTGGTTAGCATTTCAAGCATTTAATTAGGCAAAATGGCGCCATATTAGAACTAAAAGTAGGGTTAAGTGGCTGCAAATTAGTGCTATAAGAAGATAAGAAGATTAAGATTAAGATAAGATTAAGATTAAGATTATTTATTCAAAAAGTAAACCATTTCAATTTCCAATGCGTTGACTTCACACATTCCTATAAAAAGTTTATTAAAACTTACTATTTAAAGTGCTTAAAGAGTGCTCCGGGGGCACTCGTTACAATTTTCCTAAATAAAAATAACATAGCAATTTCTCAAGTTGACCCATACATCAATAATAAACCATGAAATCACCACCAGTATCGAAATCAAGGATAAAATAAATATAAATAACAAGATCATCATAAAATTAACATATTGCAGTTGAGTCTAGCTCAAGGTAACTAACTTAGCACAACAGCTATCTACATCTTAATATTGAGAAAAAGGTGATATCAAACTCTCAACATAGATGGTTGGTAACATCTCATCATTGATGTTTTGAATGTTAGGAATCTTAAAAGTATCATTTCTAAAATCATAGATAACCAAACCAAATTTCCTCACCTTCAAAAACCTCATCAGCACTTGGTCATCTTCCGAAACATATACTGCCCTGCTATACGCAAAATGCCAAGCAGTCGCATCTGTCATGTAAGGAACACTTAATAATTTAGTCCAAGACTGCTGATTTCCATGTTCCTTCATAATCCAAACATCAGAATAGTTGGCACATTGAGAGAGGAGGCACAAGCAACCCTTCAACTCTTGGAAGATCATCTTAAGAGTTCCATGGCTCGTTAGAGAGAGGATGCAAAAGCTTTCTATACAAATCCTTGTCCAAATCAAGCGAAAAAATCACCCATAAAGAACTAGCAAAATCATATACCAACCAATCAACGGTGTCGTCAACGACAGATATTCCCACTCCACGTAAGCGGCAAGGTGGGAAGTTTTGGATTCTTGTCCAATAATTAGTACCGAAAGTATGAGTTTGAACACTACTTTTTCCATTCTTAGCCACAGAAACAGCGACAATCTTATAATTATGGATGAAACGATGATACACTATGGTATAACCGGTTTGTATACAGCGATTTTGTTGTGGGTTTTCCAAAGGAGGCAATAACTTAAGCTTTCTAATGGAAGGGTTAAATAAAAGAGCTGACAATTCATCAATCCCAAAACAGAAGATGCCGTCAAGGGAGGAAACTCCCCCAAAACTGAGTCCATCATTAGGAATAATGTGAGGATACTTTAGGTGCGTAGCACTAGTAGTAGTAGTAGTAGTGTTGTTGAAAATAGTAGAAGAGATTAAAATATCAGATAGAAGGAACTCACTTGAGGCGGAGTTTCGGTTATTGGGAGGAGTTAGGAGGAGGTGGAGGCGGTCGTGAAGTGTAGATGACAAACGAAAGTGTTTGTTTTGAAATTTGGAATCTTGAGAGATGAGATAATTCCACGACTTGCAGACGCAGCAGAATTGGAGGAGGAATTTTACAGGGATCCAACATAGGATTTCTGTAACAAGATCCAACGGAAGAGACGGCGCGTGAATTGATTTGTCTAGGGTTGTGGATGAGGAGGAAGAGATTGGTGTTAGCGTTTCCTCCGTCGCTGACTGGTAAGAAGCGCCGTTGTTTTCGCCATTGCCTTTACTAACTGCCGTCGTCATTACTCTTGGATTTTATACTCTCTCTGTTTTCAAAATAGTAACTTAATTTTCACTTTGTCTACTATTCTACTCATTTTGACCGTATTTTCTACTAATATATTGTACATTGTAAAAATAAATATATGAGATATTATTTGATTTGTCTCAGCAAATATTTTTAAAATATACAAAACTTTTAATAATAGATAATTAAATATATTAATGGTTAAAATTGTACATTAACAAATGTGAAGGTGCTCAAATAAATCATTTATATTGGAAATGTAGAGAGTAATTGAGATTTCACCATGATGTAATAATATTTGAGTAGTAATATTATATCACTTAATATAAATTTCATAAAATAATCACTTAAACTAATTAATATGCTTAAGGTAGTGTTTGGCTCTACTTTTTTTCACTTTAAAGGAGAATTACATCCAAACTGAGTTTTTAAAAAACCCTAAAAAAATTAAACAACAGTGCTATATTTTACGAATCTCTTATCCACGAAACGCAAGAATGAATGAGGCCGAATACACACTGTGCCGAGTAACCAATGATACATAGGTTTTTCATATTTTATTTTAAAAAGGAAAAGGATTTGACTAGTTTTGTCTAACCGACTAACCATCTCATCTTATGGCAAAACAAAGATTAAATATGCAAATTCGATTAACTTTGACGAATAGTTCTTTGAGATAATCCTTCCACGCATCGAGTAATCATTTGCTCATTGCTTTTTGTTTCCTACAATTATAGTATCTAAGCTCTGATGACATTCTCAAAGAACACAATTACTTGAACAATTGATTTAGATACATGATTGCATCATTCCCATACACCAAAGTTTAATTAAGTTAAGAAGACGATGTAATCTAAAATGATTCCCAATAAATCATCCTAGATAAAGTTAGTGAATGAATAAACCAGCAACACGAAAACGTCCACTAGTCCACATATCATCGACTCACCCTAACAAACGGCAACAAGAAATATCTTACTCTTTCTCAAAATAATCCCCTAGACCAAAATTAATAGTTACATTAAATTAAAGGCAAAAAATCTCAATTAGTTCTTAACTTATTTCAGACAATAATTTAATTTTTTATTTTATTTTTGCGGTATTTTGGTCATTTTCTCATGTTCGAATATAAATTTTAAGTTTCAAATTTATGATTTACTTTATTTTTATGCTCTCAATTATAAATATATGTTATGCCTTAAAGAAAATTATAAATTTAAAGCTTAAAAAACTATATGCAAACATAGATAAAGACAAAATGGACAAAAATGGCAAAAAAATAAAAATAAAGAATCAAATGATTAACTGAAATTATGGTACCGTTTGACCTAGTTTATTTCAAACTTTTTTACTTAATAAAAGGAGAAGTCAGGTGTCTGAACCCCGGCTTAATTTGCCCTAGCTCAACAGACAAAATATTGCCGAAATTGTTAGGCCGGACGCTATGACTAGGGTTTGAACCCCGGCTCCCTCACTTGTGTATGTGAGTTTATAATGGAATTGTCATTTTGTTTATGTGCCAAAAAAAAAGGAGAAGTCAGGTCCGACAGATTTTCAATAAGTTATTGATGATAGAAAAAAGTTGCTTAATTTTTATTAGTAAAATACATAGATAAAATACTTTTGAAGCTAAAAAAACAATTACCAAACCGTTATATCTTTTTTTTAAAAACTCTTATTTTCACTTTTAACTTTTAGATAACGTCTAACACCTTAAAAAACCGGATTAAATTAAATGACTAAAAATACAATTTTGTTCAAATTAAATGCGGCGAAGAATTTTTTTTCTTTTTAAATGATCATTCAAAAATATTTATTTTAGTCAGTAATGAATAATACCGCTACTTTTATAAAGTTAACCGATTATATTTTTTCCAAAAAGAAAAAGTTAACCAATTATTCATTTTTTCAAAAGGAAAATAATTATTCATCTTCTTTAACAGCAAAAAGTGATAGAATCTCTAAAGAAAAGAAAATGATTTTTTTAAGAGAAAAGTATTGGTAGCAAAATTCAAAAGAAGAAAAAAAAACTATAATATTATGCATTAAATATCATTTTCGTACTTGTAAGTTCGCATTTTTTTAGTTTTAGTTTATGTATCTTTTTTTCTTACGAATTTATCCATGTATGTTCAAACGTTGAAGATGTATTAAAAACTAAAAAATAAAATCTAAGAAGGATACTAAATTTTTGAGTTTAACTGTTATGCACTGTCAGTGTAAAACTTTTTTACACATGCATCAAATGATGTATGAATGTGACACATTATGTGTTTTTAAATACAATATATGGTGTGTTGGTATATTATTGGACGTATGTGTAAAACAACTTTACAGTTTACACTGACAGTGTATATAAATTAAATTCTAAATTTTTTATATGTTGATAATTTAGAGTAAATCCATCAAAATCATGTGTTCAAAATTTTGATTGCAAAAAAGTCTTGTAAAAAAGTCTTTAAAACCTCACAAAATCAATGTAATCCAATAAAATCTCTTAAATTCATCATAACTTTTTTTACCAAAATTGTCTCATAAAATCTCAATCCAATACACCCCTTAGTATAAATTTATTTTACACATGCATTCAATAATATATTATTACATTTAATAAATTTAACATGTCATGTGTTTTAAAACACATTACATAATGTGTTAATATATGATTAAATGCAAGTGTAAAATAACAATATATAAATTAAATTCTCGTGACTTTTGAGATATAGAACAAATTGAGAAATTTCCACAACATCAAGAAGTAAATGTTGGAATTTCATTTGAGGTATGTGTCAATATATTTAGTATTCTTATATGACAAACCTCAAATATAATTACATTTGGGTGAGAAAACCTATGAGAAAATACAGAACTTAGAATAACAATTATTTTTTATCGTAGAAAGTTAAGTATAATTTTGATGTCAAGTGTAATTTTGATGTCTCATCAAAGTAGAATATATTTTAAGATTAAAAAATCATTGATATAATTAACTACATACTTAAAATTAAGATTTTAAGTCGGAATATATGATAATGAAATGTTCCAAGTTTATTTTCGTATAAAACAAAAGTTGGAATATGATTAAAGTAGAAATGGATTCTCTTCAAAAACAATTATTTAATATTTTTTTTTCAATTTTGACTGTTTGACATCTCAACTATTATTAAATTTTCGTCTTTTTATTTTTTAAAATTCCAATACTATGTTGTTATATTTTCATGTTTTAGATTTCACATTATTTTTTTATATATATATTTTTGGATTAAATATGTTTTCCATCCTTATTAAATTATCGAACTTTAGTTTTTGTCTCTGCTAAAGAAATTGTATGTTTCCATCCTAAAAATATTATGTTATGTTTTTAGTTTTTTTTTTAAGCATGTTTTTAGTTTTTAATGAACAAAATTTTAAATATAAAAACAAAAATGTAATTTTTAAAGTGACAAAAAGTAAAATTTGTTAATTCTATAGATTAAAATTCGTATTTAGTTTTCTTTTATAGTAATCCAAATGATTTTTTTTTTGGTAGGGAGTAATCCAAATGAATTTAAGGTGAAATAATAATGAAAAATAATAAAATCCAAAAAGAGAAGCCTTTTAAATTAAATTTAAATAAAAAAAAGCAGCGTTACAGATGGGAAAAAGAGAAAGTGAACACAGCTGAAATGCACTGGCACGACAAAAAAGCGTCGTCTCCTAACTCCAAACAATCAATAAATTCTCGCCACAACCAAAAGCGCTTCATTGTTTAATAATGATCCATTTCATTTCACTAACAATAAATGAACATTAGTTAAATTAAACTCATTAATCAGTTGTTAATTATTAATATTTCGCACACCAGTATTTCGCACGTGTCACTCTAACGACTCTTACAAAGGACCTAAAGGTAATTCCTCCGAACATCATCCAGCTGTTCACACATATACCAACACCATCATTACAACTGAATTTACCAAAACACCCTTTCTCCATTTCTCCAGCTCTGCGTTGCGTTCTGTGTTGTGCTTGTCTTCACAGTTTCACAGCACACGCTCGCTCACACTTTCTAACTTTTTTCCTTCCTAACGGAAACTTCACAATCGGAGAAGAAAGAAAAATACAAATCGAAAAAGCAAATTCGAAGAAAGGGTTTATAGTTTCTACCGTACGCGTTTGTTGACCGAGTCAACCCACGCGCCGCCACCTCATAACGTAACCACTACGGTGGCGTTCAATACGATGTCGTTTTTAGAACAGGAAAAGTAGTTACCGCTGTGAAATTGGAGCGGGATCTGATTTAGTTGAGAGAGGTTTTTCAATTTCGGTACTGACTAGGATCGGAGATGATGGGTTCAAGGGGGCTTTTCGGGTGGTCACCACCTCATGTTCAACCTCTGACGCCGGTGTCGGAGGTTTCGGAGCCGCCGGAGTCTCCTTCACCGTATATGGACCTCGGTGCAGAGACGTCTGCGTCGCAGCAAATGGAGGCTGAGGAGGAGATGGAAGAGATGGAGGATATTGAGCCGCCACCAGCTTCTGTTCCTTTCTCTCAACTCTTTGCTTGTGCTGACCGGTTTGACTGGTTTCTCATGGTGGTTGGTTCTATCGCCGCCGCTGCTCACGGCACTGCTCTTGTTGTTTACTTGCACTACTTTGCTAAAGTTATTCGGGTTCCTCAATATCAACAGGAGGATCAGTTTCATAGGTTCAAGGAGGTTAGATTTCGTTTCGTTTTACTTGGATTCTTCTTCTTCTTCTTCTTCTTCTTTCTAGATTTAATTAGATACTGAAAAATGAAGTAATCGTAGCTTGTAATTTTGCGTTCATGGTTGCATTGTGGTGTACTCAGCTTGATGTAATTGAACAATTGATTTTTCATGAAAACTAGCTGGACTATTACAGTATGTAATTAGCTTACTTAATTTACCTAATTGTTGATTTAGTGATCAATAGATTAATTCCTGAGCTATTGGAGAATGATACCGGTAATTGTTCTGTTGTTCTTATAGCGTTAGTTAAGTGTTAAGAAAATGGAGAATCGGAGAGTGAGGATTCAGAGAGAAGGATTTGGGGTGGGTGTGATTTATGGAAGTAAGTCCTATTTAAACAAGAACTTGTCCCTATTGTCAAACCTGGCTTTTGTGAGTGGGTGATTAGAACTTGGTTTGTCTACCCGATGATAACTGACGAGATTGATGCCGGAGCTAGTCCATTATTGGTTGGGCATGAGACATTTTCTATAACCTTTGTCAAACCTAGCTTATGGCAGGATGCAAACATTGAAAACAGTTAGTTTTAAGTGTTTCCTGGGGCGATTGAGGTTTGTAGGGGTTGTTAAATGAAGGTTAGTTTTAAGCCGGTTCACTAGATAATTATGTGTTTGAACAATGGATGCGATCAATCAAGGATCATTGGCTCAATCAGGGTTTACAAATTTATAATACTTGTTGTCGTATCACTAGTAATCCCTAATATTGGGAAATATATTAATTTGAGCTTCTATATTAGCTAAATAAAAAGCCAAGCTTGAATTCAACCAAATACCGTAAGAGGAGTGTGTTATTATCACGAAGCATTTTCCTCACAAATGGCTTACGTAAGTTACGTGTATGTATATTAAAAGAGAATCATATAGTTATCTCCTATTATGATGGATATCGTTGAGGGGTAAAAATGTAAAATTGAAATGATCCAATCATATTTGCTGGTTGCCCATCGTGATTCAACTTTTTGAAACAATAATCATTTCCCGTACCACTTTTGTTTTTACCAAAATAGACCCCAAACAGAAAAATATATAACTATAACTATGAGTCTATGACCAAATATGGTTTGGAATATTACAATTATTTTCCTACCATCACTAGTGAACCCTAATATTGGATTGCGACAATCTTATCTTTAAACATAGGCTTTGTTGATGCTGGTGTTCTATCACACTTGTACTCAATATTTTATAAAGGGTCATGGTAACTAGTGCCCCGGGGGCACTAGTTAAGGATACAAAAATGGTAATTTCTACATTGAAAATAACACTTTATATTTTATAAATGTTGATTACACAATTTCCAAGATAACTTTACTATAATGAGTATCCTTAACTAATGCCCCCGCGTTAGCATTTTCCTTTTATAAATACATAGAACTCAACTGTTATGGCACAGCTTCACAGACCACAAAATTATGTTGAAGGAAAATAATGATGTAATTTAATGTGGTTTAACTTTGACCTACAACAGACTACTGACTACAGGCTGTGTTTTAAAACCTGGTTCACGGTTCAACTGGTTCATGTCGTAATCAAACTGTCATTACAACTACAGATTTAATTATTCTGTAGAACACCCAATTTTAAAATAAGGAAATACAGTATGGTAAAAGAGTCTTGGAAGTAATCTACTTTTTTAAAATATAAATAATGCTCTTTCCAATGCAAATTTTCCTTTTTATTTCTTCTTAATTTCCTTCCCTTAAAATAATTATTCTGCAGGACCCATTGTTTGTGACTCAGATGTTAAAAATTGACCTATACTTTCTTACCCTTGCTGTTGTTTCTTTTGCAGCTTGCTTTGAGCATTGTTTATATTGCTGGTGGTGTTTTTGTTGCTGGTTGGATTGGTAAGTTAATCATGAAGAATGAGTCTTTACTACTTGTTGAATCTAAGTTTCCCGCAGCACTGATTTTTCTTTCTTGTTTAATAGAGGTTTCATGTTGGATTCTTACCGGAGAACGGCAGACAGCTGTCATCAGATCAAAATATGTTCGAGTATTACTTAACCAAGATATGAGTTTCTTTGATACTTATGGGAACAATGGAGACATTGTGAGTCAAGTATTGAGTGATGTACTGCTCATTCAGTCTGCTCTTAGTGAAAAAGTATGTTTTACTCTCTGCAAATTTATTGTTCTTTGTGGTTAATATCTCAACACATGCATCTCAGACAATACGTTTATTGATTTTTAATGACACAGGTTGGGAATTATATTCATAATATGGCTACATTCTTCAGTGGTCTTGTTATTGCTTTTATCAATTGTTGGCAGATTGCATTGATAACATTAGCTACAGGTCCATTTATTGTTGCTGCTGGAGGAATATCAAATATATTCCTTCATAGGCTTGCAGAGAATATCCAAGATGCATATGCTGAAGCAGCCAGCATTGCTGAACAGGTTATTTATTGCTTGATTCTTTATTCATTATTGCATTGAATTATTGAACAAATTATATGATTGAGACATAACATTCTATGTATCATTCCAATAATATTATTCATACTTTGAGGGTAGTACATTTTGCGACTGGGTATCTAAAGGGAAGAGAAAACTATGTCAGAATTTTACGAAATGAGATCTGCAAAATAAAATGCTTCAAGATTTCCACTAAATATTCTGCTTGTAATTCTGGATAGGATAATATTCTCTCAGCATTCCTTTTTATGCACCCATGACCCGTCTATGGTGAAAGATGGAGAAATTTCTCTCGTACTTTTTAGCATAAATGGGAGGGTGTAGGGTTAGGTGTATGAAAAAGGGTAATGATAAAGAGCGCTATTATTAAGTTGTCATAAATACATAGATAAAGTTATTAATATCTTTGGTTGATGCTTCTATATGTTTACAATTACATGCTTCATTGAATCCACAGTTAATTTATTATACATGGAATAATTTTGAAAAGTTTACTCAATGGTTAGAAAAAAATACATTTATTTAATTGTAAGATTGGAGATGTTGTGCTTTTATCTTTTTTTTTTTTTTTATTTTCTTCTTGGATGTTTTGATTTTGGTGAATTGGAAATAATGGTGAAGTTCTCATTATTTGGTGAATTATTCAAGTACCGTTGGTTCTGATTGTGTATAATTTCTTGTGACACAGGCAGTTTCCTATATACGGACCTTGTCTGCATTTACAAATGAAACATTGGCTAAATATTCATATGCAACATCACTGCAAGCTACTCTTAGATATGGTATATTAATAAGTCTTGTCCAAGGGCTTGGCCTTGGATTTACATATGGGCTTGCAATATGTTCTTGTGCATTTCAACTCTGGGTTGGAAGGTTCTTGGTTATACATGGAAGAGCTCACGGTGGGGAAATTATAACAGCTCTGTTTGCTGTGATTTTAAGCGGCTTGTAAGCATCATTCTTAACTTATATGTTTTCTATATTTTCTTATTTGATTTTAAGCGGCTTACCATTTTTGTTACTTGATTAAGGGGATTAAACCAAGCAGCGACAAATTTCTACTCATTTGATCAAGGGCGAATAGCTGCCTATAGACTATTTGAGATGATAAGCCGGTCATCCTCATCTTTTGATCACGACGGAAGTGCTCCTGTGTCTGTACAAGGAAATATAGAGTTTCGAAATGTTTACTTTAGTTATCTTTCACGCCCTGAAATCCCTATCTTAAGTGGGTTTTATCTCACAGTTCCTGCTAAGAAAACTGTGGCACTTGTTGGCAGAAACGGTTCGGGAAAAAGTAGTATTATTCCACTCATGGAGCGGTTCTATGATCCAACATTAGGTAATTGTTTTCCCCTTCACAGTGCATAATCATGCTATCTCATTAAAATCACTCTATAGATCATTTCAGATTTAAATTGATTTATCAATCTGTGGTTTCAGGAGAGGTTCTTTTAGACGGTGAAAACATCAAGAATTTGAAACTGGAATGGCTGAGGAGCCAAATAGGACTGGTCACCCAGGAACCTGCTTTGCTCAGTTTGAGTATAAGAGACAACATTGCATATGGAAGGGATACCACAGCGGATCAAATTGAAGAGGCTGCTAAAATAGCTCACGCACATACCTTTATCAGTTCATTAGATAAAGGTTATGATACACAGGTAAAGCTTGATTGAACTGATCAAATGAAGCCTATGATTCTGGTTTTTTGTTTGTTTGTATTTTCAATTATTTGTCAATTCTCATTCCACTTTCCAAACTGGGGCTTCTGTCTTTCAGATTGGCAGGGCTGGTTTAGCTTTGACAGAAGAACAGAAAATAAAGCTTTCTATTGCAAGAGCTGTGCTTCTAAATCCATCCATTCTCCTGCTTGATGAGGTTACTGGTGGACTTGATTTTGAGGCTGAGAGGTCTGTTCAGGAGGCTCTGGATCTCCTTATGCTGGGGCGCTCGACAATAATAATTGCTCGAAGGCTTAGTCTTATAAAGAATGCTGATTATATAGCAGTTATGGAGGAAGGTCAACTTGTTGAAATGGGTACTCACGATGAATTATTGACCCTGGGTGGCTTATACGCAGAACTTCTTCGATGTGAAGAGGCCACAAAACTTCCTAAGAGGTTTAATACTGCATGCAATCATGCTTCTTCCTTTGTTTCACATTATCATTTCTGTTGATTGAAAATATAAATGGCTCATTCTAAAAACAGATATTGTGATAGTGGAAGCAACGTCTACGTCACAAATGATTTAGTATAATTATAAATGAATAATCATTATGCTATTTTCTTTCCATCTTAATATCATAGAATTAATTTTTTTAATGTTTGAGATTTCAAAATTGATATAGGGAATCACTTTGTATTTGTTTATTGTCATGCAGGATGCCTGCTCGCAACTACAAGAAGACTGCAGCTTTTCAAATTGAGAAAGATTCTTCAGAGAGTCATAGCTGCAAAGAACCATCATCCCCTAGAATGATGAAGTCACCCTCTCTTCAAAGGATTTCTGCTGTATTTCGGCCTTCAGATGGCTTCTTTAACTTACAAGATTCACCACAAGTGCAAAGCCCGCCGCCTGAGAAGATGATGGAGAATGGTCAGTCTTTGGATTCTACAGAGAAAGAACCGTCAATAAAAAGGCAGGATAGTTTTGAAATGAGACTACCCGAGTTACCTAAGATTGATGTTCAGTCAGTGCATCGACAAACATCAAATGGTTCTGATCCAGAATCCCCTGTTTCACCTCTATTAACATCTGATCCTAAAAATGAACGCTCCCATTCACAAACATTTAGCAGACCAGATAGTTATTCTGATGAATTTTCAGTGAAAATGAACGAAACAAAGGATGCACGGCATCGACATCAACCCTCATTTTGGAGACTGGCAGAGCTTAGTTTTGCAGAGTGGCTTTATGCTGTGTTAGGAAGCATAGGTGCCGCAATCTTTGGTGCGTTCAATCCCCTTCTAGCATATGTTATTGGACTGGTGGTGACAACTTACTATAGAATCGATAAAACTCATCACTTGCGGGGGGAGATAGACAAGTGGTGCTTGCTCATTGCCTGCATGGGTATTGTGACAGTTGTAGCCAACTTTTTACAGCATTTCTACTTTGGTATAATGGGGGAGAAAATGACCGAAAGAGTCCGGAGAATGATGTTCTCAGGTGCGCATGTTTAATTTTTAGAATCTCCAGTAACTGCCCTTATATATTATATTTTCAGATGAACATTGAATATATGGTCATTATAAATTAGTATTAAAATATTCTAAAATAACTTATCATTCAAGTTAAACTTTTAATATATATTTTAAATGGATTTGTTATATTTCACAAAATTGTTCAAGCATTGCACAAAATACTTATTTTAGAACAGTTTGCACTTATGAGCCTTACCTAAATCTGTTTACACAACATGGCAGCCATGCTACGTAATGAAATTGGATGGTATGATGATGAAGAGAACAGTGCAGACAATTTATCCATGCGATTGGCCAATGATGCTACTTTTGTGCGAGCTGCTTTCAGCAACAGACTTTCCATATTTATACAGGACATTGCTGCAGTTATTGTTGCTTTTCTCATCGGTGTTTTGCTGCACTGGAGAATAGCTCTTGTGGCTTTAGCAACACTTCCGGTTCTCTGTGTTTCTGCTATTGCCCAGGTATGCATTTGCTCTTTTGGTTTTGCCGTGTAATATGCTCTATTGGTTGGTTTGAACTTTTATTTCTTTTTCACGTCAACCCAGTTTCTGGAAATTATCC
Source organism: Trifolium repens (assembly GCA_030408175.1). NCBI lineage: Eukaryota > Viridiplantae > Streptophyta > Magnoliopsida > Fabales > Fabaceae > Trifolium > Trifolium repens. The sequence goes on along the minus strand of CP125837.1, from coordinate 65,696,800 downwards.
CTCTAGCAAAATCCTGTGATTTTGAAATTCATTTTCATTTACCGAAATTCTCATTTATGTTGATTTGTGTTCATTGCTCACTATCAAATCAATCACTAAAAACTATTGGACCTGCTGTTGCTAAAAATATGTGAATGACTTAACAAGGCTGGCTTAGCATAATGAATTTGTTGATTTGCTTTTACCATTTGCATAACGCACTTGCTAAGGCAGTTTCCTTGAATGTTGCAGAAATTGTGGCTTGCTGGTTTTTCAAGGGGCATACAGGAAATGCACCGAAAGGCATCTTTGGTTCTTGAAGATGCAGTTAGAAATATTTACACCGTTGTTGCATTTTGTGCTGGTAATAAGGTTATGGAACTCTACAGGCTGCAGTTAAATAAAATATTTAAGCAGAGCTTTCTTCATGGATTGGCCATTGGTTTTGCATTTGGCTTTTCACAGTTTCTACTTTTTGCTTGTAATGCCCTTCTACTCTGGTACACTGCAATATGTATTAAAAACAAATATGTAGCTGCACCTACTGCCCTCAAGGAGTACATTGTTTTCTCATTTGCTACATTTGCACTTGTGGAGCCTTTTGGATTGGCTCCTTACATACTCAAGCGACGTAAATCTCTCATTTCAGTGTTTGAAATTATAGATCGGGTGCCTAAAATTGATCCTGATGAAAACTCTGCCTTGAAGCCACCTAATGTATATGGAAGCATTGAGTTGAAAAATGTTGATTTTTGTTATCCTACTCGGCCTGAAGTTCTGGTATTAAGCAATTTCAGCCTCAAAGTCAGTGGGGGCCAAACAGTTGCTGTTGTGGGAGTTTCAGGGTCAGGGAAGAGCACTATAATATCTTTGATGGAGAGATATTATGATCCAGTTGCTGGCCAAGTTTTACTGGATGGGAGGGATTTAAAACTGTATAATCTGAAATGGCTTAGGAGCCACCTTGGTCTGGTTCAGCAGGAACCAATTATCTTCTCAACAACCATAAGGGAAAACATCATATATGCCAGACATAATGCCAGTGAAGCTGAAATGAAAGAGGCCGCAAGAATAGCTAATGCTCATCATTTCATTAGTAGTCTGCCTCATGGTTATGACACTCATGTTGGAATGAGAGGTGTTGACTTAACTCCAGGACAGAAACAGAGAATTGCAATTGCTAGGGTAGTGCTAAAAAATGCACCTATCTTGTTGTTGGATGAAGCTAGCTCATCAATTGAATCAGAGTCAAGTCGAGTAGTGCAAGAGGCTCTAGACACTCTAATAATGGGAAACAAGACCACTATTTTAATAGCTCACAGGGCTGCCATGATGAGGCATGTAGACAATATAGTCGTACTTAATGGAGGACGGATAGTGGAAGAGGGGACGCATGATTCATTGGTGGCTAAGAATGGTCTGTATGTCCGATTAATGCAACCTCATTTTGGTAAAGGTTTGCGTCAACATCGGCTTGTTTAGAGTTGGAGTATATGATGTGAGGAATTGCAATTAATATTGGTTCATGAGAACTGTTTCATGTCCTGCTTGAGTTGAATCTTTGATGATTGCTGTGCTCGATGAAAGTTTTAAATGTCAGGTGGAGGTTCGTGTATGGCAAGAATGGGAATGATCAAGCTTGGGTTGGCACACGGCATTGATAGGCATAGGAAGAGGATACTGTAGCAGGAACTGTGCAGATTTAAAATAGAAATTTGGAGTTTGGTTGGTTTGAGGATTTGGGTTGTGGATGCTGAATTCTTTCGGAGACAAGCAGTTTAGACTTTAGACTAACCTATTGTCTCCATGGTATATTATTGATTTGTTGTACAATGATAAGGTGGTATTAACACAAATTCAGCTGTTGTGACTCTTTTACTGGACTTACTTTTCACGCAACGTCTCAAGTGTGGGTGATGAAATTGTGAACCTATTCATTAATGTATTTTTTGTATTTGTGAAAATTGTTGAAAATACAGTTCAAAAGTTGTAAGCTCTGTACATAATTAGCTATAGTTTAGAGGCATTACATCCAATGCTTGAATTGCAAGAGTCACAAGTTTTTCTGTTGTTGGAGGAGAGGGGAGTGGGGGGGGGGGGTGTTTTGTATTTTGCCGAAAACAAACACTTATATTTTGTTTTTATTAAATCTCAATTTTGTTTTCAACTTATCTGCTGCTTATATATTAACATACGAAAGTAAAGTAAGCTAAGAGAATCACACTGCATTATTATCCTAGGAAGAAATTACCTGCTTAACCTTTACATCTAATTTATCATCAGGTATTAACGCTTCTTTGATGAGTTTTAGCTCATGACTTTGATGGGAACCTTCTGTAATTCTCAGTGATTGATAAAGTTTATTATATACACATGCAATGTATGTGTCAAAGTGGAGGCCTCTATGAAAAACAGAAACCGAAAGATATTTGTATTTGTCTGATACTAGTATTCACACCCGTGCAACGCACGGGGAAGTTGCACGGGGAAGAATTTGCTTAAGCTCATAAATTATAGAAATATTGCTTCAAAATTATTATTTAAAAAAGAATAATATAATGAATAACAGTAGACACAAAATTAATTGAATGCGAAGATTGTCATAAAATTAGACACATAATATGATAATCAATATTAAAGCAATACAATTACTACTGATATAAATTAGAAACAATAACTTAAAATACATTAAAGTTTGAAGTGCAATTTAGGATACATGAAAGCAATTTTAAAATATAGATTGATCGCTATGGATCTATTATGGCAATAATCAACGCACAGGCAATAATTTGTTTATGCTCTTAAATTATATATATTTTTCTTTAATAAAATTATTAAGAAAAGAGTGTTATAAGAATTGAACAATAAATAGTGACAAAAATTTTAACTATTAACTATACAATGAAATGATACGAAATAGAGGAACAAATTACTTTATTATATGAAGAGTTGTTATATAAAATCAAAAGTCTATACTATAGTCTCCCGAGTTATAAGAATTGAAGAATAAAGAGTGACAAAAATTGAACGATAGTTATACTATAGCCTCCCTATTATAAGAATTGAAAAGAAAAATGAAATATGGAAATGAACTTTGAAGAAATTATAGAAATATAGCAATTAATAACTATGAAACCAAGAGGAGAACCTGGAAAATCATATTTAATTAGCACTATACATCTATCACGTACTCAAATTAAAGCAAAATCACATAAAAGAAATGAAATCTGAAATAAAAGCTAGTAATGTTGCAATGAAATGTAATAGCAGTGACATGTCAAAACTAACATAATAAAAACAATACTCCAAAGTCATGAGTTGAATGAGAGAGAACATAGATCTACCTCCAAATCTATCAATACTTCTTAAGAGCACCAATGATTTGATGAAATTGTTGAACGAAAAGAAGCTGATGTTCTGATTTTATTCAACTGCAAAGTAGTGGCTTATTGATAATAATCCATAAGCATTTTTATTGTATATTCCCATTGGCTTGGTTCAAGGGTCTACAGCGTGAAATTGAACAATAAATTAGCACAAAATTAAATATAATAATCCCAATAGATTATTATCACACTAAGAAATCTACCTTTGAAGTAAATGGAATAAAAACAATCATCAGCTCCTTCTCATAGGCCTACAACATGGAATACACTTATGAAATCAAATAATATGAGACAATCTATTAAAGTTTAGAAAACTTACTCAATCAAACCTCAATTAGTGAATCTATCAAAGAATAAAACTTAAGAAATATATAGGAATATGAAATCAAATAATGGAATAAGAAAGAGAGTGAGAGATTGAATGTGTGGAGTTCAATTTTGAATTTGAAATCATCCCTTTACAAATAACAAATTAAAATTGATTCAAATCTTAAAAAAAAAATCTGAAATTTAACAAAAACAAACAATGATGAGAGTAGAAAACCATCTAAATCCCACAATCAACTCCTAAACAGTAGGGATTATTATTAGCTAAAAGATAGAAACAAATCCTACAAAATATGACAACTAAGCAACAATAGCTAAAAACAAATAATTACAAATAAAAAATCAAAATGAAACAATGTAACTAAAAAAATTAAATAAATTGATTCAATCATTCAACTAAAACTCCCTAAATAATAATGTAAAAAATTGGAAACAAATCAAATTATAATATTCCCAAAAAAACTGAAATCAAACCTAACTCAGAAGAAGAAAATTCAACATTCAAAGTTCAGAATACTTACCCAATCAAACACTAATTTGAGAACCTGAACAAACAATAAAACATTGCAAGAAAGAAAAATAAATTAGAATATGAAATCAAATCATGAAATAAAGAAGGATCAAGAAACAATATATTTAGAAAATCAAAAGACATACCTTTATCCTCAGTTTCGTGAACAGCAGCAGCATCTGATTGCACATGCAAACAAAAATAACACAACGATGTGAGTAGAAGAAATACAACAGAAGGATCTTGAATCCGAAAAAGAAAATACCTTACCTTGTCGTTTGCGTTTGTGTCTGCTTCTTCGTTATTTCCCGTCGTCGTCTTTGTAAAAAGAAAAGAAGAAACGCAACAAAACCTAAAATTTGTGTGGAGAGGAAGATAAAGAATAGAGAGTAAGAGAGATTGAAGAGAACATTTGAGTTTTTAGTTGAGATGTTTGAATTTCAAAACTAATGTTTTCCCGGTTTATTGTGAGTGGGTTGATTAGTCAAAGGTTGCAGGAAGAGATGATAAAAACCAAAGATTGAGGACTGAGTTTTTTTGGCTTATAGCCTGCTGGCGCTGCAAATGAAAATGACTTCACGTTCATTTAGCTTCACTGCTTCAGCCTTGGGCATTTTTTTTTTGTTTGTGTTGGGTTAAGTAAACTGGGCCCACGAAAAAATGGCCCATTACAACACTACATCAAAGCAAATGCTTCTTATTGGTCAATTTCAAAACATTACCTAAAAGAAGCTAATTTTTTGGCATTTATTGCAACCTAAAATTCTATGTGGCATCTCTTATAGATTGACACCTGTAATTTTTTGCTATTTGTCAAGTCATGGTTGTGTAGTTTAAGGATAGACGACATCATTCACTTGCAAAAATTTACATATATTTTGATCTTAATATGTAAGCTAGTTGGAACATGTCTTGTTTGATCCTGTAACATTTCAAATGTCAAAGATCCTAAAGGAGTCTGCTACCACTTTAAGCTGATTTCGTACTTTTTTCCATCGCCTTTCATTGGCTCCTACAATTTGTGTGTAGGACCTTCCTGTACAAAGTGAATGTTATTAATTTGCATTAGGAGTTAGAACCATGACATCATGCCATTATATAGAACCAACTTCAATTGACTGTCTTCTATCATGAGTGAGTTTATGCAGATACATTTTACTATTATTATGATTATTATCTTATCATATGAAATCTAGCATTATTATATTACGGAGCTTTTGCAGTTGAACTTCTTAAACATGGAAATCATTAGAGACATACTAAATATTAAGCAGTGATATCTTGGGCAAGAAGTCAAGTGCAGTCAAGTTTGAATGTTAGCAGTGGTATCTGTTTTTATGACACCGAAATCACATAATTTGAAGAAATTAGCTTCATTTGAATAATTAGTCTTCTCAAAGTTGTCTTTGTCTGAGTTATACATTCTTAGTTAATTCACTATCAGTGTTACTTGTAATCATTTTTATAACAGGACAGAGAAGTATACAGTTTGCTATGAGAGAACATTTATGTGGATATCACATTGAGATTGGAGATGGTAGATTACTTACCATTTCCTATGGCAAGTGTTGCAAAGGAGGCACTACCGTAATTTCGTGATTCAAGTACATATTCAACTGTATAGTAATGTTTTCCATCTGTCGTCCGCTGCATTCAGAATTCAAAAATGTTTGTCAATTTGCATCTACCATCAAAACCTAAGATATTGTTATGAAAACGCAAATCGGAGAAGAAACCTCCTGCATGTCATATATTATTGGTCTTTGGTTTGGTGCAGAATATCTATGTTTCACCAAATCAGTTACAACCTGTTGAAGATATAAATTTGTTAGATATAATTATAAATTAAGCTCCATAACAATAAGACATAATCTACATCGTAATCACCTCTTCCACTGGTCCCAAATCTCTGATATCATTCTTCTCAGTTGGTATGAATCTTACCCTTACATTTTGTAACTGTAGATATCTGTCTTTGAATGCAGAATCATGAGCCCTGAAGTCAAATTCCTATGAAAAAGATCACTAGGACAAGTGACAAACTTGTAGATATAAAGTGTTTATTAAGATTACACACACTTCTTAAGAAAATCATTAAGTGTAATGTAGTTTAGTGAAGTAGTTAGGTGAAGTGAGATATAACAAATAAAGGTATATTTTAGTGAAAAAAAGGTAAACAAATTAAATATTTCAAACATGACACTATATGAGACTGTGGGAATATCATTTTGTTAGATGTGTGATTTTTACCTTCCAATCTGAGGGATAAACATAAGAATATCCATCTGAATAATCGACAAAAGCTCGATATCTGTCTGGTATTTCTACAAAATAAGGACTAATTGAATTTCAAAATTTCAGAAAATTGTGACTCCTCTAAGTATTACATATTAATGAACAAAGATGTGATTATGAATACCTTCAGCAAAGAGTAAATTTGTTGATTGTAAATTTGCTGCTAATGCTCCTAAACCCAACAGTAGAGGTCTTCTTTGACAGTGTCCTAATAATTTAAAAGAAAAACTATAAAATGATACAATTCCCTATAAATGCAATCTGTTTCATGTTACCTACTTATTATATGTAAGTAAATTCGGAGAGTCAAAATTCAGATCAAGATTTGATAAAGATAGAACACTTCTGATAAGTTTTGATTCTGCAGTTTAGGCTCTTACTTTCTGTATTGGAAGTTGTTTCCATTGCACAAGAGACATTGTTAGAAGACGAAGTTGCAACATTCCGAAGCAAGTGATTTGAATGTGGCAAGTTTAGCTGAAACAGCTCACAGTTTTTTTAAGCACATGAGCTGAATATGTATGTATAAAGAACATGGACATGGTATGAATGTAATGGAAAATATATATCATGAACTAACCTTATGGGATAAGTAGGGGGAAGTCCAGGTAAAAGAGCAGGAAGAGAGTACCATAGTGGTGAAGAGTGTGGTTTAGAGCTTCAGTTTTGAGATGGAATGAAATACTAGCTGGATAGTAAGTAGAATTTAGACCATGTGATGTGGCTAGGAACTTGTGGTTATGTGACAATGAATTTATTATTTATTTGCCATTAAATTGGATAATGTCATCTCATCTCATTCATTCTGCTAGTTTTTTATTTGGATCTTAGTTAATTATTTTTCTTTCAAAAGTTGCTAGATATCTAGAGTTGTTTAGAGAAATTGGGCCTGGCCCAACTTAGTATTTAGGACCAAGTAGTTTATTCAGAGAACAACTTTACCCACCCCCGTTTAGTAACAACATTTCAGAAATGAAAATTACTTTTGCCGCCCTACCCGTTATCGTGCGCCCTATGTGTTTCCCATTTTACCCTTCCACTACTTAAGTAGTGGTCGGCATAAAATGAGTAATTTTTGAAAATTGTAATCCACTACTTAAGTAGCGGTGGTAGGGTGTTTTTGGGGTATCCGCTACTTAAGTAGCGGACAGAGGTATTTTGGTAAAATTGTAGAGCTCACGAGAAAATATGTAGGGTGGCAATATGAGTTGTCTTCAGAAATACACATTCAAAGGGAAAAAAACAAATTGTTTCTTTTTCGGATGTATAAAAAACAAATATTGTACGAGAAAGTTATGGTGAGTAATAAAAATTGGTGATCAAATAAATTTGTGGATTTTTTTTTTTTGGTCTAAAGACAAAATGGTAAATACCACCTAAAATTTACACACACAACTGCAAGATTTTCCGGTTGACATTATGCATGTTATGTCCATTATTTGTCAAGTTTCATCGTTGATTTGAACAACATTATGTCAAGGGCTATCTAAACCCTTTGATCTTACCATGTAGTTGAAGCCACATCAATCATAGCCACATAAACAAGAGCCAAATATAGAAAACATGTGACAAACTCTTAGGCTGCATAACCTGATAGTCTTACCCGGAAACAATTGAATTAGACCGTTTCTTTAGCCAATAATTTTGTTATTTAAACACAAAACAACAACTAGTTCTAACTGTTTATTTTCACTCTTAACAAAACTATAAGAAAATTAACAATAACAACAAAGGCTTTTGTTGTTTCTGTATGTTCATATAATAATGGCAATCTACAGAATAGCAATTGGGTCTCCTAGAGAGGCCAGTAATCCTGCTGCCATTAGAGCTGCTTTTGCAGAGTTCTTCTCTATGATCATTTTTGTTTTTGCTGGCCAAGGCTCTGGAATGGCTTACAGTGAGCAATCTATAATGCACTTTCTAACACTTCTGTCAAATAACCGATTATCCCAAAAGCTTAAGCTGTTAGGATAGGGCATATCAATGGTTTTATATTATTCTAACACGCCCCCTCACGCAAGAGCCCACTTGGGCTTGAAGCGTGGATAATGCATAGGTCCACCTACCATATGCTTAAATTCCATTTTTTAATTAGAAAGTGAGGGGAGCGGGGATCGAACTCTATACCACTTAGTCATAGAGGCTCTGATACCATGTCAAATAACCGATTATCCCAAAAGCTTAAGCTGTTATGATAGGGCATATCAATGGTTTTATATTATTCTAACAACTTCTTTTTAGTCTTCATTCATTTATATCGGTGAAATTCGTGTCGATCCAACTACTTTCGAAATGGATCTCATATAAAATGTTGAGATCTACAAAAATTTCACTCAATAAAACAAAGAGAGTTTATTGCAAGACCTTCACTAATTTCTTTCGGAGTTGTGTTAATTTGACACACAAATTTTACGTTTGTTTGGGTACTTAACGTGGTTCATATATGTTAAATGAAATTACATTAAGTTAATAGTGACCGAATATAATAAAGTGTCACAATTCATTAATCATCAACCGAACACAATTAACTAACCACAATTTTTAAGTGTATATATTCGAATACAAATTATGGTTAATGAATGTCGTGTATATTTGAACACGATCTAAATAATTGATAGTAGATATACGTATATTTGAATGAATGAAATTAATTAACTACATATTTAGACAGCATCAACCATCTAAGTTGATGTTGAAATTTGATGTAATTTTTTGCGTCAAATATCATTTGTCTTAGTATTTTTCCTTTTAATACTAAGCATTGTTGAGAATTTTAAGATAAGTTTGTTGCATATTGTGGCAGGCAAACTTACAAACAATGGAGCAGCAACTCCTGAAGGTCTCATAGTTGCATCATTATCTCATGCATTTGGTTTATTTGTGGCTGTTTCTGTTGGTGCAAATATTTCTGGTGGTCATGTGAACCCTGCAGTCACATTTGGTGCTTTCATTGGAGGAAACATTACCTTCTTGAGAAGTATTTTGTATTGGATTGCACAGTTACTTGGTTCAGTTGTTGCTTGCATTCTTCTCAATTCCTGCACTGGTGGAATGGTAACTAAATCAATCCACATATATACATTCTTCACCAAATTTAAAATATATATTTAAATGCACTTTAGTCCTTATATTTTACCTGAATCACAATTTTACTTCCTCCATACATCTAACACGACACTGACAAACCAACACCGATAATAATTTGAGAAAATAAAGTACTCCTAATTGAATGTGTCTGTATGTGTTAGTGTCAGACATAAACACTGAACACAACTTCAATATGAAGTGTCGATGCTATATAGATTATTGACATATGTTTTTATTTGCATTATATATGCAGGAAACATCGGCTTTCTCACTATCCTCTGGTGTGTCTGTGTGGAATGCATTAGTTTTTGAGATTGTGATGACATTTGGATTGGTATATACAGTTTATGCAACAGCAATAGACCCAAAGAAAGGGAATGTTGGTGTTGTAGCACCACTAGCAATTGGTTGTGTAGTAGGTGCCAATATCTTAGTTGGTGGTGTATTTGATGGTGCATCAATGAACCCTGCTGTGTCATTTGGGCCTGCTGTGGTTAGTAGAACATGGACCCATCATTGGGTCTATTGGGTTGGCCCATTCATTGGTTCAGCTGCTGCTGCCATTCTCTATGATAATATCTTTATTGCTGATGATCATGAACCCCTTTCAAATAGTGACTTCTAGATTTATTTTTTTAAAAATGTTTATTGGATTCTTTTTTTTGTCAAATTATTGGATCATTGGATGTAATCTTGATTATTGTCCTCTTCATATTGTGGAGTGAATAAAATCAATCAATGTAGTGTGCATGTAGTGGTCACAAACTGTGGAGCCAAAATGTTTATCCAATCAATGTAGTGTGCATCGGTATGTGGCATGTTTTCATGATATACCATCCACATGTGTATATATGAACAATGCATTGACTATATATGACACAAGAAATTTCTTCAGGACCAAGTCAAGAGGAGGAACCATCTTCCACTAAAAACAAAAAGTTAATTTGATTATCAAATTTAAGAGACCAACAAGAACAATATGATATAGGTTAATTTATTATTATAAAGGAAGCACTACTAGCAATTCTTGCACTTGGAATTAGAGATTTACATTAATTAGGATCCGTTTGGATTTAGCTATGTTTCAGTTTATCAAATATATAATAACATATATAAATAAATAAATGTTTATGTTAATTAAGTTTTTATTAAAAAAAAATTGTATCTTTAATTATAAGCTGTTTTTTCATAAACTACCTTAAAAAATTTATAATTATACATAAAAGTTTATTTATTTGCATAATGTATTTTGTATAAGCTCAAAAATAAGTCAATCCAAATGGACATATAGAGTAATTACAAAATTTGTACATATTTTGAAGTAGATTTTTTTTAATGAAGGTTTTTTGTTCTTTGATGAAGGATTTTTAAGTAGATTTATTTGGAACATTTTGAAGACTTATATACAATAGAATTAGGATGTTATAAAATAATTTTAAAATCTTAATAAAAAAACTATATAGAGTTTATTTGTACACATGTCATTTAATTTTCTTGATTTTACTATGATGTTAATTTGGTTGACTAAATTTTTTGATTTGCAAATAGCCAAGGAAATCATTTGCTCCAAAAATTGAACCATCGAAAGATTAATATATGAATGCACTCGGTAAGAAATAAAATCTAATAGATACTTGAGCTTGGAGTTCATTATCTCCATCAACAAGTTTGAAACAAATGTTTGCTTTGTGCCTTTGTCATAAGTTTTTTATAGTTAATCATTTACTTTGAGTAAAACTTTACTTCATGCCGTAGGAATTAGCATAAGTAAAATAATACTCAAAATTTGTATAGTAAACTACGTTACTTTAGGTTAATATTAAGAGTACTTGGCCAGTTGAAACGTCCACTTTCTTGCCAAATTATTAATATTAAATATTAAATATATGAGTTATTATATATGGAGAATTTGTCAAAGTTTACAAGTCACACTTATTTATAATTTTCCTTCGCTGGAATTGGTCTCATTTTGACCGTTTATTTGATTTTATTAAAGTTTGCCTCAAATGACATGACATTGAAGATATACATGTTTCAAATAACATCCGCAATCTCCAACACTTATCTGCAATATTTCCCTTTCATAAATATATATATTCACCTCCGTCAAAAAAAAATATTATCGGTCATTATTATAAATAAAAAAATGATTTTTTAAATTTATTAAAAAATTGATGTATTTAACCTATAATATATGTCAAATGCATCAATTTTTTAATAAATCTAAAAAATGATTTTTTACGGATAATAATGACTGAGGTATTGAGGTAATATATACCAGTATTTTCATTTTTGGCCTTCCCACTTTGAAAATAATTTCATGTTGTGGAGTCCACATTACAATATCAAATTAAATAAATATTCAAACATATATGTCATTGTAATTAATATCTTGTCCAAAAATATACTCAGTCTCATCAAAATATAAAAAAATTCAAATAGAGTTGCTTCATTGTCCATACAAAATTTAATTCAACAGGAGAAATAAACAAAGACCAACAGATACAATTGACTGTAAGGTGGATTATAAATAGCCTTATAAATAATATCCACAAGTCCTTAATACAAAATAGACCAACATCAATTTTTAGTCTTAATATTTTTTCTCTATAAACAACTATGTCAGCGTTATCTGAGCCTTGAGACCTACCCTGACTTTGGTAAGTTTCGAGATCCAACTCACTTAAACTTTTTATTATATAAAAAAAATCCTAATCACCAATTCTGAAACATTAGAGGTTTAATGGAAGAAAGTATAGAAGATCTGTTTAGAAATTTGCCAGATGAAATTGTAGGCTGCATAGTATCTTTTCTACCAAATGAACATGCACTTGAAACCAGCCTCATATCTACTAGGTGGAGAGACTTGTGGAACCAAATTCTTGTTAAGCATGGAACTATAGAAGATATCACTAGTATTGTTGCTGAATTTCTAACCAATTTTGATGTGTTGGATCCATTAAAGCGACCGCGCAAGCTTCAATTTCACTTTGATGATGACAATTCACTCTTTGCAGCTATAGCAACTAATAGTAAGCTTCTCCTTGATTTCTCTTATAAGAAGAAAAAAATTGAAAGGAAATATGAATTAGAATTCAATCTCAATAAGCAACAGTTCACCTATAATCTTGTTTCTCCAACTTTCTTAGTCAAAAGTCTCTATTTGAAATCACTAAGCTATTTGACAAGTGAAGTAGCTTCTTCAATCGTTTCGAATTTGGATCATCTTGAGAACTTGGTGATTACTGATTGCTGTGGATTGCAATCTTTGTTCATTGAGTCTGAATCAAAGCTCCACAAGTTAACTATCTTAGATTGCTTGCAGTTGAAGTCTCTTCATCTTAGAACTTCTAAACTTAAATCTTTTCGATATCGCGGACCTCTTCCTCGGATTTGGCCAGAATCTCATTTCAATTTGTGTCATGCCATCCTTGATTTCAGTCAAGGCCTAAGCTGCAGTGACTTGATTGCTCAAGATTTTGATGAAACACTATTAACAATAAAGAATTCTGAAGATCTTACTTTATGTGGATGGATTTTTGAGGTATGCTCTCCATAAATTCCCACCTTATCTTATCGATGCATATATGTTCTCATTGTATATCTTAGTGTGTGTGGTGACTGACATGTGTCAGTGTCCGACACATGTAAGTGTCCAATATTAATATGTTAAATTTAATTATTCTATTTTCTCAAATTATTATTGGCGTCAATATGTCAGAGTCATGTCTGGTATAAGTGTTTCATAGTTCATTGTTGTCATTTTTTCTCTTCTACAATTTAACACCAAAAGGGGTTCCTTGCAGGCACTGATATGGCCATCAATTTCTCCTTCAAGTGGAAGTTTTATATTCTATAAATTGAGAGAACTATGGTGGATTGACAACCATGAAAATGAAAACAGCATCAATGCCTTAGTCTCCTTCTTGAAATTATGCCCTGCCTTGGAGCAACTTTTTGTAACGGTAGAGTTTCCTATACTATTATTATTATTATAGTATTATTATTTGCAATTTTACTAATATTATTATTTGAAGTTTTTTGACATTTCTATCATTTGATTGGATGCAGATTGATCCTAAAAGTTATTATGTTCCGAGGTCCAATTCAGGCTTAATGCAAGCAATTAAATATACAAAAATATTAGAGCAACTAAAATTGATAAAGTTTATAGGATTCACAAATCCAAAGGATGAAATTTCAGTGGCAAAGAATTTAATTCAGCTAGTTAAGGGAAAGCCTCCAAAGATAGAGACATCATGTGGGAGCTATTTGGATGTAATGTTTATGCAGTGATTTTTCAAAGGAAAGAATGAAACAAGTGGTATTTTAAGCATGTTGGCCTAGTGCTGCAGAAAAATTTGTCACTTATCCTTTGTAGTTCTTGTTTTATTTCTTTTTCTAATTTTTTTTCTTCTTTTTTTGTAGTTTTCTAGGGGAAAGTATGTCTTATTGTCTTTTTTGTATAAAACTACATCACATGAATGGACAATAGTTCAATTATTGCTTGATATCTCCTTTGTTCTTTGTCATAATTTTGTTTTTTTAACCAAATGTTTTAATTTGTTAGAATGTGAGTTTAATTTTTAATGATGTGATATTCTATTAATCTTCGTCACTATCAAAATTTATATAATTTGAATATTTATTTATTTTTGACAAATAATTTGAATATTTATATTAGGGGTGAGCATCGGTCGGGTTCGGTCGGATTCGGGCCGAAAATCGTAAAACAGATAAAAACCGCGGCCTCTTAATTTGGACCCAATTCCGACCGTCTACATCTTCGGTTTGTTCGGGTTCGGGTCATACGGGTGACGGGTATAGCGGGTCGGTTTTAACGGGTTACATTGAAACTTTGTTGTTACATCTAAAATTTCATTGATCAAAAAAATATTATTCTTCAAATAGTTCGATATTTCGTACACACGGCAACAAATGATACAATAAAAATGATGAGATGCAATTATTATTTTGTTTCAAATTTGTTAATCCAACGACAATAATAGATAGTAGATGAGAAGTAATAATTAATATAAATCTAGAATATTATCTTTCACATAAACTTGTAAAATATAACATTTTTCTTCTCTATCAAAGATAGACAAAATTAACAAAGCGAAGAGTATAAGAGATTAAGAGGTGCTCAAAACTGAAAAAAAAAATTTAATTTATATTTTAGTAATTGTTCGGTCGGTTTCGGTTATGAAGAAATAAATTTTAGAGACCCGCACCCGCCCGTATACAACCGTTCATGACCGATTTTCACAATTGTTGACCCGAGACCCGACCCGCACCCGACCGAGTGTTTCCGTATGTTGGCGGTTATGTCGGTTTCGAGTCGGGTTGCGGGTTCGTGCTCACCACTAATTTATATGTAATCATGTAACATGTGATTTTTGTAGAAAATGTGAGGTGTGAAATAACTTCCAATGTCCATGGGTATTCTAGGCCCAAACCAATGATGTTACTTTATGGTTTGAATTTTTCTCTTCGTGTTTCTTTTGTATTTCTGTTTTTCTATTTTTGTTTTTGTATAAAAACTTTGGAATGTATTTTTTGAAGTTTTTCTAGTTCAAATTTGGAAAAAATTCGGAAGACACATTTCGAAGTTTTTTCCAAGGTAAAAAATTTTAGAAAATGCATTTCGAAGTTTTTATACAAGGACAAAAATGGAAAATGGGGGTAGAAAAGAAACACGGGAGGTTGGAAGAGAAAAATTGTTATGGCTTTCTTGTTTGGTACATGCATATATATTGCTCATTGTCATTTTTTCCGTATGTGTAACTAACTCCTTTTGTTAGGTATTTCTTTCATAGGGCCACCAAGTTCTCCATCAAAGGGAAACTTCATGCCTTAGTCTTCTTCATGGGTTATATATTGGGAGAGGGAGTGAGAGCTACCAGAATAAAAATAACATCATTATTTTTTAGGTTTTGTTTGTAAATTGATTTTTGAAAGGGAGGGGAGAACTTTATAACTATTTTAAAATATTAATTATAGTATATTTTAAAAATATAGATCAAGTTCGGTAAAACCCTTCAACTATACATCAACTCGCTCAAGTCTTAATCTCTTTCTTGAGATTATGCCTTGTTTTAGAATCAGAGCAACTTTTAATACATATTTCTAGTTTGTAAATATAATTTCAATACTAATACAAGCAGCCACTAACTAATTTTTAAGTTGACATTATCATAACGTTACTCTTGATATGTTTATATAAACTATTCACTTTTATGTTTTACATATACAGATTGTCAATATTCAATTTTATATATGTGTGTTATATTTTTACCCTTTAACCAATTTGTTGATTTTATATTTTTATTTTGATAAAACATAAAGAATTAATATACATATTTTAATTAGATGAGTAGTAGATAAAAATTATTTAGGAAATAACAGTTGCTTACCATCAAATAATAGTAATAAATTTATGGTGTTTTGGTCATTCATATCATTGTCTTTGTCTTTTCTTAGTATGTTTTCATTCCATTAAAATAGATAACAAAGATTCTTCTAATTAAACTGCCCAAAAACGGCTTATTCATGTCTGACGACTCCTCGATAAAGAAGGATACTCTGATCGGAAACTCCACCATAGTAATCCACGTTGAAGTGAGTTCTGTTTAAATAATTACATTATTAAAATTTCGAAAAAAAGTAAAAATTACTTTGTTTTTTTTATATTACATACCATAATATTTGTATTATTTAGATTAACTTTAAACATTTTAAACTTTTAAATTTATTATTAGTAAAAAAACTTACAACTTTATTGTTCTAATACAAAACCTTTTGAAAATAGCGCTTCTTAACTTCCAACGGACATTGGCAGCAACTAATTCTCCAGGGGACTGCTTTTGCGGTGGCGATTGAGTTTCCGATGGTCTGACTTTTTTTATTTTCTGCCGGATTTCTTCGGCTAAAATCTTTGTCATGTGTTGAATGATGTTATCAAGGCTCCAATGTTAATGAAAAGAGTCAAACACCTCCATAAAAGCCCTTAAACGCTTCAAAACTCATCATCCATAAATTTGCTCAAAAACTCCATTTTTGCATTTTCAAAGGATGACAAGTATGTAATAAAAAAAAAATTTAACAAGACTAAATATAAACAATATTTTTGTTGCGTAGTGAATAAAAACATTGATTGTTGTACTGTCATAAATATATTTATCTCGGCCACATATGAGATCAACTCGGCCACATATGGAATTAACTAGGCCACGATCTCGGCCACATATGAGATTAACTCGACCATGATTTTGGTCATGAATGAGATCAACTCGGTCATGATCTCGACCACGTATGAGATTAACTTGGCCATGATCTTGCCACAATTGTGATCGACTCGGCCATGTATGATATTATTTCGACGTGTGCTTTTGGTCATCTGACCAATAGTTTCTCTTTGTTCCCAATTAGACAACCTGCAGATGGACTATATTAGATGTTTTTGTCATGACATAGTTATGATTTCCACACACCGTGCTAATCTTTCGAACATAGGCACTCAAAAGCTTACCTTGTAAGTTGTAACATGAATGGACATTTATGTCTAATTGGTCTTGTATCCTTTATATTTTCCACCCTTTCATATCCCAATACAAGTGACGTCTTACTTCTATTTTCACCACGATAATGACAACAATAAACCCTAATTTAATTGCTTTATCTGGTTGCCATTTAATTAGTTCACGTCGAATACTAAAATGAATACTGAAGACGAAGTATTCACAAATATCAATATACTCCCTGCTTGTAAGACGACACTTGACACCGTCTAGGACGCATATATATTCCATCTCTAAAAGTGTACTTTCGAAGCATAACATTCACAATATACATGTATTTGATAATACAAGTCTGGGTAAAACCCGTAAGAAGAAAAAAAAACACGAAACACAATGATGAGAAGAGATTTACGATCACATTATCTCTTAGAATTGACTATTGAGTCTAACTCATCCTTACAAAATCGGCTTGTAAGGTGATAATTGCCTCTTATTTATAAACACATATGCAGGTCATCTCGCAACCGATGTGAGACTTCTTAACACACCCCCTCACGCCAGCATTATTGGGGTTGGTGAGTGGATATAAACGGTGGGCAGCTCGGTAGCGAAAACCTATAACAGGTGGCCCAACAAATTGTGTAGAGACTCTAATACCATCTTAGAATTGAGTATTGGGTATAACTCATCCTTACAAAGTCGGTTTGTAAGGTAAGAATTCCCTCTTACTTATAAATACATATTCAGACCATCTCGCAATCGATGTAAGACTTCTTAACATCATCTAAGTAATGACAAAGTCTGTCAAAGTAGTGCAAGATAAACAAATTGAGCAATAAGAAATTTAGTATGAGAGAAAGTAGCTTGAGAGTGGATTAAAGTGAGAGATAAAGTAGTTAATATGTTTATAAATTATGGTTATTATAACATCTGAAATTATATTTCTGGATCCACATAGGTGGATTTTTGTAACATTTTTTGGTGTTAACTCTTTTAAGTTTTCATGATAAAGAGTTCTTGTAATTTGAAGTTTGATTGTGAGAAAAAATTGTCCTTCTTAAACATTAAATTCAAATTTTTTGAACAATTTGTTCTTAGGAATATTCATTCACGACTCGAGCTCAATCAATTGATTATTTATTTTGGAAAATTTTATTTTGTAAGAATTTTTTATCTAAGAAAGAGAAGAATCTTATGTAGCAACATTTAACAATTACTACAATTTATAATTACTCTCTCTCATGTATGATTTATGGTTAGCCAATTTTTGGTCGATCAAATTCCCTAATTTTATGAATTATTCTCTTTCTTGTGTAAATATTGCTTACTAAATAACAATACCCATTCATTTGAATTTAATTTTAAGAATATCTGTGTGGATAAAAAGAAGCTGCCAATGTGCAATGAATTTTGTGGTAAAAAAACAGAAGAATACTTTTGCCGTCCTATCGGTTACTTGTGCGGTCTACGCTATTTTCATTTCATGCTTCTGCTATTTAAGTAGCAGATGATATAAAAATGAGTAATTTTGAAAAACGTTTTCCGCTACTTAAGTAGTGGATGTTATAATGGTAGGGTGGTTTTGGATGTATCAAATACTTAAGTAGTGGACATTAGTATTTTAGTAAATTCGTAGGGCGCGCGATAAAAATATTAGAATGACAAAAATATTTGTTAAAAAAAGAGGGAAAAAAAAGTCCAACGTGTTTCGCCAAGGCCCATAATAACTCTACTTCGTTTTGACCCAAGCCCAAAACACCGTCTCCTCCTTCCTCAGTTCTTAAACCAAACACCAGAATAGCTTCTTCACGACGGCGTCGTTTTTCCCCCAAAATAAGCGAAATCATAAAATTCGATTGAACCAGAACCGAAAACCTGTTGGTGAAATTTGTGAAGTCAGATTAAGAATGGTTCTATCAAAGAAGAAGCTTAAACAGAAGCTTAGAGCTGAATTAACCCTAAACCAAATCAACGCTGAATCTAATCCTTCTTCTTCATCTTCCAACTCTCTTAAAAATCTTCTTCACACTTCCACCAATAAACCCATTTTGTCTAAGAGAGAGAAACTCCGAAAGATTCGACCTTTACAACAAACTCAA
The DNA here is from genome assembly GCA_030408175.1 of Trifolium repens. NCBI lineage: Eukaryota > Viridiplantae > Streptophyta > Magnoliopsida > Fabales > Fabaceae > Trifolium > Trifolium repens. The sequence continues at coordinate 65,677,596 of CP125837.1, read as the reverse complement.
TCACCCAATGAAGACGAAGGAACAAAAAACAGCAATGAGATTGGGACTGAGGGTTTGGAAAAGAAGAACAATAAAAAGAGAAAAAGGAAAGTGGTAGAGAAACAGAATAATGACGGTGATGTTGTGGCTAACGAGGTTGTTGTTGTTAAGGATACCAGCAAATCAGTGAAAGAGAATGATGGTGATGTTGTGGCTAATGAGGTTGTCGTTAACTCTTCCACCAACAAATCAATTTTGCCTAAGAAGAGAGTAAAACCCCGATGGATTCGACTCGATGAATATTTAGAAACAAAAAACAACAATGAAATTGGGATTGAGGGTTTGGAAAAGATGAAGATTAGAAAGATAAAAAGGAAAGTGGTAGAAGAACATAATGATGGTGATGTTGTGGCTAATGAGGTTGCTGTTGTTAAGGATACTGTTGAGGTTATCAGCAAATCAATGAAAAAGAAGGAGAATCAAAAGAAGAAGAATCTGCAGAAGAAGATGAGAAAGAAGAACAAAGCTGCAGAGGAAAATGCCAATACTGTAGAGGCAAGTTCCAAAGTTGCAGAGGAAAATGGTTCCAATCAGCAAGAGGAATTTCCACAATCTAATGGAGTGACTAACACGAATATCACTACCAGGTGAATTTATCTATTATTGTTTATTTTTTTCAAAGGCTAATTATCATTGTTAATTTTTTTTTTTTTTTTTTTTTTGGTAATCAAGAGGGCCTAAGCCCGAAAAGGAGAAAATTACACCGAGATAACTCTAGGAGTTGTGATTCCCAGACTATCCGCTACAAAAAGTTCCTGCATAAACTCAGGACAACAATCAAAAACTTTAGTATCTATACTACCCATACAACCATAGTTGGCTAAAGCATCTGCGCATTTGTTGGCTTCACGATATGTATGTCGCACCTCCACCTCCCAGTCCAAAGCCATCATCTTGCTAATTTGCTCAACTAACACATTACCTGTCGCACTATGTGACATGCCTGTTTGAACAATTCTCACAATCGCTTTCGAATCAATATTGAGCTCAATTTTTTTAAAACCCAACATTTGAACAAAACGCAGCCCCTCCAATACACCCCATAGTTCTGCTATAAACGCACTGCAACTTCCAACATTCTTTGCAAAACCACCGATCCATTCTCCTTGACTTCCTCTAACTATCCCACCACAGCCTGATAGATGTTGCTCCTTACTTGCGCCATCAGTGTGAAGACTAACAAAAGATGGTTTCGGAGGCTTCCATCCAATCATGGTTATTACCTTGTCTCTTTCCATGATCTCTGCATTGTTGCTTGCTGCTGCGTTGTACTCTTCAACCTTCTTCCAAACAAACTGAACTGCCATGGCTGGACGAAGAAAATTTTCATCATGAAGCTCCTTATTCCTCCACGTCCATAACGAGTAACAAGCCATCGCCCAAAACTTGCACCATGGTGACCTGCTACTGTTTGTTTCCATGTTACAAATATTACTTTCTATCCAATGTCGAGTCTCTCTCATATAGAAACTTCCTCTTCTAGACAGCGGCAAAGCATGATTCCAAAAATTCATCGCGATTGGACAGTCCCTTAACACGTGTATCACTGTCTCTGAGGTATTGTGACAATAATCGCACATGGCATGCCCCAACCCCATCTTGGCTTTACACTCATTTGTCAAAATTCTATTATGCAACACCATCCACATGAAAGCTTTGACACGTTCCGGAACTTCAAGCTTCCAAATTCGACTCCAATTCGGGTCAGCTACTTCTCTATTAATACCACACAGATTTTGATACATTAGGCTAATAGCAAAACCTTTATTATTTCCACCAACACTACATCTTTCATCCCGACCATTTTCCATGTTTGGAGGTAAAATAGCTGCAATTTTGTTTTGAATATCCATTGACAACCAATTGTGAAAAATGGACCAGTTCCAACCACCATTTTGATCAATAAGATCTTTCACTTTAAGACCTTTCAAATGATCAGGTATGTCCACTATTTGATCAATGTGAAGGCCAGGTTCTACCCACGCATGACTCCACGCATCCACAACAGTCCCATCCCGTACACTCCAGACACTATATTCCTCCATTTTTGGTTGTAAAGCCACTAGACTTTTCCAAAGTGTGGAGTCTGTGCTTCGAGTCTCCTCTAACCCATTCGCCCTACCATCAACATATTTCCCTTTAAGCACACTGCACCAGAGGTTATTGTTGTTACTATGGAACTTCCAGTTAAGCTTCATCAAGCATGCTTGATTCATAGTTACTAGTTTCCGAAGTCCTAACCCACCACTCCATTTTGGCGTCGTGACAGTGTCCCATTTAACAGCATGGTAACGTCTTTTTTGATCGGTATCTCCCCATAGAAAATTCCTTTGTATCCTTTGGATTTCATCAATACAAGCTTTGGGGATCTTGGATGACATCATAGGATATGTAGGGACAGCTTCTATTACACTTTTGGCCAAAGTTAACCTCCCAGCAAAAGACAATTGAGTTGCTTTCCAGGTAGCTAGTTTACTACTGACTTGTTCAATTAAGTAGTTAAAGTCATGTCTCTTTGGTGCTCTTCCAACCAAGGGCACTCCCAAATACTTTCCAAACTCATTTGTCACACTAAACCCAGACCTTTGAATTAGATTGTTTCTAGTTCCACGGTCCACATTCCTAGAGAACAGTAAACTAGTTTTTTCTTGACTTACCTCTTGCCCGGACAATTGACAGAATTCTTTTAAAACCTCAAGCATACATTTCATCTGGTTGTCACTTGCAGTACCAAAAAGTAATAAGTCATCAGCAAACATTAGATGGGATATTTCTGGACCAGTCCTTCCAGCCTTGATACCGCGCCATTTACCTTCCTCAACTGCTTGAAGGATTAAATGAGAAAGTTTATCCATGCATAAAACAAATAAATACGGGGAAAGGGGATCGCCTTGTCTAATTCCCCTTTGAGGTTTAAAATACTCCGATCTAGCACCATTCCATTTGACATTGGTATTGACACTACTAATCGCATGCATGACAACATTAATGAGAGCTTCCGGAAATTTAATTTCCAACAAAGTTCTCCAAATAAACTCCCAACTCAGCTTATCATATGCCTTTGAGAGATCCACTTTTATCGCAAAAGCTCCTTTTTTTCCTTTCATTTTATGCATGGAATGGATCATCTCTTTAGCCACAATTACATTCTCATGAATATTCCTTCCTGGGACAAATCCAGTTTGAAAGGGAGATACCAACATATCTATACAACCTTTTAATCTTTCAACCACCACTTTACTCACAATTTTGTAATTTGTGTTGCAAAGAGATATTGGGCGGAACTGCTTCACATATTCCGGGTGGGATATTTTTGGTATAAGGCAAATGTCAGTTTGATTTACCTCAGCTATGTCCCCTGGTTGAGACCAAATCTTTTTGACAAAATCACAAACCGTGCTTCCAACCACTTCCCACGATTTTTGATAGAACCCAGCTGGAAAACCATCCGGTCCTGGTGCTTTCCAAGGATTCATATTAAAAACAGCACTTTTAACTTCTTCATCCTTGATAGGAGCAGCAAGATCATTCAACATGATTGGATCAAGGACAGGGTACGTTATTTTAGTCTGGTACCAAGTCCTACTAATATATTTCTCTGAAAATAGATCTTGATAGAAAGCATTCACCATCTCTTTCAATTGATCAACTTCCTCGATCCATTGTCCCTGATCATTTTTCAGCATGACAACGTTATTCCTTCTTCGACGGCTAACTGTTTTGAGATGATAATACCGTGTATTACGATCCCCATCCTTTAACCATTTCGCACGCGACCGTTGAAACCACATTAACTCTTCCTTTCTCAAAATATCATTCAGCTCCCGCTGCAATTTTCGTTCCAAATTCAAAAAACTGCTCCTTCTTGCACCATTCTGAATACATCTCTGGATTCCTCCAATTCTTGCCATGATGTGTCTTTTCTTATGAAGGATTTTGTCTAAATGCTGAAACTTCCATTCTTTGATATCTCGTTCCACTTTTTTCAGATTAGTTGTGACTTTATCTCCGCTCCTCCAGCTACCACGCAACATTGTATCGTAATTTGAATCAACCAACCAAGCACTCTCAAATCTAAACTGCCTAGGAGCCACATGATGCGGTGCCCCCATAGGAGATATTAAAATCGGATGGTGATCAGAATAATCTATTCTCATAAGGACTTTGACAATACCTTCCGGAAAATCCAATCTCCATTGTGCATTACATAAAGCTCGATCAAGTCTTTCGAAAATGCGCTGTCCTCCATGATAGATAGGGCCTCGCCAAGTAAATTTAGGACCTGATGCCTCCATGTCAATAAGTCTGCAATCATCTATTCTCTCTCGAAATTTATTGCATTTGCGTACTGAAACACGAGCTCCACCTCTCTTCTCCTCTTCACACTTGATGTCGTTGAAATCTCCTGCTATCATCCATGCCCCAGACATATTGTTCGCTATTTCCTTTAAATCAACCCACAGAAGGCTCCGGTTATCCTCACTTGGGCTAGCGTAAATTGCAGTAAAAAACCACCAATCTCCTTTGGGATACTTCACCTTCATATGTATGAATTGAGATTTATTAATACATACATCAACAGTAATGAAGTCTTTTTTCCATGCTACAACTATGCCTCCAGCATAACCCTGACAGTTAGCAGCTGTGAATTCATCATATCCCAACAATTCAAAAGTTCTATAGAGTTTAGCTGGATCACACCTTGTTTCCATTATAACCATCATGGCAGGCCTCTTAAGACTTATGTACTGCTTGCAAACGCGATAAAATGAGGTGTTAGCTGCTCCTCTGCAGTTCCACACAAAAATACTACTATTTGTATTCATCATAAACATAGTTTTGAGAAAGACAAACAAAACTCATGACTCCTTATTGTGAGAGCTCAGGAGTCTCTCTAACAATGTCCATCTCAGAATCCGAACCAATGTTCGACCCTTGATCATTTGCATCTTCAAAAATTTCCCCTTCAATCAATGTGTCCTCATTACGAGTTTGAGATTGGTCGGGAACGATAGTTTGTGGGGGTACGATTAGCATGTCTGGTGGCCTTGGGGCGTTTGGGTCTACATTCATTGGAAGGCCCATATGCAGGCCCACTTCCTGAAAATTGAAACCCCCTCCTCCATTTGCACCTACATTCTTATTTTCACTAATTTTCACCTGTTGGAATTTTTCTTTAAAAATATTGGCCAAATCATTTTTTTCTATATTCTCAACAATATTCTCTACTGTGGCCCTCCCATTATTTTTGCTCATTACTCTTCCTTTAAAACTTCCAGTAGCCCGCGCCCCTAATTTTGTCCCTTTAAAAGCTTTCTCATGATTGGCTGCTTTTGCTGGACAACTCAGCGCCTCCTTCCTTTCCTTTACAGGCCCATCCATGTCAGCTATTTGATCAACAATGATTGCTGATTTATTCCTTCCCTTTTCATAGCTCCCTTTTTGATGAGTAATAATTGTGCCATCATTATGACTTTTTTTTCCTTTACCATTCTCTCTTTCTTTTGACAGTTGTCGACCCCTAATTGGCTCCGTTATAATTTCCTCATGATTGACACTTTCATGTTGGTCCTCAATATTTTCGTTAATTAGGGCCTCAAATCTGGAACCATTAATGTTCCCGGTGGCATTAATTTTCGCCGGAATTTTTTTTCCTCCACCATCTACCGCTGATTGCACCATGTTTTCCTTCTCCTTTGCTTTGTTATTTCTTTTCTGTTTTTGCACCACCACCCAAGGTCCTTCCAGTCCCTCTCCAGGCAGTTCTACTCCCCCATTCTCTCTACCTTTATGTTGCACTCCACCTATCTTTGCTTTGTCCGGACACCCTTCAATGTAGTGTCCAAATTTTCCACAACCCTTGCACAGCAGATGCAGTCCCTCGTACTCAATATTATATTTCCTGCCTTTAATCATGAACATTGCTAGCAGAGATTTGGTTAAGTCCACTTCCACACAAATCCTAGCATACTTACCTCTTTCTTGCATCAAGGTATTTTTGTCCACCTTCACTGTGGAGCCTATCTTGTTTCCAATACTCTTGAGGACTCGTGAATCGTAATATTCAATTGGTAATCCTGAAATCCTCACCCAAACTGCCACTTTTTTGATGGTGTCACTTTGAGGATGAAAATCTGGACTCCATTCCTTCACCGTAAGATAGTGATCATATATGAACCAAGGTCCATTCGTCAGGGCCGTCTCATGATCCAGATCGTGTGAGAAAGTAACCAGATAATAATCATTTCCGAGATCAATGATATGAATTATCCCCTTCTTCACCCACATTTGCTTCAACCTTATCTCCAAGGCTTTGTATCCAATCCGTCGACCGAGCAACTTCACAATAACACCTCTCTTCCATGGGCGATGAATCCTTTTCTCCTCCGTTTTTGACAGGACAAAGATAGGGCATTCGTAGTTGCCAATCTTCTGTTCTTCTACCCTTATCCCGTCGATATCAATCTCCACCGGATCATCCTCTTCCTCATCCGAGTCAGAGCCCTCCATATCTACTTGGCCATCAATCCTTCCATCAGCGCCAACGACTATTCCTTTATAGGACTTTGTCGTTGATATCCCCTCACTACGCTGGTCGTTATTGATTCTGACCACAGTTGCTTGAGACTCTTTTGACATCACCCCCTCCATATCATGGAGGTTATGATCTTTGAATTTTTTTGTACTTCGTTCATGAAGATCTTCTTCATCTGCCGTTTTTCCGTGGTTTGCTGCTTGACTCATCATGTTAGGACTCGCCATCATCCTTGAGTAACACAAGGAGCCCGAAACCCTTCAACCAACACCTTTGCTGAGACTGGTCCCTAACCGATAGATCCCCCGTTGCCAGGGGACCGTGCTAGGACTTTAAACTCTCGCCCAACAAAGATATCAATATCAGGAGAGCTCACGAGCAGGACGAAAAAGCGCGATATATTATCATTGTTAATTTTGTTTCACTTGATAATTTAATTGTCTTAAACAATGCAATGGTGGGATGTATTTAGTGTGTTTGGTTCCACGGTACCAAAAATTGATTTTGAATGAATTATAGCTAAAAGTGAGGTGTTTATGTAAAGTTATTTATGATTGAGTTGTGTAAAAGTTGGTTGAACAATAAATTTTGGACTAAAAATCAATTGTTGAGGCACGAGCTATAAATTTATGCTCCAAATTTGAATCAATTTCGGATGCAAAATCTATTATACTTAGTTTTCAGTCATAGAAGAAATTGAATATTGATTTAGTGTGAAGGAAAGAAAGATTGTGTTTGTGTTTTTATGAGCTGAAATAATGTTGCTTATTTGTTTTTATTTATTTGTCTGATATTAGTGTTGTCAATTGCGGTAGCGGAAAATAGCAGATTGTTAAAATTCCACTATGCAGTACTGCTATAGCACTACTATAACAGCTATTTGACAGTTTGCATTAGATAGTTTATCGCAGAACAATTGCGGTTTGTCCTACTTCTGCTACGCTGTAGTGGTTTCTCCGAATGCTGCTACGCAGCTATAGCGGTATAGTGCCACTATAGCGGCTATTTAACAACATTGTTTGATATACGATGTGAAATTTTGGTCCCTGTTTTTTAAGTGATTATATGTTCTTTGTTGTTCACGCAGTCAAGAAAATGGTGATGCTTCTACAAAAGTTTATGTTGGAGGAATTCCCTTCTATTCAAGTGAGGATGACATTCGAAGTTATTTTGAAGGCTGTGGCACCATCACTGAAATTAATTGCATGACTTTTCCTGACACCGGCAAGTTTAGAGGGATTGCGATTATTAGTTATAAGGTGAGGTTAAAACAAGCATTATTTCTTCTTTTTTACCAACTCTTTCTTTATTTTCCCTTAACCATTTCCCTATTCTCTACTTTCTGTTCGTATTATGCAATTTCATGTCAAATCTAGAAACTCCTTTCGTGCTTCCTTATATGGTAGGATTGATTGCAATATACAGTAGGATATTATGCAATGTCTCAGTGGGCTGTATTAGCAATACATTATAACTCTCTTTCCATCAGTACATATGTTGTTTTTCAAGATTATTTTCACTTAGGGACAACTTCCAATTTAAAAAATTGATTATTGTTATGGAGCATTTCAAAACTTGCTGACATTTACGTGGCATTTCTCCTGCAGACTGAAGCAGCAGCCAAACGAGCATTGGCTCTTGATGGAGCTGACATGTAAGTAACAATGGCAGTTTTCTTTTATAGAAAGATGATTCACTGTTTTTACTCATTTCTTGTGTCAATGTCATGCTTATAAAACATTTGATGTTTTCAGGGGAGGACTTTTTCTTAAAATTCAACCTTATAAAGCAACTCAAGCAACCCGATTTACTCCAGAAATGAAGGAGGGATATAATAGAGTATATGTTGGAAGTTTGTCATGGGAAATAACGGAGGAAGAGCTGAAGAAATTCTTCTCAAATTGCAATATAAAGTCCATACGATTAGGTATGGACAAGGAAACGGGAGAATTCCGAGGATATGCTCATGTAGATTTCTGTGATAGTAAGTCACTGAAGACAGCACTTGCATTGGACCAAAGTGTGTTGTTTGGAAGACCTGTCAGAATAAGTTGTGCAGTTCCTTTGAAGAAAAAATCAGATGCAGGTGAAAAATCAGTTGCAGGTTCTAAACCAGGTGCCGGTGAAAAATCAGTTGCAGGTTCCAAACCAGGTGCCGGTGAAAAATCAGTAGCAGGTTATGAACCAGGTTCAGGTGAAAAATCAGTTGCAAGTTCTAAACCAGTTTCAGGTGAAAAATCAGTAGCAGGTTCTAAACCAGGTGCAGGTGAAAAATCAGCTGCAGACGAGAAACCAGATGCTGAAGAAAGAGAAACTGTTGAGAAACCACCAAGTTCCGTTGTAAGTGGCGGCAAGAGGAAGAATAGGATGTGCTATGGTTGTCGTCAAAAAGGACATAATCTCTCAGAATGCCCAAACCAACAAACAGTTGCCTCTACTACAGTCTAAAGCATGTAGGGAAACTCAATGACATTGGTAATTTTGTTTCTGTTTCGTCATGAAGACGGTTTGAATTTGATTGTAGTTTATTTTTGAAAGAAAAAAAATAGGCCAGTATCTATAGTGGACACTTTCCTTTCCTGATTGTTGTTACCACTTTTTTTTCCCTTGATGAGAATGAGAATTCATTCAGTTTTGATATAAGCTAGAAAAACTAGTTTGAGGTTTTGTTGATTTATTCACAAATAGTTAGACAATTTTTATGTGAATTAATAGTAAACCTACCAAGCTTTCTTATTCATAAAGGCTTATTGTGTCGGATTACTTTCCTCTTTTCTGTTCATGGCTTGACTTTTTCATTATTGGTTTCTTAAACAAACAAAAAAGAACCATAAGCAAATAGTATATGGTTATTGTGGATTATTTTCCACTTTCTACACCTAGTTAACTTCCCTAATGCCTCTAAGTTAGTATTTGTTTGGTGCAATCTTTGAGAGTTCTTCTGAATATTGTCCAATATAAGTATATAACCAAGTACCTAGAAAGAAACTCACCAGAGCATTTTCCAAGGCTACTCATGGATTGTCAAATCCACATCACTCTATGATGGTAATTGCTCAGAATCTCTCCATCCAACCGGAAGATATCTTCCGGTGAGGGAAGTAATACTAATCACCGTCTATAATTGTTGATCGTGCTGACCCTTACCTGAGGTTGAACCTTACCCATGCGTCGAATCATTTTGGAACAACGAATCTCCAAAAACACACTTTTGTGTTGTCTTTTAAGTCTATTTCTCAACAAAGACGCAATTTTTTCATGTCTGGAAGTATACTAAAGCGTGTTTATTTTTTATCCAAAAATGTGGGGTGGAACAAGTTGTTCTCCTTTCTTAAGTAATTAATCAGAATCATGGGTTGCTTGGTAACCTGAAAATGAAATCCAAGAAGTGGGTGATCTTAAGCTCAAAGTTTCATGATGAGGGATGGGCTCTTCTTATGTAAACTAAAGTGTGTGTGGTGTGAAAGTCATTTTTACCAGCATGTGCAGTGAATTGTCACTCTCTTCAATTAAAACCTAAATCATGCAGGAAGACTCAGTACATATTTTATTGTCGTTTTCTTCTTGTAGACAGTTTGACTTTATTCTCATTTTCTTCTAGTAGACAGTTTGACACTAGTTTTTGTTTCTAGATTGTTTTTTATAGGCCAGTACCTATAATTCAACAAATTGACAAATTCCTTATCTTTTAACATTATTTCCTTGATACGACTATTCGTTTGGTCTCAGTAAAAAACAAAGAAAAGATGGGCAGAAACAAATGGTTAAATAATGCTGTTTCATCCCTCTTGATATACAGTAAGTAGTACTAGTAGTAGCCAATATGTAGCACCGACACTTCTAATTGAAGACGTGTTCAGTGTTTGATACATATCAGTGTCAGACACCGATATGAAACTGACATAGTATATGATATAAATCTAATTATTTATTTTCTCACATTATTACTGGTATCATGTGCCAATGTCATACCGGTGTATGTGTTTGCACTGTGAAGAACTAGTAAGCAAAGCAAGAACAGGGTTACTTTTTTGTGGTCGTTATTCCTCAACTCTCTAATTTGAACTCATTTGTTTGGGTCCTAATCTATTAATGAACAAGGTTCCGCATATTCAGCTTATTTGATGGGAAACATGTCCATTTGTTTACCTGGTTATTAGTGTGTGATGTTTCAACTTTCAACTTTTAATGGATGGACTATACCTTTGACTCTATTATTATACATGAATGAATAGAATGAAAATTTTGTCCTCACCATACTTTGGTCCGTGAGCTGAAAGGTACTATAATTGATCAAGATAAAAAAAATATTTACCTATAAACTTTCAAGTAGCTGCCTCGTGAATATCTCAGGTATGTGATAGTAACATAAGCCAAACAAACAAGAGACATGTTCCCTTTGGTAAAATTGAGAACTTTGACTTGTTGCCTTCAAAATCTATGCAAACAAACCCATCTTCCCAAATTTAATTATATAATACCTTAGCTAGTTTTCATTACTTGTTTTTCTTCACAAAAATTGGAACCAAATCTGTAGTATCCATGGAAAGGAAAGGATTAGAAAGTGAGGCAAGTCATGAGAACTCTAAATTCTTGACTGAACCAAAGCATACTGATCAAGCTGAGATTAAGGTTCCAGTAATTTACTACCTTTCTACAAATGGCCAGCTTCAGCATCCACATCTAATCCATGTTTCAATCTCTTCTCCACACGGAACGCTACGTCTTCAAGGTAAATCCTCTACACTATTATGCAGTAAAGAAAAATAGAAAAACTCATTTAGAATTATGCTTGGACATAATTTCACTATGTTTTTTCTTTCTCAAACTCAATTTTTCTGATCAGATGTGATAAATAGATTGAGTTTCCTCCGAGGACAAGGTATTGCCAGCATGTATTCTTGGTCTACAAAAAGGTAGTGTATGTAATTATTGGTCTTATTTTCATGATTTTAAACTAAACTTTCTTTAAGCAACTAGTACTAACTAATTGTTTTTCAAACCATGGTGATCATGATGTGATCCTTCTTTTATTCAGGAATTACCGAAACGGATTTGTGTGGCAAGATTTGTCCGAAAACGATATCATTTACCCGAGTAGTAGCCATGAGTATGTACTCAAAGGAACAAAACTGATAGAACCTTCAAGTTTTGGATCCTATGAAACAATATTATCAATGCCAAGTTCCAAAAGTTCGAATGAAACAAAATGTTCTAGCATTGTTGCAGACTGCTCACCTCCTTCCACAGCGAATAGCTCGCGGCGTGATTACAATCTTTACAATGCAAAGATATGCAGTGATTTTGCCGAGAAAGCTGCTAATGCTTCGACTCAGACCGAGGAGAAGGGTAGGCAAAAAATGGAAATGGATCGGCGAAGTGAAGGGTTTGAAGGAAATGGTGCAAGGAAGTTTGATGTGAATGGAGGGTCTTTGTCGATTTCGAGTTCTAGTTTTGGATCATTAGAAGGGTGTATGGAATCAGCAGATATCAGAAACCAAAAGATAGAGAATGAACGTCCAAGTGGAAGGATGAGAGCAACACAAGTTCTGATGCAGTTGGTCAGCTGTAGAAGTACTGGAGAGGAATTGTGAGTCACTCAAAATTGGTTTCACTGTGCAGTTTTTAGGATTCTTGGAGGTTTGCTCTAACTAAAGGAATTGCTTGGGGTATATCATTAATTATAATTATAACATCATTTGGGAAGAAAATATGTAAGTTTGCCTTGAGGAATGAATGTGTAGGTTTCATGTTGTGACCAAATCATTACATATTTCTTATTTCCCTTCCTCTTTTCCTTGCTTTCAAACTTACAACAATTTGAGATACTATTGAATATAATAGGGTGAATCTATCATTAAATTTTATTGCATTATATTCTATTTAATTTTATTTTTTTGGCTTTCACCCCGTTTGAATCTGGTTTGGGGGTCAGTTCTGACATCAAGTGGTTCTGGCCCCCTCCCGATCACAGTAGTTGCGGGGGTTCGAATCGTGGTCCTCCCTACCAAATTCAGCGTCAATCAACACTGAACCAACTAACGATTCATATTCTATTTAAAAAATTTAAATACTAATCCATAATTACCCAAACCATTACACCGGTTAGAAATTGAATTTATATTTTTATATAAAAATTCAAATTTTATTTCTCCAAGGGCACTAAAACCAAAAAAGTATCCTCTACTCTCTTTTCATTTTTTTTAACGTTAGATAAAGCGTTGAAATTAAATATGAATAAAGATATTCGGCCTAATAATATCAATATATGACGGTTTAATTAGAACTTATAGAAAAATCTATAATTTCTACAGCTACTTTTATAGTGCAATCAGCTTTATAAATATTGTTGAAAGAAACAACTTTTGTTTTTTTTGGGTCAAGGTCAATAGAAACAGTTTTATTAATTGAAATAAGATTTAGAAGTGTGTAATTAAAAAATTGTAATGAGATTGACCAAAAAAAATTGTAATGAGCAGAGATATTAAATGGTCAACGATTATTCCAAAATAAAATAATCAAATGGTAGAGATATAGAAATTTCAAATTTACTGCCATAAACATTTCTTTTTTGACAATTATTATCAATTAAAGAAATATAATTTTATAATTACTAAAAACAAGGTTAAAATTCATATTTAAATTCTTTATTTTTTCACGATTATAGTGTAGTTTTAATTTAAAATATAGATATACATTATCAAAAAAAAATTAAAATATAGATATAGATAGCGCACTACCAAGTGTATGGGTTTGATTAACTATTTTTAGGGCCGATGTTGTGGTCCAAGTCCAAGACAACACTGACTCTCTCAAAGTAGGCTACGGCAGCCCCCAAAGTAAAAATTCATCATAATCATAACTTATTTAAAATTAATAACATAGTCTAAGATTTTAATGCAATTTGTAGTAGTTTAATGCAACACTGAGTCTGATCTAAGAGGAGCATGTTCATTTACCTTCATGTTGTTTTAATTTTCTTCTTTCATAAAAAATAGTTAATGCAATTTGTCAACAAAAAAAAAAGTTTAATGCAAATTACTTGATGATGGAAAAAATAATTTGATATTCGAACAATCATTTTCTAAATCTTCTAACTTTAAAAATATTATACTTCAACCATATCTACTTTAATTAAGCATTAAAATGATTGCTTGATAATGTAAAAAGTTTTGCACGAAAAGTGTATCAAAATGAATTTTGTTTATAAGATACCCTTTATTTTCAAAAACATTTATACGGTGATTTTTGATTGGATATATCCTATGAAGTACGGACACTTCTAGGAGGTGGCGTGTCACGGTGTCCGACACTTGTATGACACCCATACGACATCTGTCGGAATAGTCAAACAAGTTTCACCAAAAAGATAATTTATTTTCTTTGCTTTGACACTCTAAAAATTTTAAACATGTATTGAAACAATGTTATCAATGAAGAATTAAAGATATTAATTTTGATTAGAATATTTTTAATTTTTTTTTAATAATAAATAGATAAATAAAATCAAATTTTATTATATATATAGCGGTATCAATGTCCTATGTTTTTTATATTATCAGTATCGGAATGTTCGTGTCGTGTCGCGGTGTCTGTGTCAGAGTCTGTGCTTCATAGGATATATGTACCCACATATTTCGTTAATATGTATATAAGATTTAAGAAATAAAAATTATGTTAAAATATGTGTTAGAGAGTGTATTGTTAGTACTTTTAAAAAAATGTGTTGCGTCCGTGAAAACTACTTATTGTTGGTTATTTTTTATTTTATGAAAGAAAAATAAAAATAATAGTAATAATAAAATAACGATATTCATTGATTCGAATTAAAATAGTACATTAATCAAAATTATTACAATCAAAATGTTTTATTTAAAAAAAAAAATTAGTATTGTAGAGAGAGCATAAAGGAAGAAGTTTTGACTCTTGAATTGTTAAAGTTGTCCATTGAGTTGGGGCAAAGTTATTATGCATAAGCCCAAACCTTATGCATGGTGCATAAGCCAATGAAAACACAATGTTGTTACTCACACACCCCCCAATTTACTACGCGCGCCCCCCACCCCACCCCCCTTGCTACACGCGCCCCCCATATTGCTACGCGCGCCCCCCAGCCCCCACCCCCCCCACCCCCCCACACTCATTTTTTTTGAATTTTTTTTTACAGTTTTTTTTTTTAATTGTAATTTTTACTTTTTTAAATATTTTTTATTCCTTTGAAGTACATATTATAACAATCTATTTTCGATGTTTATATAGTCTTATTTTGATTTAAAATTGCATACTAAAACATATACTATAATTATGGCTAATTTTTTACAATTAATATAAAAACTATTTTTTTCCCGAAAAAAGATTGGAAACTTTTTTTCCGGAAAAATCAGAAACTTTTTTCCGAAAAAAAATCGAAAATTTTTGCCGAAAAAAGATCAAATACTTTTTCCAAAAAAACTGAGAACTTTTTTCTGAAAATTTTTTCCCGAAAAAAAATCGAAAACTTTTTTTCAGAAAAATCGGAAATTTTTTTTCCAAAAAATAAAAATCAATTTTTTTTTTAGAGAGAACCATTATGCTGGTTAAATGGTTTCAGAGAGTTAAACAGTGAAACCATTTGTTTTGTAAAATGGTTTTATGTGTTACTGAAACCAATATTGTGTTTTTATGGTTTTAAAAATTCTGGAAACCATTATGCTGGTTAAATGGTTTTAGAGAGTTAAACAGTGAAACCATTTGTATTGTAAAATGGTTTTATGTGTTTACTGAAACCAATATTGTGTTTTTATGGTTTTAAAAATTCTGGAAACCATTATGCTAGTTAAATGGTTTAAGGTAGTTATACAATGAAACCATTAGTATTGTTAAATGGTTTTATGTGTTTACTGAAACCAATATTGTGTTTTTATAGTTTTAAAAATCCTGGAAACCATTATGCTAGCTAAATCGTTTCAGATAGTTATATATTAAAACCATTTGTATTGTAAAATGGTTTTACACTAAATGGTTCAATGATTTTAAATACCGATTATTACTGAAACTATTACTAAAAAATCTAGTATTTAAAATTGATTTTTTTTTTTGGAAAAAAAGTTTCCGATCTTTTTTCCGGAATAATTTTCGATTTTTTTTTCCAAAAAAAAAGTTCCGATTTTTCAGGAAAAAAGGTTTCGACAATATTTATGGTTTTAAAGATCCATTATAAAATTATTCCACCCAAAAAAAGGTTTAGGCATGATTTTAGTTTAAAAATAACTACTAAAAAATTTAATCATACATAATAATAAAAAAAAAACTATAAAAAAAAAACTATAAAAAAAAAATTTTAAAAAATGGGGTGGGGGGTGGGGGGGGAGGGGCTTATGCACGCTACATAAGCTTAAGCTTAAGCTTATGTAGGATAACCACACCCATTGAGTTGGGGTACGACATAAATTGGTATCGTTGAATTCAACATTACCTCAACTCAATATCAATACTCTCCTCTCACACACACATATACATATATGCTTCTTTTTTTTTTTTTACTTCTCTCAACTTTTTCATATTATTTACGCTTCCAATTTTCGCAAACTATATAATCTCGCTCTTGATTGATTCATATCATACCTTTTATTCCTTTATTTAGTATTATTGTAGGTTGTTGTTGTAAATGGGTTCCATAAGAGGGGTGAAGAAGAGAAAGAAAAGTGACAAAAAAGATGTCATTGCAGTTGCAGCAACACCATTCTACTCTCAACCTCATCAACCTTTTGATTGGTGGTATCACTTCTCCAACAGAATCACTGGTATTAATATTAATATTATACCTTTTTTTGCTTTTTTACTTCACTTTTCATATTCTTGATTTCTTGTTGCTTTTATTCTTCATTGTTAAGAATGTAAACTCATATCTTTTACCTCAATCAATGTGTTTCTATTGCTTAGGTTATTATTTATTGTAGATTTTGATTCTAATTTTTTTTTAAAATTATTATACTCATATTTTGGTTCACGTCGTTCTCTTTTACTATTTGTTATTTTGAAGCTTAATTTTCCAAATTGTGAAACCTTATGTTGGGATCATTGTTTTGTTCTTATGTTTTTTGGTTTGCCTTTGTTTAGAATATATTGTTGTGATCCCATTTACAACATCAACATTATCTTGTTCAATTGTACCAATTATTACTCAATGTAGTAAATCATATTACACATGAATGAAAGGTAAACAGACAATAAGCTACGCCGCTGCTACCCCTTTTTGAATGGCAAAATCAATCCTCTTGAAAACAACATTCATAGTCACAAACTCGATGTAGTGTACATAACATTTTGGGTATTTAATTTGTGCTTTGTTTTTATATGAATTGTGGAATTTATTTCCCTAGTTATGTATAGATGTTATGTACCTATGCATTTCGTCTTTCATCTTCTATGTTTCAATCGCGTCTCTAATTTTAATAGATGTTATGTACCTTTGCTTTTTCTCAATTTTTATTTGAGGAATCAAATAGTTTACCATCTCATTTTTATGCGGATAAGTGACAGCTATTAAGTACATGAGCAGTAAGGTTACTTAAGTGAAGTTTCTTGATTCATAATTTACAAGTTGTGGCCAACATGATTAGGAATTTTCTGTGCAACTCATTGAATTGATTGAAAACTGAAGTGTATAGACTCTATATAAAAGCTTATTAGTAAAACTTGAGAGTATGCTTAGGATATTTTGTTGAAGTCCTTGAAGAAAATCAACATCTTTCTACCTAAAATGATAAATGGGAATAAATGTTAGAATGAAATATACTCAATACAATTAAAAATAAAATGCATTCTTATGAGTTGAAAACTTTGTACTTCAGTTGACAACTGAAGATGTTTTAAACGAAGAATAAAATCAGCAATGCATATGTATGAACCCTTTTCTAAATATTTCAGTTATGCCCCTTCAATCAATTCATCACTATGCTGATTTCTCAATACAAATTATTTCATAAACGAGCTGCTTGGTGTTCATATTCAGTGATGTTTATGCTTTTGTGACTTTTAAGTAGTTTGCATAACAAACTAAAAGGATTTTACTAACATGTCATTCATAGAAATTGACTTTTGGATAAACATCGCTTTACAAAGACATTTATTTTTAATTTGATTATATATATTTGTGTCATAATGTAGAGAAGATCATGTCTTTCATTGCATAGTATATGTGGCTTGCGAACTTATTCAATATGTTTTTATTGTAAAATCTTACTGTCGGTTTGATTTGCTCATGCTTTAATTTTGCTAATTTTAGGACCTTTAGCTAAATCTAAAGATATAGAGAAATTCGAATCTGTTTTCAAGGTCTCAAGAAAGACATTCAACTATATATGTTCTCTTGTGGAAAAAGATATGCTGGCCAGATCCTCAGGTTGTGTAGATTTAAATGGCAAACGTTTATCTTCGAATGACCAAGTGGCCATTGCTCTTAGAAGGCTTAGCTCTGGCGAATCATTGACAACCATTGGCGATTCATTTCGGTTGAACCAGTCAACTGTTTCCCAGATAACATGGAGGTTTGTGGAAGCAATGGAAGAGAGAGGTCTGCGCCATCTTAGCTGGCCTTCAACTGAAATGGAAATGGAAGAGATAAAATCCAAGTTCGAGAACATCCAGGGCCTTACTAACTGCTGCGGTGCAGTTGACACCACACACATAATGATGACTTTGCCAACTGTTGACCCTGAGAGTAGTGTATGGCTTGACCGTGAGAAGAATTGCAGCATGGTTTTGCAAGCCATTGTGGATCCGGATTTGAGATTCCATGATATAGTTACTGGATGGCCTGGAAGTGTGAGTGATGACCATGTTCTTCGAAGCTGTTCTTTTTTCAAACTTACTGAAGAAGGGAAGAGATTAAACGGAGGTAAGAAAATACTTCCGGACAAAACAGTGTTGAGGGAATATATAGTCGGGGATACAGGGTTCCCCCTTTTGCCATGGCTTCTTACTCCTTATGAAGGTGAAGGTCTATCTAATGTTCAGGTTGAGTTTAACAAAAGGATTGCTGCAACACAAATGGTGGCGAAGAAAGCATTGGCAAGGCTGAAGGAGATGTGGAAGATAATTGGAGGAGTGATGTGGAAGCCTGATAAACGCAAGTTACCAAGAATCGTTCTCGTTTGCTGCATATTACATAATATAGTTATTCATCTAGAGGATGAAGTGCAGGATGATATGCCATTGTGCCGCCATCATGATTCAGGATATCAAGATCAAACTTGTGAATTCGCAGACAATACTGCCTACGCTATGAGAGAGAAGCTGTCCCTCTACTTATCAGGCAAACTGTCAACTTGAAAGATCATTCCTTCTGATTATTACAATTTAGTTGGAGCTATGAAATGGATTTTACTCCCAATATTCATGTTGATTACAACTAACTTTGACACAAATAAATATAAATAATTTTGGTTGAGTTCAATGCATGTAGCTAGTGGTTATGTTAGTTTGGAGGATTTGAATCTTGAATTTTCTTCATTTTTTTCGGCGTTCCTAGCTCATCAACCGAGCTACCTACGTGGAACGATATTTGCTGCATTTTGATTACTCTATCATTTTTGGTCAGTGTTAGCTCACGGAGCAGGGACACAAATTCATTTGTTTGCTAGCGATTTATGCCTTTTGATTACTCTATCATTTTTTTCCCTGTCTTAGAGAGCTGAACAAAACACTAGGAAGATAAGCTTATATTTACTAAACATCTTTATTTTTGTCGAAACAAATTTATAAACAAGTCAAATAAAGTATAAGCTACCTAAAAGTCTTGCCAAACAATGTAAATATATACAACATATGCATATATGAAGTGGGAAAAAATGATATAGCAAAAGAAGCTGATATGGTTTATCTACAAAAAGTTACTATTAAGCTCATATTAGTTTAACCATATGAATTTCTTGTGCTATATCATTTTTCTTTGCCATAAAGAAAAAGTTTAGACTATCTTGAGTATCCATTGCTTTCGCTTTTCGAAAGACCTCTCAAGCTTGTCGGATGTTGTGTTTTTCTTAAGATTTTGTACTGGAAAATTCATGCATTCTAGGAATTTTAGAAAAATTAAGAAATAAAGTATAATATATTTATAAAAATTGTGGAAGTATAGGATTGATTTAGAAAATAAAGAATTTTTGCCCTCAATTTGGTATTAAAAAAAAAGTAACACATCTTTTAAACCAATAATTTTTTTATTTAAAAATTGTACTGCCTTAATTTAAAAGTTACAATTACAATTGGTAGGTGATTGAAACGTAACTTTTATCCATTCATACTTTACCATTTACCACCAATTGAACTGAGTTATTACATTTGGTATTATGTGCAAGTATTCTTGATTTTGAACCATATTGGAACGTAACTTTTAAAAGGTACCGAACTAAAGATATCTTTTAAATGGTTTGGAATAATATTCAGATCCAAATTTAAAGGATAATTTAAGAATTTTTGTTAGCATATGAGGTTGAGGAGGAGGTCTAAAGAGTAATTTTGAGTTTGTTTTTGATGAGGGAGAGAGTAGTAATGGGCTTATAGAAAAGCCCAATCCAATTAGAAACAAAGATGCTTTGTGAGGCAGCGATGAACGACGGTGCATTCTTCTTCTTCTTCCACAGAGAGAAGCGGAGAGCACTACCATCTTCATCTTGTTGTTGGAGTGAGCGAGCAATAATAATAATAATAATATTAAGAATAAGAAAAGAGAAAATGGAATTGAAAAAAGTGATGAAGGATAAGAAATTCTGGTTTGCATCTTTCCTTATCACCTGGGCTGCTGCTCTACAGGTAACAATCTAACCTTATTCTCTTTCAGTTTGATTCGATTCGATTCGGTTTCTGATGCTATTATTTGATTTGCAGGGACACATGATGTGGTTACAGCGCCAAGATTCTTTCAAGCAAAAATTCCCTAACCTTGATGATGATCAAATTCAAACCGTCAATCATACTCCTCAATCCTCATAACTTTCTATTGTATGCTTTCATGTCTTCAACATTTGTAAATTCACTTACTTCATTCGGTTATTATATTATCATTCACTTTTCTTTCCCAATTTTAGCTCATTGTCATTGGTTAGCTTCTGTTCTGCCACACTTGTTATTGTTGTACAACAACTAATTACATTACATATTTCAATTTTATTGTGTTTCTTATTAATTACTATTACTCACAAACCCTAATTACCAAAATGTTATCGCCATCAAGCTACAACACTACACTCTCTAGCACCCACATTTCTAATTGAAAGCGTGTCCGGCGCAACCAACATGACACTAACACATGTGATTACGTTCAATCTGTTCATATTTTTCTTTAAATTATTATGTAATTGTTATTATAACTCATAAATGCTTTCGCCATTCTCTATGGCACACCTCTTATTGAAGGCGTGTTCAGTGATCAACATGGCAATGACACATGTGACTACATTCAATTTATTCATTTTAAAAAAAAATATATTATTAGTGTTTGTGTTAGTAAGTTTGTCATTGCTTCATAGGCAGACACTATATCCCCCTTCATTCACTAGTTTACTGCATAGAAGCAAACACTACACGTCCCATGAGCTTAGCTCAATTGGTTGGGACATCGCACTATATGTGCAGGAGCCGGGGTTCGAACCCCAGACACTCCACTTATCCACCTTTAAGGTGGAATTTCAAGCCACTAGGCTACTTACCAAAAAAAAAAAAAAGAAGAAGCAAACACAACACTTGTTTCGTACTTCACTTCTCATGTTATACTCCGTAAAGCCACTGCGACTGCTGATTAGTAGTACTTTCGAAATTTAACACATTGTTCAAGCTAATTCAACAAAAAAATTATCTTGTCTATTTGTTGCATCCCATTAGGAAGCCACGTGACTATAGTTCACTCAGACACAGACATTCCCCAAATGAAAACAAGCAAGAAAGATAGATTTTTATCACCTATTCTCTTGTTAGAAACTCTGTTGGAAAATTCTGAGTAAACCATTCTCAGAATATGTTCTTAGTTCTTACCCTTAGGATGGAAATTTTATGATTTTCCATCTCTGGCTGAAATGGATATAGCTGTTCTTTTTATACTAATATATCGGTTCTTGCTACAACTTATCTATGTGTTTTGTGTAACTGCTAGGAATACCAGAACACAGGTCCCTTTGTTTATCAAATTGGATTTCCCCTGTTTGCTTGCCAGATATTCAGATTTACACCTAAGATAACCTATCAATTAGTTAAAATATATTAAGTCTACTATATTATTTCAACATAAAATATATAGATAAGAATTATGTTAAAGAAATTGGCGATTATAATAAGATAATAGAAAACAGATATAACTTCCCCTGTATTTCCAGTCAAAAAAAGAGTCCATTGTATTTTTTGTAGAAAGTTCAGCTCAAGTTAATAATATACTATACTCCAAGACAACAATTGCTAGGAATATCAAGTGTGTTTGGATTTGCTCATGGATGACGTACATATATAATACATCAAAACACATCCATATTCATATTATGGTGTTTACCAAGAGACCAGTTCAAAATAGGTGCCATGTTAACAACTAAATGGTATCATTTCTGCTATTTATATTTTTGTTGTCTAAATTATTATATGTAGCTTATATATGGTGTGTATAATATATTATAATTACTTAAATACCCTCATAGTTTGTTCCTTCCTAGCTGTAAAAGATACAGGATTCCCCTTTTTCAGTTCCGGGCATGTATGTGAAACGGAGTTTGTATTATCCTCTTTTATATCATGTCATGTCACTATCATATCTTGTGCGTTAAGCGGACCCTTAAGTTAGAGATGTATGTGAAACGGAGTGAACAATGTCAATAATGCATTTGATAATAGGCGGAAACACAAATGAACTTGATTACTATTTAGCAATTTTATGGATCATTTTAGAAATATTGATATTATGAAGGACTGGATTGGTAAAGTCCTGTCCTGCAACTTAATATATAAAATTGGGTGTTTAATTTGTATATAACATCACCACCCTAGGTTATTGATCCTGTTTTGCTTAGAGTGCATGAATTTCGAAAAGAAACAACTCAAGGTTCATTGGGAAAAATTTGAAGTAAACATTTGTTAATGCCTCAAATATAAGATAAAACCGAGACATGATAGAAAAGTTGCCACCCAACATGCGTGACTTTCCCATAGCATAGTATAGTATGGAACGTGGATAAGCCTAATGCCTAAAGAAGCTACTTACAGGGTAAGCATAGAAAATCAATTTACAAGTCCTATTAGCCAAAGCCAGTCATATTCAATTTGGAGACTGATGCTACCAAATCATAAAAACTGATTAAGTGGTTTGTGTGTGTGTGAAACATGTGAGGGAGGTTACTGTCTTCTAAGTAGTTTAGTTTTGACCAAGAACCAAGTTGCAGATTTTAGACCAAGCTAATAATAACTATTTGGTCATACATTACTTTTTTCTTGAAACTGTTTATTTATTTACTACCTCAAAAACATTTTTTAGTGACGTGCGCACAATCGTCACCCCTTTTGGAGAGCAGTACTATTCACGTTATTTTACTTTTATTTTATTAATTAACGCTTGTTTCTTGTTTGTCAAGATATCTAATTATCAATGTCATGCCAAAAGAACAATATCTCTAGAACAACACGAAGAGGAATTTTCCTCTTAAAATGTTGTAAAGTTTGGTAAAAGACCATGTGCTTTCAATATTATATAATTAATCACTAGTATGCAAGTATTTCGGGGTGAAAATTGGATAACATATAAGTTGGATTATGATGGATGGATAAAAAAATCCAATCCATCATCACCCATTTAGCAAAAACTAATCTAAATTATCCATTAACAAATTTTAACGAATGGATATCTATCTAACTCATCCATTGAATTATGTAAAAATAATCGATGTCAAACACTTTTATATATTTAATTTTAAAAATTAATTAATTAAAAATAAAGATTAAAGTGGCAAAATTAATTAAAAACAATCATTT
Source organism: Trifolium repens (assembly GCA_030408175.1). Classification (NCBI taxonomy): domain Eukaryota; kingdom Viridiplantae; phylum Streptophyta; class Magnoliopsida; order Fabales; family Fabaceae; genus Trifolium; species Trifolium repens. The sequence goes on along the minus strand of CP125837.1, from coordinate 65,654,039 downwards.
ATTTTGGATAACCACTAAACAAGCATTATTATTATTATTTTTGGCACCAAAGCGCGTAAAAGAAAATGTGATGAAATTATGCCAAAATACAACTTTTTGGTATGAGAAAATACAAAATGTTTTTTGTTTGGGTCGATACCTCTCTTAATTAGAGGACTAAAATAGTGGTGTAGATGCAAAGTCTCTAATGTGACACGACTTAGCAAAATGAGGGAAATTTCTGCTGAAATACTTAAGACAATTAATTATAGGTGGCCAACGATAATGATGATGACAGTGAAATACTATATACTAATACTATTATACTACTATCTATATGTGAGACTTTGTAATATCATATTCCCATTGAATATAATCACTTTTCCACGTCTAAGATTAAAAGAATACATTTTTCTAGTTCTAGATATATAACTTCGTACAGCCACCAACAAGCTGATGTCTAACTTATCTAATAAATCTAAATTGTCACAATCTCATGTGGGGTACTTATCTACTTAAATTCTAACTCTGTGGACAATCTCTATTACGTAGTCTCAAAATTTGTCATTAGCAATAGCACTTGTCTGGATTTAATTAAATTCTAAATCTAATTAACCGGTGGTTAATTAGTTCATGCTTAAATTACTCCGCTTCTCTAGCTAGCAAGGTACCACTAGTATTAAAAATCGTCAAAATCCTTAAACACAAACTTTGAAATAAGAGTGACAATGAAACATACAATTTTATCACTGTTTGGCTTCTAGATAGTAGTGTTGATCACTTAATTAAACTGCACGGCATTGGTATTTAGAACATATTTCCCTAACCCTCTTCTAGATTGTATGACTAACTTAGATAACCCAGCCCAAAAACACTTAAATGAGATAAGAATCTCTTCGTTAATCAGATATTCTGAATTTGAATTCAACTTTAAAAATGCAACAATATTAAATCTTTTGAGGGAGAGTTTTAACACTCATTGTAGTCTTACTCGGTTTAAGGAAGTAGTCTCTACAGTTGCGTGTGGATGATATCCAGTTTAAAATAAAATATGACTAGCTTAGCTAGGGAAATGGAAAAATCAATTCAACATTTTATTTCAATTAACATTATGTTGAGTTTTATAGTATTAATTAGAAAACTTGTAATTCTAGTACATGGATCTGTTTATATGTTAAATGGCAGAAAATTGATTTGTAGATATTCAGACAATTTATTCAAGAATAATAACATGAATTTCTTATGTATATCAAAGAACATACTAATTAACATTTTATTTACATACAGTAAATTAAAATACAAAATGGGAGCAAAAAATACTCATCCACCTATATATGTATGGTAAACTATAACTAGACCTTCCAATAGTTTAATATAACTTAGCAAGTAATTAATTAATTAATTCAATAGAAACAATCCACCAAATTAGGAGTTGATTGTCCAATCTTCAAAAACTTCAAATCATTCTCTAAAGGTGTCAAATTCAAATCCAGATACAAAAATCTATTATTGGTGTTCCCCTTGTTCCTCTTTGCTGAATTAGTATTAGTACTATTATCAATAGTACTAGCACCACTATTGCTACTACTAGTAGTAGTTGCAGTCATAAAATTGTGCATGTTTCCATTTGAATTATTAGAAACTTTTGATGCTGTTTTTCTATGTCTTCTCATGTGACCACCCAAAGCTTGTCCTATTGCAAATTCCAATCCACAAATTGAACATTCATGTGTTTTAGCCTTTGTTTTTATTGCAAGTGAATGATCATCACCATCACTCGTCATCTCCATCAACCGCGGTTTCTTGTGACTCGCTCTGTGTCCTCCCAACGCTTGAAACGACGAGAATTGTCTTTTACATGTCTTGCACTCGAACACACGGTTGTTGAAATTTGAAGAGTAATTCACTTGATCAAATTCTCCACCAGAAAGTAACATCAAGTATTTCGCCATGGTTATGCTATTAGTATTAAGATCACTTTCTCTTTCTCTCTTCAACATCACTAATCAAAATATTCAATAAGTTTATAACTATGTGACAATAAATAAACAACAAATTTTTTTTGGAGGATATATTTGGAGAGGGTGTGAAAAGAAATTAAAGGAAAAGTGTGAGATATTGGAACTCTATGAGGGTGTGATAATATATTTATAATAAAGGGTGGTTTTGTTGAGGATTGAGAATTTGAGACACTTGTAATAGTTGACGTTTGTGAATATATGTATGTATGGAGCGTGTAATGTGTGAACAAATTGGTACACACTAAACTTGTGAGTTTTTCATTTGCACTGACGCAAGCAAGTACGATAAATTGGAGGCAATATATATCTTATTTGCTTATCTATCAGTATATCTGTTGAGATAGACGATTCTAATAGGTTCACTAATAGAGATATTTAATATATTAAAATTAATAAACATTAGTGAACCTATTAGAATTGTCCATTTCATCGGTATACTGATACATATTCAAATAAGATATGTAACAATGTTCAAAGATTATTAGATATATATGATCCATAAATAATTTGATGAATATGTTGAACTTGCTTTTCCTTTGACTAGACTAAAATTAGATGCTGCTTAGTGTGAAAGGAGCCATATTGTACACAAGATACATGTATTGTAAGTAAGCATGGCTGCTAGCTAGCTAGGCTAATTGATATACAACAATTATTTATTTATTTACTTAACCAATTTCTAGTTAGATAGCTACCAAAAGATTTTATCATGTTAAAAAATTAAGGTTGAAGATTGATTTTGAAATATTTAATCAAGTTCTGAATCAAAACAAATAATAATTGCTTAAAGTAAGAGGTCTTCTAGATGGCAGCCACTGAGCTGGTATTTGATTTGGAAAACTAATTCTCTTCTAGACTTTATATGACCAAACAAATTAAATGGAAAATTTTATTATTTTTTTTCTGACAAAATTAAATGGAAATTATATACTAAGTTACTAACTAGTATTCTTCTCTAATTTTAATTAGTTTTGTTCTAACCCATCTATTTGTTTATTTTAATATTTAATTGCTTTGTCTTTCTTCTTTTTCTAATTATTTTTTTTTTACATAATTCTAATTTTCATATGGTAACTATATATGATGTATATATATTCTTTTTATGATATGATGTTGATATAAAAACTTATAGAGTCCGTTTTTGAAATATATATGTATAAAACAACTGGTGAGTAAAAATAGTTTACATTTTTTGCTTGAATTTAAATTTAAATTTTTTTGCTTGCATATTGAATTTTAATTTAGCTCCACACTTTCTGTGTGCTTCCCTAAGATAGGTTGCAGTTATATTATATTATATCTCTCTTTTAATTAATTGAGTATTTGCCTTAAGAAAATACCTGGGTCTCACTTAAGAAGTAATATAAAGCTTAGCAAAGCCCTTGACCAAAAAAAAAAATGCTTAGCAAAGCCTTGTATCTGGAGGTGGGAATAGGCCAGGCCGGCCTACGAGGCCTTAAGGCTAAGCCTATATAGGCTCAGGCTATGCCAGTCTATTTCTTTAAATAGGGCAGGCCAAGGCTTTTTCATAAGCCTATTTAGTTAAATAGGTCAGGCCAGGCCGCAGGCTATTAAAAAAGCTTTTTAAGCCTACTAGGCCGGTCTATTTAAATTAATATGAATAATATTTTTAATACTATTATTATTTATATATTAAAATTTGTACTTTGATTAAATTATATATTTATTAACTTTTTCAACAATTTAAGTTTATTAATCTACATTAGTTTTTCACATATATAAATATATTATTATAAACTAGAATTGAAATGTAATGACATATATAATCAAATTCTGTAAAATATCATATTAAATAACAAAAGGATGTTGGTTTATTAGTTCATAAGTAATTTTTAAAATAAATATAATTTTTTATTTAAATATGTTCATGAAAAATAGGCTTTTAAACAAGCTAATAGGCCACAATAGGCTTTCAAAAGGCCAGACTCAAGCCTAAAAGATAAGCCTATGATAGGCCACAGACCAGGCTTAGGCCTTCGATTTTTATGACAGGTCAGGCTCAGACTTGCCAAAGCCTAGTTCGGCCTAGGCTATTCCCACCTCTTGTATCTATCTATCTATATGTAACTTGCAAGTCTAAGTTAGACTGTCCAAGTCTAACACACACTAGTATCCGTTATATATCTATTAAGTGAGATAATCACTTTTAAATTAATTAAGAAGTGGACGGATGAGTTACTAGCTTATTGCATTTGAATATGATGGTCAATGCCATACAACTAACGCAAGTGACAACCACACCACAACACTAGTTAGTTGCTCTCTCATTCTTTTTCATTTCCTTTTTTTTAAATAATAAAAATATAAGGTGAGGACCAAAAGCGTTTAGATGAGATGACGTCAATCTCTTCTAGTTTAACTAAAATTCTAAGTTCGATCTATGGCTTGCCAAGAAAAATATAAGTTGAGAAAATGATGCTCTAGTGACTAGAATCTTAGTTTGTTGTATGAAGATACACTATTTTAAATCCCTCAAGCACAAGCCACAAAATTATTCAAGATGTAATTAAGAACTATATTATATAAAAATGTGAATTTTTAGTCCCCCTCCAACTATTGTATAAAAAAGGAATGATGTGTATACAGAATCTTAGTAAGGGAAGTTGATTGGTTCACTTTGAAGGGCTTTCTCAACTAGCTCAGTCTGCTCTTTGTGGTGAACCTTGAGGAAACCAGTAGCTGTGGCTGCAGAGGGAGCGCGACCGACATATTTGATATCATCATAGCCTCCCCTACCTAACGATTTCATGGAAGTTATAAGCCGTGGTAAAACATACGTGTAGCCACCCATGTTCATCGGCTCTTCTTGACACCAAACAACCTCCGCATCTAGCAAAAACAAAAAATAAAATGTTTAGCACAGAAGACTTAACATGATTAATAGCCTGCCATTTAATATTTATAATGCTTAACCCAAAATTTAACAATGATTAAGCCAAGATGTTCTACTAATTAGCTACTATAATTTAACCATATTTTATGACATCTAGAAATCCATTAACGTGGGAATTCGAAGTAAAGTCAATTACATTTTTCTGGTAGTGATAGAAGCTAAAATATACTTTTTCCCGAAAAAGAAACTAGATGCTTTCAAATCCTCGCAACTAACAAGCAGAGATCAAAACTCGAGATTGTTAGTCGTACTTTGATAGCAAAAGAAGAAATCAATAGTGTCCATATGGCTGATCTTCTTAATAAGTTGAAAGGGTAAAAAACGGAAATATAAATGTCAAGTAGAGAAGACACAAACAAGAATTAGTTCCCACACTAATTAACACAACATGCAGATAATATGTCATATTTGAGCATCAAAATGCAATAAAAAAATCAGAATCCGTTGCTAAAGAGCATTTTTGAATAGACATACTTGGATATCGTTTAAGCTCTCGTTGGACAAGGTCATAAGGGAAAGGACAAAGTTGTTCCACCCTACATATTGCAACATCTTTTGCATCTACTTTTGTTCGTTGATCATCAAGTTCGTAGTAAACCTATAAAACATTGATAATCATAGAAAGCATATTTAGAAAACAAGCAAAGCAGAAAAGTTTGTAAATATGGTTAATATAGAAACCATTAGATGAACAACCAGTTCCAATGAGTATAACCTCACCTTTCCAGAACAGAGAATTAAACGTCGGATACCCTCCTCAACATTTGAGTGGTCATTTTGGTCTTTTATGAGGCGCTTAAATCTGGTTCCCTGTTTGTCAAAACCGGGGTGTCCTTGCACGTCATCAAACTCAGATAAATTTGATCTACAAACCTTACTGCGAAGCAGATTCTTAGGGGACATTACAATGAGAGGTTTACGGAACTCTCTATGTATCTGTGATAAAACAAGAAATAACAATGAGAAAATTAGCCCATAAAACTTCCAATGACAAAGCTAACATTTATCAATGATTATACTAATAAGTAGTAATAACTAACTACAAACCTGCCGCCGTAAAACATGGAAAAAATTTGCTGGAGTTGTAACATTCACAATCTGCCAATTACATTCCTGAATTTGTTTTCGAAGCGTAGGATCCATCTCAGGAATAATATAAGGATGGTCATCAGCCATCTGCGAATAAATCAGTAGTCACAAATTCAATTTATATAATGAATAACATTGAAAATAAACTGAATTTGACAGATCCCTGTAGTTAAATGTTGCATGTCAATCACAAAGTAGGCCACAGATGGCAACCATATTCATGCTGAAAGAATAAATGCTTCATTCATAAACGAGAACCTGAAGAAAGCGTTCCAATCTCCCACTTGAATGCTCTGGTCCTTGGCCGTCATAACCATGCGGAAGTAACACAACAAGCCCGGCCTGACGGAGCCACTTAGACTCTCCACAACTCAAGAAATTGTCAAATATGACTTGAGCACCATTCGCAAAATCACCAAATTGTGCCTCCCATATCACCAATGAATTAGGATTTTCCATTGAGTAACCCAGTTCAAATCCAAGTACACCAAATTCAGAAAGTGAGCTGCATAGCATATCAATTATTACTAGTTATGAGATCAACGCAAAAACAAGATATCATTACTTTAACATAAGAATCAAGTGCATTAAACTTATATTTATTGTATGAGAAATGAAATCTAGATGAAGGCACATATCATAGAAATTAAGGAGGATAGTCAAACTTCGAAGGACCTACAAATCATACACGTACGCCAATGATACTTATGAATGCACGTAATGCAAGGACAAAATCTATTTTTTTAAGAAAAAAATATCCAATGAAACTATCTAAATAGCAATCAATACTGGTTTACAAAAAGGTTTAACTATAATTTGATTAAGATATGTGGAAAATACAATTTTAAATGGATCGTATATTTTAAACAACTACAAACACCACATTTCACTACAAATCATGCGACCAATTAAAGTTAACTACAATTAAAAAAGCAAGCGAACATTGACAATCACATGAGCAAGATATAAATTCAAGTTTCAGAAGCTGCATGAGTAACAAAATCAGAAACATAAGCATGTAAACCCAATTTATTTTCTTCACACCATTACACACACGTGTGGAAGCAAATTACCTATTGCTAACAGTAAACATCTCTTCATTTTGGTTCATTGTCACATGGTCAAGGGGGCAATATTTATCCCCAGTTGTCTGATCATGAACTACAGCATGACGGTGACTAAATGTTCCCCTTTCAACGTCCTGACCACTTAAACGAACATGGTTACCTTCAACTATTAATGTGGCAAAAGCAAGTGCCTCTGCAAATCCCCAGTCGATATCTTCTCCTGTTTCGATCATTTGGGCACGCTGTTCATAAATCCTCTTCACTGCTTTATGAGGATTAAAATTTTCAGGTAAGACTGTAATTTCCTTCCCAACATTTTTCAAAATCTCTGGTTTCACCCTGCACAAGATTGATCATAGATTTCAGCTGTACAAGCAACATAAAGACTCAAGCAACATTAACATTAATTTACTATACCCAGTGTTCCGGATACGTGAAAGCTGTTCAGGTGACTTGAAACCAGACCAATATGCTGAAAGCCAATCTCTTCTTGTTGGAACATAATCTTTGCTGGCCAAAAATTCATCATTTAGAATTGATGTGACCTTCTTCTGTATCTTATCAACGTCTTCTTTAGTTAACTCCCCTAATTCTAAAAGCTTCTTCTGATAAATCTCAAGGGCTGATGGATGCTTTCGGATGACCTATACATAGCCAAGAAAGTTGCAAATCTGATTAACTTGTCAAAAAGCATTATGCGTATAAAAAGAATAAGAGAATAATAAACAAAATGATGAACCTTGTACATTTTAGGCTGTGTGAAAGAAGGTTCATCAATCTCATTGTGGCCAAATCGACGGTAACATACTAAATCAACTACCACATCTGAATGGAAAGTTTGACGCCATTCAGCAGCAAGTTCACATACGCGAATAACTGCTTCCACGTCATCCCCATTCACGTGAAAGATGGGAGCATTTAAGGCTTTAGCAACATCAGTGGAATATTGTGAAGATCTTCCTGACTTTGGATCGGTTGTAAACGCAACTTGATTGTTGAGCACAATGTGTATAGTTCCACCTGTAGTATAATTTGGAAGAGCGCTAAGATGAAGAGTTTCATAGACTATACCTTGTCCGGCAAAACTACCATCACCGTGAATCAAAACACCCATGTTTTTCATTCTTTCCACATCATTTGAGTAATACTGCTTTGCTCTGGTTTTTCCAACAACAAGTGGATTGACTGCTTCCAAGTGACTAGGATTTGCCACCAAAGACAAATGTATTCTCCTCCCACCTCTGGTCGGGCGATCATAAGAAGTCCCTAAGTGATATTTAACATCACCCGTTCCTGTGTAGAGTCCGGTTTCATCCTCTGGTTGAACACCACCACTAAACTCACAAAATATCTGACGAAGTGGCTTCCGAACTACGTTGCCCAAAACATTCAATCTTCCTCGATGTGCCATTCCCATAACTATGCTCTCAACCCCAAGATCAGATGCTCGGTCAAACATTTCTTTCATTCCAGGAATAAGGGTCTCTCCCCCTTCAAGCCCAAACCTCTTTGCTGATGTCCACTTGGTGGCCAAGAAGTTTTCAAAAAGTGTACTCCAAGCAAGCCTATCAAAAATAACCTCACGACGCTCCCGACTAAATTGTGTGGTTGCAGGGGTTTCAATCTTCTCCCTAAGCCAATTACATTTGTCACGATCCGGTATATGCATATACTCATACCCAATACTTCCACAATAAGCTTGCTCAAGCCGTGTCAAAATGGACCTAAGGGTCTGCACCGGACGATTCTCAGACAAAAACCCAGACATATTCCACACACCCAAAAAGAATTCTCTATCCAGATCAGCCTCAGTGAACCCATAAAGAGCCAGGTTTAACTCATCGGGGATTTTACGTTCTTCAAGACCTAAAGGATCTAGCTTGGCTTTCATGTGGCCATTAACCTGGTATGCTCTCACCAGTAACAGCAAACGCATACTCTCCTGAATTGTTTGACCGGAAATTCCCGGGGAGGTGGAAGCCTGACCTACAAAGTTCCTGAAGAAATTGTCCCAAGACTCATCTACACTGTTTGGATCAGCTTCCCAAGCTCTTTGAAGCTCCTCCAAATAGACGCTGCTCGTCCCATCTAAGAAATTATCGGTTAACCTAGAAAGGGGCACAGGGCGAGGTACAGGTGCAGCTTGTGCTTTGGATTTGAAAACAGTTGTCTGAAAGTTTCTATTCATCGATGGAAGGGCTTTGATCCGTGTCTCATAACACGACAATCCAGCTCGATAGAGGTTTCTCCTAATTGAATGTTTCGCTATGCCGGAAACAGCTCTATACCATCCCATGGCTCTCCCACTCAGGAGTCAGGACAATCAAGAATGATTATAATAACCTCAAGCACTGCCTTTATTCGCGCTACACGTCACTCTATTACTATCAATAAGCACCTAAAACGAAATTCATTGCTGATAAATGAAATTATTTATTTTGAGTAAAATTTGAAAATCAAAAATTGAGTAGAGAAATTGATATGAAAATGGCATTAACATATAGTATTTTGTTGAAGACACAACACAAGACAAGAGTAGTGAAACAGTTAAATGGAAATGGCATCAATCAACACAGGATTACGTGAGATTGATTTGAGGCACTAACTAACTTGTGATTCACTCTAAAAAGATAGTCAAAGAAATGTCAACTGAAATTCTATAAAATGTTAAAGAAAAACAAATAGAATAGAATTGGAGAATAAAGAGGAACCTGATACGATGTGGTTGAAGAAGGGAACGAATGGTGGTGTTTCAAGTTTCAAATGCCAGATGGATGGATTATTTTTAGTTTCCAGAAAACACTGATGTGATGAATGATGCTCTTTCTTTCTTGTGTTCTTCATGCATCTTTTTTTGGTGGGTCCCAAATCCATTTTCTAGAACTCACCATTTCAAATTCAATTCTTCTAACTTTACCATCATCAATATTATTTTCACTCATTTCTGTTTTACAATAACCACTAAAATACTCCTGCTTCTACCATTAATTATTACTAAATATCAAATTGAAAAAGTTATATTTTTGTGAAGGAAAAACTAGTTGTCAGAATTTCATTTGTGAATAGGTGGAAAATTTTGGACTGAATTATGTTTACTAGAACAAAGAAAAGTTATTTATATAGCAAAAATTAGGCAAATAAATCAAATAATAGAAAAAAGTTTCAAAACATAATTTATCTTAAATTTATATATTTTCTTAACCTTTTTTAAAAAAAATGACTTTTCTCTAAAATTTAAAATGTCAAATTTTAATTCAAATTCATTCATCGGTTTCAGTAATATTTTTTTTCTTCATCTTTCTTTTCATCATACCAAGAAATTATATTCATCAATTCAAATTGATAGAATACATCATGCAATAGCATACCTACAACAATTTTTTAATCAATCATTTCCTAGTTTTAACAATTTATATATTTTGTTTTGGATACAACAATTTATATATTTTACTTACATATAATATTTACAATTAAAATAAACATCATTTAGAAATTCAATAGAAATTACTCTTAGTAATAGAAATTTAGAAATTACTCTTAGTAATTTCTAAGTTCTAAATAAAAAATTGAACTAAGAATAGTAGGACTTTACCCCAAAGGGAGTCCTTCCAGAAATTCTCGAAGGCTTGAGGAGACCCCAAGCCTAAGAGGGGGTTTGGAAATAGTTTTCAACCAGCAATAGACGCGCCTCGGTTAGAACCTCATTAGCTGCGTCATTGCCCCAAGCGCAAAGATGCTTTATTCACTGTCAGACACTTGCTTAAATAAGAGTTTCCACCAGATTCCGTTATAGTCTTAGGCGATATGGGACTTTATCGCCTCAAGACATTACTTTTCACGCTAAAACAAGAGAAGTTGCTGCAGATCTCACACTTCATTTCAAACATTGAGGACATGGATAAATTTGGTGGATAGTATCTCTATGAGTGTGATCAAAAACCATAATTCTTAGCTGTGAAAAACCCATCTTCTCTAAGCAAGAACACATGACTCTGCTGCTCAGTTGTGTGATGTATGAAACACACAAATAGATACCATGGCTTGCAACTTGATTATATGCATAAGTAATATGTTGTTAATAGTGGTAACCAAGTAGTATTAGAAGCACTTACTAAAAGCTTTTCAGCTACTCTCTATCAGCTAATAGTGACTTAAGTTATTCACCACTCTGCTAAAAAATAAGCCCAGGCAAGGAAACAAAAACAAATTATGCTAAAAGAATAAAAGTGGAGACAGGAAACAAAAGTGTTTGTTTACGTTCATGTCTTGAATCTCTTCTAATACTAGAGAATTATGTCTCATTCATTTTAAAACTGTTACTAGTTTAGTTATGCTATTTGATGATGATTTAATCTTCGGCGGCATTTGAAAATCAATGTTGTGATGCCAATCATTCCGGTTAACGCTTGCATCCTCTGTCTTACCGCGGCTGCTGGCAAGAGTTCTGGACATTTGCTCATTGCAAGAATGCTTCATTCATTTGGTATAGTAGATACTTTGGAATGCGAGGTTATGAGCTTCTTGTTTGCATCAGATCTCGGTTTCAATTTAGACCTAACACATGCCATTATTGATACAGATTGTGAAATGTTAATTATAATTTTTTCAGGGAACACATTAATGATTCTGAAGTTGGAAGCATTCTTAAATATTGTAAGATGATTTTGCATAGTTGTTCAGTTGTTGTTCTCAGCTCTCACTCTTAATAATTATAGGATTGAGTTCATTCATAAGAAGACTATTTAGTTTTTTTTTTTTTTTGGTAAGGAGAAAACTATTTAGTTTCTCATTCCTTAGCAAGGACATTTATATTACATCTTAGCCCCTTTTTTATATAATGCTACCCCTTCTTTTCTTGCACCTTTGGTTATGAATAAAATGCAAAAACAAATTTAAAAAATCAAGTTTTTTTTAAAACACAAGTGATGTTTTTAATAGGCTAAGTTTTAAACGAAAAAATAACATGCAAATGTTATGTTTATCATGCATAAAAATATTACATTTTAATTTTACTTTTTTTTTTTAGTCAGTTTAATTTCAGAAAACTAACAAGACAACATGCTATTTTATTTTATTTAAAAGTACATAACTCGACATTTTATTCTATCTTTATTCCGTGTGCTGTGTGCAATGTGATTTGTAATCTGAGCCCATGAACGGCTTCAAGAACAACAGCATTTCACCTTGTAGATTAGAGCCTAAGAGGTATGTTTGGATTAGTAATATAAAATGAAATAAAACGTGATCACTTCTACCCAAAATCTATATAACTCATTAAATTTAATTCCACTGTACTAGTATTTCATCTTACACCACCAATTCAAATACCCTGAGGATTATGAAGATAAACTGCGAAGCCCTTAAAATTTAATTGTTGTAATTATAAGATACTATAAAAAAAATGTTTTCTTTATGCAAGGCTTTCTGTTTCGTTCCGTGTAAGATCATTCTTATGGTTGCTTCTATATTCTTAAGCCAACAGAACTTTTGGACTGATATAGATATACTTTGCAAATGGAGTGTTGACATAATCTATCTGTCAAAATATCTTTATAAGAGTCAGATACTACATATGAAAGAGGAAATTGAAGCAATTAAACAGGTCAGCACAAATTCCACCAATTACATGGGAGAAAAGTTTAAAATATAAATTTTAAAACAAGACATCTGAAGTTGGGAGAAACATAGGGACAAATACATGCTCCCACTAATATTGTCATCATAATAACATTAGCACCCAAATGAGCGGTACTGTAGAACCTGCACCCTCTTACTGCAGATACTGGATGTTTTTCATTAACCGCAGCAAGCTGATTTTGGCGCAGCTTGACCACCATTGGCTGCCTGATCTTGTTGGTTAATCTTGATAGTCTGGGGCTGAACCACCATAGAAGAAAATATCATCATTTAGCAACAAGAAAGAAGCAGCAAAACTATGTACTTACTCGCAGAATAAGTACTTATCATATATAGGAAAAATCTTTACTTCTAGAAGAAGAAAAAACAGTGTAGGAGAAAGAAGGCTCAATCCATGCATGCACTTACACTTCTCAGTATTAATAAAATCAAAGACAAAAAAGAGTCATTAAAGTACCTCGGATTTAGAATCCGTGTCTGCAAGCCTTTGCTTGATGTCTCTTGCTATCGAAAAGAAAACTTCCTCCACATTCATGTTTGTTTTTGCACTCTGCACGTGTTATTCAAAATCAATATAAAGTAATCACACAATTTAACGAAAGTGTGAATATCAAGAGCGTATTGCAACTCACAGTTTCAAAGAACTTGATACCATACTCATCAGCAAGAGCTTGACCTTTGGAGGTAGGTACAGCCTAGAGAAATAGGAACACCTTATGTTTGTATAAATGGAAATATAACTCAAAACCAGAATAAAGAAGACAGAGGTTGCTTGATCTCAGATCAATAAATAATGTGATTTGAGCACGGAGTCGTTAATGCACACCCGCTTGGTCAACTAAGATGTCAAATATAAATATAAAGGAACCTCAAATGTGCATACCCTTTTACTTTCATCCATATCAGCCTTGTTTCCCACAAGTATCTTGTTTACGTTGTCAGAAGCATGTTGTTCAATGTTGCGAATCCAATTCCTAATATCTGAACAGAAAGAAGCGAGCTACATTGAAAATCGAAAGGCAGGCAGAATAAACAAACGAAACTTAATCATCACAAAACAGATTGTTTCTTTTATCTGCCAGGTTAAATGTGAATGTGAATCAGAGAGTACTAGAGTCAAAGGGAACAAGAAGGAATGGGGAAATTATAAGGAAATACAATTTACTGTGTCAGCCAAAGCTGAAATGAAGCCAAACAATTTTGAAGCATTAGTGCATAAATACATCAAAATAAATTCATTGAAATATCTCTAAGCTGACAACAAGACCAGGGAAAGGAGGGTACTGTTGAAAGATGCTTCATCAGTAACATCATAAACCAGCAAGATACCCATGGCTCCACGATAATAAGCTGCAACAGAATGTAAGATTGTAAGACATGTTCCTTTCATCAAAGAAATGGAGAAAGCAATAAAAGTAGGACATTTATCAGTAGTATTTAAAATTACAGACATTAAGAACTGAATATGTTAGAATAAAAAAAATTATAAAAGTATAAAACAGGCCCCCGTGTGTGTACTTGAGTAATACTTAATGACCTAATTTACTATTCCTTAAAAAATTGTACCTTCTTCGCGAAAGAATTATATAAAAAAATTCATTGGAACAAAAGTGGCCGATAATGTGTATATAACTGATTCCGTTTAAAAGCTCATTGTTAACCACAGCTATAATACTTCAACTAACCTCTAACACGAATGTGTGTAAACATATGACATAAGCCTATTAATTACTAATTCCCAGTGTATGAGACCAAGTGGATAACTGCCAATTTTAACTTCGTGAGCAAGTTTGCGCAAGACAAAACACATACCTGTAGTAATAGTTCGGAATCTCTCCTGACCAGCTGTATCCCAGATTTGTAACTTAATGCGTTTGCCATCAAGTTCAATGGTTCTTATCTTGAAATCAATGCTGCCAAACATTTTTAAAGTAAGATTTTATTTTCATAAAAAATATATATATGTTCGTTTGTGTACAAATATTCATGTGTATAAAATGAACGCAATCCAGTACCAACAAAGAGAAAATGTCAATATTAGATATGAAATTTACTAAGTATATATATCAAATGAACTCTACAAGCCCCAACTTCGGTGTTTCCAAAGCATATTGAAAGAGAACAGGAGCCGCGTAAATAACATACACTATGCTTACATAATAATAAGTAGATAGAGGAAATATAGCTATAACCACATTGAAATATAGCTATAGCATTTTCAAAAGGGATAAAATAATTCTACAGATACTAACCCAATGGTGGTGATAAAACTGGTTGTGAAGGAACCATCAGAAAATCTCAAAAGCAGACAACTCTTCCCCACACCTACAAATAGTTTTGAATCAGAAAAGTGCTAAAACAAATAAGTAATAAAAGGATAAAGTGTTTCTCAACTATCACAACAATAAAACCAAACTAGATACAACACTATCAAATAGCGGCGCAACCATGGCATGTTAAACTTTTGACTAACTGCAATACAAAACTTATGGCGTTGCAAATTTTGAATGGAAGGTCATGGCAACTGCCATTCTCATGGAAACCCATGGTGCCAACACTGATAATGGTGAAATTGCGGGTAGAAACCCAAAAAAGGGGTACAATGACCCAACCTGAAACCCACATGATTCGTAAGAGGAAACATTAAAAAGACATGTCCTATCGAGCAGCAGCGCCCTCATATGACAGACTACAACTTCATACCCACAAATGCCACAATCAGAACTATTCAATCTCAACCTGACATCTTGTTTAACCTCCATTCTCTAGTGAGCTTCTATTTCCGGTGAACAAACATTTTTTCCCTTTCTTTTTGTCTTTATATTCCTTATTCTATTTTCCAGCAAAATTTCCTCCTTGTTATTGCTAAGATAGAAATATCTTCTTTCTATTATGTAGGTCATCTCCTTATATTTTCCATTCTCTCCTCTCTTTTTTTTTTTATCAAGTAGCCACTAGGATAGACTCGGACATGTTCAGTGTGGAGAAGTGAGGAATCAGAAGTTAGAACCCCAACACCTCCAATAATGTCTTTGGTAGCTACCAATTGAGCTACACTTACGGGACATTTTCCATTCTCTATTCTTATAGTTAGTTTGTTCTTGTGGTTTTGAAATGTTATTATTTTTACTCACTGGTCCAAAAAATGAAGGCAAATTGCTATAATTCAAAGTGTAGAAAGAGTATTAAACTGAGTAATTAAGGAAAATTACTCCTAGAGAAAGTGGATTCCCAACCTTTTCCATTATGTTTGCCATGCTACCTCGATAACCACCATATAACACACGAAAATCATATAACACTCACATATTCAGCAATTATTACACAATACTAATACTAATCCCAACTCAATCATCAACACTAATACCGTGCACCAGAAAATTTCTAAATAAAACGAGTCTCTTTTGGAAATCTAACATGAAAATACAAAGCATCAACACACGAAAATCAGGAACGGAACTCGATAAAACAAAACAGAAAACTGAAGCTATGAAATTATTCATTCAATCAACAAAGGAGAAACCTAAAATTTGAGTCAAAAGAAAGGAAAACTTAAAAGGATCGTTTATATAATAATCGGAAATAAAGATCTGGAGAAAAAAATGAAAAGGAGAAGAAGAATGAACGAACCACTATCGCCTATAAGAAGAAGTTTGATGAGGTAATCGTAATCGGCACGAGCTCTAGCCGGTGCTACTGCCATGGCTGTCGGTGAAAAGTGAGTCAGTCAGCACAGAGATCGGAATCGAAACAGTTAGTTAGAAGTGATTCTTCGTTGGCGACATGGAATGGAAACAAATAACGAAAGAGATCACAATACGAAACCACGAATCGCTTTTTGTGAGTTTCGTTTTCTTCTTCTTTTTTAGGACTATTTTTTTTTTCTCTTCTGATTGTAAATGCAGTAGCGTTACGCGAAGACTTTTCTTTTTGATTGATGGATAGTCCTGCACACACCAGATTCGGCCCCACCCACTTTATGTTAAATATGTTTTTTGGACTTTTATTACATGCTTTTTTAGGATAATTGATTTTTTAAAATAAAAAGATTGGCTTAATTAGTAGTAGTATTTTGTTCGTTAAAGAATTTTTTATTTTATATTGGTCTTTAATAATTAAACGTAGTCTCTTAAAAATATTGTTTGTTATATTCGTCTCCTCTATTAACTTTTTAGAGAGAATTTTATCTCTTGTCTATTTTAATAGGCTCCTTGCGAAACTTTATCTAATTTGATATATTCATATTAGTCTTTTATTAGTTTAATGTTTTTATATTGTCCCTTTCTAGTTTGATATGAAACTAAAGTTAACAATTTTTATAAAATATATTTAGAAATAACCAATGTGGCAAACATAAATATCTTTAAAGGATCAAAAAAAAATGATTAATCATTATGAAAACAATATTAAACTAAAAATTTCTTTAATGGACCAAAATAGTACTAATTAAAATGGAAAAAAATTAGATAAATTAAGTTTCGTTTAAACTCACCAAGGTCGAAGCAAGTTTAAGGGTCAAATAACGCTTATAAATTTACTTACATTTAAAAATTTCCCACCAATACATACATGACCAACCTAACCACTCCAAGGCAAAAAAAATTGTGAGGCATCATCATAACCAATTGACACAAATATATATTAACCAAAGAATTTGCTATAATACACCCACTAGTATTTATGATGGTGTCATTTAGCAAGTTATAACTAAAAAATAGTTAATGTGTCAAAAAAACAAACTAAAAAATAGTTAAATACACTAAAGGTGTATGTTATTAAAAGATTCTTTTTAAAAAAATAAGTGAGAGTAAGTTAGCAGCTCATATAAGCATTTGTTGGAATACATCCACAAATATTTATGAATGTTTGTTTTAGCAAATAGCAAGTTGTAACTAAAAAATGGTTAAATACACACCTTAAGGTGCATATTGCTAAAACACACACCTTCATAAACATAACTCGGTGTATTCTAACATATCTCAATAACTAATTTATCATATTATATATTTATAATTAAATTGAACTTTTTTATCCAAAATTTTGAAGCATAAAGCACTTGTTTAGAAGATACTTTTTTAAATTACTTGCAATTTTGAATCTTAAGATCCCTTTTACTGTCAGCGGAAACAAAATTTGTGTTAATTTATCTAAAACCAAGACAAAATCCAACATAAACCAATAACTAAAATACACAAAATATCGATTAAAATAGATGGAAGAATTTAGATTGATGAAGTTGGGAATTGGTGAAGTAGCATTTCGGATCCTATCTTTTCATTTGTTATCTTTTGAAAGGTATGTTTCCATCTATAAGGACATTTCAGATTCTCATTCAACCCAAAATGGAGAATATTTTTCTATTTTTGAGGGTCTGTGAATAACATAGGGAGCGCAATTTTCTTTCCCAAAAGTGTGTCATCCAAGAGTTGACCAACCGGAGAAATGATATTTTGACACACTTTTCCTCAGACAATACATACACAGGAGAGAGAAACCAAAAGAAAAAGAAAAGATAGAGAGGAAAAATATTACAAAATTGTCACTGTGTATATATTGTGTAAGAAAAAATGTCTTAAAATAACATTTCTCAAATATAAAATACAGTAAAAAAAGGTGGAAACTTTTTTTTTGTCTTATTAATCTTTCAATTATCAAATAAAATGATTTTGGCAATCACAGTTTCCGTTGAGGTATAAACAAAATATATTCATCAACTACAATTCAAATTTCAAAGTACAAGATTTATCACAAGTAGATCAAACGTGTGACTGACTCAACAAATAGATAGGTCATACAAACTGTTTTTCACACCCTACCACCAAATAGCTCAAACAAAACTCAAGTTCCAATAATAATGCATAAACACTAGTGATTGCACACACAAGTGATATAAGTCATGATTAAAACGTTTTACCATTAGATTTAAGCCAACTCCACATTAAAAGTTTACAATTTACAATTTAAATAGAGAATAACTCTATATAATTTTTTTTTGTATTTAGGATTCATTCTTAATATTCAGACAGGCTTCGACCTTGGCCGTATATAACAATTCCTTCTAAACTGAAAGCAAAATAATTCGTGGACGGAAGGATGAGGGCGACATTATGTTCCTCAATACTATATTTTCTTGCATGAAGAAAATAGTGAAAGTTTACAACCAAAAAAGAAGCTCAAAAATATGAAGTAATAACATTCATACGCCATTCTCTGGAAATATTTCCAGTAACTATCTTAAGGGGTGGCTATATTAATAGCTTTGACTGATTCAAATTGACTTAACACAAACATAAGACCAAGCAAACAACACACTCCAATCTATTCACAGTTAGCAACAGTTGATAGAAGTTGCACCAAATGTCAACCTGTCAAGTTATAGTCATCTGCTTGCTGGTATAAATTGTAACTCCCTGGTACTTCCATTTTTCCAGCTAGATAGTCATTCCCTGAAAAATGAAAGGAAAAAATATGGTAATACCAATCTTAATGGTCAAAACACTCTTTGTGAGTTCATCGTTAGCACAGGTAAGATTCTCGTATTACATGAGGTATGACCTGAGAATGTGTTAATAAGTGGTGAGTAGTATTCATCTTACAAGTCGGTTTTGTAAGGGTTGAGTTAGGCCCAACCCAAATTCTAAGCACAATTTTTATAAAATGACCAAAAGTAAATTGAATTTTCTTAGAAATGTAGCAGTACCAAACACAGAATATGTTCAAAAGTATATTCAAAAGAATGAGCAACAATAATGTTAACAATAAATTATTGTATCGCCAAATGGTGGAGTTAATATCATAAATATATATATATATATATATAGCCAAAAGAAACAAGTGAAGGAAGAAACCGCAAGATGTTGCGTACTTGAGTTTGACAGCACTTCATCATAAAGAGACGCACCACTCAAATTTCTTGTTGATCTTACAGCGCCATCCGATGGGAAAATGGAATATGTTTTGTTAGAATCTGGATTCAAGTACTGCAATTCAGAGCATTTTTCAGGGTTCTGGAAGCACAAATTTTCATCCCCTGCAGCAACATTTTGTTGAGACATAAACTCCTCTGGTTTTGTCTTCTTGTCTTTGGAATCGACTTCAGTCTCTACCTCTGATTCAGTGTTACTAGTTCCTCCATTTTGCATTTTTCTTTTCGATCTAGCACGCCTATTTTGGAACCAATTATAAACATTTGTTTCAGATATTTGGCCATGCTGGCCTAGTTCAGTAGCAATCTCCTTGATTTTTTCTTTGCTCGGAGTTCCATTTCCCTGATCGAATATGCGTTCGAGAATCTGGAGCTGAACTGGTGTAGGAGTCCACCTCTGTCTGGATGTGATTTTGTGACCAGATGTCAGCAATGAGTCGCAGTATAAATTTCCCAGCCTAACTCCTGATGAAAGAAAGAAAAGAAACAAATGTCAATTTTTATATGCCAATTGCCAAAAGAAGCAAATTCCTGCCATTTTTTATGGCATGGTGGAGGTAAGAGAAATATAAGGTTCTATAATCTATACAATTTCAAGAGTACTTTTGACTCTAGGAAATCCAGAAATGTTTGTTAATTCAATCAAGCAATGCTTTCACAGATAAAATAGCATACAATATGTCTCACTTAAATGCAAAAAAAAATGAAATTTTAAATAAATTGGCAAAAATGAAAATTATTATTATTAATTAAAGTGCCACTATGGTCATTTTACAATCATCTTGAGGGGATATGAACTCCGTCCCTTGAGGGATTTCAAGGTTAAACACTTGTCACTGAGCTAACATTTCTTGGACTTAGACAACATAGTTTAACATTTACTTCACAACTTGAAAGCAATGGCTATGTACTTATGCTGCACAAGATAGCAGGCAAAGCAAAATGCAAGATTAAAAAATCGATAAAGTTTGATTTTCTTGCAAGTGACCAGCTCAGCATTTGGTATTTACATTTCATTAATAATTATTCTTTAAGAAAAAAGATTTGAATCAAAGTAATTAATAACGATCCAAGATAATTACACATGAATAGAAGGCAAACAGGCAACAAGCTGCGCCGCTAACCCGTTTTTAGATGACAAAACCAATTCTCTTAAACACTACATCAAGAAACTTAGGAGACACAATATTGCTATGCTAGGAAGCCAAAAGATCTACAGCTTCTGATGCTAGGAAGCCAAAAGTGGTAATAAAGGAAATGGTATAAAAACATGTTGATTGTCAGAACAGAACACATTTTCTCATGTCTGACCAATTTTGCAATTATTCTTTATAATTGCAAAAGGGTTCAAAATTGAAATTTGAAATACGATGTGCCTATTTAGATGAATGAAGTATTGCATATATTTGCAATGTAATATCATATCATTTTCCTACAAATCAGGATGCCTTAAAAAAATGGGAAGTGCTTTGAATTGTTATCAAACATTATGAATCCACATATCCCTTCCATACTTTGGAAGTAGTCCTGCTAGTGTTTTTACCAATTTACCCTTCCATAAATGAATTTGTTTTCTGCGCCACTAGTAAACATAAATCCAACTGACACAGAAAAGAATATAGTACTAGTATATGATTGAATGGGAATTTGCAGAGAAGATAAATACTACAATACCATCCCTGGTCCTAAATATAAGGAAAGATTTAGATCAACCAAAGTTGGTGTATTTGGTAAAAAAAATTAGAAACAAATAAATCAACTTTCGTTAATCCAAAATTTTCTTATATTATATTTAGGATCCGAGGTAGTAGACCAAAAAAGAACTAAGTGCATATTTGGAATCTTTGAGGGAATCTGGGCGAGCCACCATAACTTTCACAAAAGCTACACTTGATCACAGTGATTCCAAACATGCCCTAAACTTTTTATCCACCTTAAGTTACCTTATTTGCATCCCAAAATGTAGAGAAATGCACAAAAACTAAAATTGAAAAATTTCTTTTCAAACTCAATTGCTAAAATCAAAATTGAAGGGTTTAGAAGTGAAATCCTAAGGATGAATTGTGCATAAAAATAAATAGAAATTGTGAATTTAGAAAAGCAATAGTAAAGATGAGTAATAGTACCTGCAAGATCTTGTTGAGCAGAGAGTGTTTTGTGCATCTGAACAAGTTGTTCACAAATGGTAGCATAAACAGCAATTTGTTTTCGAAGAGTTTCCAATTGTTCATCAGTCATGACCTTGACATACATGGCATCAACATTACCATTCTGAACTTGTTGTTTCTGCCACTCCATCATGTTCACCATGGATGGGATACTCTTTTTCTTCTTACACGGACACAGACAAGATTTTGATCAGAGAGAGAGAGAGAGTGTGTGTGTGTAAGCAACGCAAAAGTCAGCAAAGGTTTGTTAGAAGAAATGGTAGTAAAAACAAACAACAAAGTGAGAAAAAGACAAAAGACACAAACATTATTATTCCGGAAATAATTTCGCCCTCTTTATGCGGTGACACCACCGCCAGCCAAGGACCCAAGTCGACAATTCATTAGATTTATTCCTAAAATAAATTTTTGTGTTTACTTTTATATTTTATTTTTTTATCGTATTATTTTATCCTACCTCTATCAAAAACATGTCTTAATTCAAACAATTAGATTTGTAAATTATTAAAATAGTACAAATATATAATGTATTTATTTAATAGTAATTTAAATAAATGTGTTTGAGAGTGGTGATTGTCAGATTGGTGGTGATCCGAGATGGAAAGAACGGTGATTAACGATGGTCATAGCAGTGTTGATCGAAGTGGTGGTTAGATAGTGACCAACAGTAGCATGAATGGTGGTTTTTAGTGGTTTGAGTTGTTAAGACAAAATTCTTATTTGACGTTTTAAATATATAATAAATATATTAATTAAATTCAATTGTAATTATCTTGTAATCTACTAATGAGTTTTGTGAGAAATATTTTTCAACGATAACGTTATATTTGCTTAACAAATACGTTTCTGATAAAGAATCACAAACAACATGCAAAACATGAAGTCATACATAGCAACAAGAAACAATTATGAAAGCAATATAAAGTCTTGACTTAAATGATGAATAGTCTCAGATGATTATTCTTTATGTCTCACTAAAAAAAGTTTAAGGAAACAATTATGTTGGAATAATGTCATGTTACATAAACACCCTACATGGGATTAACCTTAAAAGGATTTAATTTTTTAATAGACCCATTTTATGAATCAAAGGAGACATTTACGTACAAGCAAGTCTTGGAGGAGAAAAGACTAACACATGAAGACACACACTAAAATAAAACCTACCCAATCTTATTTCTCCAAAAGGTGAAGGATAATAATGACTCACCGACAAAGCACATGATTTTGTTCTTTCATGAAAAAGTTTTTGCTTCTACAAATATTTGAGAAAGATTCTCTCATGTGGACAAGCTAAAGACCACGTAAATGAGTTAGAATCCATGCAAAGCTTATGAAGTGCAAATTAACAATGAAAATGCACTATGCTTTTGAGGTTTAATTATGAATATAATTTTTTTTGGAATAAAATTATTTTTAAATTAAGCAAAAAATTAGTTGTATAATTGTGTATATCACACACATTTTTATTTTACAACGTACGATAGTAGTATACATATTTCTAAACTGTGCAAGATTAACATCTCAAGGGTCCATAGCTCAGTGGTAGAGCATTTGACTGCAGATCAAGAGGTCACCGGTTCGAACCCGGTTGGGCCCTTTTTTATTTTCTTTTTCTTCAAAATAACATTTGCTTCCCAGTCCAGTTCCCCACTTCGTTAGTTCACATTTTGCAAACTGAATTTTATTTTCTTTTTCTTTTTCCGGGATTACATATATGATAATATATGTATCCTTTTTCGGCATGTTTCTTTTCCGCTTCATATTAAATTAAACTGATGGATATTTTCAGTTCCTATTATTCTCCACCATCAACTTTTTGTAATAATAACAGTGATTGCACGAAACTAAATTAACTAATTACAGATACTAGCAACACAAATATTTCTCCAGTTCTTAAATATAAAAACTATCAACTAAATTATGAAAGTTAAGATAATTGGTAATACTAGTATTTAACTTTTTTTTACCGATATTAAACTTGTTGACTATTAATATTTTCTTTTAAACTTATCAAGATGATGAAAGTGAGTCATATATGATTAAGATCTATACTCCATGAAAATGCATTGCAGTGATAATTTTGCGATGGAAAACATTGAGATGAGCGGAAAGTCGTGAATGATAGGAAGAGGTATCACGGGGATGACTATGAAAAATCTCAAGATTCTTAAATCGAGTACAATATAAGAAATACATTTGATCCTTCATCTTTATAATAACCTTGCCCAAACAAAATTTTGATAATCTAACACTTTGTGCCCTTGTTAGTGGTATATTAACATCAGTACATCACGTTATTTGGGTTGAGTCTTCACTTGTGGTAAGTGCACAAGAGACATCAATATTGAAATATTTGTTGTGACCTTGTGAAATTGAAATAAAATATTGACCAATAAGCAACAAAATGAAGTCGGCTAAATGAATCAAACGGCATCATAATATTCTATCATATATCATATTAACCAATAAAATGAATAAAAAAAAACCAATAATTCCATTTTAAGTCATATTTACTCCTCTTCCAATTGAAAATAATTAAAATAAACTGTAACTTATTATCAAAAAAACAAATCAATAAATACATAAACAGATAAACTGTCATTAAATTGTATCACATCATTACTCTCAGAAGCATAGCTGCCATCTTAGGTAGACACAAACAAGGGCAGGACAAAACAATTGAGACGTATTTGAGAACCCTAATGTCACTCTCCTCGGGTAATAACACTTTCATTTCAGAGTAGCACAATCAAATCAGCGAAATTACAGTCATAGTACTGAATGGATTGGATTCAAGCCTCTCGAATAAATAAAGAAGCCAGCATCATCAAACTGCATGAAGATACATCTCGGATAATCTTACAAATTAGGATCTTTATGTTAAGCTCACTCATAGGTCAAAAAAACTTTGATCCGCCACGACAAAGCCTCTGAATTGTTCACTTCATCTCTTACTTTTCGGGTATATTGGTCCAAAGTATGTGCATACTCATTTATGGTATCATTTGATATTGTATCCTCAGCTAATCTGACTGCTGCCATCTGAGACAATTGAAAATTTTCCCCCATTTGCTGTAGTTTCCTTGCTGTTTCATCCTCACCAAACATCATGAGGGCAACCAACAAAGATTTCAGCTCTCGTCTTGCTTCCACTCTCAGAGACATGCCTTTCAAATGATCCATCAAGGCGAACTCCTCATCAGCACTGTGAATAGAGAATATCATCACTTTAATCTTTAAATATGTGAAATAGAAGCTAATGAAAAACGAGGTATATGAAAAGAGACGGTTAAATTCTCATGTCAAGATACCTTCCAGGACGGATTTTTCCTCTTTTTCTCTGACGCCTAGCCTCTCTTGCCCTGGTAGTTGCAGTTGAAAGAGTAGAAGCAGCAGAACTTTTCCTGGTCCTGTTGATGAAATCAGGAAAGTAAATGAAGCCCCGAGCTCCAAAAGTATAACAGAAGAAATAAATATACAATGATGCGAAAAAAATTACCTTATATTACCTTTGTTATTCTATTTTAAAAAATGAAAAAGAAAAATAAACATGGTTCAATGTTATCATCTACGGTAATATTTTTGAGTCTCTAAATCAGACACAGGTGTAATTAAACAGGGGGCTTTGCTATTCACATTGAAGAATCTAATCGATAATTTGGCCAAAGAAATGAGGCATGAGAGCAATTCATTTGTGGATACAATGGCCGACCAGGTCAAACAATACGGATGGTTAGAAAACAAATCTTATCCAGACTCGGCCGGCCGACCTTACTGCAGAGGCAGCAAATGCTACTAAGAGAGATACGAGTTTGAATGTGACACTGATTCTTCAATCCCAGTGGGGCACAGGAAGGTAGGGTGTGTCAAACTTTACTGACAAATAACCTTGTGATTCAAAGTTTACATTGTTCTACATGAAAACAATAAATTCATTTATTGTGAATATTATGATGCAGACTACAATTATAAAAACCAAAAGAGCATTTAACTGCTAGTCTTTTGCAGAAGAATATAAAACAGCACGATTATTTAATACATGTAAGATTATGGAAAGACCACTGTGTCTCTCGGTTTTGTTCATTATAACATGTGAATATGTGATGAAGCCAGAACCCATCCTCCGAGTCAAAGAAAAATGATTCAGAATATATGCAAATGCACGTTAGATGGATGCTCTAAATCTTCCAAAGTATATAGTAATGTATATGTGATCAAGGAAAATAACGTACCCTGTGGTGTATGCACTCATTCCACTAAAATTACTGCTAGCTTCTGAAGCAGCATCATCTTCAAGATCACTACCTTCACGTTTCTCTGACTGGAGCTTTGCCGCGAGAAGTAATCTTCTTTGTCGAACAGCCAAGTAACGGGTCAAGTATTTTCCTACTTTCTCTAATCCTTCTTCATATTCATTGATAAGCGTGCTTGCACATTCAACAGATGCATCCTTGACAACCTTAACTAAGTCCTCTCTTCTATGCATATAAACAACCCTCATAGCCTCCTCCCAATCCCTTGCAGAAATTAATAAATTCACACCAGAGTTGACATCTCCACAGTACTCCAGGGCAATTTTGGCAGCTTCACCGGGTTTACCTAGTGCTTGAAGTTCTTCGCAAAGCTCACCAGCAAGATGCAGTACTTCATCCTTTCCCAGATTAAGTAACCCAGCAACTGTAAGCACCCCACTCCAGTTATTGATAGCACGATAAGACTTCAGCGCCTTATCCAGATCGAAACAGGACAAGTAAATTGTTGCAGCATCTTCAAAACATTTTTCACCACTAAGATAATCACCCCAAGCCTCAAGGAATGGCATCCTCTTGGCAGGGTCAGTAAAAAGTTGAAGAGCCAAGGGAAAAAGTTGAGGATTTTTTTTCACTAGTGTCATACAATCGTCATAATAAGAATCTCCAGCAGAAGCAATATGTCTGAGAGCCTTTTCAAACCTTTTCAGCCTAAGGTCGATATTATATTGCATTAATGGTGTAGGCATACGCTCCAACTCTTGCAAGAAAGGAAGAAATTCTTTTGGATCTTTTTGGGCATTCAATGCCACAATAGCTGTGAGTTTTAAATCATAAAGACCCAAAGCAGCATCATAGACAGCATCCCCATCAGCCAACCATAATAGATGTTTCAAAGCTTCTTCAGCAGAAGGGTAAGAGATTCGCTTGTGGTCATCAGCATGAGACAACTCCTTTTCACGAATAACTTTTACTCTCTTTAGAGCATCTTCAAGTAACGGAGGCTCACTCCGAGCAAGAGTGGTTAATATGCAAAGTTCCCTTGCAGGACTTTCTGTAAAGTGCTCCTCAAGTGCTTTCCTTATGGCCATCAGAACTGAAGAAACCTTGTTATCAGCAGGACAATTTTGGAGGTCTCCAGCTAGCATAACATTAGCAACCTCTGAACAGGGAACAGATATATGAGTTTTGTAAAGTTTCTCTATGACATTTTCATTCTTCACAGAACAAACAAACTCAGTTATGTATCCCAGATTGTTGACCTGCCTAACAAATTCAAAAGCTGATTTTGAAAATGCTTGCCAACCACAGTAATCAACAATAACATTGAAATCTATCCTATGCCTCCTGACCATAAGTAATGCATCTCTAAATCGCTTTTGAATTAAGGCATTAATGATAGAAACCAAAACCAATTTTCTAGGGTATATACATTCGAGGTTTCCCCGAGTAGTTTGCAGTATAGTGGCAGCTTCGTCTCCATGTAAAACTCCAACAATTTTAGCTCCTCTCTCCCATATATGTATGTAGTTTTCATTTTCTTCCCTCTTTCTGCTATTAATGCGGACAAAATTCCCATACTTTGAGTCAAACTCCCCGTTAAATATATCACCAATGTCAACAATAAAAAGCAGATCTTGTTTAGTTGCAAGAAGTAGATGCGTAGTAACTTGGTCTTCCAAATTTGAGTAAAATGAGAAACTACTGCAGTTGTTGCAAACTATTATCCCCCCGCTAGCATGCAATCTGCCAATCTCATCCAGTCCAAAAAGCACTGGTTTTGACTGGCCAGCACTTCCGACCAGTGCAACACCCATCCAAGGGCAGGCTGCAGAAAAACCTTGATATTCTTGTTCTAGAGATCCGCCACCAGTGCCCATTTTTGATAAATACTCTTTGATTTTCCCCCCAGAAAACTGCATATATGCAGAAAATTTACTAGCAGGATTTGGAGCAAGGCCAATAACAAGCTCTTCGATGGTATTTTGCTTTGAAACTGTTGCATGCCAGCCTGAACATGTCAGCAATCCTGGAACAATATCCTCAGAGCATTGAAGTTCTATTTCCTGCAAATAGAAGCCTGGAAGTACACCCTCATTCAGTGAGGTTTGGAATAAGTCGTTACTGTGCCTGAAACCATAATGTGAAACAGATAATAGCGTATGTGAATCCAACCATACAAGATGTAATATGGATCCAAACAACATTTCAGTATGAGAGGCTTCAACACTGAATTCTTTCCCCTCTAGTTCTTCCCAGGTTTCAATTGATGGAAGCTCTACAACACATAAACTACCATCTGAAAGAGATACAGCTAACTGGTTCTTGGAGTTTTTACAATATACAGCCATACCCCGAACATGGGAAGAAAATTTTAAGCTAAATAAACACATAGGAGGTGGCATTAATGATAAGGAGAGTGGTGTTACGTGAATATTGGAGCCATCGATGACTAGTGCGACAGAATTTTCCGTAACAGCCGTGATCCAAACAAAGTTGTAAACTGTAACCTGACCACCAAGAGTCCAAGAAATCAACTGCAAAGGTTTTTCTTGATTCCATATGAACCTGACTTCGTCTTGCTTCAAGTATCTAGTTTCGTGCTTCAGGTACCAATGGTTGTTGCTAAAATACCATATCTTCAGAGCATCGTAATTTTCACATTCAACAACACCTGCAAGAAGATCAGAACTGCAATTCCACTTCAGAAATTTTACCTTTGCATTAATTCCTTCACCAACACTAAATTTGCTTCTTTCTAATCCATTTCTCTCAAAGAAAACAATGGAAGGGCATTCATTTTCAGCTTTTCTGTCATATACAGCTGCAATTTTGGCACCACTGGGCATCCATTCCAAAACAGCTCCAGCAAAAGCTTTTTCCTCCGAAGAAGCAAGCAATGCCCCCGAATCTCTATCCCAAATCTTAAGTTTCCGCGATAAATTAGAAGCACACACGCTCATCGTAGCAAAGTATTTTCCATCTCCTCGCCAAGATATAGGATACTGCTCAAACCCACCCTCCAGGAATTTTTCTCCATCTGAAAAACACATTACAATCATTATTTTGAACCAGCTCTACATAAAAAGAGAACTAAAACAACCAATTTGCAGATAATTATACAGCTACAAGGCACAAACATTCGCTTATACTTCATGTGAATAGTTCAAAAAGCTTAATATTATATATATATATATAGGTCCAATTGGGTTAAACATCTTAAGAAACACTTACCGAATATGGGAAAGAAATATTAAAACAAACTTTCAATAACTATAAGTTCTTTAAACAGAAAATTCTCATACAAGTTGAAAATTGGTTCTGCATGTCAATTTTTTCATGAACTGTGATTAACTTCTCTTGGCCATATATAAACTTAGGATCTTGCTAATGAGTGCCTCGGGCACTCTTCAAACATTCCATTTAAGGAAATTTTGTATTCAAAAAGTTAAACACTACAATTTCCAATGCGTTGACTTTACACATTTCCATAAAAATTCTATAAAAACTTACTGTTTAAGGTGCTTAAAACGTGCGTTAGCATTTTCATTAAACTTATAAGAACTTTTTAGTAACCGAACCACAATAAACTTCGTGCCTTTTTTCATAGACTTATTTGAACTTATCTAATGGCATAAACACTTGCGAGGCTATTCGGGAAACAACTTATGAAATGCGTTGTTTTTAGCTTATTTTCATAATCTCTCAAGAATGGCTTATGAAAACAGCTTATAACTTATATGAAGATAGTAGGACTTTATTTCATCATTTGTTATAGAAAGAACTTATACATAAGCACTTATATGATAAGTGTCTATGCTATAAGCGCTTACTTAATTTGTTTATACAAACATAGCCTTACATTAATTGAAAGAACTCCATGAATCATCCTCACAAAGTGGGCAACATCACAAAACAGAATAAATTATCATACAAACTACACTTAATTAAATCAATCTTATAAAATTGGGAAGAAAGGTAGTTAGTCCTTACTTACGTGATGGCCTTCAGGAACAACATCATCATCAACAAGTTGTGTTTCATACAACAAATCCCAATCATGAGTCATAACCAAAATCTGACCAAAACCAGTAATTGCAGCAAGAAGTTCACCATCAGGACTAAGGGAAATGCAATTGACACCACCATCAACATTACCAACAACTTGAGTTACATTAGCATCAACATCAAAAAGCAATAAAAGCCCATTCGAAGTTCCAAGAAGAATCGCTTCTTTCTCCATGAGATAATCAAAAGAAGTAACATTATCATCAGGTTCAAGATCAACGCTTCCATAATCCGTAGATAACAATGAGTTCTTACTCCAAGCTTCTTTTACCTGCAATAGACAACATAGAAGAATAAATAATTCAGAAATTTTGAAAAATGGATGCTATTATGAGAGAGAGAGAGAGATTGGAAACGGACGTGGAAGGAAGAGAGATGAGAAGTGTAGATGAAATTGTGGGAAGAGAGGAAGAAAAGACGGTTGCGTTCGATATCTAAGGCGGAGAATCGTAAAGTTTCGTCATCGGAGTTTAATCGGAGAGACAAAGGAACCTCACGGAAGAGTTTTAAGTTTTTCATTTTTTTGAAACCCTAAAACCCTTCGCCGCCGGTCAGATACTTAACCGATGGTAGGGTTATGATTTTAACACTCGACGAGAGAGACAACCTTTTCTTTTTTGTTGGTTACAGAGCAGTAGAATTAATTAATCAACATGTTTGTCAAAAAAAATAATAATAATAATCATAATGTAAAAAAGGATTAAATTAATTACTGTAATCAATTTATTCATCTTTTCTGTTGATTAAAAATTCAATGTTTTCTTGACAAAAAAAATAAAAATAAAAAATTCAATGTTTTTGCGTTTTTTAATAAAAATTCAATATTTTTACATTTTTTACAAAAAAATAAGTGTTGTAGTTAATTACTTCGCATATATTAATGTACAGTTTTAACTATTAATATTTGTAGTTATTTATTATTTTGACTATTAATATTTTTTTTTCTAAAACGACAAATAAAAAAGAACGTAGGAATTATTAACATTTATCCTTATATATTAATGAAAAAAATTTAGTTAAAATGAAGATCAACATACATTGTGAATGATGCACATATCAAACTATGACACTTATTTTGAGATAAAGTGTTTTCATAATACAATTAAAATGTTTGTATAGCGACATTTGACATCTATGATATTGATATTAGTCATTGCTAATTAAGAATCTCAAAAATATGCTAAAGGGTACACATAAATTGTTCAAAAGTCATCGGCAAAAATTGGCAAATCAACACTATATTTTAAAATCCAACAAATTTCCTCCACATATGGCCGATGATTATGGAATCACTTGAAGTCAGAATTGACTCCAGAACCAGATTAAACCGGTGGTGAAAGTCAATATGGCCAATGATCAATAATATGGTGTTGAGATTCATTTTATATATATATATATATATATATATATACATATATATATATACAAAACAAGTGATTTATAAACATTGCATCAAATCAAATACAAAAACATGATAGAAAAACAAGTAATGTACAATATTAAAATGACCTGAAAATAACACTAAAAATCAAGCAAAGAATGTCATTACAACTTCCGACGGGTGCGCTTGGAGGCATATTTTGCATGTGAGATGAGATCGCAAGCCACGTGGTCGAAGTTTAGAGGCGGTGGATGACGACGAGGTAGGAGACAATTAATCAGAGATGGACCCGTAATAATGAGGATTGGTGTTGACAATTAACGATTTGGTAGCACAATTGAGAGAAAAAAAAGTATCAAAGGGAGGAAGACACCATGACATGATATTTTTTACTCAAATTTTCATCTTATTGCTTGAAGATTTTTTTTTTGTCAAGTAGCATAGTGGTTAGAAATTTCACATTTAAGGTGGGATGACTTTGGTTCGAATCCCAATCTCATGTGTATATAATACAATGTCTCTGCCAACTGAGTTACGCTCACGGGACTGCTTCAAGATTAATTTTATGTCAAATACATTTTAGTCAATATAATTTTCAACATTCTGTTCTTTATTCTATGTTATGCAAAACTATTAACTTTTGCAACAACAAATAAATTCAGAATGTTTCTGACACCATCAGGTAACCCCAATTATGTACCAGAATCATCGAATAAGAAATTTGAGGGCTCACAGATGGACAAGAACATCAACCGAATGTTCTTGAAAAAAGTGAGAGAATCATGCTAGTAGGGCATACCGATCTCCCCTAACCTAAAGATACCTTTTTAGTTATGAATATAACTCAACATCAACAATGAAGCCTCTAATGAGACAAAAATTGACAAAAAGAAAATGTGCAAAGACAATTGAAACATCTTACGTGGATAATGTATGTGCCTAATGCAATGAATAAAAAGTACCACAAGTCTTGAAACGATAAACACAACGTCGTAAGTAAGACAATATAAAGTTCAAGACAATAAAGATCATCATGAAATATGCATAAAAAACAAGCGAGAGTCGAGTGATCATTGATAAAAAATTTAAAAACAAGTTCAAAGAGAACCATGGATTTTAACTATGATAAAATATTGTAGTATTATTTAAATCAAATTAGTATGTGGCTGTTCAAACTAATCATTATTTAAACTTGTTATTTTTTTTTTGTCAAATAATTTAGTGACTAGAAGTTTATATTTTATAATGAACAATGAAAGAACCAAAGTTCGAACTATGATTTTGCATATTGCAAGAAATGATTGGAGTACGCTCATAGAGACTATTTTTTTTTGTTGACTAAAACATAACATTCATTCATTCAAACAAATTGATACATCAGATACAAGCACAAATTCAATAGCGCTAAAAACGAGAAAGATGAATATGCGAACAAACTAACAACATCCAAGTTAATAACATAAAATGGCATACTCAGATCTACAAATAATGTGACAAAATAAAAGTTACCGAAATACTCACGTCTTCGGATCTTCATCGTTGGTAATTTTGTCATTGATTGAATCTGTAGTTGATAAAAGTAGATCTGTCAAATTGAACCAAACGAACACCGTAAAAACAAGAAAGTAACGCCGCACAAAACGACGATCAACACAATGTCGCACAAAACAACGACTAACACAACGCCGCATAAAACGACTAGAAAATAACAAAAATTTCAAAAGAAAAAATTTGATTTAGGTGATAATAACTTATTTATTTTAAAAGAACATTAAAAAAATACTCTAACTTGTTATTTAATGTAATTTTTTTTTCATTTTAATTAAAAAATACTGTAACTTAATTATAGAATCCATTTGATATGATGTGGATGTGTTGTCCCCACTCAAGACACCCACATACTGAGTCATAGGATTTTGGAATTGCTCTTTAGATATTGGTACTTTGGATGACCTTATTTGTGAAGTGAACAAAGAACGAGAAATGGCAGTGAGAATGAACTGTTCTTCATTACAGAACAAACTCTGTTTCCTTAACCCTTCCATTCTTTCACTCCGTTCCACACTTTCTCACATGAAATCCAAACCCAATTTCCAATTTTCTCAAAACCCTTCTCGAAGAGCTTTATTCTGCAACTGCGCTACTTCCACTCCTTCAAATGACGAACCTTTTGTCCTCACAACCCCTCTCTATTACGTCAACGCACCTCCTCATATGGGTAGCGCTTACTCCACCATAGCCGCCGATGCCATTGCTCGTTTTCAGGTATACCCTCTTTCGTTTTACTCCAAATTATCAAACTTTTATTCAATTCGATAACTGGGTCGAGTTTGGAATTTGAAATAGATACATTGGTTTGGAATTATTGTTGTTGTATATCATTTGACAGCGGCTATTGGAAAAGAAAGTTATATTCATCACTGGCACTGATGAACATGGTGAGAAAATTGCAACTGCTGCCATGGCCCAAGGTTCCACTCCTCCTGACCATTGCAATGCCATATCACAAGCTTACAAAACGCTTTGGAAAGATGTAATTCCACCCCTATTTTTTCATCATTATAGTCGTTGAAATTGTAAGGGTTGGTCAATTTAGTCCCTCAAGTTTACGAAATAGCAATTTAGTCCCTTAATTTGAACAATATCAGCCAATTTAGTAATTCTTAGAACCACAAATTTAGAGGTTATATGCTTGTTTTGATGCAGCAAGAGACTGCTTATGCCAATAATTAGGTCTTTCAATAGTTTTGATAGATGTTTAGTAAAGCAATATTTTTATAGAAGGACTAAATTGATGTTCTTTAATTTAAGGGACTAATTTGTTATTTTGTGAATTTAAGGGACCAACTTGCTCGACCCTTAAAATTTCGAGAACCGAAATTGAAAAATTGGTTTAGTTTTTATTCAAGTTTAACAGTCTTGTTGATGTATATTATTTTTAAGTTTTTGTGTTAATTGCAGCTAGATATTTCTTACGACAAGTTCATTAGAACAACTGATAGCAAGCATGAAGCAATTGTGAAGGAATTTTATTCGAGAGTACTTGCCAGTGGTGACATTTACCGAGCTGATTATGAGGGAATTTATTGTGTCAGCTGTGAGGAATATAAGGTGATAGTTTTAACTTGAGGTTATAGCTCCTAGACTGGCAATTTTTTTCATTTTAATTTATACAAGCTCTTCACTGTATTTTGAATTTGAAGGTTATGATTACTTGTCCTCTAGAACTGCAAACAGTTCACTTTACCATCCGTCGGTGATGGAAATTTTTTGACCGATATTACTGCCTTTCTTCAAGTTTATCAGCGTAGTTTCATAGTTTTAGTTTAAGAGTGTATTGCAATTTGGTGCAGGATGAGAAGGAACTGCTTGATAACAATTGTTGTCCGATACACCAAAAGCCCTGTGTTTCAAGGAAAGAGGACAATTACTTTTTTGCACTGTCAAAATATCAAACGTCATTGGAGGAAATTTTGAATAAAAATCCAAATTTTGTGCAGCCATCTTACCGTTTAAATGAGGTAAAAGAATATGGAGTTACTTTTCTCTTGTCAGTATTATATACAATTTTCCTCTGTCTGTCTGTTACATTCCTCACATACTGCAATTCAAGCCGACTATATTAAAAGTTACTTGCAGAACTTATTTAACTACATTCACTAGAGAGTAGAGACCATTCAGAATGGAAACTTTATGATTCAAATTGATAAAGTAGACCAATCATGATGTAATTAAACTATTTTTACGTTTCTCAAGTCTTGGAGCTCGAGTTCATGACTAAGCCAGCCAATTAATACTCTTTACATCACGTGACTCTTAAAGGATAGGAATCTTCTAGAAACACTTAATTTTTTTTGTTACTACTATTATAATCTGCAACACCGAGACTCAGACATCAGATGACATGTACTCCCTCCGTGATAAAATATAAGCAAAACTCACCTTTTAGGTTCATTGCATAATTAATGTCACAGAGGGAGTATAGTTTATATGTTTATAAGGTAAGTACATTTTTCAGTAAAGTGATTTTGTGATCATAAATCTATTGGCTGTGGAAGATTGTATAAACCAATAGCATCCCAAATTGATTAAATCTATCTATTTCTATCTCTCCTTAATAGTGTGTTTCTCTTTTAGGAGAACTTCAAATGAGTTTTCTTTAATAATTTATTTTTGTTTAAAAATAATTTCTTCTATAATCTATATAAATTTCAAGGTTCAAACCTGGATCAAAAGTGGCCTGAGAGACTTTTCCATTTCCCGAGCATCGGTTGATTGGGGCATACCTGTTCCGAGTGACAAGACTCAGACCATATATGTATGGTTTGATGCTTTACTAGGGTAAGATCTTTTATTTTATAATAAATCCGTGCTTCTCCAACTTTCCCTGGTTCTATTCTAGTATAAGATTTTTTGTTTCCCTGTATGAACAATTTATAAAGAAAAATGCACACTTCTGCTATATTGTATAATATCTTTCATTGATTGAACTGTCAACTACCTTGTTAAAATCTCGTTGAATACTTTCTTTTCATTTCTTTTTACGTGTGCAGCTACATATCAGCACTAGCTGATGACCAGGAACAACCTGATTTACTAAACGCTGTTTCTTCAGGTTGGCCAGCTACACTGCACTTGATTGGTAAAGTATGTTTCCTCCTTTCCTTTGTATTTTTTTAAAAAAAAAAATTACTCTCTCTCTCTCTCTCTCTATGTGTGTGTGTGTGTGTGTGCGTGCGCGCCTATTTTAAACACACATTTAGTCACTTTCCCTTTCTTTTAAGTGAGAAATATAGAATTTCTTTGCTCTCAAACCGCCAAGGTAGAAGGATGTCATGTTTCCTTCTTATTTTCTTTCTTTTGGCTACCATTTTTATCCATCCATCATAGTTCTCTCTTATAGCTGACCCCAACTACTAGGAAAAGGCTGTCATGTTTGTTCTGTCAGAATTCCTTTCTACTCTGTATTATCCATCTTGGGCACTTGAACACTGAATCCATCTCTATTTTTGTGACGGTTTTGTTCAACCCTGTTATGATTATTATTAAAAGAGAAGACAGAATAACAAAGCATTCAGGTTTAATATTTCATTAATGATTTTGTTACTCTGTAGGATATTCTACGTTTCCATGCTGTTTATTGGCCAGCTATGCTGATGTCTGCTGGACTAAGCCTTCCCAAAATGGTATATGGCCATGGTTTCTTGACAAAGGTATTTGTACTAGAACCTATTTATTATCTTATGTTTCTCCATGAGGTAACTTGGTAGTAAGTAGTAACTTTGTTAAGTTCCACTCTTATATTGAAGAGATTCTAAGTGTCAAATCTGAGCAAAACCAGGGCCAGAAATTATGTTTTTCTCCTCTCTTTTTGTGTGTTTTGACTTTTGATAGCTTGGCCATTTTTAACATTATTCATTATCTTGGTAGCTTGGCAATAGCAATGTTTGTTCAATAACATTGAGGTGGTGGAAGAAAAAACTCAAGTTTAATGATAATATATTAATAATAGTAATTATATTCTTTTGTTAAATTACCTCAATGCTTGAAATGTATTTCTTGGAAAATAAGAGCTCAATAACTATACGCCAATAGTGTAAGCAAGTTTTCTACAAGCGTTCAAATGTTCTATCATATTTCACCATCTTTCCATATCAAAACATTACTTCTTAAAATCTGTTTAAAATGTGGTAAGATGGTGGTATATGATTGGATGCCATTGTAAACTTGTTAAGATTATCAGTGTGTAGTTATTAAACTCATAAAACATTGCTGTAGGATTTCACCATTTCGTTCATGTTGAGTATATTTATTTATACTCAACATCAACAATAGTAATAGTAATTCGATAGTTGAAGACCATAAACTATTTTTTGGCCTTCTGTGACTAAGCAAAGTTTTACAAATCTGTTTCTTATTTTAGTTTTATTTCATGCAGCAATGCTTTTTATTTTGAAAATGTTAGGATGGCATGAAGATGGGCAAGTCACTAGGAAATACGCTTGAACCAAACGATTTGGTTAGTAAATTCGGGACAGATGCAGTTAGATACTTTTTCCTCAGAGAGGTGGAATTTGGCAATGATGGGGACTATTCAGAGGAACGTTTCATCAATATTGTAAACGCACATCTTGCCAATACAATTGGTACTTTGAGCCTTTCATCGATTGTAATTTTCAGTTACAGCAAATTGGTTTATTTTTCATTTTTACTACAATTCTAGTGCTAACTGTGATATGCATCTCTTCCACTATTTTGGCAGGAAATCTTCTTAATCGTACTCTAGGACTTCTGAAAAAGAACTGCCAATCAACTCTTGCAGTGGATTCAGCTACGGCTGCAGAAGGAAGTGCATTTAAGGACAATGTAGTGAAGCTGGTAAAGTCTCTAGGAAACTCTTGTATTTCTATAATATCTATATTAAATTTTATAGTATGCCCTTTTGCAACAGTTTGATGTTATGCTATCCCTTAATTCGATGACTATGGAAACCATTTTGGCACCATTGATTTACCTGGTGCTGAAGGCTGCTTATTTGCCTTGCAGATGATATTGTAATTTATTATCCTAAATGCTAGAAATTCCAAATTAAACTAAATTGTTTTCACATTTGGGAGAAGAGCTCTTTGGCAGAGTTGATTTGAGGATGGGTACCAACTGTTTCTTCTATTTTGTCATGTGTTTTCCTTGGTATTTGAACATGATAAAAATAATTCACCAGCCACTGGATTTGTTATAGGCTAGTTACAACTCTACATCTGTTAAAGCCAATAAATTTTTATTGACGCTGAACAAAAAATGAGATAATTATTTATTTGTTTACATGTTATAACACTAAATTATTAGATCCGTTTTATATTCTATTTTGTAATAGAAACAAACTAATCGTTAGTTTGTGTTCTAAATTGTAGTTTTATAATTGCTAAATTCGCATATTTTAAGTCCATCTTTCCACCACTGTTCATAAGTTGCGGGAGTTTGATCAATATATACATTTGTAGGTTGATAAAGCTCGTGTTCACTATGAAAATCTCGCCCTGACATCAGCTTGTGAGGCTGTTATGGAGATTGGTAATGTTGGTAATTCCTATATGGATGAGCGTGCTCCTTGGTCTCTCTTTAAGCAAGGGGGCACTGCTTCTGAAGCAGCTGCCAAGGTATTTTCCTCAAAAATGTCACATCATTAGATTAATCGAGGCATTTCATTTACAAAAAATATTTTTAACATTATTTTAAATGTTAAACACCCTATCCTATGGTTCATTTTCACTAAATCTTTACTTGACATTGGATCAAATTAAATCCAAACACTAAAGACCCTATGGTTCATATATTGTCATCAGCAATTGAACTTTGATTTTCTTGTTAACCAAGCATAATTAGCTTAATCAACGTGTCACTTAGTCTCCTTTGTGTTGAAGATAAGCAAGTATGCCTAAAGAAGAATTTTCGCTTATGATGTTCGAGCAGGACCTTGTAATTATATTAGAGACAGTGCGGATCATTGCCATTGCACTATCTCCTGTTACGCCAAGCTTGAGTTGGAGAATATATGCACAACTTGGCTATTCTCGGGACCAATTTGATGCGGCAACATGGGTCTCTCTCTATATCTATCTATTTATCTATATATCTATTTATCACTCTCTCACGCACAAACGCACACAAATTATGTTATGTGTTTGATTTAAGTTGTTTTGCATTGTAGAGAGACACCAAATGGGGTGGACTTAAGGGTGGCCAGGTCATGGCTGAAGCTCAACCAGTGTTTGCAAGGATTGAAAATGAAAGTGAAGTGGGAGACAAAGGTGTTGCAGTCAGTAAGAAGACTCCAAAAAGTAAGAAGACAAAGTCGAAACAAGCTCAAGAAGTTGTTGGAGCTTAGATGTTTTGCCCTATCCTTAATTTATTTTTGTTTTCACCAACTTATGTAATGTAAAACTAATTCTTTTGCTAATACACAAATATTTATATTATTTGGGTACATACATATGCAGTAAGGTATTGATGCGTATCATGCATGTGTATGTATAGAAATTTTGAAGGGAAATTTCCATTTCTTTTTTGGCAATAAAGTTGTGGTTTCAAGAGATGTCATCTAATGCAATATGCTATTTAGAGCTGTCAAAACGGGCTACCCGGCCCGGACAGTTTTCGGGCTCCGTCGGGCCGGGCTTTCTTAAAAGCCCGGATAAAATATGGGCTGAATAAACACTACCCGAGCCCGGACCTAGTGGCATGCATGCACATATAGGCTATACATACTGCTATAGCAACCAACACATTACCCAATTCAAGATTCTAAAGGTTGGCTATCATTTTCTTGACAAAGGAACCAAGGAAAGGAACCAACACATATTACTGTGATAGCAGTAGCAGTAGCAGTAGCACAATGTGCCTAATTCACCAAAAACATGTACTGCTTGGTTGCATTTGGATAGGCACAAATTAAAATCCTCAAAATAGGATAATGTAACATAACAACACTAAACTAACCCACTTATATTTTATTTAATTTTTTTAATTATAATTTATTCGGACTTCGGGCTACCCGCGGCCCATCCGGGCGAGCCCATATTTTAAATGGGCACAATCGGGCC
This sequence comes from Trifolium repens, assembly GCA_030408175.1. Lineage (NCBI taxonomy): Eukaryota > Viridiplantae > Streptophyta > Magnoliopsida > Fabales > Fabaceae > Trifolium > Trifolium repens. The sequence goes on along the minus strand of CP125837.1, from coordinate 65,613,937 downwards.
GGGCTAAAAAGTCTGGAAAAAATATGGGCTCAAATTTTAAGGCCCAAACCCGGAAAAAATTCGGGTTTTCGGGCCGGCCCATTCGGACTAGCCCATTTTGACAATTCTAAGTGGAACTGGTATGTATTTAGCCTTTGGTTGCCTGGCTTAGCATGTCTTGTTATTAAAGAGATTCTTAATAAAAAATTTGCTATTTCAAAACAACTACGTAAGCTTCATCGGTGTGGTTGCTGCAGATATGAGTTGAGAGGAGAGAATAAAGATGATGAGAATAAAATAAAAAAGAATTAGGTGCTGACAGTACATGATAAAATTTATAGAACTTCAATATCTAACCGTTAAAATAAAAAAAATCCGACTAGCGCACGGTGGGAGACCTATCAATGTCTCCCACAAGCCATTCAACAAAGTTGTCTATAACTATATTGTTGGCACTATTTTTATCACACATTTGTTAGCATATTGTTGCAACAAGATCAAATCACAAGTATTGTTGAAATATATTCAGTGAGACTATTAAACAAAATTGAACAAAACCAATCACAAGACTTTTAAATCACAAGACTATTCAACATATTATTAGTATCCAATTACAAGTATATTGTTGAAATAGATTGTGTGAGATCTTTACGAGAGACTATAACAAATGTTAATTTTGATATAACAAATGTTTTGTTTAAATCACAAGACTATTCAACAAAGTTCACAAGACTTATAACATGTTAATTTTGATATTGAAACACATTGAGTAACCTATACTGGTACCTCATCTAAATCTGAAAATTCGTAGGGGCAGACAAATCGGCCTATCACAGGTCCGTAGTATTTCACCTGATGCTCTACTGCTGCAATTTCGGTTAATATATGGAATCTCTTCACCTTGTTTACAACCTGGATATAAACAAAACAAAACATTAAATATTTAATTCAAATAAGTATAAAAGAAGAACAATAGGTAAATACATGTCTGTTATAATTGAGCTGACAAATCCTATTTATGAATGGACAGTCTTTGTCTAAAGTAACTCCATTTTTTCGCATGAAAACCAGAGCTCTTTCGGTTTTACAACCACGCTTCTTTTGATATTTTGTTTTCAGCATGTTATTCACAAGATCCTGTCGTGAAATATTGATTATCTTTTGACCTCTAATGCATAAGCAGCAGCAAATGCAAAACATCCCTCAATATATTTTTGATCATCGACCGGTGATAAATGTTTCCCCCATTGGTCAACAAAAACTATATTATCCGGATGTTCTCCTGGATGAACTGTTTTACGTGGCGGTTTTTTATAAAACTGCAAACGATCAATGTCATCACAAGCATCCTCATTTGTCCAGAGTTCCATTGGTTTTTCTTAGGAGTCTGCATGTTCACGTTAACAAAGTAAAAAAAGTAATCACATGATACATCTTGTAACTCTGGTTGTAACACAAAATATCGAAATTTCACGACAGAATCTTGTGAATAACATGCTGAAAAAAAATATCAGAAGAAGCATGGATGTAACACCGAAAGAGCTCTGGTTTTCATGCGAAAAAACGGAATTATTTTAGACAAAGACTCTCCATTCGTAAATAGGATTTGTCAGCTCAATTATAACAGACATGTATTTACCTATTGTTCTTTTTATACTTATTTGAATTAAATATTTAATGTTTTGTTTTGTTTATATTCAGGTTGTAATCAAGGTTAAGAGATTCCATATATTAACCGAAATCGCAGCAGTAGAGCATCGAGTGAAATACTACGAATCTGTGATAGGCCGATTTGTCTGCCCCTACGAATTTTCAAATTTAGATGAGGTACCGGTATATGTTACTCAATGTGTTTCAATATCAAAATTAACATGTCATAAGTCTTGTGAACTTTGTTGAATAGTCTCTCATAAAGATCTCATTCAATATATTTGAACAATATACATGTAATTGGATACTAACAATATGTTGAATAGTCTTGTGATTTAAAAGTCTTGTGATTGGTTTTGTTCAACTTTGTTGAATAGTCTCACCGAATATATTTCAACAATACCTGTAATTTGATCTTGTTACAGCAATATGCTAACAAATGTGTGTGATAAAAATAGTGCCAACAATATAGTTATAGACAGCTTTGTTGAATTAGGGTGGTGACATTGATAGGTCTCCCACCGTGCGTGACTACGGCCTGACAAGTGCACCAGTCTGTCGCGAGTAATAATTCACACTCTACTGAGTAGAATGAGTTCGAATCCACAGGGATCGCGCCGCAGCTTCGTTAGCGTTATTTAAGTTCGTGTATTTGCATTCGCTTTGATTTTGGAAAAAGGTTTTATAATAAAAGAGCGTAATGCGTTGCAATAAATAAATAAATAAATAGATTCAGAAACATAGAGGATAGGTATGGTGGTTGAACTTACTCCCTTCTTCCTATTTGGCATGATCGGTGTATAACATAGTTAATCAGATTATTGTTTGGCAGTGACTTTTCTTTTGTTGTAGTAACACCTTACTGTTACTCTATGTATATTAAAGTTTCCCTACGCTAATAATCAAGGTATCTACGAGAGCCTAACCTCGATGTGTCACATACCCTAATTACTATGTGAGTTATTTATTATACATGCATTATTACCTTCACCCATCCAATGCCTCTTAGTATCGGGTTGTTCATCTTCAAAGTGCTCAGTTCACACCTAGTTCATGATTCCTCCTCTAATTGCTCAGTTCACAACTAGTTCAGGACGTTACCGTCTCTATACACCTAGCATTATTTACTACTAGTTCCGGACGAATATTAGGTGTCCCTAATATAGATTCTATGAGCTCTCCCGCTTATCCGGCCAGATTATGAGAATACGTTGTTAAAGTGCAAGAAAGTAAATAACAAACATAATACTGAAAATCATTTATTATAACTTGAGACTCAACCACACACTCCAAATATTCATAGGGGAGTTCATCGTCTCCACCACAACCTAAGGCATCTATTACAAAAGACTACATATTTAAATTACAATAAAAAGAATTATAACCTAGACATAAAAGCCTAAAGAAAACATACCTTGCTGAGTTAGTTTTCCCGTAAGGGGAGAAAACTATGCCCAATAGAGCTCCTCTGAACCTCTCCTTATAGTAGAGAATGTTATACAATTTCTGAATGAATTAAACAATGACAGGAGGGCTCTATTTATAGTTTTCGTAACGGGCCTCAGCAAGGCATCGTACTGCGATAGGTCCATCGCAGCACGATGTGAAGATTTAGTTCAATTTTATAACTGATCCTGTGCATTTCATCAGCTTGGTCGCCAAGTTAAGTCATCGTGCTGCGATGGCACTCATCGTGCTGCAATGAACATATTTTCTTCAGATTTATTCTTCTGTTTTCTTGGCCAGCAAGCAGCTTCCATCGTGGCACGATGGAAGCCATCGTGCTACGATGAAATGCTCATTTTCTTCACTTTTTGGGCTTTTTCTTGTCTTTTGGCATCTTGGACCTTGTCTTGATGCTTTTCTCTGATTTTGTAGGTTTTCCTTCGTATTTGGGTATGTGTTGGTCATTTTACTACTAATAATACTACTAAAAATACCATAGAAATTCCTGTCATCAGTGCGTTAGTCAGATTTTTTTATTTTAACGGTTAGTATTGAAGTTCCATAAATTTTATCATGTACTGTCAACACCTAATTCTTTTTTATTTTATTCTCATCATCTTCTTTATTCTCTCTCCTCTCAACTCATATCTGCAGGAACCACACCGTTGAAGCTTACATAGTTGTTTTGAAATAGCAAATTTTTTATTAAGAATCTCTTTAATAACAAGACATGCTAAGGCAGACAACCAAAGGTTAAATACATACCAGTTCCACCTAGAGCTGTCAAAATTGGCTAGCTCGAATGGGTCGGCCTGAAAAGCCCGAATTTTTTCCGGGCTTGGGCCTTAAAATTCAGCCCATATTTTTTCCGGACTTTTTAGCCCGGCCCGATTGTGCCCATTTAAAATATGGGCTAGCCCGGATGGGCCGCGGGTAGCCCGAAATCCGAATAAATTATAATTAAAAAAATTAAATAAAATATAAGTTGGTTTGTTTAGTGTTATGTTACATTATCCTATTTTGAGTATTTTAATTTATGCCATCCAAATGCAACCAAGCAGTACATGTTTTTGGTGAATTAGGCACATTGTGTTACTGCTATCACAGTAATATGTGTTGGTTCCTTTCCTTGGTTCCTTTGTCAAGAAAATAATAGCCAACCTTTAGAATCTTGAATTGGGTAATGTGTTGGTTCCTTTTCTTGGATCAGTATCATCACTGCTATAGCAGTATGTATAGCCTATATGTGCATGCATGCCACTAGTTTAGTAGCTTATAATGATCTGCATTTTGTTCGAGCAGTGTACTTAGTACTAATGTAATAGAATTACTAGTCTCTGCTTTTTTTTTTTTTTGCTTATTTCCTTATGAATCATGATGATGTTTTCAATTATTAGTTAATATTATAGTTCTTCTCAATTGAAACTTGAAAATGTATTTTAAATGAATGTCGACAAGCTTCATGTGCAAGTGCAAGAGCTAATATGTCATTTTTAATGGATAAATATTTAGAAACAAATTTTCAAAGTTTTTTATTTTTTTTTTAAAAAAAGGAACATGACCGGACTGCCCGAAAGCCCGTATACTATAGGCCCAGGCCCGGGTAGTGTTTGTTCAGCCCTCCCGGCCCGACGGAGCCCAAAACCTGTTCGGGCCGGGTAGCCCGTTTTGACCGCTCTAATGCTATTGTTAAGAATATAGATAGATGGCAAGCAGTGCTGCATATAAAATAACGTTACTCACAGTGGCGAAGCTAGCACGTTGTCTATGTGGGGGCCAAATATATATACGAATAAAGTTTTTTTTTAAAATTAATATATTATATTTAATTTATATGCAAAAAAAATCAGAATAATTTTAATAACATAAAATGTTGAGTTCAACCACATTCAAAGAGTCCAATTGATTTGTATTGTCTTTTTTAATGTAAACAATTAATACACTTGCAATAAAATTATTGTTAATTTTATTTTAAAATCTTGATTTGATAATTTTTTTGCTGATAAAGTTCTCTTTATAGTTGTTAAATAGACTGAAAATAATAAAATAAGATGAAATATATCTACTACTTAAACAAGTAATATTTTTTTGACATATTAATCTCCTAATTTTTGACAATTAATTTTTTTATGGTAGCTAATCATATATTTTTAAGGTAGCTAACATTACATATACTAATTTATACAAAGAAAATAATAATTTTTGGGTAGCCAAAGCTACCCCATTGATACTCATAGCTACGCCCCTGGTTACTCAATTGAATCAATATAAGTTATATGGGATTAATTATGAAAAATCTTGAGTGAATATTTATTTGTAAAATTAAGGATCAAAGTTATGATTTTTCACAGGCATATTAAAATAGTGAAATTCTCATAACTTCTACACGACATTGGTGAAATTAGTGTGTATGTTCATCTTCTCTTCTTTTGGGTCCGTTTGGTTCGAAGTTTTTGGAGGGGAGGGGAGGGGAGGTGAGAGAATATTTTAAATTTTGGAGAAGTAATTTACTTTTTTACTCTTAACCTTATAAACTCAAAATAAGGATTAAATTATAATGGATATATTACATCAAAAAAAATTTAATGGATATATAACAAAAAAAAATCTAATGAGTAGAAAACCTAAATTTTTTTTGTTGTAAAAAAAAAATAAAACCTAGAATTTTAATATTCTAACAAGGATAATTTTGAATTTTAGTAAAAAAATGAGGGTAATTTTGTTAACATAATAAATCCCTCCCCTCACCTCCCCTCCCCTCCCCTCCTTCTCAATTGAACCAAACAGACCCTTAACAAAGTCCCGACCCACAAAACAAAACTGCAATACAAAGAAAATTACCGAAACAGAACAAATTCACTTCATTCGTTGTTGGAGAAAAACGACAATACAAAATTTAACTAGGTACGTTGAATCTGATCACTCTATTACAATGCTAGATTTTAGTTTCATGATGATGACATTAATTATTTGTTCATACCTTAGCGAATGATGATTTCGGCTTTATCTATTTTTTTAGTTCAATTTTTCATAGGAGAAAAAGAGAGATTACCAGAAGGATTGTGTTTTGCTTTCAGATTCTTAGATCTAATTCCCTTTGCTAATGAGAATGACAATTCGTTTTACACATATTATATTTTTCATTTGAGAAATACTCTCTAAAGATCGCATAGCGGAGTGGATATCGCGTTAGATTCCGAATCTAAAGGTCGTGGGTTCGAATCCCACTGCGATCACTTTCTCTTTTTTATTTCATCAGTAAACTAACTCATTTGTTTAGGAACATATAGTTTACCATTGTTTTATGGTTTGAGGGTGAGAGTTCATAATGTACAGCATATGTCAATATATAAGTTAAAAATATGGCAATTTCAGTGGTCCTTTTCATTCCATAAAATTGTCCTTTTCATATTTTGAATCATACAATTAAGTGGAAAAGAAAACCATAAAAATTATATCTAGGCATTTAAAAATGGTAGTAGTATTTTACAGCTAGTTTATGTGTTCAATGAATGATGTATGTCCTTACAGCTATCATGTTTGGAAAGAATTAGCTAAAGACATAGGTTTGGTGCTCTCTTTCAGTTGTCTGCCTATTTTGGATATATTTTTGTAAAGTTACTCTTACATGACTATATGAGGGATCTGGGTTTGGTGTTGTATAAAAAGCACGCGGTTTCACGCTGTGGTACATCCTGACCGTCCGATCACGATCTAATGGATCAGATCTATAGTGATTGTTTTTTACTGTATTTAATATAAGTCGTTGGATGGTGATCGGACCGTCAGGATGCACCACAACGTGAAACTGCGTGCTTTTTGCACAGCAGGAAATCCAAATTCCTATATGAGGTGGTGGGTTTGAACTTTGAAATATGTTAGAAACACTGATTGCCTTTATCAAAGGTTTGGTGGCCATCACTAAATTTTCCCTTGGCGTTTACATATGTATTAACTGAGTTTGTCGGTAGGATAAGCATCCGTGCTTGTTTAGATTGGTGGTGAGATTGACAGAATCAGTGAGCCACCACAATTTTGGCAAAAACTATACTTTGGAGATTTACAAAATCCCGGTACCACCATGAATTGGCCAAACCTTCTTCTGAATCCAAATATACAGGTCTCAAATGAGAGTCTAGGGAACTCAAGAAAAACTCTCTTTGATAAAGTGTCTTGAATAATTTTTTTTAGCAAATAAGTATAGCTAAAGAGACAAATGTGATGCTCCTCTCTGTCCACAGTTTGCCTATTAAGGATCCCTCAATTGCAAGGTTCCGAAAGGTGGGCTTGAAATATGATTGAAACATTGATTGTCTTTATCAAAGTTTGGTGGCCATCACTTAACTATCACATGGCGTATACGCATTATGGAAATGGATTCTCTGCAATCAGTAGTTACCGCAAAGGTGATCCAAGCCCTTGAACAAATTAAATGGTCCAAATCTCAAAATTATGTTTTAACTATCAAGTATCAACCAATGGATATTTTTATGCAACCAGTGCGGATAGAAACGATGACAACTCCAACTGCAGTTCACATACGTCAAGCGGTTTCACATTGTGGGAAGAGTCACGATAGGTATGCCAGAATCACGGTGACTCACCGTGATTTTACAGGAGTTACACTCTGTAGCTTCTGTAAAATCATGGTGAATCACCGTGATTCTGACATATCCACCGTGATACCAAACATAGGCTTAGATTTGCATTTTGCTTGACAGTGTGAATTTAGGATTCCTTGGCGGCAGGGAATCCGGATTCATGAGCATAACTGCATTAGAGACTCTCAATAATAATTTGTTTTAGCTTTGAAGAGGTCTGAGATGAAACTCTTGAATAAAAAAATGTAGTAAGAAACACTTTTTTCCTGTTTGGTTTCACTGGAATCTAAAAACTAATAGGTATACATGATTTTGGAGTGTGGACACGGATGATGTTGAAGTTTTTCTTCCTTTTTTGAGACAGTGATGGTCCTGATGTGACTGATAGTGTGTTTCTAGAAATGTCAGCATGAAAAAGTCACTGCTATGCTACATGCATTCCCATTGTGAAGAAGATTACAAGGGATTTAAATCCTCCCAACTTGAGGGGTCATGTTCATCATTTTACCTAATTTGAAATTCCATTTACATATCATAGAAGTTGTTAAACTCGATTAACTTTAATTTAATGGTGAGATGTTAAACATAAACCCTCGAAACATGAGAGGATTCAAATCTGATTTTGATTATAAGAAAGCCTGTAATTATGCTGTGAAGAGTGCGTTATACAACGCCTGCTTTTAATTAGAAAATAATGATTAATGTAATCAAGATCATTGTTCTGGTGTAAAAGAAACATGTGGTTTTTATGGGAATCCCTAGTATAATTTTTAGTGGTTTATGTATCATCTTCCATAAGCTGCATCATTTTGGATTACTAACACCGCTAATTTGTAATTAGTGAGTTGGAGAATATAAAGCAGTTCAGTCATTGATGTCTTCTATGTAGTGATTGTAACTATTCCATGTTGAATTAAGTAGCGAAGATAATATATATCTTCTCCTTGCTTATTTGATCTGACATATTTGCATTAGCAGACAGCATTGCAATTGTCATTCTGAATGAAGAAAGGACAATTATGTGTCATCAGCAATAAATTATTGAGGAAATAATTATCTTATTTTTGTTGCAGTTTTTCAAAGTTTTTTTTAAAACAAATATTTCAGAAGAAATAAAAGGCAACATGATAAACAAATGTATAGTTGTCCAATATTATGTTGTATGGTACTGCATTTTAAATGTTACTCTGTAATTACTCTGTAATTTCAGAAGCCTGGATAGAAGAAAAAAAAAAGTAGGTTTAAATTATAATTCACCATGTTAAATATTATTCTTTTACCATGATTTAAACGATGCACAATAACTAGTAGTACATGGACACCTTAGCAGAGATAGCAGAGACATTATTTGTAGGGGCTGAATTTAGTTATGAATTCTCCACACCTAAAACGTGCAAGTCCACTTATTATTTAGTCTATTTGATAAAAAAAAAAAAAGGTATGTTAACATGTGCACTAGAGGCGAATAAGTGGGATAATCGGAATTTGAACTCCGACCTCCTGCATATATAATGTAATGTCCTACCAACTAAATTAAGTTTATGAGCCAGAAAATTATCATTTAATAAGAAAGAAAAGTTAATACTTAAAACATTGAATGTACAAATTACAAGATAATACTTTCACATATATTTGTTTGACATGTGTCTTTAGAGCATATGTTGACATTTTTTTAAAAAAATAGCAGTATATATGATAATGTGACATCAAATGAGTTTTTTTTTTTTTTTTGCTTTCGCACCGGTTCCGACCCACCAAAGGTGGGCGACTAATCCGGCTCGTGCGTAGAGGCATGCGCACTGGCCAAACGTTGTTCCCCCTGGGAATCGAACCCGGTATTCCCCGGATACGTCCTTGGAAGGAGCTCCTTGCCACTTGAGTCCAATCAACTTGGTTGACATCAAATGAGTTTAAAACATTCTTAGCACTTGTTTAAAAAACAATTTCTATACACTCCAAACATTAGTAATCATTCTCAACCAAATGGTGAATGATTTTGATTTTTGAAAGTTAAGACCGTCTAAGTGCGGGTGTGGTATTGGTATTGGTATCCGGTACAGGTACTGGTACGGAATATGGTATTTTTAGAAAAGTTAAGGTACAAGTATATTAATAAAATATTAGAAAAATTATTTTTTAAGCGAATTATTATCCTCATCATTTGGAGATTTACTTTTTTTGTCAACCGTCTCAACTATTTTCATCAAAAGTGAGCGATATAATTGAAATATAATAAAAAATCAAAATATTTTAAAAAAGTTTTCAACCGTCAATATATTTTTTTCCATATTCATCATCCCAAATCAATCAAATAAAAATGAATACCGATTGGTACGTACCATACAAGTATCAGATACGTACCCAGTACTAATACATACCCGAAACTGATAATTCGCTATTTTTGAAGTAGACATGCATCATTGGTTAGGACTTCCGAGTTAGCAACATTCCCTCCTCCAATACTTATTCTTCTCCTGTAAAATTTATTATTTCTATTTGAAAGTTAATTTTTTATATGCACTTACTCCCGGGCTTAGAAATTCAAAGCAACTTAAAAATGGGTTTGCATTTTGAAGTGGAAAATGGGATTGTACCCAACTTGTTTAATCTTGGTATTGATTTGTCAATTCATTAACCTTAGGTCAACCTGTCGATTTTCATTCATTGATAAAAATTTCCGCTTATAATTCCAAACGTGGTGTATACTCCATATTTTTATTTTATTTTTATTTTGGTCCATGTTTTTAATTCCTTAGGACCATGTTTTTAATTTAAATCATGTAAGTTGCTCACTAATACTTTAAGGCATATATTTTTTTATCAAGTAACATAGTTGTTAGAAATTTAAACCTTAAGATAAATAAATAGAGTCTACTATTTTAAAAATTATTAAAAGGTTTAATCAATTACTATACAATATAACTATAGTAGTAGTACTTACTTTCTTCGCAAAAATCAGTACCTTTTAACAATTCTTTGATCAATGTCCTAATTCCTTTCATTTTGATAATCAGTTTAATCAATCAAATTGAGACGCTATCTAATGAGTTTGGAAGGAAAATAAAACTAACCAGCTTATAATAAGTGGAAAAATCAGTAGAATTATTGGAATTGGAATAGGGTACAAATACTTTTGCTACTACTATAGTCTACTGGAGTATAGTATTGACTCAAAAATCAAAGTCACGCTCATATTTTTCAACTCAGAGTTCTTCTGCCAATCATATTGGCCCAAATCAAATCACATCCTATTGAGAGTACCAATAAAACAATGCTCCCGGTCCCACCCAAAATATTCCCTTCTATCTCCTCCCATTCCCGGCATTTCCCCCTACGACGTCGTTTCCACGCAAAACTCATCGGAGGAAAAGATCCATTCATTCATTCATTCATTCATTGATTCAGAGATGAAAACGAGAACCGTTGATTATGAAACAGACGAGACGGAATCCAGATAACAAGGACGTAAACCCTAGAAACAGAAACGCCGCGTATCCTAACGCTATTGCAATGTCCGATTGTACGCAGAACGAATTACTCACCGTACACGTGTCCATATCCTTTAACGTCCTCGCCATCGACGTTCCCGCCGCACTCGCCGATAATAGCAGATACGCGAACACCTGCACCACCGCCACACAATATCATCCTCCGTCACACACACATTCAGAGCACAATAATAATTAGAGAAACGAAATTGTGTACTGACCTGGTCATGGCCAAAATCAAACCAAACTTGCAACACTTCAGGAAACAGTGTTGCACCTCTTGAAATTTCCCAAACGGAAGCACACATTTCAAATAGAGAATATACAGCTACAATCGCATTCGCAGCCACAACGAATCTGAACAATTTCATCACTCAATTTCAATTCAATAATGGAATTAGATAATTAAATTTTGCTTAAAATAAAGAAAGAAAGTGTTACCGGAAGGTGTCATAGTGGTACCAGTGAGGAGAATCGGAGGTGCGAGAGGTGGTGAGCATGAAGATAGAGGAAGCGAGTGAGAATGAAAAAGAGGTGAGACGGAAAACTAAGATGAGTGAATTGAAACGACGTAGTTTGTGTTCGGCGACGGTGGAGTGGAAACGAGGTTCAGAGGGTGAACGGTTATTGTCACCGCCGTTACGAAGTGGCTGAGGGGATCGCATGGTGGTGAGAAATCATGTGGAATGGAAGAATAACAGAGTTAGTTAGTTGGTTAATAATTTGATTTTGGTTTAAGGGAAATGAATGAAAGAAAAAAGAGAGTGAGTGAGTCACGGGATAGAATAGAAGAGTGAGATATCCATGAGTTTGTTGAGTTTATGTATCTGAGTTGTTGTAAGTAAAGAAAGATATATATAAAAAAGAAGAAGAAGAAGAAGAATGTGTTTGGGTAAAAGTTGTGTTCTGTTCCAGACACAAAAGCGTGTGTACCCACCCAACCTGCTCTACTCTTGTATGTGTGTGTGCTGTGTGCTTTCTTTTTCTTCTTCCTTCTTCTTCTATCTTTTTCTTTCCGCTTTTTTTCTTTATTAATTCCTTATATCTTCATATCCTCTTTTTCATTACTGCCTTCTCTATTTCACATTGTCACTTTTTTATGCCTACCATTTCACATTCTCACTTTCTTTAAAATTATTTATTACTCCCTCCGTTTTCATATATAAAAAACAAAATAAAAAAATTTAAAGTCTTAAATATAAGCAAAAGTCTACTTCAATTATTAAGTTTTATGACATTATTCCAATTTCAACCAATAAATGCAATGTTTTACATTTTCCAAGAAGGTATAATGTGTTTTTTCTCCTCGGTTAATCTATTTTAACTACTTTCTTAAAGGAAGAGTTTTTTTGAAAATTTTCTTATATACAATACTAGAGGGAGTACTATATTACATAAAAACTCACACATAAATGGAACATCTCGGGTTCAAAATTCGAACGCTACAATTATTGCTAAAATAAAATTATTAGGACTAAATCACCAATTTGTTCTATGTAGGGATCAAATGTCTATATCGTTGAGTTTTGCAAATAGACAAAAATGCATTAATTTTAAATGAGGTCAACAACTTGGTTTTGTGGAGCAATTTGACATTAAGTCATAGAATTTAGTGACTAATTTGTTAGTAAATAATATAATTTTGTTTCGAACTAAACTCATAGATTGAGGACAAAGATTCACAGCGATGTGGATTTATGGAAAGGAATCCTCTAAAATAGAGGTGGAAACCAAAATTATTATGACGTTCAAATCAATATAACCTTGAGGTAGATGCTATGTTAGATTAATACATAGTTTGTGAGATTGTGAAGGATCGTTTATATAAGGGCAACCGATGTGGTATTGGGTCAATATGACATTGGACTAGGTTTTTGCCCAAAAGTTCACTCCATAACAAATTTAATGACTATAATTCGAGTACTAATCTAATACTCACTTCTAATTTTTTATAGGAAACAATTAATTTTTAGGTTCATTAAATAAATAGTGTATTTAGATATATTAATTATTCAATGAACAAAAAAAAATTCTTATAAAAAAGACCGCATGGAGTAATAAAATAGGTACAAGTTAACAAAATGAGCAAGTTTCTAGACATAATTAAAAATTAGGTTTTTTTTTTCTTTACTATTTGTACATTTTAAGGTTTAATTGAACATTCTACCCCGTGTATTCTTCCGACGATATTGACACGCGTCTAACAAGCAAAAAATAGGTTGACTATAATCTTATGTTGAGGATGCCCATCTCATCAACGACCTTGTTTGAGCTTGAGAATTGAGCTTCACACGCATAGAATGATTATATCATTGTTACATCAGTGAAAAAGGTACATCCGTGACCAATCGTTAGTTGGTTCAGTGGTGATTGGTGCTGAACTTGGTAGGAAGGACCACGGTTCGATTCCCCGCAACTGCGATCGAAAGGGGGCTGAAATCACTTAATGCCAGAACTGACCCCCGAACCAGATTCAACTGGTGGTGAAAGCAAAAAAAAAAAATACATCCTTAAACTATAGATAGATTTTGTAATAACACAAATTAATAGCTTTTAAGTTTCCTCGTTAATTTTTTTTTTTTGGGTACATTTTTCCACGTTAATTTATTTCCCAAATTGTTTACTTATAACATTTTTAGTGCAAGTCTCTTATGCATTCCTTAGTTGTCATGTTATCTCATATATGATATTTTGACACACTTTTTCTTACACAATACCTACACAGGGGTAGTTTTGTAATATTTTTCCTCTTCATCTCTTTTGTTTCCTTTAATTTCTCTCTCATGTGTATGTATTGTATAAAGAAAGTATGTCAAAATAACACTTATCATATTTTAAACATTGGAGAGTGATGTATCTTATACATGTGACATTTGCTTGTACACCCCTTATGAAAGGAAGAGAGGTGCAAAGTCCCTTAATAATAAATTGGTATAAAATATTACTCCATTTTGTTCATAAACTAAATAAAATAGGGTAAACAGGTCAGTATCCCCTGTAATATGGGCGAATTTTGGTTTTCTCTTCTATAAATTTTTCTTGTGTGATTTGCCCCTTGCAATGTTGATTTTTTTTTTAGTTCATTTTTACCCATGTAAAGGAGTAAATGCCAACATTGCAGGAGGGTGCAGGGGGATAAAATGAACCAGAAAAAAAAAATCAACATTGTAAAGGGAGAGTCACACAAAAAAAAATTATAGGGGAAAAATCAAAATTCGCTCACATTGCAGGGAGTATTAACCTATTTACCTAATAAAATATTATAAAAAGAAGGCGAATTTACTAAAATATGACATATGAAATCAATTCTACAGATTCATTTTAAAAATCATTACAGTATATTGAAGAAAAATAAATTTGTGTTGCTTATAAATGATGTGTCATAAGAGACCCAATCAAAAAATTTAAGCAACCTAAAAATTAAAATAAGTAATGATGCTCTTACCTTCAATTGTGAAAGGGTTATTGTTCCCTTGCGGCTCCCGGTTGGCATTGTCATCCTTTTGTAGAGGCTAAAAGAGTCATGAGTGTGTCTATTCAAGTTTGTTCACACACAACTTCTGGGTGGGGAATGCCATATGAATTAGCCCATGAATATAACTTAACACGTGACGATGTGGTATTGGTTGATTCTGTTCGAATATATGCTGTTTTTTTTTTTTTAAATAACAATAATAATTGTGAATAGAAATGCTATCAACACACTATTTTATTTTCAACACTATTTAAAACCAACTCTCTAATTGGTTACAAATAATGTAATTTTCTTACTTTAAAATAGGTTTCATATAAACTGATAATAAAGAGAAGAATTGATTCTCTCAAGTCGGAAAAAAAAAAGAGAAAATAATATGGGCAATAAACCATTGAATTATAAAAATAAAACAATATTTAAATTTAAAAAAATGAAGAAAAGTTGATTGATGGTTGACTCACATTACTAATGATGATGATACTGCATTCTTTCAAAATTTGGTGGATGGAAAATCCTAAAATATAGTTTAAAACAAGATAAAAAAACATCTTATTTTTTTTAATTTAAGCCTATAATTTATCATCAAATTTTCATCTATCAGTATTTCACTTCAAGAATAGTACTTGTTCTACCTAAAAAAAAAAAGAATAGTACTTGTTTGGACACAAGTTTAAATTAAAAGCATTTGAGCAATTACACATAAGTATGAAATTTTTTTAAAAAAATGAATTAAATGATATGTATTTTTTAAATAAATTATATACATTTTAATATGTCCGCCTAAATGATTTTTATTTAGATTTGTGCTCAAGCAACCTCTCACTTTTAATACTCCTACATTGTCTATCCATTAAGAGTTTTGCATTCGAAACCACTTCTTGGATGAAGAATCTAATGCTTTAATTATTTGCAGTTGGTCTAAATTTTGTTCATTTTTTTATCTTTCTCTCATTTGCTTTTTCTCACACTTCTTCTCTTTATTATTTTTTTCTTGATTTCTCTTTGAAAGAGGAGAAGGAGAGGATTCACCTCCAGCTAAAAATGACCTCAACTCTAAAATTAGTGTATTTTGTTTTTATGAAAAATTATAGAATATAAAATTAATAAGTTAATTGATTTATTATGTCTGAAAGTAGTTGGCACACATGTGATTTTAAATTGAAGACTTTATCTTAATCATCTACCACAGTTTAAAAATTTATAGAGAAAGGACATAAAGGGTTGAAGAAAGAGTGTTGGGGCCTTTTCTAGAACCATTATAGAAGACACATAAACTCAAGTACACAAACACAACCACCATTTGACCAAAAAAGAGAACGCAACCACGAAAAAATTACATCCAACGACAAAAGCTGCAGGCCATCCACAAAAGCTAACGTTCCATAATTATCTTTGGATAAAAAGCTTATTTGTACGGGTAATTTATTTTCTCCGGAATTAAATTGCAGTATAAGAAAAAAATTGAGTAACTCAATTCTGAGTGAAAAAAATAACGCAATTTTTAAGTTTAAACATTTAGAGTTAGAAATGAGTCGAGCCGAATCAAGTCTGTTTAAATTCGACTTAACTCGATAACAACTGGTTTGGCTTGAAATTTGGTTTGAGTTCGACACGAACTTTTTTTTCAGTTTAAATTTGACTTGTTTAAAATTCACAAGCAGTTCGGTTTGACTCGTTCGAATTCGATTCGTTTAAAATTCACAAGCAGTTCGGTTTGGCTCGTTTAAAACATGAAAAATCTCTCTATGGTTTGTGTTCAAGAATTTAAATATTCATGAAAACTTCTTTAAAAAAAATATTCATGAAATTTTTAAAAGGCAATGGTTTGTGTTTGTACTAAAGATAACATATTTAATATTGATCAACATACTGCAGCTTCTATGTTTGCAGGAAACTCCACATGAGGGCTCGAAAGGATTGATATAATGATCAGAACTATGCTCTCCATCTACACATTTGTAGAATGAATCCTCTCCATTTTTCCTCAATTTTTATATCTTAATCTTTAATTAACTTCTATTTTTTTTATTAATTCCAATTTTAACAGTTTTTAATAATATGAATGATTTATATTACACATTATTTTCTCAATTATTTTTTACAATTAAGAGAATCCACTCTCGCACATCTTCATTGATATGATACTCATAACTATGCTCCCCACCTGCCCACGATATATGTATAAATTATGTTTATGTGATGTTTATTATTGTCATAAGACTCTCAATAATGTCCTAATTTTTTTTATGATTAAATTTAAATATTTTTTACAATAAGTTTGATTGAAATTAATAAAAATTTGATATTATTTTTTAAATTTTGATGGCCGTGGAAACCGTAGAGATATGAGGATGATTATGAGGAAAGAATACTTCCCAAAATAGAGAATGGAGATGAGAAATATTTTAAATAGCAAGAGAAGGAGTGTAAAAATAATCTCTGCTCAATTAATGTCTCGTTGACGTTTCTAAACTCAGAAATCTGATTGTAATTATTTACAATTTCGAGGACCTAATTACAAATAATTGTAAAGTTTATAGATTCAATTTAAAAAAATTTAGTCAAGTGATCTAATTACAAATTATTCACAAATTTAGAGAATCTACAACAATTTTTTTTATAGGGAAAGAGTACTCGAATATTATGGTTAGAGACACCTATAAAAAAAATAAAAAATTTAGTTTAGACACCTATTAAAAAAATTCAGGTACTTTGAACATTGTTATGGGCTATATTTGGATAGGGAAAGAGTACTTGAAAATATAGCCCAAACAATGAGGATTGTTTCCTCCTTCCGCCAACTACTGTAATTGCTTTGCTTGGAGTTGGTGTGTGTGCATACGAAACGCGGTTGGTTATTGTTTATCAACATATGAAGGAATAATACGAAACAAAACAATCTTAATTACCTCAATTCTCAACATTACACCATGGCAATCTCCCCATGCCAACCAAGCCCGCTAGGGATCGCAATAAGTAGGGTATGGATAAGGTATTGTAGTCTCCGTTCTTATATCCGCGGTTTGAAAAAATATCTGTACTCATCCACATACCCGTATGGGTGACACTCTTTGTCTCTGTCCCTATATTCTATGGGTACCTAAGTACCCACCCGCCGTACCTGTTATCCGCATTTTTGCTGAAAATAAATTGATCAATTATAAAATATCATATCATTTTAATATAATTAAAAAAAATTAAAGATTTTAATATTGACTCATGAAAATTATTAGTAATATCATGCTAAAGATCATTTATCTATATATTGACATATTTAAATGTTATAAATAAACATTTTTAATGGCATTTTCATTAAAAATGTGTAATAGTATAATAATGTTGTATTTTTTAAAATTGATTTACATATATTATTATATAATAATATAATTAAAATAAATAATTATAAATATGTACTATGTGGTGGGTATATGGGGTGGGTACTAAGGTACTCAAACCCGCACTCATACCCGTTCAATTTTGTGGATAATTACTCATACTCATGCCCATATCTAAAATACGGTTTTTACCCTACCCGTTGTGGGTATTTTTTGTGGGTACCCACTGGGTATGAGTAAATTGTCATCCCTAAAACTCGCGAGCACAACTGTTTATTTAGTGCATGTTTGGTATCGCTATGAACTTGTAAGAATCATTATGGCTAGGGTTGGGAACAGGCCAGGCCAAGCCAGGCTTTGACTGGCCTGAGCCTGGCCTATGATTTTTTTTTAAGCCTAAGCCTGGCCTACGGCCTATCAAATGCAATTTTTTTGGCCTGGCCTGGGCCTGCTAAAAGCCTGGCCTGGCCTTATAGCCTGTTTATGAGCCTGTTACATAAAATTCTCTATATAGTCTTTTTAAATATATAGGCTAATTAAACATGCCTTAAAGCCTATTTCACATTTAAATTTTTATAATTTCTACAACATTAAGAAAAAGCTAATAAAATGATTAGCACAAGAATTAAAAGCTAATAAAATAACAAATACGATTACGACAAAATCTATTAAGTATGCCATAATGCAAATTTTTTGTTAAACACTAATGTTAATCGGTGTAGTTAGCAACAACCAAAATATACACTATAATTTGTCTTTGTAAAAAAAAAATATATATATATTTTGTCTAATAAATATTTTATATTTATATAAATAATATTTATTTTTTATACAAACAAGATGATATAAATAATAATATTATATAAATAATAATTATTAAATATAAACAGGCCGGCCTATCAGGCTTCACAGGTTTTTTAAAGGCCTAAGCCTGACCTATTTATATAAACAGACTTTTTTCAAGGCCTGAGCCTGACATTTTTAATAAACAGGCCAGGTCAGGCCTAAGACAGGCCAGGCCGAAGGCCCCTGGAGGCCGTCTAGCCTATTCCCAACCCTAATTATGGCTCAGTGTAATATCACTATAAATTTAATAAAATGACATTGAATTTATTTTATAAAATAGTTGTAGTTTATTGATTTTAGCAAATTCAACGTGATATATAATATACCAAACATTACAGCCTTTGTGGAATTATGGTGGCTCATGTGATTCTAACAATTAACAAACAACATATTCTTCGAACTTTATATTTAAAGACCAAGATGTATAGTTTAATTATCATAAACCCGATAGGCATAGGAGGTTAAGTGGTTAACTATCAATTTTGACGTTTTTAGCGAATATTTAATCGTGTTGACATTGTGATTTGCTTAAACTTTTCCCTAGTCAATACTATAATTATTCTTATCACTTATTTAATCGCAATTGCTAGAAGTAAAATCATATGGTGCCTGACACGAAACAATCAACCCAAATTTACAAATACTATGCAACACAAAAAGTCAAAGCAACACATGGTGATGGAACTTGTCAAGACTTTATTTCTAACTAAGAGAAGAGAGTTAGAGGTCGTATATTAGATTGTGAGTTCAATTTTTAAAACTTTTGTTGGTGTCTATTGTTTATAAGTTTTGAGATTTACATTGATAAATTTGTCGATTCACCTAAATTTTTTATATATAAAAAATAAGAGTGCATATAATGACTAGGAATGATATCATCCAACTATGAGGAAATTTAGCGACATATTTTCTTTCAAGCTTGGCATTTGATGGAATGTGGGCCAAAATGACTATCAGCTCGATTGTGAGGATCAAACACCATCACCCTAAGTTTGACGTTTGATGGAGTGTGAACTAGGATGACCATATAATTAGTTGTGCAAAGACTTAATTTTATTAGTTTTCAGGTTGAGGCTAAGAGGATTATGGACTGAGATGGTCAACCAACTTTGTAGATTTCAAGTCACTTACCTTAGCAGGCACATGAAAACTCACTAAATGTTCAACCAACTGATCAAAACTCCAATTGACTTATCACAATTTGTTAAGGGACCTCTATCACATGGTGACGAGATTGATATAACCGTTCAAAATGACAACAATGGTCGTCGCCCCAGATCTGTCGTGTCTTCCCCACCCATCACTGTCCCTCCATCCACCGGAACACCTCCTCCGATTCTGACCCTGTTTTTGCATCTGAATATTTTATGCAAAGCTCGTCGTCTTCAACGTTTAAGATAGCAACAACATACGAAGCTCATCGTCTTCAATGTTTAAGACGCTTCTTTACCCTTTTGGAAAAAGGTTTTTGTTTTTTGTTTTTTGTTTTTTTAGTGAACTTGCTGAACCGGTAACCAAGTTTGGGAGTTTATAAAATAGATGAGGTGGCCCAAAGAGTGTTGTTAAAAGAGAGTGTGTTCCTACTTCCTAGCATTACTCTTCAACACATTATTCATTTTAACTCTCACCTAACTAACGCCTTCATTAGGAGATTTTATTTTGTCATCCTATCTATTTTCTTGCGCGCCCTATAAATTTACTAAATATCATTATCCGTTACTTAAGTAGTGAATACACCCAAAAAACACTCTACCTTAAATAGTGGACGACATTTACAAAAAAATTTCATTTTTATTCCGCTACTTAAATAGCAAAAAAGTAAAAATAAAAACACGTAGAGCCCGCGAGAAATAGGTAGGGCGGCAAAAAAAAATCTCCTTAACTAAGACTCCTTAACTAGACTATATCTCACAAAAACCCAATTCTCTAGTCCTTTCAAAATTGTACAATTCTCCGGCATAACTTTCGCTCAGTACACCTATAAATATGAACCTAATAATCTAAAAAACTAAACATAAAGAATTTTGTTTTCTTTAAGTACTTTAATCAATTATTCCACTTGCTTTCTTTATTAAATACCAGGTGATAATTGCATTTTTGTCAAATTTTAATTTAGATTAAATTGATCATGATCATTCAATTTTTCTGCACAACTCTATTTGTAAAAATTAGCTAAGACAATTCTGCCTCCAATTTTTATCATTTATTTTATCAAAAAAATAAATCTAAAACATAATAAATTTTATAAACTATCATTTAAATATTTGGAGTTTATGATGTATTAATATTCAAATTAGTTGGTTGTTGTGCCAAAAACCGAGTCTTTAATATATATATATATATATATATATATATATATATATATATATATATATATATATATATATATTTGTAGTTTTGCAAATTTTAAAATTGGAAACATAATAAATTTTTAGAGGGTTTTGTAGGATATTTAAAAACTTAGAAATTTTAGTAAACTTTGATAAAAGATTAAAGTATTTTGTAAGATATAAGAATTTAAAAGACAATAGAATTAAATAGGTTTGAATTTTGATAGTGCAAGAGTGTTGAGTAAATGAAAATAATAAAGTATTTTCGTAACAAAATATAATAAATAATTTAATTGTAACAATCAAATTAGTTATCAATAAGGAGACTAAATTTGTTCAAAAAAGGATAGATTGTCAACATTAGCTACGTACATATAGCTACATGGAGAGATTAAAAATGTAATTACATCTAAAAAAATGAAAGTCAACATTGATGTAATGCTTTGAAAAAACGTTAATCCAAAACAAAAATACTGGGTGGTGTTTGAGCACACAGTATCCATCACATAAGTATTTAACAAATCACAAGAGAATGTGGGATAGGCGCCGGCCTTGCAAACCCATTGCAGTGTAAACATATAAAATATAAATTAAATAATACTAATATTATAAAAAAAAGACTCGAGACCTTGAACTTCTAACTTATAATAAGCTTACTTAGAAAAAGCTCATTATACTATGATGTACAAAGTCTTAAATATAATTATTTTTATGTAAATAAAAAATTATTCAATTTAGTAAAAGGTTAATTTAATTCACGATCAAAGTTTAGTTATTCAATTACATAATTTTTGGTATGTTTGGTATTACGTTGAACATGTCAGAATTACTGTGATTTACCGTGATTTTGTAGAAGCTATAAAGTGTAGTTTTTGAAAAATCACTGTGAATTATTGTGATTATGATATATCCATTGTGATGTCAAACATAGACTTAACCATATATTTTTTAATGTGATCTAAATTAACTATTTTCATTCAACTTTATTAACTATATGCAATTAGCTAGATGATTAAGTGTATAAAAATGTCTATGAAACATTTTTGTTTTAACATATGCAGCTAACCTATATAATTAGAAAAACTAATTTACACACATTAGCAGCCTCCAAAGTCAGAACTGATGTATACAACAAGTTTTATTTTTGTAATTAATAAATAAATAAAAGAATCTAGGATACATGTATTGTATTAATATTATTTTATGACAAGGCCGGTGTGTCATATATATAAATAAAAAGTCATCTCTCCTAGCTAGTATAGTGTGTGTGTATATATACAGATAGATAGACACATTACCAATTCAAAATCATATTGTCATTGAAAGTAACATAGTCTATAAAATCATAACAAAGACACAGATCTAGAGAGGCTTTTGGATAATTAATCATACTAGTATGAATTGTCTTACGGTTTGTCAATCTAGGTTGTGGATAGTGACAATTGTGTTTTACACATGTGTTTTCATCCCAATCAAGCAAATCAAGAGTTCACTTGCAAACATGTTTGGCCTAACTCTCATGTTTGTATTCTCTAGTGAACACAAATGTGCAACCAAAGAGATGGAGTTTCTGGAAATTCCATCTCTACCGGTTGCGCGGTTCGAGGATTTGGATGAAGATGAAGATCAGGATGAGATTTGCTCCATTTGCTTGGTTGAGTTTGAGGGGGAAGATGCAGTGAGCAAGTTGAGGAGATGTGAGCATGTGTTTCATTTCAATTGCATTGAGCAATGGTTAGAACGAAATCAATTTTCTTGTCCACTTTGTAGGTCTTTATTATTTTCTTAACTTCAATTCATACAAATAGATTAGTACATATCTTTGTTGTAATTTATATTTGTTATTGGAGGAAACTAATTAGTATCACCCTCATGTATATCATCATGCCTCCAAGTTGTTATTGTACAAGTTTTGTAATGAAAGGTAAAGATATTAGAAAAACAGAGTTAATAATAATTAAAAAATAGTAATTACAATTTGGAGTGCTTGTATTTTTTATTCTGTGCTTCTGTTACATTATTTTCTTAGACTTAATTACAATTTGGACTATTTGCTACTTTGACTCCTCAATATTTTTAAAACAATTTTTGTATATATTTTTTTAATTATTGGAATTAAGTACCTTCATCTATTTCTATTTCCATTTTCTAAATCTCTCTTTATTTGTTAATTTCATTAATTAAATTGTTTCAAAATTTAAATATTTTTCTTATCCTTAATAAATTTCTAAAAATTTATTTTACTCCCTACAATAGGTTATTTATTTCTAGTCCCTAAAACAATATAAAATATAAAATTGTGCCCTTTTTCAATAAAACATTGTGGCTCAAGAAACAAAAAATTGAAAGATCCTATATTTGTTAAGAGAGATGAGATGCTTAATGGTATTGACTCTCAATATATAAATCTATTCCTAAATATAATGCACATACTCAATTTCATAAAGAAATACTCAAATTCTCGCAATGTATTTCGTTGTTAGTATTTTGTTGGAATCAATACTTGACTTGAACACCAATATGTCTCACTTCACTTTTAAAATTTATTTGTCATATACAAACCAATAAATTTTTAAGATAAATTATTTCAAAATCAAGTCTACCAAAATTCAAAACGAAAAAGCAGATGATAAATAAAAATTCTCAAAACATTTAACATTTTTTATTTAATAATACACAAAATAAAAATGTTTGTAACATGTATAAAATTACTATCTAATGTTATTTTTCCGCAAGTGGTTTATGCTTTAAGGTACAACTACGAAACTTTGATACGTGACACGATATCGATACAATAGGATATTGATATGATGATACGAGAAAATATTAAAAAATCTTGATAGAATATCTATAAAGAACATCATACTTTAACATTCACTACTTAAGAGGAAACATGAATTATATCGGTTTAATCTCCTTCGTTTCCATCATCAAAGAAAATTAATTGTCTGATACTTCTCCGATATTATACGCATATCGGAGAAGTATTAGACACATATCAGTCATTTTTTTTTATAAATAATATTAAAATCCCAATACTCTCTGATATGAGTATCAGAAAGTATCGATATCGAATACGTATTGGATACGATACTTGACCATTTTTGAAGTATCAGAGCTTCATAGATGTACAATATGTAGGAGTGTTGTAATTATAAATTTTGAAGTGCCATTTAATTATTGTTTTAGACCTACTAAAGCATCAACATCCACTTTATGTTGGGCACAAAAAAGTCTTGGGCTCTTGGCCCAAACAAACATGGAAGCCCCTCCCAACATAGCTTATCACAACAGTTTCAAGATTTCTTTTTCAGCCTTCCACGTTTCTTTTATACCCTTTTAACTGCCATTTTTGGCTTTTTGCCTTTGCATGATGTTTCGATTTTTACGAACCGCAGTTTAGAAACGTGAAAAATATATGAATCTAAAAGAAATCGATTTTGGTTCGTAAAAACCAAAATTTTTTGTTCATATTTACACCTTTTTCAGGGGCAAAATGGGCTTTATAGAAGGTATAAAAGAAACGTGGGAGGCTAGAAGAGAAATCTTCCAACATTTAACTATAAGATTACCTAAATCCATAACGGCTATGTCACTCATAACATGCGTCATAAGCTCATAGCTTGACATTGATGGAGCGGCGTTCGTAAAATGATCTCTCATCAGTATTTCGATGACTCCCTGACACATACAATAAAAGGTGGTGTTCTTCATCAATGTGTCAAGGTACATAATTTGAATATTAATCACCTTTACATTTTTTATTTTTATACTGACTTGAACGTAGATAAATCTTTTAATGCAGTCTTTTAATAAAAATTAGAAGATACTCTTCTGCAAAAAAAAATTAGAAGGCACATTTTTTTTATAATAAAAATTTAAAAGATATTTTGGCTTTCACCGCCAGTTGAATCTGGTTTGGGGGGTCAGTTCTGATATCAAGTAGTTCCAACCTCCTCTCAATCCCAGTTAGAGCTGTCAAATGGGCCGGCCCGGCCCAGAGGGCCAAGACATATAAATGGGCTTAAGTGACCCGACCCAATAAGGCCCAAATAAATTTTGTTAAGCCCGGCCCAACCCGTATAAAACTATAACCGTCTCGATAGCCCGACCCAGTTTTACAACTCTAATCATAGTTGCGGGAATCCAATTGCAATCATCCCTATTAAATTGAACATCAATCACCTGAATCAATTAAGATTGATTATTATTATTATTATTATTATTATTATCCATTCAGAAAAATTCAATTACACTATAAAGCAAATAATGGATAAATGATTAATGATTATAAAAAAAAAAAAAAAAAAAGACACGGTGAGAGAAACACGATTTGCAATAGATCATGAAACCCAAATCAACTGAACTGAATCAATTTGTTGAAGAAATGGAATCGGAAGAAAAAAGCAACGATAACAATAACAACCCCAATGACGGTAATAATAATAATAATAATAACAATAATAATAATAATGGAGGCAAGTTCGGAATGTGGGAAAATATCCTCAGAAACCATCACAACACTTTGAAATCTCTCTTCCACCGTAACAAACCTGACACCGACGCCGCTGATGTCTCCGTCGATTCTCCCAAACCTATTCCTCAACTCTCTCCGATTGCTAACTCCGTCGTCTCTCGCTGTTCCAAGTCACGTCACTCCTCCATTCTCATTTACCTTCATTCCTTTCAATTTCAACAACTTTTTGTTTATTCATTATTTGATTTGTGTTTTTCAGGATCATTGGAGTGTCTACAGATGAATTACAACACGCCTTCGATTCTGAACTTCCTCTCGGAGTGAAAGAGCTTCTAACATACGCTAGAAATCTTGTGGAATTTTGTTCCTTCAAAGCGCTTCACAAATTCAGTAGAACTTCCGATTATTTGAGCGATTCCGAGTTCCGTAGTTTGTCATTTGATGTGATGCTTGCTTGGGAAGCTCCAAGCGTTAACGCTGATCAAGTCACAACGGTTCAAATCATTACATTAACTAATTCTCTTTCGTTAATTAATTAATTAATTGATGTGGATGTGCTGTGATCTTAATCATAATTTCAGGAAACTTCTACTCGTAGTAATAGCAAAGATAGTAAAGATGAAACCTCTGGTGATGAGGATGATGCTTCCTTGTTTTATTCAAGTTCCACAAATATGGCAGTTCAGGTTACACCAGCACTAATCATAATGTCATTATGTACAATGCAAATTGATAATGAATATAGGTTATGTTTGGATAAACAACTTAATTAAGCTCTTATTATAGCGTAAGTGTTTATTATATACATGCTTACCTAAAAGTTATTTATTTTTATAACAAAAAATAAAATAAAGTCAAACTGTTTTTATATAAGTTATAAGTTGTTTTCATAAGCTATTATGTTGAGTTTACGGAAATAAGTTGAAAACTGTTTACATACATGTCATAAGTTGTTTTGATAAGCCTCATAAATGGTCTCAATGTTTATGCTAGTAGATAAGCTAAAATAAGCTAATCCAAACAAACCTTTAGTAATATACGGACTATACTAATAGCACCCAACTTTTTCTATTCAAATATTGACTAATAATTATGCAATTGCAATGATTTTTTTTAGGTTGATGATAAGAAGACAGTTGGTCGTGAGGCTTTCTCACGTATAGCTCCTGTTTGTATTCTTATTGCTGATATAATAACTGTCCACAATCTTTTTGATGCGCTCACCAATTCTTCCGGACATAGACTCCATTTTCTTGTTTATGATAAATACATAAGATCTCTTGATAAGTAAGGTTCTTTCCTTCGGTTATGTTGCTTCATCGTCTACATACTGCATTGTTTGTGTGCTTCATATTTCCTTATGCTGAGTTGCATTACATGTGCAGGGTTATCAGGAATTCGAAAAATGTTCTGGCCAGTTCTGTTGGTAATCTGCAACTTGCTGAAGAAGAGATGGTCCTTGATGTTGACGGGACAATTCCAACTCAACCAGTTCTTCAACATATTGGAATTGGTGCATGGCCTGGTGAGTATTTCCGCTGCTCAAACTACAGTATGCAACTATGCATATATTGAAATGGATGAGTCGTCTTTGAGGACTATTAAGTAGTGAGATACTGCTCATTGGTGGCTAGCAGCTTCATTTTTCTTTTTTTGTAAGTCCAAGTTTTAAAGTAGGATCTAGTCACAAAAATATTTACCTCAGCATGATGATCATTTTTCTTTATCTTGCTAGTGTCTTTGTTCTTTATAGAATAAATTTTGCTTTTCACTAATTGGTCACAAAGGGACACACTCAAATATTTTAATTAAACTATTTCTAGATCATTCCAGCAGTTTCTCATGAAACTGTACACGGAGTAATCTCATGGATTTGTTTCTCAATTGAAATTTTGGAAGTTAATTTATTCAATTAGGGATTTTTATTCTCCTATACAATATCTTAAAGATGGTGTATGAAACCAGCAAATCAGAGTATGTTTGGAACCATCGTAGAATGCGTTGTTTAATGTGTTGACCTTTCTTTCTGCTTTTTGTATTTTTAATTTTTTATATATAAGTTATCTTTGTGCTTTATATACGAACAATATAGCACTTAACTGACTAGGAAACCTAGTTCATTAGCATAACTAAAAGATATTTTAAGTTGGCAGTACCTCAAATTTCTGACCTTTTCTAGGACGTTTGACCCTGACCAATTATGCTCTGTACTTTGAGTCACTCGGAGTCGGTGTGCATGAGAAAGCTGTTCGATATGATCTGGGTACAGACATGAAACAGGTCATAAAGCCTGACTTGACTGGACCCCTTGGTGCTCGTCTATTTGATAAAGCTGTGATGTACAAGTCAACTTCTGTGTATGTCACCTGTTGCAAATATCCTACGGAAATTGTCTATATATTTCCCTTGTTTCCACTTCAAATTTTATGATTTTCTGAAATGTATTGACAGAGCAGAGCCTGTTTACTTTGAATTCCCTGAATTTAAATCAAACTTGCGTCGTGACTACTGGTTGGACATAAGTCTGGAGATTCTACGTGCACACATGTTTGTCAGGAAATTCGGCCTTAAAGATACACAGAAATCAGAAGTACTTGCCAGGGCTAGTCTGGGCATCTTCCGCTATCGCGCACTTAAAGAAGCTTTCAAATTTTTCTCATCCAACTATAAAACATTACTTACTTTTAACCTAGCTGAAACTCTTCCTCGGGGAGATATAATCTTGAAAACCCTGTCAAATACCTTAATGAATTTAACTTCTGTTTCTGGTAAACGACGTATTCCAGCGAATGTGGAATCAAAAAAGAAACTAACAGTGTCTCCAGCAGCAGCAGTGGCACTCTTCTCTCTTGGGTTCAAATCAAAAACGGCAACTGGTATCTATGAAGAAACAACTGTTGTTTGTGATATCCGAGTTGGTGAGATAAATCCCTTGGAAGTGGCAGTTAAAAAATCCCTTATGGACACTGGAAAAGCACAAGCTGCACAGGCAACTGTAGACCAAGTGAAGGTGGAGGGCATCGATACAAATGTTGCAGTAATGAAGGTTTGTTATTATTTACTTTTGGTAATGTTTTTTTATTCTGAAAAAAAAATATCTTAATTTCATTTGATCATGGAAATTATAGTAAAGCAAAGAGGGATGAAAGAATAACAAAGCAAGAATTTTTTTTTTGTTGTAATATGCTATAAAACAAACTGGAACTGCAAAGCTCCTTCAGCATCAGCGAATACTAATGGGCTAGAATTTAAATGAGTACAAAAAGTAAATATTTTTCCTCCATAGTATCATTCACTCTCTACTTTGTTCATCTAACCTTAATATCAGCGAAATGTATTTCAATTTTCAGTCTGAAAGGTATGCTCTTTCGGTTAGGATATCCATTGAGTGGCTTAGCCTTTCAAACTCAAATTATAAGACATCCCAAGAAGCAAGGGAAAAACAAATGGAGCCAAGGATTTTGTTATATGGTGTGGTTAATTATTTTAACTCCTTGTAGGAACTACTATTCCCAGTCATCGAATCTGCTAACCGACTACAACTTTTGGCCTCGTGGAAAGATTTCTTTAGATCAACAGCCTTTTTGATACTCAGCTGTTATGTGATTATAAGGTAATTGTTGTTTGAAAATCAGGGTATTAGGTGACCACATTAATATCTGTATATATTTATTGTTTCCGATTGGCTGCTTTCCACGTACATATCAAGGGGCACCCCCATTCAATGAAACTCTATATTTTTTGAATTTTGCTTAAAAATGTCATTTCCTGTACTACTGCATTCTGATTTATACATGTTTTTCTTTCTTTAGTTTTGAACACTTTAAAAGGCTTTTGTGTTGGTTTTTGCCTCTGCCTTTGTCCCATCAATGCTGTATATTCATGTGACCAGTTGGTCCCAATGCTTAAGCTGGCGTCTAATGCCCAACTATGGACTTATTCATCAATTTTGTATATTCATGTGACCACTTGGTCCCAATCCTTAAGCTAGTGTCTAATGCGCAACAATGGAGTTATTAATCTCTCAGCATTTTCCCTGCATGTATATGGACAAAGCTCGAGTTCATCACAATTTGGTATTGAAATTAATTTACATATTTTTGAGAATTATTTGTGAATGCTTAAGATAAAATAGTCAAAAGGACTTCCAAAAACAAAAAGAAAAGAAAAGAAATAAACGTAGAAGGATATCAATCAAGGAGCAAAAAATAATTTTATGTTCATTAACATATATTACACCCCCTTCTCTCCAATGCTTGACATCCTCGTGAAAGCTCAAGCACATCGAATCTCCTTGATCCTGTCTATATCCATGTGGTTCTTGTTCAGTTTGTTGGTAAGCCCATCTCCAGCAAGATCCACCAGGACTTTGACACCATTGTGCATACTATTGTAAATCTCTGTACTTGAACAAAAAGTTGAGGTCATTAAATCTCAAATCTACATTCAAGGAAAGTATCGCATTACTTTAGTCTTATTGAACAGATTGACTGCCACCTGGATCAGACAGTGACAACTGTTAATAAATACTAGTAATATTTGTGTTAAAGTTGGCTTCCGTGGATTGTATAAATCATTAAATTAATCAACATTGATATACAGGGGGTGGATCCAGTACTTACTGCCGTCTGTTTTTCTGTTCATTGCTATTATTATGCTCTGGCATAGGCATTTTAGAAAGGGAGGAGCATTAGAACCCTTCACAGTAACGCCTCCCCAAAATCGAAATGCAGTAGAACAGCTGCTGACATTGCAAGAAGCCATTACGCAGTTTGAATCACTTATTCAAGCTGGAAATATCGTTCTACTAAAAGTAAGAGCTCTTCTACTTGCTATATTGCCACAGGTGAGTATTCTAGTCATGGTCTACTTAGAAACAAATTTTAAATGTTGTGAATGTAGTAGTATCTATGTAATAACTTGTGGGGTTCAATGATGAAATTTAATAATTTATGATATGTTTCGTTAATCTACTTTGATTGTAGTCAACCTGCAATGAACCATAAATTGAAAGCATTTTTGTGTTAAAAAAAATTCATCGGAAACAACTATCAAGCCTTGTCCCATTGGGTATGGTCAACAAAGTATTGACATCATAACTCTTCGTTATCATGAAATAAGTTCAAAGATCATTTACGTCTAAGTTAATCTTAAGGTTTTCCACTTATAGCTCTTCTCGGTCTCACTATACTTCTAACTAATTTAACTTATGTATTACTCATCTTTACCAAGTCTGAAACCACAGATTAACAAAATAAAGAACTCTTTGTCACAGTTTCTTACTACTGTCGACACATGAGCTGTCAGTTAAAGCTCCTGCAACCCAAAACTTCATAGTCATTCATTTCCATAAATTCTACAAATCATTTTTCAAGTATAGGTTCACATTACAATTAGTCAATTAGTGAACGGAAACTATTCTCAAAATGGAAACTCTTCCCCTGTATTTTAAAACAAGGGGAATGGTTTGGAGAATTTTGAAAAACCCTCCATAACTCTCATTTAATTGTTTTTTTAACTTCCCCTGATAATTGTGGGGGTTTTTGACAATCAAACAAGGTCGGATTCTATCCTTCTTCCTTTCCCTTTTCATCCCAAACAAAGTTTAAGAGAAAGAACCTTGGCTCTACTAATTACTATGAATCTTATTGAGGATATCCGTACAAATGAAGGCCTTCAGCGTAGTTCATGCCTTGGATTTCAACCAATTATAAACTTCATCTCAATGTCAGTGCATTACAATATGTAGAATAACTGCAAATTATTAGCTGTCTCCCACCTGATATGTTGTTTTGAGTTTGTAACTGTGTTTTGTTCTATGGTGACGGCAAATGTTGATTTTGTAAAATTATTTGCTTGAATACGTTCACGAAACAATGAGTTGAACAATTAATTTGAAACTAAATATCATGTTTGGAGGCAAAAGTTCAAAATCTAAAAACAGTTTTACTTAAGATTTAAGAATGTTCAAACATGTCAAAATCAATTTTATGTTTCTAACTACTCTAGTAAATGTAAATCCAAACGTGCATTAATCCTTTGTGGTATTGCTAATTTGCTATTCTATAAGTTATTTGCTAAATGAAATATATTGTAAATTGTATGATTTATAAACCAAATTGAATCAGTCAGTTGGTTGGAAAGCAAGTCTTCTCCAGAATCTTTTCTGAAGTCTTACATCTGTCATGCAGGCTACAGAGAGGGTTGCCCTATTTCTAGTGTTCATAGCTGCAGTGTTTGCTTTTGTTCCTCCAAAATACATATTTTTGGTGATATTCATTGAGTGTTACACGAGGGAGATGCCATGTAGGAAAGAAAGTAGCAAAAGATGGATAAGACGGATTAGAGAATGGTGGATCAGAATACCTGCTGCTCCTGTTGAACTTGTTAAACCTGATGAGTGCAAGAAAAGAAAATGATAATGAGTTATACTTGACACCGGCAAAGGTCGACAAATATTTTCAGGGTAGCCATCATTTAGTAACTGGATATCCTGGTTCATATATTCTTTTGTCTATTAATTCATTTTGTATTTGGCATCAAGTTGTATATTCTCTTGCCTCTTTTATTTTTGGGTCAGCCTAACTAGTATCTCCCAGATCACTAGTTAAAGAAGTCAAAAGAAGTAATTTTCATATTGAAACAAACATTATTTATATTTAAAAAAAAAACAAAATACACAAGTTTCAAGACTTAGTTATCATATTTAGTTTCAAGACTCTAGATAGCATTTTCCTTTGTGTTTTCACAGTTCAATATTAAACCTGAGGTAACTTATAAAAGTCTAGATCGAAGTCATAGAGTTTCATTTTAACAAAGATTGCTTTCTAAATCACGGTGTTACGAACTGTTATCATCGTACACTACGGAAATATTATTGGTGAAGTTTCTTTTCATTATTGTTTTTGTGTACTAAGTTATATGGTGACAAATATTATTTTGAATGAATTGATTTTAGTTAAAATTTAAAAGAAAATTGAATGTGAAATGATATGTTTTAATATGTTTATGTTAAAATGGGCTGAACAATAAATTTGATTGTCTTATTAAAAAAATAAATTTGATTGCAAAAATTATGTTTAAAGTCAAAACTTACAAACTACAACTTCAAGTTAACATTATTTCGAACGCACAAATCAAATTCAATCGGCTATATTCAAATATGGAAAAACCAATTGTGTCTGAAATCACTCTTTTTTGGTTCCAATCGTAAAACTAAATGCACACAAAGCATACTTTATAAAGCACAAACCGATTTTAAAGTTTGTGGTGGATGTGATCGACTCATGAAATCACTCAACTGTTATATTTTGATAAGACTGTAAATATTAGTAATTAATTGGACGTTTTTGTTAATGAGGGGATTTTTTTTTTGTGATCAATTGGATATTTTTTGTTAATGAGATGATTAATTGGAATATAGTATTGAAGTGTCGAAAAGGATGAACAAATTGAATATTATAGTCATTGAAGTGTTGAAAAGGATGAACAAAATGTTTAGGGAGGCTAGTCAAATAGTACATGTATATGTACCAAAAAAAAAAGATAGTACATGTGAAAACATCATTTTTTTAACTAGGAGGGACATGGCCTCTCATATTTCTCTATTGTACAAAAGAAGTTGGTTAAAAAAAAGTTGATTATTTACACATGAAAAAAGGTGCCTGAAATTCCTTCAATTTGCATAAATCTTTCATGTATCACGTTAGTATTTTGAGGGAAACATCTTTATCCAACTTGCAAAAACTCTGAAATCATCTTTCATTACTAAGAAAGTGAATGCAAGAGGAAATGCCATGAACCCATCATCAATTCTCACACATTTTCAGGCCAGAACTCTCTGCAGAAAGCGCGGTCAAATTCCTTCTCTTGCATCTTCTTTTCAAGCTCTTGCATCTTTCTCATTCGTTTAGAAAGCGTTTTGGTTTTCTTTTGAGACAAATGTTCCTGAAATCAGTTGAAGTCAATCAACAACGGGAAATCATACATATATTTGTTCCTTCTATTCTTTAAAAAAAGGTAATGGGGAATTATGCAGAAAATAAAAGACACCACATTAACTTGAGTTCGTTTCCAAAATCCACATGACTGAAATGAAAAACGCTTCTAACTCACTAACTATAATATCCACCAAGGAGGCTTTTTTTCCCTTGCATTATTGTTAAATATGATGAATCCTGTCCCCTAATTCAACAGAGTAGTACACAAAATTTGCTACTCTATTATAATCAATTTTTATTTTCTTCTACTTGTTGCTTTATCTGTTACTTCCTGTTTTTGTAGGTTTTACAATTTCTTATTGATTTGAAGAGAATAGGTAATAACTTAAGAAAAACGACCCTTCAGTAAAACATGGACATAAACACTCAACATTACTGAGTACCATCAGAATGAGAAATGTTGAACAAGAGATTTTTCCAAAAAGAAATACGAGGAGGGGCCAGAGCATAGGGTGATGTTAGACAAAGAAAATGCAGTATTGAAAAATGGGGAGTTGCCCGATATTTAAGTTGACCCAATACCTTTATTACTCTATACCGATACCATGCTTACTTTAATGCACACCTGCAGTTATTGAAACGTCTTTTGTATTTTCACCTTGTGTTCTTATGTTTACCCCTACATACTAGTAGATTTTATTTTATTTTTTGCTCAAATATAAGCAATTTGAACACTTAAGAGCCTTCCATAAAACCACTTCAGATTCTATCTTGTGCCTTTTCCAAATTTTTTTTAAAAAAATACATATATATTTTTATTTATTTAATTCGTCAGATACCTCCATCAATCTTCGTAACAAATATATGGCTTCTATGGTTGATCTCCTAAACATAAGCGAAAGTGGTTTTATGTGATTTGAGTTTGTCATCTTAATTTATGCAGACTTTTATGACTCGGATTAATCTCTCTATAATTTGCATAATTCTATATGTGACCTTTGTTCCTAGAGGATAGATATTAAAGTATTTCTCTTCCATTTGTTCGATTACGAACAATTCATATTACTTAATTCTATTTCATCTTTGTTCTTACTTCTTAGAGATAGATATCAAAGTATATCCTTCACTTCCATTCATTCAACTAGAAACTATTCCTAATTACTAAATTCTATTTCAACTTTGTTCTTGGAGATATAGATATCAAAGTATTTATCCTAGAACAATGAGCACCATTCTGCATAGTTGTGTATTTATCCTTCTACAATTGTAAATTGTTTATAAAAACCACTAAAAGCCTTTAAGATCAAAAGAAAACCTTAAGAAAATAATTATCTGCTTATTGTCTGCTTTGGAGGAATCACCACGGTCAGGCCTCGCAACCTTTTTCTTCACTATATCTGCTCCTATACCTCGTTTATTATTCTTCATACGAGTTTCCACCGGTTCTAATCTACCCTGTTTCAAAAATATATATTTTTTTTATCAGAATTATTACAAGGAAGTTCCAAAACTAGTTTCTTATAATCAAGATAGGAAGTGAAAGAAAACCTGCTCAGAGATCCCAAGACCAGTCCCTTCTTTCCAACCATGCTTCTTCAATAGCTGCAGAAAACAGTAACAACTAACAATAAACATCATCAAAAATTACAGTTACAATTACAGTTACATTATAGATAATAATAATAATGAAAGAAGGGAAAAAAAAAAGAAAGAACCTGAAACCCTATATTGGAAGAATTGATGGTTGTTGTTGTTGAAGCTGAACCCAACATCTCTTCCATGGATTTACAAACACTTGATGCAGTTGTTTCTTACTTAATAATTGATTAATCTGCATAAAATAGATAAATACAATAAAATTAACCAAACCATTGAATATAATAAAAATTCTTATGAAAAATTCATGGTTAAATTCATAAAACCCTCCAAATATTAAGAAATTGTTAAACACAAATAAAAGTGAAAATCGAAAGAATTTAATATGAAAATTGGAAGTTTGGAACACGTCAGTGGCTACCTCGAATTGATCGGGGGAACGAACGAACGCACGCACGAAATATGGTGTCGCTCGCTCGCGTTCTTCTATTTCCTTTTTTTTTTTTTTTTTTTCTTTTTCTTCATGGATTTAATAATTATATAGTTTGGCGGTTGGTTGGTGCCCTACTAAATTTTTTTTGACAAATTTTTTAGGCTTAAATATTTTTTTTTTCTTTGTAAGTTCGCGATTTTTTTGTTTTAGTCTTTTTATCTATTTTTCTTGCGAATTCATTTCTGTATGTTCAAATTTTTTGTTTTTAGTCCTTAAAACTAAAATACGCAGGAATATCCGCAGGAAATTTGCGAAATTTCCTTCATATTTTTCTGCGGATTTAATTTCCTGCAGATTTTAGCTTTATGGACTAAAATAAAAAAGATTTGAACATACAGGAACAAATTCGCAAGAAAAAGAGATACAGAGACTAAAACAAAAAAAATCACAAACTTACATGGATAAAAATAATATTTAAGCAAATTTTTTATTTGACACACCAAACAAGATTTTTGACAATTTAAATTCACAACATATATGAAATATGGAGATTTCTCAGATTAAACTTGTCTGTGTAAGATTTTTGACAATTTAAATTCACAACATCTATGACATAAGTATATTAGATTATATCAGTTTCTCAAGTTATTATTAGAGTCGATGTGTCAGTGTTCATATTATGTCAGTGCTTCATAGCACTAATTTTTTTTTAGAATAAATTTGGTAGAATACTATAGTTTTATAATCTCTACATTTTAATATTTGATACTCATTTCGTTCATATTTAAGTGTCTGTTTAGAATAGTAATATCAAATTAAGAAATTGTAATTTTGTACTTTATTTCTTATTATATCCTAATTTTAATCCACCAATAAATTTTTATTTTTTTCACACATTTTCTCTTTCTAATAAATTTAATACTCCATATATTATATAAAATAAATAAATTAATATGTTATATATAAAGAAATTTAAAAAATAAATTAGTTTTTCAAATATACAGCTAGTTTTATACTCTCTCCGGTCCTATATATAAGAGAAATTTTACTTTTTAGGTTTATTGTAAAATGAATGTATCTAGACAATATTATAGTCTAGATACATTTATTTCACAATGAATTTAAAAATTAAAAATTCTCTTATATATAGGACCGGAGGGAGTTAAAGATAAAGAGTTGAGATACCACAAACTTACTCCTATTTAGCAGGGGAATGTGAGAAGACAGTCATCCATTTACACGTTCCACTCTCCACCGTCGTCATCATCAACTTTCCGTCATTCAACCGTAAATACCAGATTTCGACCGGCGTTTGTCTGTTGGTTGTGAGATATTCAAGGTACACTATCATCAATACTCAGCTATGTTGTTTTCTCTATCATTCATTTCAATCAAAATTAATCACTGTATATTTTGCCTTTTTTTTTATTACATATTTTGCCTCTTTGATCATACCATATTTTATTAATTTTCTCAACAAAATAATAATAGTAAAAAAAAAAAACAAAGAAGAAAATACTAACACCGTAGCTTTTTTTTTTCTTCATGAAAGTACTCCCCCTTTTCAAAATAAACCGTTAACTTACCGTTTGATCGTGTGCACTATTCACGTATTTTATTTTACCTAATACAGTAGTATATAAAGACAATGGCTACTAGTCGAGATGAGTTTAGCTCAGTTGATAGAAACATTGTATTATATATTGAGAAGTTAGAGTTCGAATTCGAATTCCACACTCTCCACCACTGGTTCACCTTTAAGGTGAAATTTTTAGTCACTAGACTAATTGACATAAAAAAAGACAATAGTAGTATATAAGATATTGTTTGATTTGTCTTAATGAATATTTTTAAACTATCAACTTTTATAATTTTTTAAACTATTTTTAAAGCCTGAAATTTGTTCAAGGTTGTGATTAATTGTGTTCATTGGATGATTAATGAGTTGTGACACCTTATTATATTCATTAATTATTTAATGGATGTAATTTTAACCACATTCTTGAACTGTGCTATCCATTTAAATTGATGTCGAAATTTGTTGTCAAAGTTGTGGATTAAAATACTATCATTTCTCTTGCTTCTATTCTCTTTAAGTTATTACCAATGTTTATATGTTAGTGTTGGGTTTGATATTTGTGTCATTGCTTCATGACAGTGTTGCTTTTATATTATTGAAGAACTTTGATTGCATAATATAGAGCTTAATTCACAATTCCTCTCATTTTATTTGTAGGAACTAGCTATAAAAATGCACTCAGGTTCTGTTACAGCACGCACATCTGCAGGTAGATATGATAATGAGCCTTCGAAACGGCAAAAATTCAGCGAGGATGAAGATATGATAAGCAACCTACCTGAATTTATTATTGGTCACATTCTTACTTTACTTGATACTAAAAATGCAATTGAAACCAGTGTTTTATCATGGAGGTGGAGGTACATGTGGACGTTCATCACAAAACTAAGCTTTAATGACAATGAGCTACCTATATCTTTTCCCCGTGAGAGAACAAAAACTTCGTTTGTGAGCTATGTATCTAGGGTACTTCTTCATCTGAATAGTGCAAGCATCGAAGAATTTTCTCTTCAAATTAACGAAAAGTATGACTCCTACCTTATCAATCAATGGATATCTGCTGTTTCAAATAAGAGAGTAAAAAGGATTCACGTTTCGTCGTTTAAGGCATGTGACCTCTTTTTTTGTCCGCTTTTCAAATGCCAATCGTTGGAGGAATTGTTGCTAGATATGAGGGGTGGTTGTAGTATCAAAATTCCCACTTTTGTTAGTCTTTCATCCCTCACAGTCCTGCACTTGGTTGGAATCACATTTACTTGTTACTCTTCTAATACATCGAAAGAGTTAACACTTAATTTCCCAGTTCTTAGAGAGTATAAGGCATGGGGGTGCACTTGGTTAGATGTAAAGAGTCTCACTTTAGAAGCGCCTTTACTTGAAGAGGTTTCACTATCATATAACAAGTCACATGCTGAAATTAAATTGTGTGCTCCGCATCTTACGGAATTTCAATATCACAGTGATAGATCTGCAGAAACCATTGTGCTAGATGCACACATTGCTTCTACAAAGATTGTGCTATCATATTTTAGGGACACCAATGTACAAGATTCATGGATTTTTGTTTGCAAACTTCTTACAGTTAATGCAAAGTGTTCAAAGCTTTGTCTGGAAGCTAACTGGCGGGTATGTTTTCTTGCTTCACCCTTTGTTTTAAGTTAACACCAATGTTGACAAGAAGAATGTTACCCCGTCTTATCAAAATCAATTTCAATTACCCAATTTGTAATGAGTGAGAAAAATAAAATATGGTCAGGAGAGTTTTCAATAGTTTCTGTTAAACGTGCGATAGATAAAGGTCTCTTGTGAGTCGTTGTAGAAGCACTTTTGCTTATATTTTGATTCCGACTCATGAGTATGTGTCTGATCCTTCAATAACAGAACTTTTTTAATTCCTCATTTCATTTACTTTATATTTCTAAACATACTATCCTAACACTGACTGTTTTTTTCCTTTGTTGTCCAGTATCTTGAAGGAGAGGAACATTATTTAGCTGGAATTCCTGAATTTGGATTGTTGCGTGATCTTGAGCTATACTATGTTACTGGTGAAGTTTTGTTATGCTTACTTTTAAAATCACCGTGTCTGGAGACTCTAGTTTTCTACCGGGTGGGTGATAGATATTTAATTTTAAACTTAATGTCTTTTGGTTTATAACAAAAACTTCTATTCGAAAATTATTTGTTATCATTTTTCCTTTATATTAATATCATGTATTTTTTTTTCTTTGTGTCGATCATCAGTTGCTAGATTTTGATGAAGATGAACCGGTCAATTTTGCAACTGTGCCTGGTTGTTTTCTATCTACCCTTAAAGTGGTAAAATTTGAAAATATTTCCGGCAATAAGTGTGAGTTAAGTTTCGCCAAGTTTGTGATGGAAAATGCTCAGGTATTGGAGAAGATTAGTTTCACATGTTCTAGTAAGCCGCACGTCTTGCAAAATTTTCAAAAGAAACTAGCTTCAGTTAATTGCAGTTCTAACATGGCGAGTGAACAATATTATTATCAACCACTCGGGGATTATTCACCCGAGGATTATTAAGGTTTGTAGAAGTGTGGGAGTAACAATACAATGTTCATATTTATAATCGCACAATGTTATTGGGTGAATGTATTTAAGTACTATATTACTTGTTATTTTCAATGCTTTTGGGGTTGTCTAAGGCTTGTTTTGTTTATGTTGCTTTTGTAATACTCTAATTGTTTGTATGTGGGAACTACACCAATCATTTCGGTTGTTCTTATCGATTCACTTAGCCGTTTAAACTTTAAATGTTGTATATATGTTTTGTTTTTCGTGTTATAGTGATCAACCGTTTCTTCATCAATCTTTTCTTGATCTATTTACCTCTTGTATATCTTCTCCAAACTAACTTAACAGTTCATATTTTCTCTTTTCTTGCAACTTCACATTGTGACTGCTGCAGGAGAAATACACTGCATATTAGAATATCAATTGCTTCTGCAGCCTGCATTTTTCTAAGTATTC
The DNA here is from genome assembly GCA_030408175.1 of Trifolium repens. Taxonomy (NCBI): domain Eukaryota; kingdom Viridiplantae; phylum Streptophyta; class Magnoliopsida; order Fabales; family Fabaceae; genus Trifolium; species Trifolium repens. The sequence continues at coordinate 65,573,771 of CP125837.1, read as the reverse complement.
TGAAATACATTATTGTGACACCTTGAACACTTAATAATTAATTTTAGTTTTTAGTTTTCTTCAGTGTTTCTGGCAATGTTGTGTCTTGTGTGTACTACCTCTGTCTTAATAGTATGAAAGTTATTTTTTTGATGAAAGTATGAAAGTTATTTTAGAAAACAACAAATTTGTTTTTTATTTTTATTTTTAAAAAAAGGAGGGCAAGGCCCAAGAAAAAAAAGAATTACGAGACTACATTAAGATTCTTAGATATACAAGCCTATGATATGTCATAAAAAAGGAAATTCTTGAGTTCTTCAGAAGAAGTTTTCAAATTTCTTATGTTAAATGAACTTTGACCAAAGCTGAAATTAGTCAATCAATCTATGCACCAAATTAAACTTGATTTTTATTTTCTATTTGTCTTTTTTACTTATTTGCGTTGTATTTTTAAAATTGATTTATTTATTTTTCAATTTTACCTCAAAAAATAACCTTTTATGTACTTAGCCGCATCCATCCGAATCAAAATAAAGTTAAATTTGCAGTACAACACTAGCATTGTGTTAGAGTCTTTACAAATATGTACGATAATTATACTTGAATGAAATGCAAATGGAAAATAAGTTGTGTCGCTAATTCATTTTGGATGGCCAAAGCAATTATCTTAAATACTATATCCAAAGATTTAGGAGATACCACATTGCTATGCATAATTCTTTGAACTCTTTTCAAAATATCCAGTCTCTGGTGCTATAAAACCAAAAGTGTCAAATGCAAATGGTATAAATGCATGTTGGTTGTCAGAACACACTCTCGTATGTTTGGGCACTTTGCTTGAAGCAGCTTCGAGGGTTGTCTGTTCTACAGTAAAATTCTCAGTCGTCAATTCCACAAGTGAGAAAACTGCAGTCAAGTTCACACATGCATGTTTCCATCTTACTCATTCGTACACCAGAACATCAGTTGACCTTAGTGTAGATCTCCCCTCCGCTGGATCAGTCAAAAAATTCACATACTCCTTCTTCGTCATAGATACTCCCGCATGCTTAAAGACATCAAAAAGAACATTGCTGAACAAAATCATATCTATATTTGAAGTCTGGAAGCACTCAACAATAAACTGCACGCTCCTCAAATCTATCTAGACACGCCTTATGATAAATAGGGCACACTTCATTAATAAAAAATAAGGGAATTGTCGTGCGATATTTGAGGATATTACAATACTCTATTAGTGACATATAATCATAAACATGACCAACCTGCAAACATCCAAAAATTACTTTCCATCTTATACTTAATTCAAAGTTAACTTTCATACCTTTTGACAATTTTACTAAACAAGCCAAAAAATATGTCTTTCATACCTTTTGGTCCCCGTATTTTGACCATTTTGCATTTTTGGTCCTTTATTTTAAAATTTCACAGTTTTGGTCCCCCTAATACATATTTTGTCTAAAATATGGTGAGACAATGTGTTTTAAAATAACTTTATGAAGAATTTTTCTTACAATTTCATCGATGTTAGTATTTTCTCATTGCCATTTCATATGTTATGTCTTTTGAAATATATCAAATCGCCATTTTATAGTAAGAAATTATGATAGGGGAACCAAAACTATCAAATTTTTTTTGACAAAATAAACAATATTCATTCATTCAAATAAAAAGAGTACATCGATGTAATACAAATTCATAATCGCTAAAAACAAAAAGGATAAATCTGCGAACAAACTCACAGTATCCATGTTAATAGCATAAAATGGCAAATTACATATGCCTACAAATATGACTATATTGAAGTGTCTGGAATATCCATGTCTCCAGATCTGTAGCGTTGATGACACCAAAGTCGACATTGATTGGATCTGCACTAGATCAGATCTACTCCTTCAACCTGAAACAAATGAACACCGCACAAAGACGGGAACCACAACTGCAAAATAATGAAAATAGAAGACAACCTTTTTTTTTTCTTTTTCATAAATTAAACTCTTTAGAAAAAACTTAACCAAAAAAATAATGGCTTAAACATCATTTTCGTCCTTGTAAGTTCATAATTTTTTGGTTTTCATCCCTGTATCTTTTTTTGTTGCAAATTAGTCTCTGTATGTTGAAATCTTTTGGTTTTAGTCCCTTAAAACTAAAATCCGTAGGAAATCGGCGATTTTTCCTGCAGATTTTCCTGCGGATTCTAGCTTTAGGGACTCAAATCAAAATTATTTGCACATGCAGGGACTAATTTGCAACAAAAAAAGATACAAGGACTAAAACCATAAAATTATGAACTTACAGGGACGAAAATGATGTTTAAACCAAAAATAATTAATAACTTACAGGTTCTACTCCCCACCGTCGTCGACTTTCCATCATTCAACCCTAAATACCAGACTTCGACCGGTGTTTGTCTGTTGGTTGTGAGATATTCAAGGTACACTATCATCCATACTCAGCTATGTCGTTTTCTCTATCATTCATTTCAATCAAAATTAATCACTGCATATTTTACCTCTTTGATCATACTATCTTTTATTTATTTTCTCAACAAAATAATAATAAAAAGAAAAACAAAGAACAAAATACTAAACACCGCATCTAATTTTTTTCAAGAAAATAGGCGCTTGAGTGTTGTGAGCTATGCAGCACTTTTGAATGTTTTTATTTTTTGGACAAAAGTTTGAACACAACTTAATGAATATCTAATAAGTATGTAGTCAGTATATAAAGACAATGGGTAGTAGTTCACATGAGATTAGATCAATTGATAGAAACATTGTATTATATATGCAGAAGTCGGAGTTCGAACTCGAGACTCTCCACTTATTCATCTTTTAAGGTGGATATTTTTTGTTAATGAGATGATTAATTGACAACAAAAATAAAAAAAAGGCAATAGGTAGTATATAAGATATAGTTTGATTTAAAATATCAACTTTTTATAATTTTTTATAAACATTTATAGATATTAGTGGTTAAAGTTGTGCATTGACATGTGTGAAGTGACCAACTACAACCTTTTTTTTTGTTGGATGGAGGGAGTCTTTAATATTATATTATATTGGGTCGTCTAGCTCATCCTTACAAAACAATTTGTAAGGCGAGGACTGTCTAGGACTCTTAATAAATAGTTTATTTGAAAGCCTGAAAATCGTGGTAAATGTCGTTCAAGATTGTGATTAATTTTGTTCATTGAATGATTAATGAGTCATGACACCTTATTTTATTCATTAATTATTTAATGGATGCAATTAACCACATTCTTGAACTGTGCTATCCATTTAAATTGATGTTGAATTTTGTTGTCAAAGTTGTGGATTAAAATACTATCATTCATTTCTCTTGCTTCTATTCTCTTAATTTATTACCAATGTTTACATGTTAGTCTTGCTTTTGATATTTGTGTCATTGCTTTTATATTATTGAAGAACTTTGGTTGCATAATATTAAACTTAATTCACAATTCATCTCATTTTATTTGTAGGAATTTGCTATAAAAATGCACTCAGGTTCTGTTACAGCATGCACATCTGCAGGTAGACATGATAATGAGCCTTCCAAGAGGCAAAAATTCAGCGAGGATGAAGATATGATAAGCAACCTACCTGACTTTATCATTGGTCACATTCTTACTTTTCTTCGTACTAAAAATGCAATTCAAACCAGTGTTTTATCATGGAGGTGGAGGTACATGTGGACGTTCATCACAAAACTAAGATTTAGTGACACTGAGCTTCCTTTATCTTTTCCCCATGCGCCGAAAACAAAAACTTGGTTTGCGAACCATGTATCTAGGGTACTTCTTCATCTGAATAGTGCAAGCATCGAAGAATTTTCTCTTCAAATTTGCGAAAAGCATGACTCCTACCTTATCAATCAATGGATATCTGCTGTTTCAAATAAGAGAGTAAAAAGGATTAATGTTCAGTCAATGAAGGCATTTGACCTCTTTTATCATCCACTTTTTGCATGCAAATCCTTGGAGGAATTGGTGCTAGATATGTTGAGTGGTTGTAGCATACAAATTCCCAGTTTTGTTAGTCTTTCATCCCTCACAGTCCTGGACATGAGTAAAATCACATTTACTTGTTACTCTTCTAATACATCGAAAGAGTTAACACTTAATTTTCCAGTTCTTAGAGAGTATAGGACATGGGGGTGCACTTGGCTAGATGTAAAGAGTCTCACTTTAGAAGCGCCTCTACTTAAAGAGGTTTCACTATCATATAATAAGTCACATGCTGAAATTACGTTTTGTGCTTCACATCTTACGGAATTTGATTATCACGGTGATATATCAGCAGAAACCATTGTGCTAGATGCACACATTGCTTCTACAAAGATTGAGCTATTAAATTTTAGGAACGATAATGTGCAAGAAGCATGGATTTTTGTTTGCAAACTTCTTACAGTTAATGCAAAGTGTTCAAAGCTTTGTCTGGAAGCTAACTGGCGGGTATGTTTTCTTGCTTCACCCTTTGTTTTAAGTTAACGTCAATGTGGACAAGAAGAATTTTACCTCGTCTTATCAAAATCAATTTCAATTACCCAATTTGTAATGAGTGAGAAAAATAAAATGGTCAGGAGAGTTTTCAATAGTTTCTGTTAAACGTGCGATAGATAAAGGTCTCTTGTGAGTCGTTTGTAGAAGCACTTTTGCATATGTTTTGGTTATGTCTCATGAGTATGTGTCTGATTCTTCAATAACAGAACTTTTTTAATTCCTCACTTTATATTTCTAAACATACACTGACTGTTTTTTTTCCTTTGTTGTCCAGTATCTTGCAGGAGAGGAACATTATTTAGCTGGAATTCCTCAATTTGGATTGTTGCGTGATCTTGAGCTATGCTCTGTTACTGGTGAAGTTTTGTTACGTTTACTTTTAAAATCACCGTGTCTGGAAACTCTAGTTTGCGACCAGGTGGGTGATTAATATTTAATTTTAAACTTAAATGTCTCTTTGGTTCATAACAAAAACTTTTTTTCTAAAATTATTTGTTATCATTTTTACTTTATATTAATATCATTTCACTTTGTAATTAAAAAAAAATGTATATACATTGATATTATATATTCTTTTTTTTTTCCTATTCACCGTTAAAAAATAAAGGGAAAACAAGATAGCTATCTATTTTCATTATTCTTATCTATAACCAAACAGTTTACTCAAATTGTATTTTCTAAATTTTGTTCATACTTGAATCATTGAATCATCATCTTTATTTCAGCTATTCCATTGTCTTACTTGGACCTTGCCACACAATATAAACATGTATTTTTTTTTTTTGGCTGATCATCAGATGCTAGATTTTTATGAAGAAGCACCGCCCAATTTTGCGACTGTGCCTGACTGTTTTCTATCTACCCTTAAAGTGGTAAAATTTGAAAATATTTCCGGCAATAAGTGTGAGTTAAGTATCGCAAAGTTTGTGATGGAAAATGCTCAGGTATTGGAGAGGATTAGTTTCTCATGTTCTAGTAAGTTGTGCATCTTGCAAAAATTTGAAGAGAAACTAGCTTCAGTCAATTTTAGTTCAAACATAGCGTTTGCACAGTATGATTATCAACGCGATGATTATTAAGATTTGTAGAAGTGTGGGAGTACAATACAATGTTCATATTTATAATTGCACAATGTTATTGGGTGAATGTATTTAAGTACTATATTACATGTTATTTTCAATGCTTTTGGGGCTGTCTAAGGCTTATTTTGTTTATGTTGCTTTTACAATAGTCTTAATTGTTTGTATGTGGGAACTACGCAATCACTTTGGTTGTTCTTATTGATTCACTTCGCTGTTTAAATGTTATGTTTTGTTTTTCGTGTTATAGTGAATCAGTGATCAACAGTTTCTTCTTCAATCTTTGCTTGATCTATTTACCTCTTGTATATCTTCTCCAAATTAACTTAACAGTTCATATTTTATCTTTTCTTCCAACTTCACATTGTGACTGCTGCAGGAGAAATACTCTGCATATTAGAATATCAATTGCTTCTGCAACCTGCATTTTTCTAAGTATTCTGAAATACATTATTGTGACTATTTGAAGTTTGAACACTTAATAATTAATTTTAGTTTTTAGTTCTCTTTAGAAATTGATATGTTTGTGGCAATGTTGTGTCTTGTGTGTCCTACCTCTGTCTTGTGAAAGTTATTTTAGAAAACAACAAATTGATTTTTATTTTTTTTAAAAGAGGGCAAAGCCCAAGGAAAAAAAAATATGAGACTACATTAACATTCTTAGGCATACAAATTATATTTCTCTATAAGGAGTTTCCAAATTTCTTACATCAAATGAACTTTGGCTAAAGCTGAAATTAGTCAACTAATCTGCACACCAAATTGAATTTGGTTTGCATTTTGTATTTGTCTTTTTAACTTATTTGCTTTGTATTTTTAAAATACAATTAATGATTGTATTTTTTTTTCAATTTTACTTCAAGAAATAACCTTTTATGTACTTAGCCGCATCCATCCAAGTCAAAATCAAGTTAAATTTGCAGCATTAGGTGTTAACAACACTAGCATTGTGTTCAAAAAGTTTGTTGATTTTATTAGCCAATTAAAAACATACTAAAATATAGATCATATTGATTTTACTGCGACTACTATTTGAATTTATAAAAAAAAATCTATCGAATATCAACAATAATCTTTAAAAGTAAATAGTATGATTGATGTTGATTAAATATGAATTATATTTTTAGTTTTATTATTTTAATCAATTTTCTATCAATTAAGTCATTATTTTGATCGTAATACTAATTATTATGAGTTTTAACTTATATTTTCAAACAGCAACAGATGTGAGACGTAGTTGCTAAAATTTTAAATATTTTTTAAGTGAATATTTTTGTTTTGTTTTTGGTATTAACCCTGCAAAATAATTAAAATCTCAAAAGGAAATTTTAAACCAGGAATTTTATTCGAATGCTAAAGAGAACTCATTAACGACTTGAAGTTCATGTTTTGTTTATTTTTTAAGCGAATATTAGTTCCATTACCCAAATTATTAAAGCTTTCTTTCCTCTATCTACCAAAAAAAAAAGCTTTCTTTCCTCTTGAACCAAACGCACAGTTATTATGAATAAAATTTCCATCCCTTTAATTTCAGTAGATCCAAACAATATCTAAATAGTAAAGAGAAACAATAAACCAGCGGCGAAGCACACTGCACACGTCTCCGACCAAAACAATTGACACTTTCATTTGTGTCTGTGTTTCAAGAAATGGCACTCAGTTTTCCCTTATCATCTTTCATTTCACCAATCAAAGATACAAACTTCAACTTCCCCAATTCATTTTCTCTTTACAATTACAAACCCACCAAAAATATCTTCAATTTCTCAAACCCCTCTTTTTTGCAGGCAAGTACATCAATCAATTTTCTATTTTCCTTGAAACAGGTTGGTTATTCTAGAGTAACAAGAGTTCAAGTACTCAAATCTGATGATGGTGCTGCTGGTTCCAAAAGAAGAGGGAGAGAATCACATAGTGACAGTGATGATAGTGATGATGAAGATGATTCACCCTCACCCTCCAAAGAAAATGACCCTTATGCTATGAATCCTGAAGAGAGACAAGAATGGAGGAGAAAAATTAGACAGGTTATGGATAAGAAATCTGATATTCAAGAGGTTGTAGATAGTGATGAAAAGAAGAAGAAAATGCAAAAGCTTATCAATGATTACCAACTTGTTGTGGAAGAGGAAGATCCTAATTGGCCTGAAGATGCTGATGGTTGGGGATTCAGCTTCGGACAGTTTTTCGACAAGATTACTATCCAAAATAAAAAGAAGGAAGATAAGGATGATGGTGAGGACGATAGTGTTGATGATGATGATGATGAGGAGCCAATAGTGTGGCAAGATGACAATTACATTCGTCCTATCAAAGACTTGAAGAGTAAAGAATGGGAGGAAACTGTATTCAAAGACATAAGTCCCTTAATTATTCTTGTGCACAATCGTTATAAAAGGTTTGTTCTTTGCCTGTTATACTTTTATACATTGCATACACTAGACCTGTATGTAGTCAATCATATATATTAATAAATATAAGATAATTACATATGAATGAAAGTCAAACGTGCAACAAGTTGTGCTGCTAACCCTTTTTTGAATAGCAAAATCAATTCTCTTAAAAATAACATTCGTAGCTCTAGGCTATGTAGTTGCTTGAGTAAGTAGCTGTGTAGAATGATATCCAAAACTATTGTTTTTTAGCTTATTATGTTCTCTTGTTTTAGGCTAGTATGTGGCGGAATGCCTCTTATACTTTTTCTACATTTTATAGTTGCTTGATAAGTATCTGAATGGAAAGATATCCAAAACTATTTTTTTATACTTATCTTCTCTTGATTTTGTCTAAGCAGCTGAATGCTGATTGCTTCAATGTTGTCTATTTGTTCCTTCCTATAAGCATGTTGCTGAGTTATATGTATGTTACGATTATTAATGGCCATTTTGGAAAACTCTAGTTCGAGTATTCTGCTATTTGGAGCTGGCTTTTTTTAATTTACATCACAATAAAGATTCATTTTCTTGATTTGGTTTTCCTGCTGAAATACTTTTTCTTGTGTGCAAAGAAAGCATTTTTTTGGATTTCCAAATGTTTCAGAGAGAATTAAGAGATTTGTTTTCAGAGGAAGCCGATGCCCGATGCATATGTATTTTTATTATGATTCAGATGCCAAGATCCTGTATTTATACATGAGAGACTGCTCTTAAAAAAGAGTATTAGTTATGGAAGTTATTTAGGCTCTACATTAGCTTTGAGTTTACAGCTAAACAAACAAGTACCTAACTAACTAAGTAGACTTACATTTCGAGAAACTATATTCTCATACTAGCATGCATTTTATTTTTTCCCTTTTTATCTTTTAGAAATGGGTTCCTAGGGGTGTTCTATTTAGCTTTCAACCTTATGTGCAAATAGCCTCAGCATTTAGCTATAGCACTTCAAGAGAATTTAATTGGGTCTGCCACTCTTTCTGATGACATTGCTATTATGCTTTTGAAGTTGGAGTAGTCCATATCATATTTTCAATCAAGCAAGTCCAAAACAATTCCTTCCTAACTTTTTCACTTTTATATTTAGGCCAAAGGACAATGAAAGAATTCGAGTTGAACTAGAGAAGGCTGTGCATATAATATGGAACTGCAGATTACCCTCACCAAGAGTAAGTAATTAGTAAAGTCATATAATCATTCCTTTAGTTTCAGCTATTTTATCACAAAAAGATGATTTTGTTTTTGTCTAACATCCTACTGTGCATTATATGAAAGTGTGTCGCACTTGATGCTGTTGTTGAGACTGAACTCGTTGCTGCACTTAAAGTATCGGTTTTCCCAGAAGTTATCTTTACTAGAGCAGGGAAGATTTTATTCCGTGATAAAGGTATTGGTCGATGTTACCCAAAATAAAATTCATCTTTTAATTTTATTTGTGCCTCTCCTCTGACCATGATCAATTTCCATTTTGTGGATTCTCAGCAATTCGAAGTGCAGATGAGTGGTCAAAGATCATGGCCTTCTTTTACTACCGAGGATCCAAACCATCGTGTTTGACTAACACTCAAGATTTCCAGGAAAATATTCCTTCTTTTACCATTGGCAATTGAGTGTCCTAAAAATTGAAGAGCTAACAGTTTCTATCAAGCCATATTGCTTAAGTATTTCCAATTAACAACACCTTTAACATTCTGCCATTGTGTAAGATAAGCAAGGGAAATGAATGCATAGCGGCCATCGACTGCATGCAATATGATAACATTAGGTGGGCTTTTTTCCATGTGCGAGTGTCTTCAAGTAAATTTAGGACTTTGGCTAATAATAAATGTTCATTTTTTGTGGTCCTTGTGGAGGTAGTCAGGTTTGGTCCTATGGGAGGGTTGGAATTGTATTTATTTTTTTTATTCTTATATTATAGGTATAAGAATGTTGAAAAATTTGTAGGACATATAATATCAATAATTTTTTTTCAATCAAACTTTTTCCATACACATGAGTAATCAAAAATCAAATCCGTAACCAACTACTTAAATGTTTAAAATTCTTACCAATTGAATCAATTTATCGTGGATAGAAGTGACGAGATTAAATTATAGCCATGCATTATAAAGGTACTAAAAATCTCATATCTATATGTGGGGTCTATTAAAAGACGTCTAACTTCTTCCCAACTGATGTAACTTCTTCCCTAACTGATGCTTGAGTTGTGTCATTCATTTCCTAGACATGAGTGTCGAGAGAAGTAGAGATTCTAATAAAAATATGCAGGCATGAAGATATATATATACCCTCCTTGTTCAATACTACATCAGCTCTAATTATACTGTATTTATATGTCATGATACCATGTTATAAATTTTTTATAGAAAAAAAAAAATAGCGAGTGAGTGAGTGAGTGAGTGAGTGCAGTGGACTGTTTGAAAAAATTGAAACCCAATAAAGAACAATAAAATAAATAAAAATAGAATTAAAATGCTACATCAAAATCTTCGCTTAAACATTGGTCGCTTTTTCTGCATTCCTTTAACCGTTTCCGTCCTCCTCTCCTCCACTCTTTCTCTTCCTTCCACCGCACTCTCTCACAACTACCACCACCGCCGTCTCATGGCTTCACCGCCACAAGCTCTGTCTCAGTCTCACTCTCCGCTTCCTCCTCCCGCGGCGAAGAAAGTAGAGCACGTCATGGAGCTTTTCAATGATGTCAGGATCGATAACTACTATTGGCTACGAGATGATTCCCGTTCCGATCCCGATGTACTCTCTTACCTCCGTCAAGAGAATGCTTATACTGATTCCGTCATGTCCGGTACCAATCTTATCTCATTATCTTATCCTCTATCGCTTTCACTGCTTTTATTTATTTATTTATTTATTATTATTGGATCTTGATTTTATTAATTCAATGCACTGGTTTGATATACTACGAACCGAACTGGTTTAGCTTCTAGAACGTAACGGTAACCAGTTTTAGTTTTAAGAACTGAACTGATTCTGTTTTGAACTGGTTTGAAATGGTCCTGGATTTTGAATTATATCATACAGTATGACATTGTTAAGTAAACACTAAAGAGTAAAGATAGGTAAACAGGACAAACATAAACGTATTGTTATGATCAGAACTCATAGATTTCGCGGTCATGGTGTGGATCGGGCACGGGGTGTACTTGCAAACACTCTGACGCTCAAGTTACTATATAGTTGAGGTGGGTGAGAGGTTTAGAATGAGACATACCTACCTTGATAAGTGATGGTGTTAGACTTATATTTATATGATTGAACTCGATGTATGGACTATGGAGAGAGTTTCACATAAATGGGTAAAGGTTCAATGTCTATTAGTATTAGGTGCTAACTAGGTAATCAAAATCCTATTGCTATATCTATCTACACACACACTTAAGCAGACTTTTGAAATTTTAAGGAGATTAATTCAAATTACTCTGATGATATTGTACACATTTTTAATTTTATAGGAACCAAGGAAATTGAAGATAAGCTTTTTGCTGAGATAAGAGGAAGGATAAAGGAGGAAGATGTATCTGCACCCTTACGCAAGGGGCCTTATTACTATTATACGAAAAATTTAGAAGGGAAGGAGTATGTTCAACATTGTAGGCGCCTTATATCTGATAACCAAAAGGTTCCATCTGTTAATGACACCATGCCTACAGGACCTGGTGCTCCTCCGGAGCATGTTATTTTGGATGAGAATATCAAGGCACAACAGCATGAATACTACAGTATTGGTACTTTTAAGGTTAGATCATATCATTATCGCGGCATTTTTATTTTGCTTTCTTCTGTTTTGTTTCCTCGTTTCCAACATGCTTTTATTTTATTTCAAAATTTATTTCTTTTCAGGTTAGCCCAAATAGCAAATTGGTAGCATATGCAGAAGACACCAAAGGAGATGAAATATATACTGTTTATGTCATGGATATTGAGACTCAAGCTCCAGTTGGAGAGCCTATTGTTGGTGTAACATCATACCTTCAATGGGCTGGTGATAATGCTTTAGTTTATATAACAATGGATAGTATTCTCAGGCCTGACAAGGTGGGAAGTTCTCCTTTCAACCCAATATTTAACTTTTCGGATCTAATTGGTTTTTCTTTATTCAAATACAATAACATAACAACAACCAAATCTTCTCATGATTTCACCAAGAGTCTTTCCTGGTTTCACTTTTCCTCTAATTATTAGGCTATCTTGTATCCTCCATCTTATCGACTATTTTTACTAGGGCTTTTGTTGGGGTTTTTTCTCTTATGTCCAAATAATCATATTCATGATCCTACCAACTTCTAACCTGTCCAAAGCCCTTGGGCCTTCAATTTTTCTAGGAGTGAAACTGGCCGAATTGAATTAGAAGTTAATTTAGCCAGATAAAGATGCTGAAAACTAGATGAGATTTCTGGTTAGTGGTTACAATGTGTTTCAATCTGCAACTGAAACTGGATGGTTTCTGCTTAAGTCATAGTTGGACACAAGTTACAACTGATGATATTGTTGAGCTTTTTAAGGAAAAATTACATCTTAATTAAAAAATGCTCAACAAGTGTTATAATTATTAGGCAAGTTTTTTCAGAAATAAGCAAAAATCTAAAACAAAGTTGTTTTGATGTTTTTATCATAAGCGAAAAAGTAGCAGCTTCAAAACAAAAACAAAAAGGCTCCAAAAAGTGATATCATTAAATTGCTATTTTTCCCAAAGATCAAACAAATGCACCCCAAGTCTTGCTTCAACATGGTATTTGGATATTTGAATATATACAAGGTTTTATTTGCCAACTAATTTTGTATATCATAACCAAATTCTTTTTGTTTTTGGCCTCACTTCTAAACCATTATTGTTTACCTCATGTGTACGCAAGTATTAGATTGCTTATTATTTTGCTGTATATGGAATATCTTATTTGTTTTGAAATTCTTGTTTTGCTAACATCTTAAGTGATACAGGCATGGCTTCATGTGTTGGGAACAGAACAATCAAAAGATACTTGTCTTTACGAGGAAAAGGATGATACATTTTCTCTTGACCTTGAAGCTTCCGAGAGCAAGAAATATTTGTTTGTTGCATCAGAAAGTAAAAATACAAGGTTTAATTTTTATCTTGATGTTTCCAAACCTGAAGAAGGTCTTAAAGTCCTGACACAACGTGTGGATGGTATTGACACTACTGTCAGCCATCGTGGAGATCATTTCTTTATTAAGAGGAGAAGTGATCAATTTTTCAATTCAGAGGTTGTAGCTTGTGCTGTCAACAACACCTCATCAACTACAGTTCTTATTCCCCACAGAGAAAGGTAACACATATTTTGCATCACTGCTTAACTGTTTCCTTTATTTTGGGCATAATCTTGAGTAAATTATAATGGCAGTGTGCTTGGCTTTTGAATGTGGGGTCACCGGGTTGTGTATTCAACGATGTACAACAATATTAATGAAATGCTTTCGGAAAATGTTGCGTTGCTAGAACTTCATGAATAGTTCCTGTGCTAGATATATGTTCCATTTTCAAAAGCCATAACAGATACCTTTGAGGATTAAAAGTTTCATCTACACCATGCAGTTTATACAGTGAACTAATTTGCTGTTGCATTATTTTCATTCAACAATATTATTTTCATATGATGGTGCTTATCATCCATCATTCAACAACATCCTTAATTAATCCTGAAAAGTGTTAACATGAATAAAAATCTAAAGAAATTCTTGGAGTGTGTGTCTTTCACTGTCACCAAAACTTACACATTGAATTTTCTTTAGTGTGAAAATTCAGGAGATACAACTTTTTAGTGATCATCTTGTTGCGTATGAGAGAGAAAATGGTCTACCAAAAATAACAGTTTATCACCTTCCATCTATTGGTGAACCACTAAGAAGTCTTGAAAGTGGTCAGGTGGTTAGTTTTGTTGATCCAGTATACTCGGTGGATTCTTCAGAGTCAGAGTTTTCGTCAAGTATTTTACGATTTTCATATAGCTCATTGAAGACGCCTCCCTCTGTGTATGACTATGATATGAAGGCCGGCATTTCAGTTTTGAAGAAGATTGACTCAGTAAGTTCAATGGGCAGTTAAACTCCAATCTGTTAAAATTTGCACCAGGTCTTGTGAATTTAAATTTAGAGACTTATTTAAAAATTTAATAAAACAATAAGGACTTGTGGAGTAATTTAATCTAATTATTATTATTAAGGTGATGAACGGTTTTCCTCATTTCCTTGAGTTTTGTTCAATTAGAGACTCTCTATATCTGTCTGTATTAGTTGTCTCCTATTGTTCTCAGGTTCTCGGAGGTTTTGATGCAACAAAATATGTCACTGAAAGGCAGTGGGCACGTGCTTTGGATGGAACTTTGATTCCCATGTCACTTGTTTACCGAAAAGATCTTGTGAAGCTTGATGGATCAGATCCATTACTACTTTATGGCTACGGGTCTTATGAGGTAAATGAAGAGTAACAGTTTATATGAATTAAATTTCACATCACAATGCCAATTTTTAACTCTATGCTTTGATTTTGTACTGGCTAACGCAGCATATCAATGTTTATTACTTGAATTCTAAATTTAATTGAACTCTTTGGCTGCCATGAAATACTTTTCTTGTCTTATCGGAACAAATGTACAGCTTTCTCGGTCTTATCCCGTTTTGTTGTGTGCAAGATGCTTTCGTTCACGAACATCCTCCATATTTATTTTTCTTTTGGATTTTAAAGACTGTTTTAATTAATAAATTTCTGATTTCTTTCTGCCATTAATTATTAGACAAGCAAAGCTGGTTATTTATTTCTTTATTTATCTATTCATGTTCCCTGCGTAGTATATGGGCACTATTTTTTGTCAGCCTGTTCCTTTGCTTACAGAAGTTTTGGAGTCTAAGTAGCATATTCCATTCATGAATCTGGTGTTTATGCTTTATACCTTGAATGTGTCTCCTATTTCTTCTTTATTCTATAATTTAGTGACCTCAAATCATCAACAGATATGCATAGATCCCAGTTTCAAGTCATCAAGGCTTTCATTGTTAGATCGAGGTTTTATATATGTTATAGCTCATATACGTGGAGGTGGTGAAATGGGGAGGCAGTGGTATGAGAATGGGAAGCTTCTGAAGAAAAAGAACACTTTCACTGATTTTATTGCATGTGCTGAACATTTAATTGAAAAAAAATTCTGTTCCAAGGAAAGACTTTGCATCAATGGCAGAAGTGCTGGGGGTTTGCTAATTGGTGGAGTTCTTAATATGAGACCAGATTTATTCAAGTCTGCTGTTGCCGGAGTACCTTTTGTTGATGTTGTGACAACAATGCTTGATCCAACTATTCCTCTCACTACTTCCGAATGGGAGGTAACTTTCTTTCTCTTAGTATGCCATTCCATACAAACATATGAAAATGATTCAAATTCAACTAGATGTTTCCGTTTGACTTTCACCCATTATGTCACTTAATGTATAAGTGAAGGCGTCTTCCTGAAGTTCCCAATGATTTCTTTTGTTTCTCTTTTGCTAATTGAGATTATTTCCTTATGTTACTGCAGGAATGGGGTGATCCTAGGAAGGAGGAATTCTATTTCTACATGAAGTCATATTCCCCTGTTGATAATGTAAGAACATAGACTGCACTTAATGGCCTGTAACCTATTTATTTTTTGTCTGAGCATAATTTTTATTCTCTCCTGTATGGAATGATTTTTGGGAATCATGCTTTGTTTTATTTTCTATTTCTCGTTCCATGCAGGTAAAGGCACAGAATTACCCACACATTCTTGTTACAGCTGGATTAAATGGTAAGCATACCTGATTCTTGTCACGGAACTAATATTGTTTCAAGATGTAAAGCCAAAGCATTCTAATTTTTTAATTACTAATAATTTTAGATGGAAAACTATCTTTTGATATTACATGTGATATTAGCATCTTATCATCTCTGCCTGTACATGCTGTAGACCCACGTGTTCTGTATTCTGAACCTGCAAAGTTTGTCGCAAAACTGAGGGATTTGAAAACTGATGATAACATACTGTTGTTTAAATGTGAGCTTGGTGCTGGACATTTTTCAAAGTCGGGAAGGTAGAGTATAACTTACTTCTGTTAGTTTTTAAACTTGTTTAGTATTTGGTGTGTTTTACATTTACTTCTTTATTCTCTTCTTTTGGTTACCGTTGGGGAAATTGGGACTGTTTAGTTTAATAAAGGTACTGTGCTGATTTAGTCACTCTTTAGGTTTGTCATTGAAAGTGTAGAACATGATTTATACTGTGCTGATTTAGTCACTCTTTAAGTTCGTCATTGAAAGTGTAGAACATGATTTAGTGAGTAATATGATTAACAGATTAAGTTTGAAGGTTATGGATTCTTACATCTATGGATGAGTTAGAAAGAAGCTAGACTATTTTACCAACGATAGTGGAAGCACCTGTTGTGTGTTGTATGAACCAGTTCCTGAGTTGCATCCTAGGAGTTTAAACGTAGAACTAGTGTTGAACTCTATAATATAAATATAAAGTGAAGAAATAATAATTCATCTCTTTATTTAATATTTGTAATTTTTAAACCATGAAAATTTTAAAACGGCTCCACCCTTAATTTCCTTTTTAAAGGCAATTTCATATGGTGTGCTGTAATTTTATCTATATTTTGGTGTTTTGTGTGTGAATGTAGATTTGAGAAACTTCAGGAAGACGCCTTCACTTATACATTCTTCTTAAAGACTCTAAACTTGACTGATCATCTTTAATCTTGGGATATGTAAAGCGCGGATGCAGCGAAGAGATGGTGTGATTGGTTAATCCATGGCTTAAGTGAGACCAGCAGTATATGCCCTGGTTCTAAGCCTATGATGCGAGATACTTGGATGGTATGGAGAATTTACATTGACATCAATTTCAGGACTTTCATGGAGAAAATCTTAAATTATCTTTCTTACAAATCTGTTAGCAATACATCTTACTCATCGAGTATGTGGCAATAAATGATCACACACGTTGCTTTTACGCTTGTTTTGATATGATATAATTTTAAAAATAAAAAATAAAAACTCTCGAAATGTTTGAATTCATCTAACAGAATTTAACGTTGCACAAGCTTGTGACTCTAGTGAGGGCATTAAGGTGTTCGAACAATAAATATTTTTTCTTACATATGGTTTACAATAAACAATATACATCACTATATCTATCATTAAGAATATAATAAAATTCAAATATATGAATATTGGGGATGAAATTCTTTTTTTGTAGGCAATTTAGAGTTTTTCACACAATTGAGAAATTTCCCAGTTTGGCAGCACAAAGATGGAGTGCAGAGCCTTTCCCACCGGATGTTTTACCATTTCAAAAGCTCTAAAATTTGCATGTGAACTTAAAGTTGTTTGGAATTGAGTGTAAAAACTATGCACAGTTTACTATTTAGTCTGAACTTTTTTATAACAATTTTTTTTTTTTGTTTTCTTTATCAGTTTTCCAAATAAAATAAACAAGGGTCATGCTAAATAGTGTCCCCGGGGCAATGGTTAAACATACTAAAAAAGGAAATAAAATAAAAATTTAATATTAAGAAAACAACTTTTTACATTTCCAATGTGTTGAATGCACACATTTTGAGACAAATTTTCTATTTTAATATGCTTAACCATTGCCACGGGGGCACTGTTTAGCATTTTCCAGTAAACAAAGCTTTAGTGATTGGAAATCTTTCACTTTCAACATTTTATAATGAAAAAGGTCAACAATTTGATAATTGTCAGACTATCCGACATTATTTTATGGTCTTTTGTTTGCCATTGTGGTCCTATTTGATTGCAAATTTTTCTTCTAAAACTGATGTGAAAAAATTATTTTGAAATTAGATAAATCAAAACAAAAATAACTCGCTTGGTTATACAGTGAGAACAAAAAAATAGAGGAACTTGTTTGGTTCAAATTGTAGTTTTCCTTTGTCTCATTAATAATGTAGATAATTCACTGGATTGATGCATTGCATTCTCCCACATGGATCAGTAGCGTAGTAGAGTTCATTTCAACTACAGCTATACATCTTTTAATTAATCTATATTTGTTGTATTTTGTACCTTAGACCATTACAATTACTAATTGTAATGGTTTTGAGCTTCAAATGAAAATTAGACAATTCACACTCTAATGACTTTGATTTGCTGACTGTATAGCATTCGACATTCATCATTTGTTCAATACGACTTAGACGTCATTTTCGTATACTAGTACAGTGTAAAATTGATAAATTCAAAATAATTATGTTTGTCCGAATTAGAAAGTATTCATGTGGATTGATTAAATGTCTAAGGTACAAAATACTTCATCCGTCCTAAAATATAAGTAAAAATGAGTTAAAGAAATTTAATGTATTTAGTTCAAAATTTAGATTAAATATACACGCTTTTATTGACCAACTTTTATTTATATTTTGAGATGGATGGAGTAATACGGAGACTGGGAAGTCAAATATTCAAATAAATTTGTACAACACATAAATCTAGAGACCTCACGACAATAGCCTACACCAACGCCCAACGGTATCATCATTCTCTTCTCATAGTTCATTCATACTTTTCATAAAGTATACTGCTAGTACATTTTATTTTGTTTAATTTTATTTTTTAGCGTAAATATTTGAAATTGACACACGTTATTCTAACATATCCATGTTCCCTACCTGCAACTGGTCTCTCTGTCTGTCCAAGAAAAGATTTTATACGTCATTTTTTAATCAACGTTGTGATTTAGTGAGTGAGTAAAAATGTCACGTAGGACCCCTTAATATCAAACACATGTTTGGACTATAACCTTTTAAGAAATTTGGGACCATGTCCTAAAGTCTTTTATTCAGTTTGCAAAATACAAATTTCAGTTTTAATAACACCATCATCCCACAAACACACTCTAGTAGGCCGGCCCTAATTTTTTTCTCTTTGAGTCTCTTCTTCCTCAACCGGTAAGGGGGTGATTTTAGGTCATTTTTTGCTTAAAATCACCCCTCTATGTCTTTTTTCATTGTTTTTAATTTAAATAAGTGATTATCATTCTCACATAGATTGATATATTATTTTCGTTGTTTTCTTTTGTACTTGTGGTTTCATCGTTCGCGTGCGGTGTTGTGTTTATTCGTCGTCTTGTTATGACGTTTGATTTTCCGTCTTGTTACGGTGTTCGTTTAACTCATATTGAAAGATCAACTTCAACCAGTTGCAGATTCAATCAATGATTTGTGCATCAATGTTGCAGATCCGGAAGCATGGACATTCCGGTGACTTTAAATTTTTCATATTATTTGTTGCAGGCATTTTGCCGTTGTATGCTATTAACTTGGATGCTGTGAGTTTGTTCGCAGATTCATCCTTTATGTTTTTAGCGAATGTTGAATATGTGATTGTATTCGATATAATCTATCAATTTGAATGAATGAATATTATTTTGTTTTTGTCAAAAAAAAAAAAACACCATCATCCCACATAGACCAATGTCATTGATGCCGCAATCAGCGCAAGCAACCTAAGTCCATACATCCCTCTGATCCCTCCCCTCCATCATATTTCAATTACAAATAAATAAATACTACATTACTTTTTTTTACTTCAAATAAATAAATACTGCTATACAATTAATCATTAAAAAATTAATAGTTAAAAACTTAACATTTTAATGAGATGGTACAACTCTCTTTGGGTGTAACCGATTATCTCTACACCAATGTTCGGAATTGGATTTCATGCTGTAATTGCGTGACACAATTAGCTCTTAACTGTCCGATTTGAGTTGACGGTTGAAATTGTTTTATTGTTGATGTGATCTAGACCGTTCGATCTCAAATAAACAACTCAGATTTATTATCACGTGAAACTGTGTGATCATTCCATTGCAGGCAATCCTTGTCCCCAATGTTCAATACCACTTTTTTGAGATCTTGTTTGTTTTGGATAAAATTTTTCTTTAATTAAAATGCACATCAGAAGAAAGTGGCTTATATATATATATAATTGTCATGCATGAAGCACAAGAAACAGATTGGTGGGCAATTCTTCCCTAGGCACAACACTAAATAATATGTGTTGGACATACACACATATCTTCTATCTTCTATAATACTAAAGGTTGGACTTCTTCTATCTTCTATAATACTAAAGGTTGGACTTGCAACCCTAATTGAAACCTCAAAACCCTACTCAATGATGCAATCCATGATGTCTTGCTTATGTCACTCCTTGCATTGACTTATAGACCATGGACACCTATTCTCCCATGCTCCAATCCTCGTCTGCCACGTTTACTCCATTACTCTTTAACACATGTGTTGTTTGGATGATTATGCCCTATGCTTGAGTGACATTTGTGTCCTCTTTTCTATCACCCTTCGTTCTATTTGCTTATCTATCTCATGCCTTAACCATCAATATGTTCTCTGCTATGCATCTATCATACACATTCTCAAGTTTTGGCAAGTGTGACAATGTCATTGGCATTTGATAGCTTGATGTGCATGCATTGGTCACATCTAAATCAACCAATCCTACAACAATAAATGTATAATCCCTTTCATTACTCCACCAAAAGACTAAGATTGTTAAAAGTCTCCCTCTCTCTCTCTCTCTCTCTCTCTCTCTCTCTCTCTCTCTCTCTCTCGTCCTCCTGCCCTCTCACGTTGCTTCTCTCTTTCTCTGCTCTCTCTCAGGCTGCTTCTCTCTCTTTCTCTGCCCTCGCCACAGAAACCTCCACCACCGCCGACAGAAAAGGTTGCCTCTCTTTCTCTCTCACTGTTCTCTTTCTCATTTTTTTCAATATCAATTTTTTCTCACCGCTGCAAGCAATTTGAGTTTTGTTTTGTTTTTTTTCTTCACCTCTTTCTCCTTTCCCTACTATCGTTCTGCAGGTCGCCGTCGTTCCTCGTGCCGTCGTCGACTCATGATGGTGTTGTCTGCTTTCTTGCTTGCAGAGAAGGAGAAGAACTGTAGAAGTAAGCAAAACAAACTCAAATTGAATTTTACATTTTTTTTGTTTTCTTTGGATATGGTGGTTTTGGATCACCAAGGAGGTTTAGAGATGATTTCTTTCTTTTATTTCTTTGTTGTGTTTTCTTTACTCACCTCTTTCAATTTCATGTTGCTTATTTCAGTTTTATATACGCTCATCGTGTATTTGATAAAATGTTGCTGTGGATGCTCATAAACATTAGCATCACCAAGTATGATTTTTTATTTTTTTTCCCCTTTATTCATCAATTTTTGAACCATGATTTTGTGTTTGATTATGTTATAGTCTAATTTTTTACTTCAAATTTTGCACTTTATGTGTTGTTGCAGAGTTGATTTTCTATTGTAAAAACAAATAATGATGGGAATGGAAGTAAACGTGATAGAAAGAATAAGAATACACGGTAAGAGGCATAAGAAGAATACACAAGATGGGAAAGAGGAGTCATGTTTACTCTTAGTATTGTTGCAGGTTATGTGCTTATCAACATATTTTTGTTTTTATTTTTGACAATCACAAAAAATGTCTGTTGCATGTTTGATTTTATTCCTCACTCAAGACTAGAAGAGTATACCTAGATTGTGACATGTATAGAGAGATCTTTGTAGTTCACAAATAGTGTAATATTGTCAATCTAGGAAGTAGATGATTGCTATATCTCTATTTTCATTGAATGTGGTGCTAGAATTATTATTTTTTTGATGTTGATATTTGGTTTGTAGGTTAAATTTTTTTATTGAAGATAAAGAGGCAATGGGGTGGAATGTGAACTTCATGAGTTTCATCACCTAATGCTCCACCACTATTATTTGCCACTTGATTTGGAGAAGCATGTATTGTGCTTCCCCTGCAAGAGTAATGAAATTGTTTTCTACACTATTTATTTTTCATGTGTAACTTGAACTAGCTGGATATGGTTTGTGCTCAAAACTGGTAGAGACTAATTTCTTTATTTGTTTCAGGTATGCCGAGTTGAAGACATGTTTGAGTCATGTTCCTGAAGTTTCCAACAAAGAAGAAACTGCTGGTGGGGTATTGGAGAATTGGCCACAGAGACTTGAGTTTGTTTCATATGTATGAATTTTAAGCACGTTATTTTGTATATTTTGTCAGTTCTCACTGTGGCAGTTTTAATGACAAATAAAGGTTAAATTTTTCTGCATTAGGTTATTCGTTTCTTTTCAATTTGTTTGTTTCTCATGAGTTGTTTTTTTGTGTCACATTCACATCACAGATGGAAGGAATTCCAAGCAAAGCTAAAAATTTACCGATGAATTTGTTATTAGGAAAGCTGTATCGAATTTCACATGGCCGAGCTGTTGTTGCTATTTACAAAGAATGCCTAAGGTTTGTTAAGTCGATTTTTTATACACATAATGAACCTTTGATGTGGCACCAATAAATTCTCCTTAAATACTGTCATGGATTCATTTTATAATTTTTATTTTATATGTCTTAATATGCCCACCAGCTTCCTTATGAATGAACTGATAGCACTAGCTCCTCTCAAATACATGTTTATATTGTTGTCCATTCAGTTTGATTGTCCTAGCATGGCATAGTTTTAATTAATTTTAAAACCTGCTGGAGTACAAAAGGCATGGCAATTTGATATTGGATACTAGGGCAGAAATCTTCCCTTGTGCTGTACTTTAGGCAGTATTAAAACTATTATGTACTTGTGGAATCGAATACTTACTTTGAGCAATTTTGTCCTTTATGTGCATATGCTATTTCTTATGGTCTATTATTAATTTGCTATTGGATTTGTCTTTCTTTTTGCCAGACATTGCCCTTTTATACTTGAGGCTAACAGAAATATGTGTTTAGTTTAGTTTGCTTTCTTCTTTTGTTTTAAAACTAAGTATTATCTATGAATTTTCTTGCATGCTAAGGTATGTGTGCCTGCAGAGTATTGGGTTCCTTCTTTTGAGCACCCTCTGCCGATTTGCCATTGAAGTAAGACTGTCCAAGCAGGCTGCAATATCAGCATGGAGTTCGACTGTCATCCTTCTTTCTGGAAAACAAGGGTCCCATAATTGCCGTCGAATATATTGTTGGAGGTGCTCTTTGTTTTTATGCTTACATACTGTATACTAAATCTCTGTACATGATTCCTCAGATGCATTTCTAGCATGACTTTGTTTATGCTGTTACTATTTGTCGATTAGCATTGGCTTTGTCATTTGTTTGTACTTTCATGAGCTGAAGAAATATGTTTTTGTTTATGAATTTATCTTTCAGGTTATTGTATTATGAGGTTGGATAATATAGAAGAAGCTAGCAAGGATACACCTGGCAGAAGTTTCTATTATGCAATGGAGCCTCTTCGCCACATGTGTCTTTTTTTGCAGTGGTCGCTGGTATGCTGCAACTTTCATAGTTTAAGTTTTGGGTATAACTATCAATTATTTTCAAAGATTGTGTATAACTTCACAGCCTTATGGTGCTGCATAAGGGTAAGTAATATATTATATGTGTGCTTATTTTTTTTTAGGAGTATATATCAAACACTTAATATTTGTTGTCGGATTGTCTCACAGGTGTTCATGTTAGCATATAAGCTTAAATTAGTCAACCAATACAGGCCTGTAATATGCAGTTATTTGTTTTTGGAAGTTTAATATAGATTTGTTCAGCTGTTTTGTTTTCACCATGAGTTTTCAAAGATTTGAGATTGTCTTTTAATTTCTCATTGCAGAACACCATGGAGATAGCGTTTGCTATCAGGAAGTTGCCCTTGACCAAAGCCAAGAGATACTTGGAAGATGTTTTGGCCCACAAACAGGCTATTCCCTTCAGACGTTTCTGTCGCGGTGTTGGTAGGACTGCACAAGCTAAGAATAGACATTCCAATGGGCAAGAATTCTGAGAGTAATGCTGAAGTCTGTGTTTCATTTGTTTTTGTTTATTTGTTGATGAGCTTTTTATGCGCACCTATTGCTGTTTGATATTTTGAACCAACTTTCAATAACATTGCTTTTTGGTTGTCTGTTTTTAGGTGAAAGGTTTGGATGTGGATGCTCTGTATGTTTCTCATATCCAGGTCAATCAAGCTCAAAAGCAAAGACGCCGTACCTACAGGGCACATGGAAGAATCAATCATATGTTGTGCTTTTCATATTAGTATATAAATGAATCTTTTAATGTTGTTACATTCTTATTCTTATATGTTGGCTCTGTTTTTTTGGTGCAGCCTACATGTCATCTCCATGCCTCATTGAGCTGATATTGTCCGAGAAGGAAGAGGCTGTCCAGAAAGAGGTATTCATCTGTCATTTTTCTGTAATAACCTGATTTTTCTTTTGCATCATACTAATATGTTTTTATTCCTGCCGCCCGAGACCAAGTTGGCAACAAACAAGAAGTCTCAAGCTCTTCGAAGTGGTGCTTCATCCTAAATTGTTAGCAGAGCTAATAGTTGCATCCCTTTTCTAGATTATGTAACTTTTTTTTGCACTCTATCAGTTATGTTTGTCATGATGTGTTTTTGAAGTTTGAGCAGCAGTTTTTGTTTCATATACTATGGTTTATGTTAATTGACTTGCTTGGAAAATTTTATGGTTGTACTTGCATGATTGATTCAATTTTTATTTACACATTCTGTGCCTCAAAATGATCTGCTGCTGAGTTTGGTATAATGTTGATTTTCTGATTGCTGCTCCCATACCATTTTTGTTTTCTAAACAATTAGAATCAGATTGAATCAGTTAAAATAATTTTTTATTAGTTTAAGTTGCTGAATTCAACATCAATAGAACATGGATTATTTCATTGTACTTCAACATCTGATTAGTATTAATCATTGATGCATTGTTGAATTTGTTTGAATTACATCTTTTATTTCTGAAATATTGGTGAAAAGTTGTATTTTGCGATGAGCATTGCTCTAAATAATCTTATCACAAAGTGTGGCTGAAATATGGCTACATCGTGATTTGACCAACTCAGTTTATATTATTTGAGATGCACACCTAAACATGAGAAAAATAAATTAAGTGTACTATTAGGCAAAAATTTAATTTT
Source organism: Trifolium repens (assembly GCA_030408175.1). NCBI lineage: Eukaryota > Viridiplantae > Streptophyta > Magnoliopsida > Fabales > Fabaceae > Trifolium > Trifolium repens. Next base: position 65,548,762 of record CP125837.1, on the reverse strand, counting down.
ATACATATAACGGGTCTTAAAGACTCCACTATAAAATTCGGTGTGATCGATGCTTCACTTGATTCGCTATATTATGATGTTTCACAAAACCCGTGCAACGCACGGGACATCGACTAGTAAATTCAAAAAGTTAAAAGATAAAATGAATAATTAATATCAAGTGATGTGACTAAATTATTTAAATTTTATTTTTCTCTCCTTTATGCGAGTATGCCTGTATTTATTTTATTTGGTGTTGTGCTCATATTAAACTTTCTCAGGATTGGTGGAGATTACAGTAGAGAGACGGTTCACATATCCACTACAGTCTACAGCTTGTTGAGAACCCACTGCCTTTTCGCCACTCTCATGATCCAAGTGGATATAATTAAGTTGAAAATTATGACTTCATTTTCAAACTTTACCATTTAAAAGAAGGAACAATAAGACAATTTAAAATATTCTGACCCAATTTTATGGCAGAGTTCACACACATAATTTTTTCCTGTAGTTTAAAATACAAAATAGTAGTTTCACCAAAAACAATGTAGTAAAACGTGATATTCAATTCAATGAATCAATGGTGTCGAAGTTGGTTTAACATTATCAAGATAATTCTTACGAAAGAAAAATATCAAGTGAAAACTCGATTTAGTCTCTTCTTTCAATCAGTTCAATTTAGTTTTTGATAAAAAAATTAATACTCAAATTAGTCTCTAACATTTTTATACTAAAGATAAATTAGTTATTCGATTATAATGAATCAAAAACTAATTTGTCTTTCGTGTAAAAGTATCGCAAACTAATACTATAATTAATAATTTTTTTGTTAGAGATTATATTAAAATGTAAAAAAGTATGAGGGAACAAATTGAGCCCTTACTCAAAAACATTAAAAAGATAACATTCTACACAAAATTTAAAAACAAAACATAATACACTTTATTTTTTAACTCATTGACCTCGATTGTCGCTAAGTTAACCTTATATCCTCCTTAAAATCATGTAAAAGTTATGATATTTTATGAGTTTCAATATAATTTCTAGTTCTTATTTATAGGACGATGATTTAAGACAATCAAAGCTAAACAAAAACCTAAAATGTTTTCATGTGTTCAATACTTCTTAAAGTTTTTATTAAGAGACTCAACTGTTTAATCTATGATACATAAAAGTATCTTTAGCATACTCAAGCTCTAATTTTATGTATAAAAATATAAATTAAACTCGAAATGTTTCTTTCAATTCCTTGTTGCGCTCCATGTCACAAGAAAAACTACAAGTACTTAATATCAAACATAAAATCCAATTTATCACACTTCATTTTTTAATTTTCTTTTGTATTTTTAAAACCAGCTAGGTTTCAATTTCTTTCTCTTTTATTTGGATCGTATAATAGTTTTTCAACTTCTTTTTTTTATATTTATAATACTGCCAAAAGAAATTAATGAATTCCCTTCCAAATATAGGCCTTGGAAGATAGTCTATTTGAAGAAAATTTCTCTTCTCACCCCATATTTCTTTTATACCCCCAATCTTTCTTTTTTGCCCTTGTTAAAAAACTTCAGAACACGTTTTTCAAATTTTTTTACCTTGAATAAAACATTTGGATCGTATTTTTCGAATTTTTTCCGAATTTTGAACTAAAAAAACTTTAAAAAACACATTCCAAAATTTTTATTCAAAGAAAAAATTAGAATTTTATGGGGTAAAAAAGAGTTATGGGATTGGGAGGTGAATTTTTTCTATTTGAAATGTGGTTAGGTCCATCACTATGCAATAAGGCATGGCCCATGAGTTTACTATTCATTCACCAAGCACTACTTTCTCATTGGCCAGCGCCCAACTGGTACACATGCTTGAAAATGATTGTTTTGGATTTAATTATGATATGTGATTAGACTGCTAATAAGACAATTTAATATTGTGATTAATTAAGCAGTCATTAACTGGAATAAGTTTAGGACTTTTCTTTTCAATTTCAAATATATAAGCTTCCCCCACCCCCCCACCCCCCCACCCCCCACCACTTCAACCTCTTCTCATTTGGGACCCCCATATCCCTCACATTGATAAACTTTTTTTCTTTATCAAATATTTGGGTCCTATTTTACTAAACAATTTGACTTCCAATTAGATTTAGGTCAACAGATTAGATTGACTTTTAACAATATTAATGGAGTTTTTATTTATAATAAATTTATGAATCTTCACTTAAAATATTATGTATAGGAGATCATTCATAATTGCAAGATTTTATAGTGTCGTTTCACAAACAATCCTTGATAAATTTATCTAAGTTGTAATATGAGAAACTAAAATCAAATATAGTACAGTAACTAAATTTAATTTTGAATTGTATAGTGGTTGCTATTGTATTTTTTTTCCTTTCCAAAAAGCAACATTCTTTTTACTGTTAAAAATAGATAATTGGCCAAAATATAATATCTATATCTATAGTTCCACAAATCAAGAAATCTCATCGCGTTTTTCTCTCTTTGGCTAATAAAAGTGCCATTGTTTTTCCTAGAGCTTTTACCTTTTTCTTTTCCTTGTTGTGTTTTGGGGCATAGCCTCTTCCTTTCAAATAAAAAAATAAAATAAAAAATTCTTCTAACAGCTTTGTAGAATAATTGAAATTTGAAGTGTTCGACTCATTTATAAAGAATACTCCGTATAAGTGAGTTTTATGATACAGCAATTTTTAGGAATCATCAAAAAAATTAGTGATGATCGGCGATATTCTTTAGAAGTAAGAGTTCAAAATTATCTTCGTCTTTATGACAAAAAATATAATATGATTGATGTTAGTTCAATACAAAATACATTGTTTCCTATATTTTAATCAAACTAATATCAATTAAATTATTATCTCAATTGCAAAAATAAATAAAAATATTTGACTAATACTTCTAAAAGACATTTGTCATCATTAGTGTTTTAAACATTTTTAAATATTGGATGGTGGTGACATTTTTAAATGATGTCTTCAAGTTTTTTTAAAATATACATAATCATTTGTTAGTCGGTTTAGTAGTGATTGACGTTGAATTTGATAGGGAGGACCACAGTTCAATCCCCCGTGTAACTGCGATTGGAATGGGACTAGAACCACTTAATGCCAGAACCGACCTCTAAATCAAATTTAATTGGTGGTGAAATAAATAAAAAATGCATAGTTTAAATAAAATGCACACTTTGTTTGTTCACCAAAATCTTCTCCTAGCACTACAAAATAATCTTCATTATATCAATTACGGTGGATCTACTAATTATGCTTTTTTCATTTTTTTAGAAAGGCAGTCGTTTTTAATATGAAGTATTATATTATTAATTGTAGACAAATATCAAAAGTGGTGGGGAAAAGTAATTATCAGTTTCTTTCTTCGCAAGCAAATTAACTTTGACCATGAGTCAATATCATACTTGTAAATATTTTGAATACAAATTTCTGACACATACCTAGATGATTCATCTTAATTATTCTTCAGTTAAAGTATAATTCAAATATGTCGGTAATTAACAAAATTTACTCAGGAAGTTATAAAATAGGCCACAATTGTTTATATATTTTTTCTCAAATCTCAATTTTTATAGTTGCGTTTTCTTTTTTGGTGAACAAGAAAGGTGGCGTGATTTATTCAGAATGGATTATGCCATCTGGTGTTTCCTTTTTTGTTGTTTTATTATGCGAATAATTTTCACCAGTAATGACCAAGCTCTATTACAAAATCCGTAGAAAAAAATAAATTAATTCCTATTTCGTGAGCTTAACACAAGTTGGTATGACATTGTATTATATATGCGGGGATTATAATTTTGGTCATCTCATTTATCTATTTTAAGGTGGAATTTCTAACCACTAGACTACTTGACAAAAAAAAAAGTTTTTTTTTCTTTTAACTGAGTTCTCTATTAGCAATTGCTAATCTTTGTTAGGAAACTCGTGGAACACATTGTCGATTGATTGTAGTGCAAAAAACACGCAGTTCCACACAATTTTGCATTTCAACCGTTTAGATAGGAGTTTGGCTATCCATATTACATATTAATAGAATCAATTGTTTATAATCTCAATCATTACTTTTTGATTGGACGACTAATATAGTAAATGCATTAACGCATATGACATAGTTACTACATTAAATCCTTATACGTGGATTCTCTCCTTCTAAATGAATTTTTCCATTTGAAACTGAACATCTAACAGCTACTTAAATGATCCAAAACTTTTCTCATTTGGATCAATTCATTGTTAGTATTTATGTTATTTTTTCAATTAATATATTTAGTTTATATTGTAGGCAAAATATATTAGTTAATCGATGTATCTAAAAAAATAAATTTTCTCTTTTATTAAAGATTAGAAGGAATAATTCATTATAAATCAAAACTCCAATTTAACTGGACAATGTTGAAGCCAATGTTGTAAAAACCGGACCGGACCGGCCGGTTCGACCGGTTGGACCGGGAACCGGTCACAGCACCGGTCCAGGCGGAGGCTAAAAACCGCTAGTCTGCAGAACCGGGAAAAAATCGCTAAAAACCGGTATGAACCGGTGCGAACCGGTGAACCGTTGACGGTTTTGGAAAACCGGCCGGTCCAGAGCTTAACTTAAAAAATAGATTTTTTTTTTTTTGTTATCTTTTCTTTATTATTTTATGTTCCTTCCTGAACAGAATGAAACAAACAAAGAATAATAGATCAGACTTTTTGAAAGAAGAACAGTAACAAAAGAGAGATACCATCTCGTCACCCTCAATTTTTTTTCCACAAAAATCCATTTTTTTCTTCCTTCTTTTTCTATTTTGCAAGTTTATTGAAAGGTTTAAATCTCTTATTTCTCGTATATGTACTTTTCCTTAAATTAAGCTATAATCTTTCAATGAATTTGACAAGAGAATGAGGGAGAGAAAGTGATAGAGAGATAATTAAGAAGAAAAAGAAAAAAGAAGAGATAAAATATGTATATGAACCTGAATATATGTTTGAAGAAAATATAGATGAAGTTTAAGAGAGTTTGAAGAAAAAGAAACAAAAAGATGAGTTTGAAGAAAATATATGGATGAAATTTGAGAGAGTGGCGGCTGCACTATATTTGTATTCTTTGACATATCTTTATTTGCATAATGGCTATTGTAGTTTAGATTTAGGGTTAATGTATTGGGCTGGGCCATATTCTTTGGTAATGTGGGCTAGTGTAAATTGACATATGTGTTTTTTTTAATTAAAATGTGTGTTTAGTGTTGAGATATGTATTTTTTTATTTTATTATTTATTTTATTTATTTATTTAATATCCGGTTCAATAAAACGGTTGAATCAGTTGAACCTTGAGCCACTGGTCACAACGGTTCGATGTCCGGTCCGGTTTTTAAAACATTGGTTGAAGCATTAACTGTTCTAGTCTAGAACCACAAAGTATAAAGGGGGCCATTTTTAATTATTCTTAAATGATAAGCAAACAAAAATTGTACTGCTGTAAAGGAAGTAATTAGCAAGCTAAGCATACTTACTGAGAAGGAAAAGTCAATATTCATCCTGCTTTCAGAAAAACAAACAGTGGTAATTGTTTTTATCTTATTTTATTGAAATGAATAGACAAAATAATATGGATAATTCCTTTTGATGTCACACTCACATCTAATATGGACTATGGTTTCAAGAATCACTGCTGTTTACAGTTGTCATACATACAAGCCGCCTAGAACCGTTACTTATGGTGCAGAAAACTTTCCCCTTTCATGTTAGAATTAAAAGCTAAATTAGCAATAAGTGATTATTGTTATGATTAACATTATCATTAATGGAGTACTACTTGTTTCTATTCAAAAAGAAGATGACCCTACTTGCCATCTAGTTGTTACTATGACGTTAGACTTAGAGTTCATATCTTTTTTCCATTTTATATCTTTGTTTTGTTTTATTGAGTTTATTTTAAAATTTATTATATTAAATAATTATATTTATCAAATATTATATCATTGTATTTATATTTTCAAAATTTTAATAATAAAAAAAATATCATCATACACCAAATCACTAAGTTTTTGGTGTTATATAAAGAGAAAACTATTTTTAAGGGTCATTAACAAAATTAAAAAGGTAGATTTTATAATGAAAAAACATGTTGTATATTTTTGAAAGATAGACAATACAAAAATTATTTAACTATATTAGGTTCAATAAATTTACATTCAATTCAAAATATAATTAATAATTAGACTACATGAACACTATTTGGCATTTTTCTTAGGACCTTGCAATTAAGGACGAAAATAGAATATGCTTTTGTTTTTAATAACTAAAAAATTCATTCAAAATAGTATAATACATCAAAAATAACAAATTCAATATCACTAAAGCTAAAAAATAAGAACCAATCGTTAGTTGGTTCAGTGGTGATTGGCGCTGAACTTGGTAGGGAGGACCACGGTTCGATCCCCCGCAACTGCGATCGGGAGGGGGCTGGAACCACTTGATGCCAGAACTGACCCCCGAACCAGATTCAACTGGTGGTGAAAGCCAAAAAAAAAAAAAAAAAACTAAAAAATAAGAATTTGTGAACAAGCTCACAACTCCAAATTATTAAAAAAAATAATATTTAGTTGTAGTAAATAATTCATAAAAAATACTAGGGAATGATAGCAAAAATATTGAAATTGTTTAGTCGAACCGTTATAACCGAGATTTGAATTTCAACCTTTCAACTTTGTGTATGCGTGTTTTCATTGACTTATTATTTTATTTGTTTACAAAAAATTATTGAAAACAACAACTATAAATGTAGGGGGCAAGGTTCATATTTACCTTAAGGGTCGAATTTCTAACACCAGATAACTTGGGAAATAAGAATAAAAATCTATAAATGTATATATATAGAAAGAAATAGTGGAAACTGGAAACATACCAAACATCGTATGTATTGTCCATCCAATGGGTTTACCATGGGGCCATTCCACTTTACTTGGTTTTTACTTTTTTACTTATTTTTCTCTTCTTGTCTTTGAAGATATTTCTCAAACACTTTTTTGTATTCACTCTTCTCTTACAAAAATTGATAATTTCTTCAATAGCAAACTATTTATAAATATTAATATAGAACCCCAAAAAAGGAAAAGGAGAAAGATTAACATAGCTTGAAGTAAAGGATACGGCAATATCTACTTAACTATGTACTAGTAAAAATATTCATATGCGCCACAATGTCATGGAACTAATTCTATGGTACATACGTGAGATAAATTTTACATCCTTTATAAGTTAACTCCAATTATTTGAGCGATGTAGTTTACTATTTGATCAAATAAAATATGAAATGACTTATTATAATTTAATGGTAAAAAATGCATGTGTATAGTGCAAGACTACACATTAGACAGATTATATATGTCACAAAGGTGGTTAATTATTTTGGTGTACGAATAAAATAGTATTACATGATACGCAAATATATTCCGAACAGTTCCATAAGTTTAGTTCAATTAGTAAAAACTTCATAATAGAATTTTAATCATAAAAGATGTGAAATTAAATCACCAAATTATCTGACAAAAAAATTCTAGCAATAGAATAAGCCTCGTAATATTTCATTTGATACAATCATATATCAATTGATCCCATTGTAGAAACAAATTTGTGAACTGGTCCCAATAGGTAATAGTATTTCCAGTGATGATACCACTTTGAATATTGTACATTTCTAATAAACGGTTCCAATAATGTCTTGAAATACTTATGCAACTCATTCATATTTTACTTCAATGGTGATACCACTTTGAATATCATACATTACTAACAAGTTATCTTTTTTATAATTATTATTTTAACTTTGTCTAAATCAAAGAGGTAATATTAAATTGATAATATGTTACCTGAAATAAAATATCATATCATCAACTTTAATATTTTCTATGCCAATAAAAAAAAATATTAGGGATCGTGTATCATCAATTTTGATACTTTATATGTCAATTAAAAGAAAAGTACGGATTATTAGTTTATAAAACTCTCTTTTTGATACTTTTATTAGAGATGAGTAACTTCGTTTAGAATGGATGAAAATTCGTTGTAAAGATTCTACAAGCCGGACAAGAAAAAATGATAAACTAGTCCTTTTTACTCGTAAACAAGCAACATGTGGATGGTATAAATAATAGGAGAGATGGTGAATTTTATAAAACACTTTGACAGATTTTTGAATCTAGTGCGCTCCAACGTTCGAATACACCAAGGATCCTCGTGATCCATCAAACGGTCACAAATTTACCATGTGAACTTCTTTAAATTAATCCAACCCTTCATCATCATAAAATTTCTAACACCTTTGTTTTTCATCTGTAACTAATAACTATAAATAACAATCTTGCATGTAGAGATTTCCAACAAAATTATAACTTTGAGACACATTTCAACCTCATCTTATCATCATCAAATCTTAACTTACTGTCTACGTGAAACATTAGAGTACTAAATCAATGTCAGAGTGGTACTTTTTCTACACTTTTTCTTACTAAATCTATATACTGCTTCATTTTTTTATTTTTTTTAGTTTTTTCCCTTTTACTAACTCAAAGTTTCTCTTGTCAGATCCCAACTTCAGGAAAAATCTTAATTTGATCAAGACCCACCTTTCAAAATGCAATTTTTCACATGGGTTTTAAACCTTGTTATGATACTTTCATTACTTGGTCAGTTCTTCTCAGAAAGTACTTCACCATCAGAGGCTCCAATTTGTTCAGAACAAGATAGAGCTTCTCTTATGAGCTTTAAAGCAGGTATTTTGAAGGACACAACAGATACCCTATCTTCATGGATAGGCCGAGACTGCTGCGACGGAGGATGGGAAGGAGTTCAATGTAATCCATCCACAGGGAGAGTTAATGTGTTGCAGATACAAAGCTCAAATGTTAGGGATAGTGACACTTACATGAAGGGTACACTTTCTCCAGCACTTGGTAATTTGCAATTCTTAGAGGTATTGATGATAAGTGGAATGAAGCATATCACAGGACCAATTCCTTCTAGTTTCTCAAATTTAACTCACCTCACACATTTAGTTCTGGAAGACAATTCACTTGGAGGGTGCATTCCTCCAAACTTAGGTCGTCTGTCCTTGCTTGAAACCCTTTCATTGAGTGGTAACCAACTGAAAGGACAGATCCCTTCAACAATAGGAAATCTGAAAAACCTTGTTCAAATTAATATAGCAAGAAATTTTCTGTCAGGTTCTATCCCACTAAGTTTCAAAACCCTTAGAAAATTGAATTACCTTGATCTCAGTTATAATTCATTGTCAGGGCCTATCCCTGATTTTGTTGGGGAGTTTCAAAACATGACTAATCTAGACCTATCCTATAACCTACTAACAGGAAAAATTCCAATTTCCTTGTTCAGCCTTGTGAATCTTTTGGACTTGTCCTTGAGCTATAACAAGCTCATAGGGAACATTCCAGATCAGATAGGAAATCTAAAATCCCTAACAACTCTTCAGCTTAGTGGCAATCAGCTCACAGGATATGTTCCACTATCCATATCAAAATTGCAGAAACTTTGGAGCCTTAATGTATCAAGAAATGGGCTCTCAGGTCCTTTACCCGCAATTCCTATCAAGGGCATTCCTGCCCTTTTATCGATAGACCTGTCTTATAATAATCTCAGCCTAGGAAGTGTTCCTGATTGGATCAGAAGCAAGGAACTTACAGACGTGCATCTAGCTGGGTGTAAATTGAAGGGAGATCTTCCGCACTTTGTCAGACCCGACTCTTTGAACTCCATAGACCTGTCAGATAATTGCCTGGTTGATGGTATTTCAAACTTCTTCACAAATATGTCCAGTTTGCAAAAGGTCAGGCTCTCAAACAACCAGTTGAGGTTTGACCTTTCTGAAATAAAATTGCCATCTGGGTTGTCTTCAATTGATTTGCATGCAAATCGATTGATCGGTTCGCTGTCAACAATCATAAATAATATGACAAGCAACTCTTTGGAGGTAATTGATGTATCAAAAAATTTCATTTCTGGTCACATTCCAGAATTTGTTGAAGGCTCAAGCTTGAAGGTGCTAAACTTGGGATGCAACAACATATCAGGTTCAATCCCAGCTTCTATTTCAAATTTGATAGAACTTGAGAGATTGGATATTTCAAGAAATCACATATTGGGAAACATCCCTTCAAGTCTAGGCCAGTTGCAGAAACTACAGTGGCTTGATGTATCTATAAATGGAATAACAGGACAAATCCCAGGTAGCTTATCACAGATACCTAATCTAAAGCATGCAAGCTTCAGGGCAAACAAGCTATGTGGAGCAATACCACAAACTAGACCATTCAACATCTTTCCACCAGTTGCTTATGCCCATAATTTGTGCTTATGTGGCAAACCCTTGCAGCCATGCAAGGGATAGGAATAAGGGACTATAGGTCAGTGAGATGCTGACTAAATTATCATAGACATTATAATGTCTAATAACCATTGTTACACGAGATAGAATAGGCTCCAATTATATTTAAATCTTTCATTTCCAGGTTGAGCACACAATGCTTATTGTTCAGTTCAATTTACAATTCAATATTATTTTGAATAAACCAATGTATTAATTTTTATGAAATTCTTTAGATTTGAGGTAAAAAGATAGTCCGGCTCATGTTTGATTCATATATTGTATATTTTATGGGCACACTCAAATGCTGCAGTAAACTAACCACTAGCACATTGTGGACCTTGGTTTAAATCAATTTGTAGGTTGTAATTCAAAAAGATGCTGTATCAACTATAATTTTCTATAACAAAATTCAATTTAAATTGGTAACGGTAAACATGCGAAAATAAAATTTCAAATGGGAAACACAAACACGGGAAAATAAAAGGCAACACATCAATGGTAGAAAATGATGTAACTAGCATTGGTAATATTCCAAGAGGACAGTGCAATAAGATGTTGCACAAAAAGTTCAAAGCCATCATAAACATTAACACCAAAACTTAAAAACATTCCAAAATATACAATTCTAGACTAAGTCAAAGGCCAATTCAACATAGTAATGAGGCTTGAAGGGCAACAAAATGCCAATACTACTCCTCATCTGTTAACTCTTCCACCTCTACTGTTGCAGGGGATTCCTTATCAGACTTATCAGAACCCTCCTCTTGATCCTGAAAAAATAGCAAAAGCTTAAGAAAACAGATCAGAGATAAACAAGACAAAGGCTTATACTAAAACAAGCTCAGAAGACCAAAAAAATACGTACTTCCTTTTCAGTGGCATTATAGATTTCCATAGCCTTCTCATACTCTGCTTTCAGTTCAATAACTCTATCCAAATAAGGCTTCTTCTCCTATACAATTAACCATGTCATGATATTATTATTATTAGATTAACATCAAACAAAGCACCAAATCAAAACATCTTAGACTAACTTACTTCATCAGTCAAAGACCTCCACTTCTCACCAGCCTCTTTACCAACCTAGTGTAATTTGTTAACAAAACAAATAAGTAATTCTTACATAAAGTTATTCAAACAATCCCAAAAAACAAACAATTTAATTAAATAAAAAAAAGTCTCATTACTCTTTTAACATCCTTTGAATCAGGATTAGCTTCCTTAAATGTTTTTCTAAAATCATCCCTACAAAAAAGCAAAACAATCAATAAAAGAACTCAAACTATAGAATCAAAACAGCAAAAACATTAAAAAAAAAAAAAAAAAAAAAAAAAAAAAACCCTTACATGAAAACAAAGAAAGCAGTAGGAGGACGCTTGGGCATGTTAGGATCCTTAACCTTCTTCACTTTCCCAACCTTAGCCCTTTTAGCACTTGGTTCTTTCGATTTAGGCTTCTTCCTACAAGATTTCACAAAAAATAAACCAAATCAAAAACCATATAAAACAGATGTTAACATTTCACACAAACAAATTTAGGGTAAAATTTCACCTCTCAGGTTTCTTCGCTTCAGCAGCTTGCTCAATAACTTGAGCATCTAAACAATCAAAAAAACTTGAGCATCGAAACAACAAACACAGCAATTTTGATTTCGCAATTAAATAACTAATAGAGTTCTGAATGGTGAAAATTACCGAGATTCATTTTGATTTTGGCTTCAAGGCTACAATCGTGCATACTAATGAGTGCCACAGGAACATCTTTCTTGCACTCATCACTGAGAAAAGTTTAAAATCAAAAGCAAAATTCACATAAATTAGTTAAAAAAAAATAAAAAAATTAACTATTGAAGGTTCTGAGAAAAACAGAATCGATTGAAATCATGTAGAAGAAGTAAGAAACCATTTAGCGAAAGCACTTCCATCTCTAGCACGAACAAGAATGGAACCAGCACGAGAATCGACGGCATCAACCCTTTTCGCTCCCTTTGTTGCCATCTTTTGATTTAAAACCCTAATTTGTTTCTCTCTCTTTCTTATGGTGATGATTTTGAAATTGAAACAAAATGGCGAAGTATTAGAATATATATGAGTTGAGAATTGAGATGATTTGAAATTAATTAATTAAATCGAAAGAGGGAAAAATTTAATTGGGGTTTTGGTTTAAGCGCCAATAACAGCGCCTTATATTTTGCCTCTTTTTTGTATTTGCATTTTTAAGTTCTCTCGCGCGCGGTTATGTTCCATGTTTCATAAATGGGCCGGTCAAACTATTTTCTATTGGATTGGGCCGATAGTCCTACAATCCAAACATAAAACTTTTTAGAACACAAAATTCGAATTTGGGTGTTTTTGAAATTTTTATGTGTTTCGAATGGTCCAAACTAGTTTTGATGGAGGCACTTGTTGATTTGTGCAGGCAAAATGCCTTCACCGTGAATTGAATTTATGGAAGTGAATTTTTCACATTGAATTGAATTCATGGAAGCAATTCATGATTTCTTCACCATTAATTGAATTTGTGGAATTGAGTTTATGGAAACAATGCATAAATTCTTCACCATGAATTGAGTTCATAGAAGAAATTCATGATAAAATCAATTCACGATCATGATTAAGATAGAAGCAGTAACAACAGCTATAACATGGAATCACAATCCGATAATTGATAAATATGTAATAAATTTTCAAACTCAGGGGTATTTTCAAATTTTTGGTGGTGTGGGAGCAAAAAGGAGACCAAAAGAGCAATTTTCCAAAATCAATTACACATTACACATAAATGCCTAGGTCTTCTTGTTTAATTATACAAGAAATTAAATTGTGAATTCCTTCATCAATAAAGATAGAATAATTATATATAAATTAGAGACAAACAGGCAACAAATTGCGCCGCTAGCTCTTTTTGAATAGTAAAACCAGTTCTCTTAAAAAAATGATATTATTTTTTAAAATATTACTCATTTTCAAATATTAACAACCACATTGAAGAAATCCGGGGGGTGTGGTTGAGCGATTGGGGCTCATCCTCCCTTATCCAATGGTCGAGGGTTCGATCCTCGCTTTAGGTATGAAGCAATTTTAAATCTCTGGGTCAGCTATCCCATTCTTTGAGGTGCCTCCAATCTAGCGAGGGGAATAATCACTGCGTTCGGCGGTGGATACCCTGTTCTCGACCAAAAAAATACATTGAAGACACGTGTAATGAACAATTGTGATTAATAGAAAATGGAAGAGAATGTAGAAAGAGTGTAGTTTTAGAAATTATGAAACCAAAAAAAAAAAAAAAATTTAAAGAAATAAAAATACTGTATCTTTTTTTATAATGGCTAAAATTTTATTAATATAAATAAATAGTGAACAAGCACAAGGAATGCTAGCACACTACATAATACAAGAGCCAAAACAAAAGAATAGGAAAATACTATATGTAAAAGGAAATAGTGATAAAAGTATTGAATTTATATTTATATTTTCCTATCTTTATTAGTTCAAATTAAATGATGTACTGTATGAATTAAACGAGCCTTTGGGTTTCTGGGCATAGCAACTATTCTAGTCAACTTTGGTTGGTTCTATAAACATTGTGTTCTTGATCCTGAGCATAAGGCTCGTTTGGGTATAACCCTCTTTTAGATTTCTAAACGTTGCAACAAACACTTCTCAATGCCGTGTTATTAGCTAGTGACAGATTTAGCATTGGATCCGGAGGTCTTTGAAACTGAATGCAAAGTCATTGTTGATACTTTAGTCAGGCTCACGTGGCACACGCTTATTGGGAGAATATCATCAACATAATTCAACTTAATTCGAGTTTGGGGGGGGATGGGTAGCTCAACTGGTTAAGATAGTTGAGCTAAGGGTTAAGGAGTTGGAGGTCCAGGGTTCAAGTCCTGGGAAAGGAGAAAAACTAATATTGTAATATACAAACAACTAACATTGCCTATCAAAAAAAAAAAAACTTAATTCGAGTTTATTCTCTAAAGTTTGTTTAATGGGCAAGATAAGGAAAATAAAATTATCTTATACTACTTAAATCATACACCCTCCGGTCACTATCATAAATAGAAAATCACATTTTAGATTTATTGAAAAACTAATTAATCTGACCTCGCTCCGATCACTATCATAAATAAAAAATCACTTTTTAGATTCATTGGAAAACTAATTAATTTCACCTATATAGGTCAGATTTATCAATTTTTCAATAAATCTAAAAAGTGAATTTTTGTTTATAATAGTTATTCGAGATGGAGTATGTTTGATGCATCAATAGAAAAAAATAAATTAAACTTATTAGTAATCCTACCATGTTAGCTCTTTATTATTTTAATACTTATTTTTAGTTAGGTTAGCAATCGGATAACATAATTCAATCAAATGCAAGATTTTTTTTTTAAAACAACAAATAATTGTTATTAATAATAAACAAGTCTCTGCATAAGACAAACAGATACTCATATAAAACAAGCTACAATACAATATACTAAACGTGAGAGTGAGAGAGGCATTTGCGAACTTTTTGATTGACCCACCGGATGAGAGATCTACTTTGAGGTCAACGATGTTTTGGTGTAATGGTGGATAAGGAGACCGGGTTGTCTCAGTTGAAAAATAAATGCAGGAGATGCACTTCCCGTATCCACGTTCATTTTATTATTTTATTATATAAATCATTGTTCACAATTTAAATTGAGGGTCATGATTGCACTGGATAAAAAAAATAATGGGAGAGGATCTTCTCTCGGTGGATAAGAGGAAGACATGCATGTATGGACTTGACTGAAATTTCACCACTTGTGGGATTGATGACTCAGGGTTCTATGGTAAGACATACGACCTTCAAAGTTGTTTCAAGCAAAATGACCAAATATAAGTGAGTGTGTTCATACAGTTAGCATGCGTTTATATCTTTTGTTTTTTAAACTTTTGTTTTTCCTAGCCCCAGAGGCCGTAAATATTTTGAAAATAATGCAAAAAGTCATGATCGTGAAAGAATTTATTTTGTTAAAAATGATTAATGACGCAGTTTGTTATTCGTTTGTCTTCGGTCAGAGTGAATTATCTTATATATTCTGTATAATTTAAATCAAATACAGTAGTTATGATCGTGAAAGATTTGGTCATCATTATACCCGTTGAAGCATACACATACACTACTGATTTGAAAAGGGCCTTTTTTTTTCCTTGGGCTAGCAAGTGATGACTAGTCAATGTCATGGACTCACTCCCGGATATCAAGACTCTGCTAGCTAGTTAGCTACAACCGTTTGCAAGTTCCTCCATGTTAATTTAATTTCTGATCAGAGAGAGTTATAGAATGAATCTGTAGATTATATCATTATTATTTATTACCATATTGACCAGTGTTTCATTCTGAACAAAGATAAAGAAACAATACTAGAATTAATGGCATTCCAAGAATGTTACTGTACAATCTCAGAACATGTTCTTCTTGAACATTGTTCACATTCTTTTCTTTCTTGTTTTAGTAAAATAAAAACACAAATAGATAGCAAAACACAAATATCATTCTCTCCATTAATTTGATTTGATACTACATCACAAGCATGAGAAGAAAATTAAGACTACATAGTACTATAACATATTTAATAAAAAAACAAAACAAAAAAGTGAGCATGTAGCTAACTAGCTAGTTTTCAATTTCATCACAAGATAATACTGTGATGTAATTAGTGGTACAATGCAAGTACTCTCTTCAGCAAAAGAAGCCAAAATTGCCATCATCAAAGTTGAGGGAATAACTAAAAGGGTCATAGTTGAAGTTGAAATTCTTCCTACTGTTCTTGTTCTTCAACATTTGTCTCTTGAAATCAGCTCTGACCCTCCAAAACAAGCTCCTCAACTTTCTCTTCCCATGCACAAACACCACTCTTGGCTCAAACCAGCTGCACCTCATGATAACTTTCTTGTTCACTTTTGAAACCAAAAGAAAAAGAAAGGAAAAAGATAGAATAGAAGATGAAGATAAAGTACTAAGTGAGAGCAAGAGGTAGCTGGAGGATGAATATATAGATAGAGTACTAGAATATAGTACTAGTATGAGTTTATTTATATATAGTAATAATTTATTACATATTTATATGATAGATGGGTGCTTACATTACATTACATAGGAAGGGGTATAATATAAGGTAGGCTTTATACTAGGAATTGATGGAGGTGAAGGTGAAGTCCCATATAGGGAAGTGTACGTAGGGTAAGGGGTGTGGTGTGGGGGTGGGGGGTACGCTGGAAATAAGGGCAGGGTGAGTGAGTGGTCCATTTACAGTACTTTAGTGCTACTACTTACTCTGCTTTGTCTCTTTTTTATCTCTTTTGTGTAATGTCTCTGCTTTCTTAACATACGGCGCTCTGTCTCTGTCTCTGTCTCTGCCATACAAAATTATTTCTCATTTATTCCCATCATGTTCGCACACTAGTTAACCATATCAAATATATATATATGAGGAGGAGGGGAGTAAGTTTCCATTGACTTACTCCACTTAATAACTCGATGTCGACATTATATTTCTTCGATTAAACCGTTTAGTAGATCAACTCCATAAATTTTTATAAAAATTCAAAAAATGTAGTTATGTATTTTAGACTATGGAAATTCAACGATTTTTTCTAAAAGTTTTTCGTATGTTCAATTGAAGTGTTCATAAAAAGTATCAAACGATTTTGAATTTTTATAAAAATTTATGGAGTTGATCTACTCAATGAGATCTTTGAATTCAACGGTTTGATCGAAGAAATATAATATCGATATCGAGTTATTAAGCGGAGTAAGTCAATAGAGACTTACTCCTGGAGTCAACGGATCCCTCCTTTATATATATATATATAATATTAAAACAATAACTTTATAAATGTTTAAGATATTAAATGCACAAATTTAAAATTTAAAAATAAAATGATTATTATTAATATGTTTAACTAGTTTCATAAATTACCTTACCGTTTAACATTTTCCTCTATATTTTAGCAAAAACACCAAAAAGGTAGTCGCCTAGGTACAATAAAATCTCTATAAATTAATAGAGTCAGGACTGGAGAAATTTATTAATTTAGAGAGTTATTAATTTATCGATAAATTAATAATTATTAATTTAAAGAGTTTAGAAGATATTGTGGGTACTATCATTGAGAACAATGCAGAGGATGACGGCGAAGATGATACGGTGTCTTTGGAGCCTGTTACACGAAAGGAAGCACTTATGGCGTCAAACACTCTTCACAACTTTATGATACAATACAAAAATACAACACCTGAGCTATTGGATGCGATAAGAAAAGTTAGAGATGAGCTCCAAATGGACTTGAACTTTAAAGGAAAACAGACAACTATTGAATCATATTTTAATAGAGTGTAATATATTTTTTTTTCAGTTTCTATGAATTATTAATTTATGATTTTCTTGGGACCGAAAATTACAAAGGGATCTCCCGAAAATTATTATCTTATTATTTTATCGAATTTTTCAATTTTTTACACTGGCCCAAGTCGAGACCGGACAACTTTATTATTTTAGAGAGTTTATTAATTCACCGAGTATTAATTTAAAGATATTTTACTGTACTTGAGAGGTGGTGACTTTTTTCTTATCAGAACATATAAGCCAAGAGAATGGGGAGACTTTGAAACCACCTTGACTGGACACACTACAACTCCTCTTGTGTTGGAGCACGCAATAACTTCCACCTATATATCTATATCTTTTTAACTTTTTTTTTTAATGTTGCAAAACCCTTTGTTTGGTATTCTAGTGAATATATCATAATTACGATTATCTATCGTGATTTTATTGAAGGTATACTCTATATAAAATTAGGGTGGATCCTATATAAAAAAAAATGGTTCATGTTCACGTAAACTTTTTTCTTACTAAAAGCTTCAAATCACGATATTTGATTAATTGTCAAAAATGTTTGCAAATACATTTTCTACCTCCGTAGACTGTAGTTGAAGAGGTGGATCCAACCAAATATTTGTGTAGAAGTCCAAATAGATGTATGACAGAATTTTAGTGAAATATGTATGCTTGATTAGAATTCACCTGACGTTGAAATACAAAAATATGTGTCAATACAATAGCGTGTTAGAAAAATATGTCGCCAACTTTTTTATGAAGATTTATTTTAAAAAAACTTTTTTATGATCAAAATAACAATTTTTTTAAAAAATATATATAATAAAACATATTTAGATTAAGAATTTTTTTAATGTGGATCGTGGTCAAGTGCGGACGAATATTTGAAAATAGTTTAAACTTACTTATTTTTACAACTGAGATAGTGACTTGATTTATATCGGTTTGATTAATTAAGAAATAAATGCATTGAGCATAACTAGATGACTTTGATAGTGAGGCTTGAGGCAATTATGGTGATTATAGGCTCAAGGTACGGTGGACCACGGTGGAGAAAATGCATGCAAAATATGTTAGAATTCAAATATTCAAGTCAGTATGTGATTAAGGTGAAGTAAAAGTGAAGAGTGATTGAATTGTGTATCTTTACGCAAAAGCTTGCATTTATATAGGGGAAACAATTATAACCGTTTGTGGCAGTCATTTAAGACGACGGGAACCGTTGAGATGGATTTAACCGTCCTGATAGTGCACAAGGATCGTATTAGTTGCACGGGGTGTACAACTATTATGTGTGTTACCATCGGCTTGCATGAGAAGCCTCTCTTAAGGAGAGAGGATTTGGGCTGGATCTGAAGCGCTTGGATTGTAGTACTCTTGTAAAAAAATATATTAGATTATAGTACCCTCCTTTGAAATTAATAGTCTGTTTATTTTCATGTCCAACATCAAATTAAACGCACGTCTACATGACGTTATTTTAGGAATTTATGGTCAATATAACTTTTTTAAGACGCGAGAATGATACAATGCAATTTTATAGATGGATAATAAGGTTATTCTTATATATCATTCTTATCATAATAAAAGTCCATACTAACAAATGCTCCAATGATACTATTTAAAAAGTTAAGGACACAAATATTTTATAAGTGTAACTTAGTTGGTATATAGCTAGTTACCAGAGATATTACTGAAAGGGTCGAAGCTAGAACATTGAATATCTCACCTTTTCTAGACTTAGAGTGTGTGTGGTTCGAATCTGTATATCTCATTTATTCATAGTTATAGTGTGTGAGTCTAACCAATGAACCATTTGTAAAAAAAAAATTATAAAAAATATAAATTGATTAGTCCAAATGGTAAAAGGTTTGGACTCCGTATAAAGAATTGATTTCTAATTCTTGGGTATAAGAAAATTTATATTGGTTTGAGTGGGGAAAATTCACACATTGTGTATGAGGACTATACTTCTAACCTGTAATGACATATAGAAAACAGAAACCCAAAATTAAAACTATTGATAATAATAATAATAGTAATTTTTTATTCTCCTATAAATTTTGAATAAAAAAATTAATACGGAGTAGGATGTGCCAGGTACAACTAAATATTTGGGGCTACCATCGTTTATTGGTAGGAGTAAAAAATAAACTTTTAATTTTATCAAGGATAGAATTTCGAAGAAGATAAATGTTTGGAATAGTAAATGCTCATCAAAGTTGTGTCAAAAAAAAAATGCTCATCGATGTCTGGGCGTGAAGTGCTTATAAAACATGTTCTTCAATCTATACCAACTTATTTTATGTATTTTATGCCCTTCCTTCTTGTAAGATTGATGAAATTGAAAATATGTTGAATGCTTTCTAGTGGGAGCACTTTGGAGCTCATAGCAAAGGTATTCATAATAATTGGTTTTCCCGAGATAAATTATCTAAGCTTAAAAGTGATGGAGGCATGAGTTTCAAAAATCTCCCCCGCCTTTAATTTGGCTATATTGGATAAAAAATGTCAACACATTTGGATTAGTCTTGATACTCTTATTGCTAGATTATACAAAACAAAATATTTTCCAAAGTGTAGTTTTATCGATTGTAGTCTTGGACAAAATCCAAGCTTTGTCTTGAGGAGTGTTTGCAACTCGGAATATTCTTGGAGCAGAAAAAAAGTGGAGAATTGGCAGTGACAATAGTACATGTAGCATCATAATTATTATTTGAGCATTGTAAATTTACTAATTTTTTTTTTATTTGCAGACGAAGTGACAATTATCATCATAAACTTACACACAATTACGAGATTTAAGATTTGAATCTAAATGAAGATGTTCAGTTTAACAGCAACAACATTTGTCATTCAAGGATGAGTTGCCATGATAGATGCTGAGAGAGGAGTTCTGCTTGATGGTGCTTATGGAGGAATCACTAAGACTTTGTTTGCGAGTTTGGAGGGGAAGGGAAGGGAATGAAAGGCTAAAAAGGAATAAACAAGTGGAAGGAGTAGAGAAGTTTGAGAGGGAAAGAGTTTGAAGGGTTATTTTTTCTTCATAACACAAAAACCCCCCAATTTGGGGGAACTCAAAAATTGTATTAGATGGGGGTTTTGAGGGGGTTTTGAGGGTTTATATGAATTCTTCAAATTTAATTAATGTTGTTATAATATTTTTAAATTCATAATATATTAATCATAAGTATTTATTTGTCATTCTCTATAAAAAATACTTTCTCAAAAAATGTAAAAAATTTCTCTAATTTTCTCTCTATTTCCCTCCCTCCAAAGCCCTCCCCTCCCCTCCAAACTCGCAAACAAAGCCTAAGGCTATGTTTGGTTCAAGAGAGAAAGAGAAGAAAGAAATAGGGACGAGAGAGAAAGGTGAGAAATAACCCTCTTCTTCTGTTTGGAGTAACAAAGAATTAGAGTAGAGAGTCCAAAAATTGGTGGGTCCTACCACCTTTTTATTTCTCTTCAAATCAGGCAAGAAAGTGGCAAGAGAAACCACTTTTTTGTAACTTTCCATATATGCCCTTTGTTTTATCATATTTTTTTGGTACAGGATTTGTAACTTGCGTCAAATATTATATGCATAATGTAGTACAATTAATTACATTTTCATAACAATTAAGATATTAAAATAAATTCTAGTAAGAAAAGATATTATAATAGTTTGAAGTACATTAATTACATGATTTAACAAATTAAAATGAAATTAATTGACTAATATTTCTATTTGATAATTTTGACAAGGGCATTTTTGTCAATTTATAAAATCATTTTAATTTTCTCTTCTCTATTTCTCTTCTCTTTCTATTATACCAAACAATAACTCAAATCTACTCTATTTCTCACTTTTTTCTCTCTTCTCTTACTCTCACTTACCTATTTCTCTCTTCCAAACCAAACATACCATAAGGGAGGAGGTGATTAATGGTCAAAGCATTCCATATCAAATTATTTATATTCAATGCATACCAAAATTATTGGCGTGCAATATACACATGTTATAAATTTCGGCGAATTTAATTTCTAAGAAAAACACCACATTAATTAATGATGCTTATGGAGGAATCGCTGAGGGAGGAGATGATTAATGGTCAAATCATCGCATATCGAACTTTTTCTATTTAATGCATACTGAAATTATTGGCGCGCAATACGCGCATTGTAAATTTCGGCGTAAAGAATTTAATTCTTAAGAAAAACACCACATTAACAAAATCTCTAACGAAGTCAAATTATGTTTAAATAAAGCGCAAATTTTTTATTTAGTATAATATTTTTGAATAGAGTTTGTTTTTTTTCTATTAATATTTTTTATTAATCAGATAAATTGAGAGTAAGGAGATGACGTATCAATCCAAGTCAAATAAGATATAAGACTTAAATAACACTTACATAAAGTCTAAGGTTAAAACTTAAAATGTACACAAATCCTAATTCACATAAATACCAAATTGTTAGATCTTAGATCGAACACCATGATTGAAGTTCTCATCTCACTCTTCACTTTATATGTGCGAGTTTCTAATAATTTATCATTGCATGGATGGAAAAACACACACAAGAATAGGGAGTATATATACTTGACAAAAAAATAAAAAAGAATAGAGAGTATATACTACTATACTAGTATTATATTATTTATTTTAAATATTATAATAATATAAATACAACAAGTACAATATAAATAGAAGAAAAAAGAAGTAGACGTCAGAGTAAAAAAAACAAAAAACTGACGAAGGAGTAAGTGCGAGTCGTGCAACCTTAATTTTCTCATTCACGCTCTCTCATTTCATTTCATTCTTGTCTTCTTCATATGTTTTAGGTATGTATGTTAAATTCAAACCTATGTCGTTTTTATCTTCTTTTACGCTTCCGTTACTGCGTTTTGCTCTTCAACCCTAGTATCTCTCTTTCAATACTCAACCCACTGCATCCTTCAATTTCCTCTCCAAGATCAAACCTTTTTCACACATTTCACATATTCAAACCCAATTCTCTATTATTCACCGAGATTTACTTGATTCCCGCCTTTATGTGATTTCTATTAGGTTTAGTTCTACTGTGATCTGGTTTGTTTTCTTTCTATTGTTCTTTTTACAATTGTCATTTCCATTGTAGTTTGAATTTTGTAAACGGTTAGAAAAAAACATGCATTTCTCTTAAACCCTTAAATTGGTTATGCAATTTTGCTAGGATTGGTCGATGATGGGGGTATTAGGTTAAGGTTGGTAGTTAAGAGTAGAAAAATGATCTGATTAAATAATTTGTGGTGGATTTTGGCTCGCATTAACCAATTTTAAATTTTTAGTATTGCTCAAGTTAACTCTTTTTATGGGTGTTCTTACTCCTTCCTTATCTAGGGTAAAGTTTAGTAGTTTTTTCAATTGTTGTTTGAATACGAGCTCTACTTTTGGACAAAATTATTGTTTGTTGGTTAGGGTTTTAAAGAGTATTTTGATGCATTGAGCAGACTGACTTGTAAAAAAGAAGATAAGATACAGATTAGGGAAAGGGTAATGAGTGTTGAGAGCTTATCAGTCTTAGGTGCATTTTCCGTACTAATCTCCAATGAATCCGGAGAGCCGTTAAGTTGGAATTTTCTCTTATTTAAGTGATAATATCTTGTTAATTATTTTTTAATATTGGTTTTTTATGTAGAAAAGACCTCAACATGGAATAGAGGGTAGATTCTTGTCATAAATGATTTGATTACACGTGGAGAAGACATGTAAAAACACCGATAAACATGGTAGCTGGAAACAGATTTAGGGTCGAGCGGTCTATTATTCGACTTAATTTATTGCATGCCATTACGTCGTTTTTGTCGTATTCATGTAGATGATCCAACCTAATTAAAAAGGCTTGGCTACTGTTGTTCTCTTTGGTCAGCAAAATCATCATTGTTTTCATACGGAAAAGAATTTCGTAAGCGGAAATTTCTGACTCAGCACTTGATTAATTACGAGTGTAGCAGTAAGGTAGTAAAATATCACGATTTACCTTACCTTGCAAAATCAGCACTTTTTGACTTATTTTTCCCTTATCTATCCAATCCCAAGTGAAATCATTTCCCATGTTGAGTTGGTGAAATTGCCGGGGAAAATCAAAATATTGGTGAAATCTTCAATTCTTTGGTGTGTTTCAGTGTTTCAGATTTGCAACCAATTTGCTGGCCAGGTTGCACGAAAAACCCTATTCAGAGCCTTTTCTTCTCCCTTTTGCTACCCTTGTGGGCAAGTTCTGCCTTTTCTTCTCCCATGTTGTGCAGAAGTCTCTGTGCAAGTCTCTCTCTCTCTCTCACTGTGAAAAGGAGAGCATATGTTCTCATCTTTTGAGATTGTGAGCAGACGGAAGAAAGGGGAAAATCAAAATATTGATGAAATTTTCAATTCTCTGGCGTTTCAGTGTCTCAGATTTGCATCCAGTTTTGCTGGCCAGGTTGCACGAAAAACCCTATTCAGAGCCTCTTCTTCTCCCTTTTGCTGCCCTTGCGGGCAAGTTCTGCCTTTTCTTCTCCCATGCCGTGCAGAAGTCTCTCTCTCTCTCCCTCTCTCTCCGTCTCTCCGTGATGGTGAAAAGGAGAGCATAGGTGCCCATTTTTTGAGACTGTGAGCAGACAGGAGAAAGGGGAAGAGAGAGCGGGCGACTAGGGTTGCAGAGTTTGCTTTAGATATGAGAAGTGAATATTGGCATATTTGGACCCAATTCAATTCAATGCCGCTTTTACTTATTTTTAGCCTTTGGAGACATTGGGCCGTATGGCCCAAGCTCCTTGTACATAAAACAGAAGTCAAGAAAGGATTGTTTCTTGGCCTAATCTTCTTGGACGGTATTATTTATCTTTTTTTTTTTTGTATATAATATTACAATTTGTGTTAGGATTTATATTTTATCCTGAATTTTGAGTAAAGTCTCGATTTTAACTAACTTGTGTAGCAACAATAATTGATTGATATTTGCGTGTTATACCTCTTCCCTTTTATGTCCCCTCATATTGGTTTTTTTTTTGAATGGCATCGTAGTGTGATGTTCCCTCGTATTGGTTAAATTTCTATCTAAAATGAATAATGAAATTGTTGACCAGATTTTTTAATGTCTATAATGGATCATTTGGTGTACATATCTGAGAATTGTGGCTTGGAGTGTTACAAGATAAATGCTGTTTTTTTTTGACGTGCTTCAGATTATAGTTATACTCATGATTTGGATGTTTTTTTCATTTTTGCAGTGCAAATTTTAGTCTTCAAGGAAAGGGGAAAACAGAAGTGTTTCCTCCATTTAGCAAATCAAATAGGTTGTTTGTTAAGCAAACTTCTATGTCGCCTATTTTTTCTAGCTAATGCTTGATAATGTGGATAATAACCATAAGTTCATCGACTCAGCTTGGAGACTATGCACTGTTGTAGGTGGTTGGGTTTCTGGTTTAATTTCAAAACCTTACAGAAAAGTGGTGAGTGAAGCCATTTTCATTTAGAGAAGCTTTGCGTTTTATTGTTATGTAGGTGATGAGATGTTCATGATACTTTTTGACTACAGGTTGGCTCAGCATTTGATGGTTCTATTTCTAGGTTGGCCAAGGAAAGAGAAAATTATTATCTAGATTCCATGGATCAGTGTATATATATTAGTTCGTCAGATGATGAGTTGGAGGAGATAGCAGATCCTGGAAGGGTTCTGCCAAAATGGGCTGGTTCTGAAAGGAATTCAGGTGGGCGAACTTTATTAAAGATCTCCTGTAATGAAATTTATTTTTAAATCCGCAGTCATCATATATGTAATATTATGTGCAGATTCAAGAAGGGCAAATGGTTCAAACGCGAGCTCTTCTAACATTTTTAATCATTCACAAGTTAATCGCCATAATCAACCTGGTCCCAGCAATGGAAGCACAAGTCAGCATCAGACAGTAAATTCCCGAATTTCTAATACTAATGGTGCCAGTTATGAGAAAATTTCATCTCAACAAGCTTTCAACAGGACTCTTCCACCATCTTTTCAATCATCTGCAACAAGGTCTCTTCCACCTTCGTCATTTCCACCTAATAACAGATTAAGCAATGTAAGCAGCAGCCAACTTAATGATCCATACCGGAGTCGCCACCATGGCGTAGGACCTAGCACGTCCAGTGAGAAGGGCTTTTTTCGCGACAATTTTGGCAGAGGCAATGACGGAGATCGTTTCATGAATCAGAACGGAGGGATCAGGTCTCTTCCCCCATCTTTGATGCATGGAAAAGCTATAACTCCACCATTTGCTAGTTCTAGTGAATCTGCATACCTTGCTGGAGCAGGTGATGAAAGGGCTTCTACAGCTGATGAGAGACTAATTTATGAAGCAGCATTACAGGTATTTCATTATGTTTATCACTGTCTTTGCATACTTAATTCCTTAGATTCTCAAAGTTGTATGAAGGGAATATTCTGTCTGTTAGGTTTTAGGTAAAATCATTTAGTTGAAAGGATCATTTCGTCTGTTAATGAAAAACATTCCCTTAACTCAGGGGTTCGATTCCCACGTACAACAAAAAACTAACAATACTAATTACTAATAGTAACATTGGATGTTTAAAAAAAACATCTGAGAAACTTTTTTTGAACTTATATGTGAAATATTATCAAAGTTGACTCCTTCAGAAGCTGGTGATAGTGGTTGGCTGGGTTTAAAATGTAGTGCATGCAGATAATCGGGTGAATTCGTTAGCTTTTTGTTTCTTAGTTTTTGGTGTTCAATGTCATTTTTCTTTCTTAGATGCTTTTGAACTCCTTTACATGCTGGACATCTGGTACTTATTTTTATTTTTATTTTGCTATTGGCCTAGTGGCCAACACACACGAGAAGGGAGAATGTGGTCACCCAGCATTCCACATAAAATGTCCTCACAGTCAGCTGTAACAACAGGATAAAAAGTAGTTCAAAACTTCTAGCTACTTCTGGCACTCCTTTTAGGTTATTAAAATTGTTTTTATCTGAGTGTGTTAAAGCTACTATTCAATCTCCATCTTTATGTCAGAAAGTATGGTGTTTATGTGTTAGCCGGGCTGTCTAGCTTGTGCAGTACCTTCTAGCAACTTCTTGTAGATTCTGTATTTGTAACTTAATTTCAGTTAGTTGATTCTGTGTTAGTTAGTTCTTACTAACTGATTGTAATGTCGTTAGTTAGTTCACTTTATATACTACTCTGCTATAAAGAGCACTGTTGTATCTTATTACTATAGTATTACTATATATTCCATTAATGTCTGTGATATAGGGCATTCAAAACATATCACATTAATGCTTGTGAAAGTGTGAATTAGGGGAATGCCCGAGACTCTGCTAATACTAAAACCATAAGGGAAACTTGGACATACTTCAAAAAGTACCAAAGCCAATAACTCCTATCGTCAACATAAATACAAGTCCAAGCAACACACATGCTACAAAAATACCTCTAGGATTGAAAATAGAAAATTAAATAAAATAACACCCATTAAAATAGTAACCGTAGATGACAGTAGTCTGCCAAGTGCAGCGAATAATACAGTTAATTAGGAAGTTAGCCCCACTAAATAAACTTAATACATGCTTTTGAGATGATTTGATGTTCAATCTTATGCTTAATTAATGTTTCTTCTGCATCAATATGATTTGTGGATGACGCTCCAAAGATTAAATTCTCAGTTTGTAGTATATTAATCTTTATAATCTTTATTATCACTGAAAGTCATTGGGACGCAATATTGTCAATGGTGAATCTGGTTATTGCAGGATCTCAGTCAACCCTTAAAAGAAGCTGATTTACCTGCTGGTATAATGTCTGTCCCTCTTATGAGACATCAGGTATATAATTATAATTGCCATTATTTTTTATTTTATTTAATTATTATTATTTTGGATAATTTATTTGTTATCACCTTATATTCCAGAAAATTGCATTGGCTTGGATGCTTCAGAGGGAAAACAGGAGTTTGCATTGCTTGGGGGGGATTTTGGCTGATGATCAGGTTATCTTCTTAGAAGTATCATTTTTTAATGAGCAGCACTTGATATTTTACTGCGAGTGTTTTTATCTGAACTATATGACCTTGTTCAAACAGGGCCTTGGAAAGACAATTTCAACGATAGCTCTCATCCTAATGCAAAGGCAATCACAGTCAAAATGGAAAACAGATGATACATGCAACCATAAAGCTGAAGCCTTGAATTTGGATGATGACGATGATAATGGTAGTATTGATGTGGAAAAGATTAAAAATGATGAAGAACCCAGTGATGCAAAACCTATTACTGAAGCGAGCAGTTCAACACGGGCCCCAGGTAGGAACAGGCCAGCTGCTGGTACACTGGTTGTCTGCCCTGCAAGTGTTCTTCGGCAGTGGGCCAGAGAACTTGATGAGAAAGTTGGAGATGAAATGCTTTCTGTTTTGATTTTTCATGGGGGCAGTAGGACAAAGGATCCCGTTGAACTTGCAAAATATGATGTGGTTCTCACAACATACTCTCTTGTGACTAATGAAGTTCCCAAGCAACCACTAATTGACGATGAGGATATTGATGACAAAGATGGGGAAAAGTTTGGTTTATCCTCCGATTTTTCTGTCGGTAAAAAGAGGAAAAAAACATATAATGGAAGTAAGAAGGGTAAAAAAGGTAGAAAGGGAATAGACAGTTCTTCTTTCGAATGTGCTTCTGGCGCTCTTGCAAAAGTTGGTTGGTTTAGGGTTATTCTAGATGAAGCTCAAACAATAAAGAATCATAGGACTCAGATGGCCAGAGCTTGCTCCAGCCTTAGGGCCAAAAGAAGGTGGTGCTTGTCTGGCACACCTATTCAGAATACTATTGATGATTTATATAGCTACTTTAGGTTCCTGAAGTATGATCCTTATGCTGTGTATAAATCATTCTACAATACAATAAAAGTCCCAATATCCAGAAATTCCATTCAAGGTTACAAAAAACTTCAAGCAGTTTTGAGGGCCATAATGCTTCGTCGTACAAAAGGTGATTTTTTTTCATAATCTGGTTACTTATGTCTTTACTGGAGTATGCATTTACCGTTTTCCTGACATGGTTTAGGTGTTAAGGGTCATTGGAACTCTTGCTGATCTCTTTAGTGAAGTTCATCACATAGATAATTTTTCTTTATTCATTTTCTCATTTCATGCTCTACCTTTGGCACCACAACTGTATTTAAATACAAGGCTTTATTCCAAGGCTTCAGGGGCATATAGCATTTAAATATTCCCTTGCTTTATTCCAAGGCTTCAGGGGCATATAGTATTTAAATACAAATAACTTGCCAATGGAGGACTACCTATAGGAATTGAATCCAAGACCTTTGCTTGGGTGCTGTTCATTCCTATAAATTGAGCCAGCCTTGATTGGCTAGACATAACTGCAAATTACAATAAAAGCATAAAAGAAGATCATTTTAATTGATTCGATTTAGTCCTCTTCCCGTCATCATCAAGAAGTAATTAGTTTTACTTTGTCGATTTATTAAATTATCTGTTTTTTGGGTAAACTTTCTTATTTTTGGAATTATGGAATTATTCCTTCTATTCAGTGCATTCATCCTTGATTTCTGTTCTGAGTCTGACCATCATGTATAATGTAATGAATTTGAGATTGTTTTCAAATGTTTTACCAGAAATATAATATATTGTTTGGTTGAGGGAGTGAACTGAACAATTCACTCATCAAGGTTCTGGTTTGTTTGAGTGAGCTGGAATTTCTTTGAAGTTGGAGTCCTATTTACTGTATGGGGGTGATTATTGGTCTCTTATGTTTTTTCATATCAATTTTTCTTATTTGTCTAGGAACTTTGCTTGATGGCAAGCCGATAATCACTTTACCTCCTAAAACAATTAATCTGAGTAAGGTGGATTTCTCCTATGAGGAGCGGGCCTTCTACAAGAAGTTGGAAGCTGATTCACGTTCTCAATTTAAGGTTTACTTTCTTTTAAATTGCTTATATTGGACATAATGTAACAGTTACTGTTTTTTTCTTTCAAATTAGTGTCGATAAATTCGTTTTGATATTGGGTCAAGGAAATTGCAAATTATATGATGTTTTCATCTTATATTCCTGAATTTGTAGCTCTGAAATAAAAAGCTTGTACTTTGCAGGCATATGCGGCTGCTGGCACAGTAAATCAAAACTATGCAAATATCCTTTTAATGCTGTTGCGTCTCCGTCAGGCTTGTGATCACCCGCTTCTTGTTAAAGAATATAGTTCTGATCCTGTCGGGAAAGATTCTGTTGAAATGGCAAAAAAACTTCCAAAGGACATGCTGATCAATCTGTTTAATAGTCTGGAAACAACTTCTGCCATATGTTGTGTCTGCAATGTGAGTTAATTTGATATGATAATTTCATTATTGGTTTTCTTTGTTGCAATTATGCCTCGTAGGTGTGTAATCTGGTATAGATCCTTTTGATTGTATCTTACAACTTACAAGTCTTACTCTTCCTATGGTACAATTTTGTTATTTGTCTAATGAATAATATTAGGAATAGAGGTACATTTCTCTATATGGTTTGAAATATGAAGTCTGTTCTGATAACAGAAATTTGTAAGCATATGTTTACCCTGATCATGCTTTAGGAGTGCAAGTGTCACATATTTAGTCTTTGTGGAACTCCATAAATGCACTATGCTCACAAAATCAGGTTAAGTTTAACACTTAAACCTTCAGTGGTAAGTTTTGGCAAAATAAAACACATCATCACAAAGTAGAAATAAAATACATTCCAAGGGTATTTTACACAGCACAACAAAATGTCCAAAACTATCAGTTGCAAGTGACATGATTTAATATTTATTGTTTGGAAAAGAAAGTTTTTTCAGATGTAGAGAAAGGGTTTCAAGGGGAACTGATAATCTTGATTGATACTTGTTCTATTAATTAATTGATTGATTACTAAACTTGTGTTTTTATTATAACTTCTTAATTGAATCTTTGGAATTTTATTTTTCTGTTAACCTGTTATTGCCGAGTAGTATCTATTCATTGTCATTAAGGGCTCTGGCTGATATGTACACTGGTTTCAACAGGATCCACCCGACGACTCTGTTATTTCGATGTGTGGCCATGTCTTCTGTTATCAGTGCGTATCAGAGCATTTGACAGGTGATGATAATATGTGCCCTGCAGTTCATTGTAAAGAACAACTTGGTGAAGATCTTGTTTTCTCCAAAGCAACTTTGAGGAGTTGCATCTCTGACGAACTTGGTGGCAGTAGTTCTGGAAATTCGAGTCTTGTTGATTATTCACTAGTACAGAACAGTGACTACAGCTCATCTAAAATCAAAGCTGTCCTTGAGGTTCTGCAGTCAAGTTGCAAATTGAAGACTCCTTTACTGAATTCCTCCGAAGGAAATAGAGGTTCACTGCCTTCTGATGATTCAGATATTGAAGATTTTGATTCAGATGTCAAGGTTATAAAACACACAACAAAGTATTCAGAGTGCACAACTGGAGGACCGCTAAAGGCTATAATTTTTTCTCAGTGGACTAGTATGTTGGACTTAGTTGAGACGGCAATGGAGCAGTCTGGCGTAAAGTACAGGAGACTTGATGGTAGGATGACTTTGACTGCGAGGGACAGAGCTGTTAAGGATTTCAATTCTGATCCCGAGGTTTGGCTCTTCCCAATTTTGTTAAAGATCTAACTTCTTTTTATGCAAATTTTTAAATGACACTAAGTAATGTGATGTGAGAACATATCTGTTAGTAGCCGAAGTAATGAGAAATTTAATCTTCTTTCTTGATTTTGTCAATAGTGCTGAATGCATTGTTAGTCGGTTTAACTAATACTTGAAATTGCATTATCTACTATGTTTGAAATGCGTAAACCTAGGTTGTCTTTGGTGGCTGACTAACTTGGATTATTTTTCAGATTACGGTTATGCTGATGTCACTGAAAGCAGGAAACCTTGGTTTGAATATGGTTGCTGCATGTCATGTTATTCTTTTGGATCTTTGGTGGAATCCAACTACTGAAGATCAAGCTATTGATCGAGCTCATAGAATCGGACAGACTCGCCCAGTTACTGTGACACGGATCACCATTAAAGATACAGTTGAAGATAGAATACTGGCTCTTCAGGTTTATTATCTATCAGTTTATTATTTTTTTTGTGCCAAAATGAGATTATACTTGGTTGAAAAATAGAATTTTGAGTCCCCAGCTGTTAGTCTTAGAAGCCAGCGCCAATTTAGGTGATTTGTAAGTCGTCCATCTTTTCTTTTTCTATCAATGCTGACATTGGGGGGGGGGGGGGGGGGGGGGGTTGGCACCATGGTTCTTGGAGTTGCAACCTCGGACTAGATGGTCAGGGGTTCTAGTCATGAAATTTTTTGCTTACAGTAGATTGTCAACTCATGTTCGACTATGGTCGAAGGGGTATTGATCTCGTAAAAATCCTTAATCACTTTAACTTGCGGGGGTGCTTCCTCCAAAAGATAAAGGGGGAGTTAGCGCCACATACAATCAGTGTTGTTAAATATCCGATATAGCGCCGGTATACCGGTATTGTGTATCGGAATTTTGGTCATCCGATACGAAAGCCGGTATGAAATCTTGACTCCGCTATGCTGAAAATATCGTCGCTTTTCTGATATACCGGTATAAACGATTTGCCTGGATATCGGTTTTGCCCGGTACAAAATGCACTGTTTCCTTTTTGTTTTAAATACAAAACACATTGTTTGCTTTTCCACCATTTCACTATTATCTTTTCCACTGTTTCCTTTCTTTTGACTTACCTATTCCACTGTTTGCTTTTCCTTTCTTTTGATTTACCTTTTTCCCTCCAAGTGAACAAGTTTTTTCCTCCACACTTATACTATAAAAGAATAGGCTAGAGCATAAGAGACTACACAACTTGGTGTATGTCAAATATAATCAAGCCTGGCTCAGGAGATACAACTATAGGGATAATTAGATCTAGAACTACCAATTATTAGTTGTTTTGAAGTTTGAACTACTTTGTTTTTGAATTTTAAGTTGTTTTTAATTTTTGTTTTTTGCTTATTAGTTGTTTGAATTTTAGATTTTGGATTAATGTCAGTCAATTTCTTTTAATATCATGTGGCTTTTATTTGTGTTTTATATTTTATTTTATATATAATTATTTATTTTAAGTGCTTTACGGCTTCCGCTATTTGCCCGCTACGCTATCCGATATTTCTCATATCGGTTTTTGGCAATCCTCTATTTTCCGCGATCCGCTATTTAACAACACTGCATACAATTTTTACTCTTCCTGTTTTCAGTTTAGTGGGCTTTGCTATATGTGAGGAAAATTTTGTAATATTGGCCTGCGTGCATTGATGTATGTGTGTTGAGCATTGATAAATTCTGGTGATTTAATTTTTGTGCTGGTCTGTATCTGGCAGGAAGAAAAGAGAAAAATGGTGGCATCCGCTTTTGGCGAAGACCATGCTGGTGGCTCTGGAGCTAGGCTTACTGTTGATGATCTGAAATATCTTTTTATGGTCTAGAAAGATCCTTGCTTGCTATGGTATGGATGGTGATAGTACTTCAAATTTTGCTTTTGTTGACTTGGCGTGTAGTTTTGAAGATGTATGGCTGTTTTTATCATTGGATACTGAAATTTGTTGCTCAAGTTACCTGGTGAGGGTTGGTTGATATATGAAGTAACTCATCTATTTTGAAAGCCCACAAGGGCATTTTTGTCCCCCCAAACTGCTATGTAGCTTAAAGCTGTTAATATGCTCCAATTAAATTACATGGTTTAGGATGATATTACCTTGGTTTAATGTACTTTTCTTCTTTTATAGCGTACAACTTTTCTTTATAATATTCTACTCTGCATGGAAAGCAAAGCAAGGATAGGCTGTTAAGGACTTAAGGTGGTCCCTTTTGAATTATTGATTATACTGTGGAGCTAGCTTCCATGTGTGTATTACTTTATAACAAACCTATAAGTTAAACATAGTTTGTAATTGAAATTTATCAAATGTTAGTTTTCTTGATTGACTATAAATTCGAGATAACATTCCTTCATTGTTCCAAATTGTGACCTAGATTTAGATAAACTCTGAATATAGGTTTAGTTAGAAAACAACTTTGCCTACCCTGCATTTCTAAAAACCTCATTAAGTGTATTTTGGTCCTAGACAAAAACAAAATTTTGTTTGAAAGTACATATCTGGATGACACAAACTGTTTCCCTTCTTTCCGGTTGTATACTTTCAAAGTGATCTTCGATACAACAAAAAAGGCTTGGGTCAAAATTAGCGAAATGACTAGTGTGGTATGATTTACCGAAATTACTTTCAAACTCACCGTTAATTCAATTGAAAATTGCTTTCGATTCTGAATTTTAATTTAATTACATTTGATAAAAACATTTATGTATTTGCAATTTACATTACATATTTTCAGAGTAAGAGTATTTAAACA
Organism: Trifolium repens; assembly: GCA_030408175.1. Lineage (NCBI taxonomy): Eukaryota > Viridiplantae > Streptophyta > Magnoliopsida > Fabales > Fabaceae > Trifolium > Trifolium repens. The sequence continues at coordinate 65,514,606 of CP125837.1, read as the reverse complement.
TAACTAAACCACGTTTTAAGTGAGTATTAGAACATGAAGATTTTGGTGTTTGAAAAACAAGGAATAATTTCCTCAAATACAGTGAGACAAGTATATAGTATGGTGCTTTTTTCTTACAATTATATCCTACTCCTACATATGGTGTTATTTCTTATCAAAACGTACAATTGCACGATTCCTTCCTTTCACCATTTTTAACCAACCTTTTGGTGGGGTCTATATAAAGTCCTAACAAAACCATAAAGATAGAAAACAAAATATCATTTTCACTGCTCAAATTTAATGTACACCACCCACATATAGGGGTGTAATTGGACCGGTTTGGATCGGTTTTGGGTAAATCCAATATCCGAACCAATGAACTCTCAATTGGTTCGGTTTGGTTCGGTTTTTTGTGTTTTTCAAAAATGAATCCGAACCAAACTAATCGGTTTGGTTCGGTTTGGTTCGGATACTTTAATCGGTTTTTTCCCGATGTATTTCATGCTATTATTTTTTTCTCGATATCACTCGTTCCTCTAATTATATAGGTGAATGCAACATTATTAACACTTGCATTATCAATGGTTACACAACAAACTTTTTTAATCTCCCATTCTTTCAAGCATGACTCTAAATTCTTACCAATTGTTTTCGCTTGTGATCCAAAATCAGATTTAAACTCGATATTTTTTATTCAACATCCACCCCTCATCAATGTAATGACAAGTTACAACGATGTAATTCATATTTTGTATTGATGTCCAACAATCGATGGAAAAAGAAATTATTTGTTTATTTGCAGACGATATGCTCTTTAACTTCTCTTTCTCGTCATTATTCTTATGTGGTATAATACTCCAACCACTACTCAAACACAATGTTGTTTGATGCTTTGAAATGAGGAAGTTTGTCTGAGAGTGTGTTTCTAAATTAAGGTTTGTTGTGTGACTATAAATTTTTTAAAAGTAGTTCAAGTTGGACCAATTTTAGTTTTTTAATGTGCACCCGTCTATAAAAAAAATAGGCTTAAATGCACTTTTGGTCCCCCTATTTTCAAAAATATGAAGTTTTGGTCCCCCTATTTTAAAAATCAGTTTTTTGGTCCCCCTATTTTAATTTATTTTGAGTTTTGGTCCCCCACCCCACTTTGAAGTCAATTTTGCTGATGTGGCCTAGTTACTGATGATGTGGCAGCATCTAATAGACATATTTATTATACATGTCATTACTAATTTTTTTAATTAAATAACATTTTAAAAGATAAAAAATACATAATGTGTTCATCATCTTCGTTACCATCTTCTTTATCATCTTCATCAATGATTAGAAATTTCAAAAAACACATTCATCAAAATCAATAAACTTAACCCAAATCAAAATCATTTTCAATAAACTTAAAACATCTTTATTATCTTCAAAAGTTAAAATTCTCAAATTTTCAGTATACCCTAGTATTAATTAAAATTTGGTTTTTTATAAATTTCAACATTCATTCATAGTCATACTTCAATTTATAAACCCAGCAATCTTTTTATTCCCAAATTGTTTCTTTCCAAAATTCAACCATAGCATAACAAGATCAAATCCACACACAAACTCACACAAAGTGCAGATCTACAATCAGACAAATTGTTTGTTTCTCCCTGTTATATCTATAAGGGACCATGAACGGAATTAGAGAGAAGGGCGTGGAGCACATGAAAGGACGACCCATGAACGGAACCGCGACGGTCAAGCAGAGCAGGACAATAGAGATCTACCTTTGATAATTTTTCTCTTGGAGATCTAATGGGGTTGTAGAATGAAGATGGGTTTGTGGAATGAATATGAACAACACGATAAACCAAACCCATATCTTGAGAACCACAATGGTAATGGGTGGTGTTTCAAAAAAAATCGTAATGGGTTGTGATGAATGAGTGAAAAGTAATATTATAGAAAAGGGAAAATCGATACTCTTTGTTGAAGATAATAAGATACTTTAAATTTGAAAATCATATATATATATATATATATATATATTTGTTTGAAGAAGATGATAATATGTTTTGGTTTATTAAAGATGGTTTGATTTTTGTACCAAAAAAAAAAAATGGTTTGATTTGTTTGAGTTTATTGATTTTAATGAAGATGTTTTTGAAATTTTTAATTGATGAAGATGATGAGGAAGATGTGATGAATACATTTTAAGTGGTTTTTTTAAAAATATTATTTAATTAAAAAATTAATAATGATGTGTATAATAAATATGTCTACTAGATGCTGCCACGTCATTATCAGTAATGACCACATCGGTAAAATTGACTCCAAAGTGGGGTGGGGGACCAAAACTCAAAAGAAATTAAAATTGGGGGACCAAAAAGATGATTTTTAAAATAGGGGGACCAAAACTTCATATTTTTGAAAATAGGGGGACCAAAAGTACATTTAAGCCAAAAAAATATTAACTTAACAATATATATATCTATTGGTTTGGTTCGGTTTTCATCGGTTCTTGAAAATTGAATCCGAGAACCGAACCAAACCACATCGGTTTTCAATTGGTTTGGTTCGGTTTTTTATCCGAACCATAAAAATCGGTTTTTTTTCGGTTTGGATTGGTTTGGATCGTCGGTTTAATTGAATTTTTCTGATCCGCTTACACCCCTACCCACATACATACATGTGAATAAGACATGTAAGTATGTGTTTCCTGATAATAATCAAAATCAACCACATACATGAAAAAAGAAAAGAAAAAGAAAACAGTGATTTTTCTTAATCTTACATCTCTCAAAAAGAAGAAAAGCAAATGGTTGCACTCCTATTTCATTGTGAGGTCCCAACTCCCAACCAACAAAGTAACAAAGGTATATCAATAGTAGCATAGAGCCCCAAACAATGGTCTCACTCTCACATGTTCATAATAGATGTGGTGGCTCCCTTTCCCTAATGATTCAATTGCTGTAGCAGCTTTCACAAACGAGTAGAAAGAGAAGAGTGAAGGTAGTGGAATCTGTTTATGTGAAAGAAAAATAAAAGTAACAAAAAAAAAAGGTTCAGGGCTATGTCTAGTCATCACTGCATGGAGAGACCAAATCATTTCTTTCTAATCTTCAAATTGAGTAAAAGGGTCCTCTTGGATCCTCCTCATCACAACATATCAATCAAGATTACCCTTATGCCCAACCGAGCAAATAACCTTTTCCATCATTCTTTTGACCGTGTTGAGGGTCATCTTAGGAATGTTTGACCCTCATTATTATATAAATAAATATTCTCCTTTACCTTAAGTATATACACTTGAGTGCACCACCTTTGTTAAAAAACTGAATTAAACTAACACTTCCACGAGATTATCTTTTACAAAGTACTTTTAGCAACTAATCAAAAGCGAAGATTATACTATATAATATTATTATGAATACATGTGTGGCTTAATTATTCCATTCATCTACATAGTAAGATTATTATGTTACATTACTAATACTAACAAAACTTAGATTGCTGATAATATACACACGTTTACATAACACGATAGTAGTAACCCCGAGGCATGTCTTAATTCTGGTGAATTTTTGGAATCCAACTCACATAAACTTTTTTTATACCAAAAAAAACTTAACAAACATTGGGTCCAAATCCCACATACCCATTAGCTCCATCCACTGAAATTTCAATCCCTTCTTGTTGTATGTTCCCTATGATGGAAAGCCCTGATGGAGAAGGAGCAAATGCAAAGCAGAAAGTGCCCTCATCATCCACTGCAATTAAAAAGTTCCTAGCTGGAAGGGTCAATATAGGCCCACCCGAGAAATAAAATGATATGGTTGGTACCCGGACCGTCACAAACCCGTATAAATTGTAGCATGTGTCGAAAATAGATACTCGGGATGCCCTAGGTAGGTTTGTCGTTTGAGCAATAAAAGAATCTCGAAATGCATCATAAGCCGCCGTAGGTAGCCTTGTCACAGCAGTGCCAGTGTCCATGACCACCCCTCCCTCTCCCAATTCATTTAATCGAAAAACATCCTCGGATATGGGAACTTTCAGGCCCCCAACTCCAAGACCCGAAAGCCCGATATAATAAAAACTTGGAGCTCGTGGGTTATGAATTAGGGAAACCCACGAAGCACCCACGGGCACCGATTCTCGTCCAAATTCTAACGTGCCAGATGCTTCAGTGCCACGACTCACTAAACAATAACTAAATGTACCACCGGTTTGACCACCCAATTGGCCCACAAAAGACATGGGGCCACTTCCAAGACCTAATAACCCAGCTGCTCCAACAAACATACCCTGATTCCAGTGCCCGCACCCGATAGCCACGTTTCGGATCACGGTTCCCCCCAATGTAACCGTCTCAAGTGCAAGTGTCCCTTTAGTATAGGACCCGTCCCCATAAGAAACCTCATAATGGCACCTCCCTTCATTACACCCTGCATTCTCCACCCGGCTGCACACGGTTGACCCGCAAGACACACCAGCATAAGATGAAGAATCTCCCGGGTTAAAAACTGGGTCGGATTGATGATAACATTGGGTACACGGTTGACATTGGACCCAAATAATGTCACTACCCGAATCAATAACCACGTATTGGTTTTTTGGTGGGCTTCCAACACCTATTCTAACAAAATACTCTCCACTTCCTTGCTCCATTCCCGAAACCACATCCGACCCGAACTCCTCTGTTTCGTACCCGGAAGCACCGGCGATTCTGCGGACAAAGGCGGCGACCCTTTTGGAATCTCTCTTCATCCGTGCATTGAAACGGCTGCGATGGTCACCGGAAGTATTAAAGGTAGGAATTTTATCTCTGTGAAGTAGCTTCAATTTCCGTTTTCCTGATTCTGATTTTTCACTCTCGGACTCAGTGTTGGCATTTTGATTTTCTTGGGGTTGTTTGGTTGTATGAAAAGGTTTCATCTTTAGCTTTGTTTCTGCAATGGTTTGTTTCACATTGAGGCGTTGAAAATGAGGGTATGAAAGGTTATGAGAAGGTGATAACGTTGGAATGGAAGTTGAGGTAGTCAGAAAGAACAATGGTAGTAGAAGTAGCAAAATCAAGACCATGGTGGCTTATATTGGTGCAAAATTTAAGGATAAGAGACAAGTAAAGGATGTTTGTGTTTATGTGTTTTACTAGGATTTATTTATGTTGGGAATGTGTGTGTTGTGGAGGGATTTATTTGGTTTGGTTTTGGGACTGTGTATGGAGAAAAAGGTTCATACTTCATACTGTGGAAATAATTGAATGTGTGTGGGTGTTTCTGTTTTTTGTATTTTAGTATGTAGAATGATTTTTATCCAAGTATGAGTGAGTAAGTGGAAAGGTCCATGTATCTTTTTGTTAAGGGGTGGTGATTTCCAGCAAGATGGAAAGATAGTTGGTGGTACATAAATTTTGTTAAGAGATTTGATGAGGTAAATATATCATGCTTCTTAACTTTTGATTTAATATAGTGATTAATTGTGTTGTGCTTGTTTTGTCTTTATCTACTTTATTTTTTTACATGATGGCTATAATTAGATGTAGAGTGTACAATTCAATTGCTCAATAGCCAAATGACTTATAATGTGTTCCTTATTGTGTAGTATTAAAATCAATTTGTGGCATATGGTTTTACTTTTACAGTTTAAGAGAATTGTTGGGGTTGCTATAAATGGAGGGACCCTGTTTGTGTGTGTTTATGACTTTTATGGTCATGCCAATTTGATTTTGTTAATGGGAAGAGAAAAGAGGACTAGTGATACTGTTTTGTAGGGAAGCAAGTATATGACATTTGGTATTTCATTGTATTTTGATTATATAAGGCATTAAAGTTGCAAGGAATTTCCTAGTTTGATCAGATATGAAAAAACAATATGTAGAGTGGAATACACGCATTCACCAAATTTGAAAAACATTAAGAGTATTGATTATTCTTTTCTCAGTTTCTTTTCTTCCCTATGATCTTATGGCATTTTCATGAAATCAACTTGAATATGGAATGCATAGGGTGGAATTGACAAAATCACTGGGAATTACCATGATATTGACAAAAATTATGTTTTGAAGCTTCAACAAAATCGGCAGCTTTGTGATTTTGCCTTTTTTCATAGCTCATCCAAACATATATACCGATTCATTTCAAGATTCACCGAAAAAGATAACAATGAAATGTGTTGCGAATTTAAAAGATCAATTTGGTAGTTAGAAAACATAAAAGGCTAATACAAGTATGTTATAAACGTTAAACTTAATGAAAGTAACTCCGAATATATTTGGTCAAAATATCCTACAACATTAGTAGATAAGGTATGATTGTTGTTGCTATTGTTTATTTATCATAGGAAATTAGGTCTTTTAAATGATAATTTTATCATCGCATAATATTTAACATGATATGAATATTGAACAACATATAGATGAAAAAGCTCATAAAATGTTTTACGATTTTAAATTAATATGCACCGTCCAAAACTCCAAATTACTTGTGTATTGCTCTTAGTATATGTGATGATCCATTCCATGGTGTTTTAGGCTTTCCTTTACAACCCAACAAGAAGATATAATGATTATTAGTTGTGGAATGCTTGCTTAACTTTTCCAATCAATGATTTTCATAAAGTAGGGAAATTAAAAAATGACAATTCCATTTCAATGCATTCATTCATTTGTTGGGTACTATAGTATAGTATGCATGTATCAATTTTATATGCACTCATGCACTATACCTACATATCAGTGTCCTTCTTTTGATTTTAATAAAGAAGGAACTTGAAGAAACTTGATTAATTTATTGACTAGGATATGAGCCAGCTTTGCAGGTTTGGCTTATGCCTAAAAATAAAAGACTAAAGATATGAATGAATGAACTTTCTCATTCTCACTCACAAATCTCTTTCACTCTATAATCCAATAGGTACCTTGAATAGCGTGAAGCTTCAAAAGTGAAAGACTTAATGAGAATAATATTATGGAATATTGATATTATAATGTTAGCCTTTTTAATAGGAATCTTTTAATGGTGAAGGAGTCACCCACCAAATTGATGTATTAAAAAGGTGATCTTCTTTAAATCAATTTTTTTTTCTTTTCAATTATCAAACAAAAGTTAGAAAATGCTAATAATTTTCTAATCTACCTAATAAAGTACTAATAATGTTTCTAAAAAAATAGCCATATTAAAAAATTATTTGGTATAATCTGTCTGTAGTAACAAAATGATTGTAGCAAATATATTGGTGATGTTGGTGGGTGTGGTTAGCAAAGCACGCACGCGTGATGTGAAGGGCAGTTGAGTTGAGTGAGGGTAAAGGACAATATATATTTACGTATGAGACACAAATATGACTATGGAAGAAGGTGCATACTTGCACAAACATGTTTGTTCACCAATATCTTAATATAGCATGTGCATGATCATGATCATGTACATAAAAATTCAATAATTGAACACAAGTTAAGATTGAGTTAGTGAAAATGGGGCTAGACTCCGAAATTAAATTTTGGCCGAGAGTTCATATTTAGTATCTGACATCGTCTTATAAATAGGACTATTTCCGATAAATGAATCTAAGGAAAATTTGTAAAAAATTAATAATTTAACAAAATGTAGGTATTTATCTTCTAATAATTCTATGTAGTGTGAGGCTTCTGCAGAAGAACAATGATGGCCCCTATGGTGGGACATGTAAACTGTGCATTTTCTATGTATAATCCATCAGAGTCCAACAATGAAAGAGTGGAAGTGGTATTGTGGGCCGGATAGAAGGCAGAAAGACGACAACGCTATCTACATTTTACATATTATCCAGGTCATTTTTTAGTGTATTTTTGTGTACATATAAAACTTCCCTAGCTAACTTCAATGCTCCAAACTCCTACACTCTCATGGATCGACTCACAAATCTTGAGTTGAATTTACCCATATTAAACAATGAATCTCTTAATACCAAAATAAAAATAAAAATGAATCTCTTGGACAATGAGGCTAGCTCTTGCAGTTTTGTCGGCGGTGATTGATCCGGTTGGTAAAGAGCTGATTTATAGTATTCTATAAGATGTGAGTTCAATGTTCGTTATCAGTGTCAGAATTTAAATGCGTGTAACATATTTATCCAAGTGAACTAATATTTTTATTAATTAAAAGGAATAGTACAAGAGATACTCAACCCACCTCGGTAGGATAAGTACATATAGTACTTGACCCCGACAAAATTAGCCAACATCAAACACATCTCGTTTAATTGGTGAATCAATAAATCCCGCGCCCCCAAAACTAATGAACTATACAATCAAGAGGGTCAATGCACCACTCATAGAATAAACATGGTGAGGTTGCCTTCCTGGATAGTAGCCATTTCCATGAAACAACTTGAATCCGATCAAAAATCTCCTCCGCTCCAACAACAATTCCCCTAAAAATCCTTTCGTTTCGGGTCCGCTAGAGCACCCACATAGCCGCATGCCAAATCAAAATAACCCCTTTTAACGCATCTTTTCGATTCCGGAAGAGAGTAAGGAAACACTGAAAAATGGATCCAATAATATCGAGAGACTAGTATTTGCATTTTCCCCATCCCAATACATCCCTATAGATCCTCACGAAGAGTTAAGGTAAAAGGAATAATGAAAGAGAAATCAAAGAAATTATTGGTAGTCTCCTAACTTAAATGAACACATTTTTTTTTTATAATATGAAATCTCTTTAAAATTGAGGAACTAAAAAATTGTATTGAAAGAGTATTTTGAAGAGTTTAAGTAAATTTTCAAGTTTACTATATATTGTTTTTAACTTCCAGTTTCTTATTTCAAAATCTCTCATAATAATTTTTTTATTAATCATAAACATTTACCGGATTATGATAAAGAACACTATCAAATAAGGTGTAAATTAATATATATTTTTCTCTCCTTCTCTTGATCCTCTTCAAATTCTCAAACAAAGCTAATTATATATACCGTCTATCTACCCGAAATTCAAATACAATTCTACATACACATACTAACTGTTTTATAATTTCTCTACTATTTTGCAATGCCTGGATGTATACACACCTGTGGGAAAGAAAAGTGATACTTGCCCAAACCATGCATGTTTCTCCATTTTATTTGATAAAATACAGTTTTAAAATAATATTAAAGTTCACATCACCTTTCTCCCCTAAGTGGATTGTTAGTTTAAAAGTAGATTGTTTCTTTTGCACATTAGGTTAGTCAAAAAATGAAAACCATTAAAATGGCGGCTGATGTCTTTGTAATAATAATAGTATTGGCAAGCAATTTGTTTATTTTGTAGTATTTTTTTTAGTGTGACCAATTTGTTGATTTTACTGGTTAGAAGAATTGTTTGGTATCTGGGCTATGCCCTCTTTTTGTACCAAAAAAAAAAAAGAATTGTTTGGTATCTAAAATTTTATTAGATATGAATTTTAAAGTATAATTAATTAGTTTTTTTGTTTTGTTTCACCATTGGTATCCGGTCCACCAGACCGTCTAATCTGGTTTGAAGGTCAATTATGATGTCAAGTGATCCAGCTCCCTTCCGATTTAAGTTGTGGGGGATCGAAAAAATTTAATTTGCTTTTTCTTTTGGGTTTTCACATCAGTATCCGACTCACTGGACCGCCTAATCTGATTCAGGATTCAATTTTAGCAAGTCCATTCCTGATTCGCTTTTAAATAGTACTTAAATATAAAAAAGTGATATGATATTGAATAATTCGATATTGTGCAGCATAATGTCAGTATATGTAAAAACAGTAATTGATAATGTAAACTAAGTGGTTGAACTAAAATGTTTAATAAATTTTATTTAAGGACACAATATTTAGATGAATACCCGAGTTTAAATTACTATTAGCAGATTAATCTTTGACCAAATTTTACTTATATCTCTGCCATTTCAGATTACCAAACTCCTTTTCTCCTAAAAATTGGAGATTAAACAAAAAAAATATAAACATGCGTATTTGAAATTTTTAATTGAAAATATTTGGAAGATAAAAGTCATTTCATTTTGAGAACTAAGCTAAAGAATTGACATAAACACACCGTGAAAGAATGCAAAAACACACGTAATGGTAAATATTTGGTTATACATGCATGGTTGGTGTATTATAAAGTAATAACATTAGAAATAATTGAGTGATTCCTCATGTATCTTGAGTTTTGAAGTTATATTTGGAGCTAAACTTTTTGATTTTTGTTAAAAACAAAAAGATCATGAGATTGAATTTTAATGGTTGTTATTCATGTATAGAATAAACGATATGGAACCATTAGTCTTTAATGTGATATATCCAATAGGATAAAAGAGTCCTACAAATAAATTTCTAAAAGAATGTTTCCACTTATCCCAATGAATTAAAATGTATAATAAAGATTTGGTGTAATACGAGTAAGTAACAATGAATTATAAGTGTGTGAAAGTTGCATGAAGGACAAGATACGAAGGATAATGACGTTTCAATGTTTATTAATACGACAAGACCAACCATGAAAGATATTAATAATAAATATGAAAAAATAGTGGGGTTGTCACAACACAATAGATAATTAATTAAAAGTTTTGGAAATATATTGCTCAAGGACATATATGCTGACTTTCAATAATTAAGCCATTATTACCTCCTAAAAGTTGCACTAATATTTTAATACGATCAAGAATCATTCCTCTCTTTTTGTGCCTCCATTTCCTTCTCCTTTTCACATATGCACACCTTGGCTCCCTCATTTCTGAATGTAGCCAAGTTTTTCTATGAAAAATTGACTATTTAACTTAAACATGTTATTTGCAATAATTATGTAATTTCAAACAAAATATTTAACGTTAATTTTGTAATATAAGATTTATTGACTAAATCATAAGAGACAAAAAATTGCTGATAATCATTTCAAAAGTAAAAAAAATGGAATAAAAGAGAGGCTAAACCAAAAAAGAATATTAAAATAGAACATTACGAAAATGCAAAACTCTAAAAGAATCCGTAAAATGTAAAGACTCAATATGAGCCAGAGATTGCTCATAAAACAAACATCAGTGCAAGAGTTTGTTTCAGGGTACATATGACACACCTTCAAACATCAAATTATTTGGACTAATTAAAATCTTCAACACTTCCATGACTACATAAATTGCTCACCAGCACTTTAGAGTCCATATGCAACTCAATCTTATTAAAATCATAACTCTTAGCCAAACACAAAATTTCCAAAACATCCCAAAATTCAACTACATAAGCACTATAATCGTCCAAAATTTTGAAAAGCATTTGCTGTTAATTGGCTTTGGGCATGGCTATTGAAAACATGGGAACTTATTTATAGTTGGTCCCTTTTTATAATTTCCAAAAGCTTTAGGGTAAAAATATAAGTATCAAATAATGAGATGTGGTCAAAATGTTTTTTTTAAAAAAACAAAACGGGTCAAAAATGCTAATCAACCGTTATCATGCTCATTTTTTGTCACAATCAAAGAACAAAATAAACCAATTCCAGCTATTAAAGGAGGTTCTTATCTTTCTGTATAGTAAGATATTAAAATTCTAATTAAATGTTTGAATCAATATTAGAGAAACACCACAGATTGCTTAACAATTTGATTTAAAAACCAATTTGATTATTTTAGTTGCAACCTTATTGTCAAGAGCAATTCACCACTATAATAATAATACAACAAGAAATTTGAAAGACATAAAAGCCACATGACCCAATGAGAGTTACAATCTTAAAACAAGGCAATAAGTTCATGTTTCTAGATAATTCTAAGGAGAAAACATTGGAAGCTCATCCCATCATATGAAGTGAGAGAGAGACCATACTTTGCCATCAATAAAATTACAGGAAATTTTAATTGAGAAAGAAGCTGCTGCATAGTTCCTCCATCATTTCATAACTGTATCGTAGACAAAGTAGTCTTGACCGTCCAAACTGCAATTTGCCCGAAAACATAATCAGAATGTGAAAAACATATCATGTTAAATGGTTCTAGATTATAAATTAGCTAGAGGTGAAAGAAATAACTACTCACGTATATTCAACGTTAATACATATAGACCGAGGTGACCAAAAACTCTTTGATAAACTCAACTTTACTTTTATGACTTGACCATTTTCAATTTCTCTTGGATTCCAACAGTATATCAATGTCTGCAAAATACAATTATAAAATTAAGAGTCCACAAAGCAATATTTTATATTGAAAATGAAACTTTCAGCATGATAGTATAGACATTATTTCAAATGGATACAAAAATTTCATCAGTCAAATAACCATAACAAGCAAAATGGCAATCTATTCAAGCTCCACCATAATTTCCTTTATATAGATTATTTCAAAATTATAATTTGATGGTGCAAACAAAAGTTACACATAACATCCAATCATAACTCATGCTGTACATATACTTATACAAATCCGGTAGAAAGGATCGGTTTCACGATCGTATGCAATTTTTTGAAAATAGAGAATGCGAATATTTATTATGAATAGTAATGAAATCATGTCAACATGTAGCGGAATTAGAAATTAAAAAATATATTTGTTGAACCTGTTTCCAGTGGGTAGGTGGATCTTCAGGCCCAGTGGACATCACCAGCGCTTCATTAAGGTTGGTTGTCCGTTGTCTCTGATTACCAAATGCGGGAACACCGTCAGCACTTGAAAGCGGAAACCGACAGCGAATGGGAAAAGGTGATAATAGATTCCCAGCAAATTCCACATCAAACCATATTGCAAAGCCACTCAGTGGTGCTGGAAAAAAACAAAAAATCAACAAAGAAATTAAAACAAAAAAAAAGAAAAAAATATTATAGACTTAAAAGTAAATACATAAGCAAAAGTGCAAAACAAGAGACATAAGAAAGTTACCACTCTTCATTGCAATAAAGTGAAACTCTGTTGCAATTGTTTCTAGCTCATGCATGGTGACTGAAGATGTATTGATGTATTTCACCTGTAATTTTAAAAATCAGACGTAGACACAAAATTATAATTAGTGTCCTATGAAAATGATGTTGATATTCGATAGTGCAATTCACTATTTAGAAATTGGTTTTGGTAAACTTAGAAATTAAAAATAATTTCAAACCAGTGGTGAGCTATGAGTAGATAGAAACATATTTTCACCTATCTTTCAAGTAAGGAAAATTTCTATGTATAACCTAGGAAGTGTACATGTAACAAATGAAAGTTGACGAGTTAAAAAAAATAAAACAACAGCAATTATAAGACTCACCATACAAGGCTCAGCTAGAACATTTTCACTTGAAAGTGTCTCCATAATAGGTTCTTGAAAAGCATGGGTTCTCGCCATTGGAATTATGGCTGACACTGCAAAAAAAAATGTGCACATGATATCATGAATTTAAGGTATACGATTTCATGGGAAAGCAACAACAATATATAACAACAAATCCACAATCTCTTATAAAGACTCAAGTCTAAAATGATAACATTTAATCCAAAACTTTCATAGCGTTTTCAATAATTTTTCTTACATAGTACTCTCTTCCCCCCAAACTACTACACTACATATCCACAATTTCACAATTCATCTATAGTTCGTTATTGATACTTCTACATGTCTTCTCCATCTCCACATATTCAAGTCACTTAAGCTGAGACTCCACAATATAGATATATAGAAATGTAGAACTAGGTACAAAGTAGTGTAGTGTACTTACTGTCGATCCCTTCAACATTGCGCCAAGAGTCTATGCAGTCACGATGTTTGTTAGTTGTGACAGGAGCTAGATATAACTACAAAAGAGAACATTAAGAGATTATAGTATTATCGTGTACAAGATATATTGAATGCAACTACTATCATGTCCTAATGAAGACAAGTTTAAAATTATACCGTTGCATGAGAAGGAAGCATTAAACCTCCGGGTTTGAGCCAACGGTCTCTGGCAAAGATGACACTTGCAAGCATGCCCTACAATAAAAGCCAAGATCCCACTAGTTTAATATTTAATCATATTTTCACATCCAATTCTAATTATTTGACATTGAATCGAACAACTAATTTCACAATAACGATTTCAACATTCTTTGTATAATAAAGCAATGAGTTTACTGAATCAATCACAACAATTCTAATAAACATGCACCTCATGGAGAAGCATGTAGCCCATCCAATTTGAAATGATTACATCCACCTTCTCACTGAGTTGAAGATCCTGCAGACAACATAGCTAAGTAAATATATACAACAAATAAAACATCTGCTCACTAAAAATGGCAATCCGGTACAACAAAGTACCTTTCATGTCGAATTCGAGAAAAGGCCAAAATCATTATATATGAAAATGAAATACAAAAATGAACCAAAAATTTCAGAAATACAAGTTAAGAATAAATAAATATATATATAGTCATAAGGATTTTTAACACTATCATCTTAATATCAAAATATCACAATGTAATTCATGGTAACAAAAAATTTGGAAACCAATAATAAATCATGTTTTCAAAAGGTTTATTATTGTATTTGTGAAACATTAAAAAAAAAAAAACATTTAGAACATCAAAATCTACCTCAACTCGTCCATGCAATACAGTGATGATGTCAGAAAGATTATTTGCCAAAACAACCGTTTCGGCCTGCATCAAAGAAACAAGAAATTAATAGAAACAAAACTCTAAAAATGTTGCAAAGTGTGCTCTTTCATCATTCATTGTTGCTCATTCTCATTGATTCACTCTGTTGATTGAATCGGTGTTTTGAGAAAAAGTTTGTAATGTTGCAATGTGAGTAGTTGTTTGAATCCATGAAGACCCTTCTTTCCAGTTTAATTGCTAACAGATGCAAAGAAAGGGATTTGCGATAAAGAAATTAAATTAAATTTAGGTCACGATCTGAATTTTTGGGGAAAAAATTGAAAAGTCTGCTTTTTATAACCCACCGGTTTGCAGAAACCCGCATTGGTTCTGTGGGTCGTCGAGTTTATCCGGTTTGGACGGTTTTTTCTCGGTTCTTTATAACCAGCGGTTTTTACTCTCATAAAATTTAATAAAAATTGTATTTAATTTATTTTCTCTCTTCTTTTCCCCATAATTAATATAATCAATAAAAATTCTTCTTACATCTTCATATGAAATTTATTTCAAGAAAAATACAAAAAATCATACTTCAAATTATCATATTTTAGTTTTTTAATAAATGTGACTTTTTTTTTATTTACAATATGGAACGGAAGGAGTATAAGATTTCATAGTTTTGCACATTTGTCGACAAATGTACATACGCGCGTATGTACATTCTAATGTTATAAAAAAAAAAAAAAATAACAATGAGAACTAGAAGTCTAGAATCATGGATGATTAATTACCTGCTTAGCAATGTCACTCGCATCAATGGCATATACCTGAAAACACAATCATTGATAATGTCATGTACCTAATCGTTAAAAACTAAAGTAATAGAAATATTTAAACCCAAAAGATTAAATTAAATTTTTAAATATGAAACATGGGATATAAGATATTCGATCATTATCTATCCGTAAAAAGAAATAATGGGCCCGTTTGTTTGAGATTAAAATAAAATAGATTTTTTTAAAAAAATCTATTTTGAAAAAATAGATTTATTTTGTAGAGATTTTGAAAAAAATCTAAAGTTGTTTTGTGTTTGTTTACCATTATAAAAATCATTTTTGAGAACAAACACATGGTCCATGTTTTAAAAAAAATAGATTTTGAAAGAATCTATTGGAAATAGCTTTTCATTTTGGACTCAAAAATGATTTTTTTAACAAAATGATTTTTATGAAAATCTGAAACAAACACATCAAAAATAAAAAAAGTGATTTTTTTAACAAAAAAATAGATTTTTGTGAGAAAAAATCTCAAACAAACGGGGCCAATATTGGATTATCACATTACCTTACTTGCTCCAGCTTGAGCACACAATATAGATAATAGACCTGTTCCACATCCAACATCTAAAACAATCTGTACCATACAAACATGCAAACCATAAAGATTTTTATATATATCCTTTATTGATAGAGAAAAAAAAAATTAATTACCAATTTTTTTTTTAAACAAGCCAAAATGGAAGAAATTAGTTGAGTAAGATAATCCTCACATACATTGAGTAAGATAAATTACCTTTCCAGCAATTTGTTGCTGATGATGTTCAATAGCAGTTTTATAGGCCTTAGTCCACACGTTATCCTGATGAATTGAAATGGAAGAAATTAGTTAGCCTAAATAGATTGCTAAAAATGAATGCAAGAAGATAGATTCTACTTTATGTTCATGATTATATCAAGAATTATATAAATTAATTAAAAGAAGAAAAATGGCAAAACGCCAACCAAGTAACATGTTGATCTAACCCTGAGTTTTTAGAGGTCATGTGTAAATGTTAAAAGTGACCCTTTAATAAAAAAATTATAATTTTTTTATAATTTTTTTTCTTTGATTTAAATTGAAAATAGTATAAAAAAATAATCATTTTTATAATTAATGTACAAAAATCCATATTTAAATCAATAACAATAAAATAGATTTTAGCTACTTAAGACGATTCTTTCTTCGAACATCTTTTTAAGCAAATTCGTCAATCAAATAATGTATTACATTTTGCACCCTTTAATTTATTGATACTACTACTCTGTAAAAATATTATGGGTCTAACAATTAAACTTTTGTTGCACCCCATAATTTACTAATAATATTACTCTATAATTTTTTTAAGGTCCTCATTTGTTTTTACACAAAAGGCCCTCACTGCCACAACACATGTTGTACATGTGTCTGAGCCGGATCTGAACATTGGAAGTGAGAAAGTAAAGGGATCAGGTTGTGTGCAATGATAATCTTGTGATTGAGCGCATCAACACACACGAATTGTCCGATTAAGATGAGATTCATCCAAATTATAATTCCATATATTAAATTTAAAAATAAAAATAAAATCTATAATGATATTTGGACAATTCGATCTTTAATCAAACAACTCAGATGCGTGTAATTGCGTTCAATGTGCACATAATTTGAATTCAAATTTGAGAAACCTTGATCAAACTTTGGTCTAAGCAACATTAACATTGAGTAAGATAATCCTCACATACAATTGTATAAAGGTAACAAATCATAAAATATATCGAGGAAAAAAATAGAGATCTAGGAAACAACAATAAAATAAATTGAGAAAAAAATATAGATCTTCATTTAAGCAACACCAAAATCAAGGGACCGGGTCGTGTGCAATCTGAATCTAATTACGGAACCAGATCCCCTGCTATAACTGCCCCATACAGTTACAAAATGTAAGCGATCTAGATCACATATTTTTGATGGAACGACTTATGTACAAATAATCAAATTTAACATTATTTAATCCCAGTCATCTATTTTGATCGGGCGGTCAACAATAGTTATTGTGCCATGCAATAACTATCAAGAGATCGGGTCGTGTGCAATCAGAATCTCATGACAGACCCAGATCCACTGCTATAACTGCTCCAAGCAGTTACACAGAGTAAGCGATCTCAATCACAATTTTTTGATAGATCGACTTATGTTCACACAGTCAAATTTAACATTATTTAATCTTAGTCATCTATTTTGATCGAGCAGGCCACAACAGTTATTGCGCCCATACAATAATTGTGTGAAATCCAAACTCTTCTATAACTGAACGCAATGATACACATATGAACCATTCGATCGAGACCAAACCCTACAAAGTTTAATTTTATATTTTGAACTAAAAATAAATAAAGATTACAATAAATCTAAACAATCTAATCTTGATCGAACATATCAAATATGTGTGATTGCCTGTAATATGACCAAACATGATCTAAATTGTAAATTGAGAAAGGAAACCTTGATCAAATTTTGGTGAAGGCTAACATTATTGTAACTATTGAAATATTCCCTGTCACAGGAATCATGTTGTCCAGTTGGTGGTGCCAATCTTGCCCTTTTGTTATTGTGAGTTTGGTTGTTCTGCCTCTCCATTTGTGCAGCTAATTGTTTACTGTAATTCTTACTGTTTTGTGTTTGCCTATTATCTTCTCTCTTTCAAGTTCCAATTTCTTACCTAGACACTACACATTTCAAGCCATTATATAGATATATTTTTAATTAATATTTATATTTTAAAATGCTTAGTACCCTTAAATAATAAATAATGAATGAATAGTATTTCATAAAAATTATGTCTCTTTTTGACTAAATTTAATAAAAAATATTCCGTCAAACAAATATTAATATCGAAAGGTAAACAATAAAAAATACTCTTAAATTAAAAGCTACGAATGTTGACTGAAAAAAAATTAACAAAAAAGTTACGAGTATGAATATTGTACCAAAAAAGGAAAAGATATCAACGGGTTTAGGATTTATAGTTTTTTTTTTTTATTTTCGGTCGATTTTAGATTTTTCGGACAACTTTAGAGTTTTGGTCGAGTTTAGGGTCGATTTTTTTTTGTTTTTATCCGAATTTATGGTTCAGACCGGGTTTAGTGTCGACTTTAGGGTTTTGAGTCAATTTTACATTTTTCTACCGATTTTAGGGTTATGGTCGGGTTTTCAGCCAATTCCAGGGTTTATAGCCGATTTTAGGTTTTTTAGCCGATTTTAGGGTTTACGGTCGACTTTAGTTTTTTCAGCTGATTTTAGATAGATGCATTTGAATTCCCTCAAAAAATTACTTTACCTCAAAATATCCGACCATCCAAACACACCGGTTGCTTTAATTCAAATTAACACATTAGTTATTTTTTTAATTTACCATGTTATAGGTATCAAACTTTTACTGCTATTTAATTAACAGTGACTAATCTTCGTTGCCAATCAACTTTTTTCCATACATGAATCAAAAATCAACCTCTAATCACCTGCTTAAGGGGTCCAAAATCTTTATAACTTAGACCAATTTATTATTGGTCACTGGTTGCTTATTTTATTGATCAAATAACTTACACATTTAACCTATTGAAAAAATAGTTTTAAGTCGAGGATGATAATTTAAAACAGAGGATTCATGTAAAATCCTAAAATTTTAGATATGTATATGGAATTCAAATGTGTAATATCCTAAAATCAAAATATGTAAAATACATATTCAAATTCTATAATTTGAGTAGAATATTTTTCATAATTTAAAGAAGCGCGAGAGGGTTAGATGAAAAAACAAAAAACCTCTGTTGAAAGCCATATGGCTGGGTTAGAAGAAACACATTATGTAATTTTGGCCCAATCTATCTTGGATTTAGATTTTGGTCAAAAAAATTCTTTTTGATTAAAATTTAAAAAATGGACTTTTGCCACCCTTCTTATTTTCTCGTGAACTCTACAAATTTACTAAAATATCTTTGTCCGCTACTTAGGTAGTAGATATATCCAAAAATACCCTATAATTATAACGTCCGCTACTTAAGTAGCAGACGATATTTTTTAAAATGTCTCATTTTTATAAAATTCGCTACTTAAGTAGCGAAAGGATAAAACGTACGGAAAAAGCATAGGGTGCGTGAGTAACTGATAGGATGGCAAAAATAAATTTATAAAATAAATTGAATTAATGCTTGTAACAAATCAAAACACGATTTTGATTTTAGAACACTATTTTGATTTGGACAAATCAAAACGCTCCTTACCTATAGGGATACAACTTCTCAAGCTAACAATTTACCTGTAAATATATTCATAGCAAATTATCATTTTAAAATATATAAATCATGACCGAATTAGGATTCTCCCTATTTCTCAAAAGAAATAGAGTTCCATTTAGAGATATAGACACAAAAAATAATGAAATCCACTTAATAGTGAAGTCAACTACTTTGTGTTCTATATCACTCCAAATGAAACTCTCTTTTTAAAAAAAAATAAATAAAATGGACAGGATTCTAATTCACATAGACTGATCATATAAGAAGAAGCAACTTTGTAGCACACATCTTCCCAAATTAATCTATATTTATATAAATGGCCTTGCTAACATGTGCATGTTAAAAACCAAAAAATATAAATTTTACATTAAAAAATACAATATTTTGACTTTAAAAAGTTGAATGTGTAGCTTTTGAAACGAATAATTCTACATTTAATTTCTTAACATGCGCTTTAACATTTTACTTAAATAAAAACCAAATATTTTACATTCTTATTCGAAATCTCTCCCACACAACTTTTGTAGCATTGATGAAACTAGACAATATATTCCTGCCTGCGCCATTGAAGATGGGTCAATAGTTTCCCATAATCAGGAATATTTTCTTTAATCAAAGGAACTTGTTTAAAGTTTTGAATCCATGCATGCAACCGAGGAAATTTATTTGCCTCAATCAATTTGATCCCAACAATTTCCTCCAACCCTTCTAACCAATGACTAAGGCATCCATATGTTATGTCCACCATTCCAATATTGTTGCCTCCAAAAAACTTCTTGTCCCCTAGCCCTTGCTCTTCCATTATTGTGATAGTTTCTTGTGCTTTTTCTATTGCATGAGCTCTTTCTTTTTCGTCTTTAGGGGGTCGGAGAAACAAATCAGTTATAGAAGCAATCTAGAAAAAATAAACCAAACAAGATCATTCATACTTAGCATATATGCATGCTATGTCCATAATAAGTACAACTTATATGACTAAAAACTTCACAAACATTAAATACGCTATCGTGCAGATTCAAACCCGTAATTTTCTATTTTCAATATTTAGTATGTGTGAGTTTTGATAATATGATGATAAAGAATTAACATTTAGATTAATAAGAATTTAATTAATATATGAACATAAAACAAAATTACATTGTTTAACATGTATGGATTTTCATGCTAGACTTTTTAAAAGAAAATATTTTCGCATTATCAACTACTCATAATCATCAAATCATTCCTTCAAAAAAAAAAAAAAATCATCAAATCATTAAAAATATTTGATTTTAGTTTTTAATCAAAACTACTTTTAATGTCACACACACTCACTATTAGACTATAAGGCCTATTGTTCTAACAATTGTTCTAACACTCACACATAAAATTTGTGGCAACATATATTTTTTTTGTCCTGGCGGTGTATCAAAGTTAAATTTAACAGATATTACTAAAACTAAAATCATAATTTCCCATAAACTTAATTTAGTTGATAGAGACATTACTTTTTATATATATAAGAGGTGAGGTTCGAATTCACACTCCACTTATTCACCTTAAAATGTAGAATTCTAGCTACCGGACAACACAAAAAAAAAAAAAACTAAAATCATAATCAAAAGGGTAGATGAAATTACCGAATCTTCTCCAAATTTAATCCAAAATCGAGCTAAGGCTCTCTCATAGCAATCTTGTGGCAGCAATGGATTCTTCTGCCAAGTTTCTTCAATGTATTCAAGAATAACAAGAGATTCAGCAATGGCTTTACCTTGGTGAATAAGAACAGGGACTTTCTTGTAAACAGGATTAGATTGAAGGAGTAATTCACTTTTGATATGTCTATCTTGTTCTATGTAATCATAGGTTATGCCTTTGAATTTTAGTGCCCATATCACTCTATGAACAAAAGGGCTAGACCAAAATCCTAGTAGTTTCACATCTACCATAGTTGCTATATGTGTATGCAATGAGTAGAGGCAGACACAAAATGGAATTTTATAATGTCTCCAAAGTTGATTCCAAAGCTACACGGATTGAAATTTAACCATGTTTTCTTTTTGTCCTATTCTATGATGTATCATAAAATTCTTATCATGTTGCTTTATTGGACTTTCCTTTATTTTTTTCCTATCACTTTTTGAAATTTTGTTCCTGACCTCATATTAGTCAGCCGTCTAGAATAGAACTTGATAGAAGATGATGAGGCCAATGTCAAATTCCTTTTTTCTTTCACATTGTTTTTGAAATCAAAATTTTGTCTTCTTTCTATAATATTAGGTACCTATTACTATTAGAATCCCTTTTGTATCGAGAAAATTCAGTTGAAAGAGGAGATCTCACACTGTATATTCCACAGATTTCCCGACGAAAATTAGTAATCACTAGACAATCTAAATATATGATGAATCATGGCGATATGTACTCTAGCGGCAAGTAGTATTTTCGATGCATTACAATATATCAAGTTCATTGTTATGATTAATGATGGATTTGTAAGAAAAACAAAAGGTATTGAAAAGTGATGGAAGAGATAAAGAGAGGAACTAGAAAACTAGAGAGACAATAAAACTTTGGAGGAAATTGTTATGTTACTACTTACTAATGCTTGGATGATGGAAAGTACATTGTGAACTCCTATTTATAGGAGAAGAGTAACTACAATGACTTACATGCAACAAGACAAGTGTCACAAGAAAGACATGCAACAATACAAGTGGAAAGGAAACTACATGCACTCATACAAGTGGAAAAGAAACTACATGCAACCATACAAGTGGTAAAGGAAACTACAATAGATAGACTTAAGAAAAAGATCACTTTCTAACACTCCTCCTTGAGATTTTTCTTGAATACTCCAAGCATTGATCTCAGCTCTTCAAACTTTCCCTTGGATAGAGCTTTAGTCATTATATCTGCAATCTGATTTTCTGAATTGCAATGCTCCAAGCTGATTTCTTTTGACTTTTCAGCTTCCCTAATAGCATGATATTTAACCTTGATGTGTTTGGTTCTTCCATGTTGGACTGGATTCTTTGCTATGGCAACAGCAGATTTGTTATCCACCCATATGACAGTAGCTTTGTTTTGGAATTGTCCCACATCTGATAAGATCTTCCTTAGCCAAATAGTTTGATTTGTTGCTGCAGCAGCAGAAATATACTCCGCTTCAGCTGATGATTGCGCGACTACTTCTTGCTTCTTTGAATTCCATGAGAACACAACACTGCCAAATGAGAAAACGTAACCAGAGGTACTTTTCGCATCATCTACACTTCCAGCCCAGTCACTATCTGTATATCCTTGGAGGTCTCCACTTTCTTTTTTCACAAAACATAAACCATAATCAGTTGTACCCTTTATGTACCTCAAAACTCTCTTAGCTGCACCAAGATGAACTTGACTTGGAGAATGCATGAACCTCGAAAGTAAGCTAGCAGCAAACATTATATCAGGTCTGGTTGCTGAAAGATACAACAAACATCCAATTATACTTCTATAAATAGAAGCATCTGCACTATTATCACCATCATCCTTTGATAATTTTTCATTCACAACCAAAGGTGTGGAAACAGGCTTGCATTTATCCATATGAAACTTCTTTAATACCTCTAGAGCATATTTCTTTTGTGAAATGAAGATTCCAGCATTTGACTGAAAGATCTCCATTCCAAGAAAATATTTCATTTCACCCAAATCTGTCATTTCAAATTCATTCTCCATAGCTTGCTTGAATTGATTTAGAGAATTGGATTCATTCCCTATAACCAACAAATCATCAACATACAAGGACACTATCAGTTGCACTTCATTCTTCGACCACTTAACATACAAAGTAGCCTCATTTTCACTTCTTTTGAAACCACTTTGCAGGAGATAGCCATCAATTCGGCTATACCATGCTCTTGGTGCTTGTTTTAAGCCATAAAGAGCTTTGTGAAGCTTGTAAACTTTATTTTCACTTCCTGCAACCTTAAAACCTTCAGGTTGGTCGACATAAATGTCTTCATCAAGCAGCCCATTTAAAAAAGCTGATTTTACATCAAAATGATAAATTTTCCAGCCTAATTTTGCTGCCAAGGCAACCAACAGCCTAATTGTATCATGTCTTGCAACAGGTGCAAAAGTATCTGAAAAATCTACACCATGTTGTTGAAAATAACCTTTTACCACCAATCTGGCCTTAAGTTTATTTATAGAACCATCAGGATTGAGTTTGGTTCTATAAACCCACTTAACACCAATAATCTTTTGATTTTCTGGTTTGTCTACAAGCTGCCATGTTTGATTTTTCTCTATCATCTTCATCTCCTCCTCCATGGCAACTTTCCATCCTTCAACATTAGCAGCTTCAACATACCGTGTAGGCTCTAATGTAGCTATATTGCACCTTGCATAAATATCATCCAAGGTTCTAGTACCTCGGGTTGGAAAATCATCATCACTATAATTTTCTCCCTCATCTTCTAAATTTTGATCTTCCAAAGTATCTTCAGCAGACAATTCCTTACTTGAACCTTCTGCTTGACTTTTCTCCCAGTTCCATTTAGAGAACTCATCAAACTTCACATCTCTGCTAACCAGAATTTTTTTTGTCTCCAAATTATAAATTCGATATCCTTTGGAGTTACTGCTGTACCCCAAAAAGATACCAACCACAGACTTGGTTTCCAATTTATCTCTTTTCACATTTGGAACATGAACATAGCACACACATCCAAATATTTTTAAATGTGCAGCGGACAGCTTTCTTTTATACCATGCTTCAAAAGGTGTTTTTCCCTTCAAGGCTTTGGTAGGCAACAAATTCAGCAAGTACACTGAGGTGTTTACAGCCTCAGCCCAAAAAGTTTTAGGAATACCTTTCTCAAATAGCAAACACCGAGCCATCTCCATGTCTGTCCTGTTCTTCCTTTCACTCACTCCATTTTGTTGAGGAGTGTAAGGAACAATAAGTTGATGTTGGATTCCAGCTTGCTCACAAAAGGCTTTAAATTCCCCTGATGTGTACTCAGTTCCATTATCAGATCTGAGCCTTTTAATTTGACAATCAGCCTCCTTTTCAACCATAAGTTTGAAACTTTGAAATGCAGCAAATACATCTGACTTCTTCCTTAGAAAATATACCCAACTCATCCTTGTAAAATCATCTATAAATAGCAAAAAATACTTGTTACCATTTAAAGATGTTGTTGGCATTGGACCACACACATCAGTGTGTATGAGTTGTAACTTTTCAGAAGCTCTCCAGGTTGACGCAGCAGGAAATGGTAATCTACTTTGTTTTCCAAATTGACATACATCACACATGTCAACAACATTATCAATGATTGGTAAATTTTCAACCAAATCATGAGAACTCATTTGTTTCAAGGTTGAGTAACTAAAGTGACCCAACCTTTTATGCCACAAGGAGGAATCATCAACATTACTTGGAAAAGCATGCATGGTAGTTTGCTTCCACTCTATTGGAAAACTTTTACCTCTCATTTCAACAGTCATTAGCTTAGATCCTGAAGGATCTAGAATAGTGCATCTCTTGTCTTTGAAATGCAATGAATAGTTCTTCTCCATCATTTGCCCCACACTCAAAAGACTTTGATTTATTTCAGGTACAAATAAAACATCTGAAATATATTTGATACCTGAGGGGGTTTCAACAGCTACAACACCTTTTCCTTTGACATCAACATGTTCTCCATTGCCTATAGTAACTTTAGAGTAGAATGACTTATCAAGTTCCTTGAAAATGCCAACATTATGAGTCATGTGATTGGTGCACCCACTATCAATTAGCCATGTTTCTTTGCTACTACTTGTTGAATAGCAAGAAGCCATGAATAATTGCTCCTCTTGTTGGTGGTGTTCAGCAATTTGGGCTTGTTGTCGCTGCTGGTTTGCTTTGTTTTTGCAAACCTTCTCCACATGACCAAGTTGATTACAGGCTCTACATTTAACTCCTGGCCTGTACCAACAAAACTTCTCAAAATGAATATCTTTTTTGCAATGTTGACAAGTTGGAAACTTCTTTTTCCAGCCCTCTCCTTTGTTGTTGACTTCCTCCTTTTTTTCTTTTCCTTTCTTCTCACCAAAAGGCTTTTGTTTTGGTTTTTGCCTTTGGCCACAAAAGCTCCTTCAACATTTTCTTCCATCCTTAAAGACCTTCTATGCTCGGTAGCTTGCAAAGCATTAACAAGCTCTGCAAGTGTGATTTGAGAAAAGTCCTTAATTTCTTCAAGAGAGGATATTTTTGCTTCAAACCTCTCTGGAAGACACACTAAATTTTTTTCCACAACTCTTTGATCACTGAGATCCTCTCCCAGCAATCTAATTTGTGAAACCACCTTCGAAATTCTGTCAGAAAATTCTCTAACAGTTTCGGTTTCTTTCATTTTTAGTGCTTCAAACTCTCTTCTCAAGTTCAACACTTGCATCTTCTTTGTTCTTTCACTCCCTTGGAACTCCTCCTTCAGCTTGTCCCAAGCTTCTTTTGCAGTCTCAAGATTCAAGATCTTGATAAATATATCATCATGTAGTGCTGCATGTATTATGGCAAGTGCTCTTCCTTCTTTAGCCACTTCCTCATTGTGATTTCTTATTTGAGCTACTGTTGGGTTATTTGGAAGTGGTGTTGGATTGCTTCCATTTTCCACAACATCCCATAAACTTTGAGCTCTCAAATAAGTTTTCATTTTTGCAGCCCACAAATGATAATTTTCTCCTACAAACATAGGAGGTGGAGGTAAAGAACTATTGTTGGAAGCCATTTGTGGTGTTTAAAGGTTTTTTGTGAATGTTTTCTTGATGGTTTTGTTCCTCACAGACCCGTTAAGATCAATGAAGCTCTTGATACCATGTAAGAAAAACAAAAGGTATTGAAAAGTGATGGAAGAGATAAAGAGAGGAACTAGAAAACTAGAGAGACAATAAAACTTTGGAGGAAATTGTTATGTTACTAATGCTTGGATGATGGAAAGTACATTGTGAACTCCTATTTATAGGAGAAGAGTAACTACAATGACTTACATGCAACAAGACAAGTGTCACAAGAAAGACATGCAACAATACAAGTGGAAAGGAAACTACATGCACTCATACAAGTGGAAAAGAAACTACATGCAACCATACAAGTGGTAAAGGAAACTACAATAGATAGACTTAAGAAAAAGATCACTTTCTAACAGGATTAAATAGACCAAATGGTGTGGACTTATAAATATGACATGTGATATAATTTTTTTATGGTTACAAACAATTTTACATCGTCAATAAATCACAACAAAACAAATTAAATCCTACTTTCTATAGTGTTAGAAATAATATAAAACCATTGATGTGACTCTATCCTAATAGCTTAAGCTTTTGGGATAATCGGTTATTTGACATATAACACTCTTTGTTTTTTGGTAGGACAATCAGCATCTGAATTTGGACATGAAAGATGTACACAATCACACAAAAATATCCTATATACATTATGTATCATCAAGTATGTAATTGATCTGTTATATATTGTAGACAATAATCAAAAATTACATACACAGATAGTAAAGTAGTACTATATGACTTACTCTTCTTTACACAAAAGGCTCAAAATAGGTAATTGCACACATCATTCAACTAAATCAATGAAAGCAAAGTAAATATATATATATATATATATATATATATATATATATATATATATATACTTAACAAACCAAGGAACCTCACTTTGCACTTTAGGGATAATTATTAATGAAGTATATTTGGTTTGTTAAGTTCCTTTACATACACATATGAATGTGTGTGTGTGCATAGTTGAAAGTATAACTCTGATCATGTGATGATAGAGACATCAAAGCTTAGGAAGAAAGTTTTCCACTAACAACTACTCAGCTCCTCCATAAGAAGGCAAGTCATTCTCAGCTGTATTCATTTTTGGTTTTTCACAAGTAAGAACAATCTCATCATAATCATCATCTCTGAACTCTCTAAAGTGAGACATTTTCCCTAATTCTTCAACTTTATCCATAACATGATCTAGTTTTGCTACCATCTCCACAAGCAAAGATGTGAAAGCAGCAAAAGGTAGTGCTTCTGAGAATTCAAGGCTAGTGATCATACTCATAGTCATAGTCTTAGTCAATTGTGGCCTCAAAACCTTTTTGTGCCGTTGTCCTTCTTTTGTTTGTTCCTGAGAGTGCTCTTTCGATTTGCTTCCGACCGGGGAACAATAATCACTTTTAATACTTGATAATGTGATTCTAGTGTCTTCATCAATCTTGAAAAAATTCGGTGTTATGGGAGTTTTGGGGGTTATGGGGATTCGACTTTGACCATTCCTCGAGCCTAGTAAAAGTTGCGGTTGCGATTTCAATGCATTGTCAAGGTCTTGTAAAGCTTCATTGAGATTGTTTGAGAGTTTTTCAAGGGAAAATTGTCGCTTTTTCTTTATGCTTTTCGCCATTACTCTAAGTACTTTTGATACTTCTTGTGCAAGTTTGATGCAAGAATCTTTGTATAGATCACGGATTGACCTTGGTGTCTACATGAATAGTATGTTAATAATAGAAGGTAAAGGAATAAATCCAATCATGAAATAAAATGTTGTATTTTATGCCAGAGTTTGTTCCAATAATTGAGAAGATGCTAGCCAATTGAATAATGTAGACTATTGCACTCAAATGTTTAATTTTTAGACAAATAATCTATCAAAGCACATGGATCAGCATCATCCAGATCCTATATCTTAGTCAATGATTTCTATTTCAAGTGATGGTGATCCATGTGCTATCAATAACATGACAGATTGATGGATAATCTTGGAGCTCAATGATGAGTTAGAATAATAACTAGATATAGAGTCATATAGTGTAAAGCTGTTTTAATTGGTAAAAAAAAATATCACAGCTATAAGCTTGCATCATGAAACTCGATTAAGATCGGCTATTCTGTTATGTGCTTCTCGAACAGTTACAAGGACAATTTCTATTACATCATATAAACACTACTCTTTATAAGTTTAATTGTTTCCAAAATAGTTGATTTAGTACCTGAATTTCAGACTGTAAACATCCGTGTAGTGCTACAACAGTGTAACTAAAATGACGAAGAGAAGCTCCTACTTTTGCGTATTTCTGCCAAGGGATCCTGTGGCAGCTTCTTGAGTATCTTGGCTCCCAATTTGCTTGCATTGCCTGTTCATTTCTACACTATAAGACATTCTTCACAAAACACCGATTTCTAATGTTAACAAAAAAGGGCAAGCATTAACTTACCAGTGTTTCATCCTTAGCCTTAGAGTCTAAAACGGCTTCGTAGCACTTGTAAATGGGATCCTCAGATGAATCATCTTCATTTTCTTGTTTTTCAAAATCATAAAAATAGTCCACAACAGTAACTGCGTCATTATTTTCACCATCAGTTATATAGATTGATACAACAGAATCATTTTCATCTTTAATTAGTAGCAATTTTCTCCAGCTGTTCTATATATTTACCTTCTATAGAGTTGGCTAAGCCTTCTAGCTTTGATATGGTGGATTTATGAAGATCTTCCCCTGACCAATTTGGAAATACAAATAGGCTCATCACAAGACATAGACCAACGCCAATGCATATGGTAGAGATGCGATCTTTTGCCATGCTCAAGACATTATCGGTAACTTGATACAATTATCAAATTAAAGGTCAAGAGAAATATCATAACACCATAGTCATAATTCTTCTTGATATAAGGAATGAACCTCACATAAGTAGCTACAGCTCCTGATAAACCAACAGTGAAACAATAGCTAAGCAAAACAACAGGACCGGAAACTTGATCAAGAGTCAAAAGTTTCTTTCATTGTAATAAATGTTTACCTAAAAGAAAAACCGCAGCGCCAATGAAAACTGCTCGAAAAATATGACCAGGTGCATCTGCCAGATACTCGATAAAAAAAGCCAACAATCCTGCTGATAGAGTCCCTAATCCTCTATTTAGTCCTTTGCATAGTGTCCCCCCTGCAATCATAATCAATAATACCTATGAGGCTGTGATCTAAACACATGATAATAATTATCTTACTAAGAAATGAGAATTATTACTTACCAACCGTAAACTCCATGACGACAACCACAGTCATGACAGCAACTACAGCATTTTTACCTATCCCTTTATACAACGGCTCCATTAGATAAAGCAAAGAAACTAGTGTCAAAGCTAGACCAACTTTCAAAGAATGAACCACTTTTCTTGGATCATCTTTGCCAACTTTCCAAATTGTCCTCTTCACCAAACCTGGAAATCTTTTCGCTTTATCAGCAAAACTGTAAAATGATTTCCAATAGCTTGAGCTTCTCTTTGTGTTGTCAGTCTCATGATCCATTGAAACTCTTATATTCCTAAATCAATTTTATGAATGAGATAGTCATTAAAAGTTTCAGTTATGAAGGGTATGTTACTTTTGGCATAAATGCTTAGGAAGAGAATATTGAATTTATTTTTTAATAATTTTTTTCTCCTTTGATGGTGATACTACATTGGACAATATATTTATGAAGAGAAAGACAGGGTGGTAGCTTTCAGAAATGCTTAAGAGTCAAAGTTAAGTGGAGAAAACCAATCTTATAAAAACTGGTTGTCATCATATTGGTGACCTGAACCTTATAAACTATAATATTAAAATATATATAAACTATAAAGTCAGTGACATGCTGCATCTTCTTATAGGTGATCCTATAATAGATGTTGCACTCATTTTATTTCTGTATTATACTTGTGTGATTTTAATTAAATTAGCTAATAATACTAAAGTGGACTTTTTTGTTATTTTAAAAGATTTTTCTAAACTATGATGACCTAATCTATTTGCCCAATTATGTAAGTAGACACTAACGTGGACGGTTATTAGCAGAAACAGTGATTTGATTAATTTTTTGGAATTGAGAATGGCTACCACATGTCCACATGTTTAACCAATTGAAGTTTTCTTTTTTTTTTTCAACATTACAGTTGACAAAAGAATAGATACATTACTACTATTATCATACCAAACCAACTGATAAGTGATCAAAATTAACTTAAATTAATGTAAATCTCAAATTCATGAGACACTAAGAATAGTTATGATATTGGATATATTTTACTAATTTCTGTTTTCTAATTCATTTTTTGGTTTGTTTTTATATTTCACTATTTCTGTTTTTCAGAACTTGGATCATTTGATTAATTTAAGTTAGTATATATACTGTCCACCCTTTTTTACTAATTTTAGAACTAGAAAAACATGCAAGCAATCCTATTGAAAAATGTTCTGATAAGCTAAAACTCTAAAGTTAGTCACACATCACATGTAAATGGGACAACTACTAGAACATGATATCTCAACCTGAAATTAATAATAACTGCAAGGACTTAATTTTTTGTCACATCCACTTTAAGTATGGAGTATTTCATCTCTATCTGATACATAATTAAGCTTTGTTTGAGGTCAATGGTTGCATATCAAACAGTTAGTCAAACACTACAGCAGAATGCAGAATCCAACCAATGATATAGAAAACAAAATTGAGAACAGAGAGCAACAATCACTTTTATGTCTATTTCTTCTTCAAGCTTTATGTCTAGTTGCTTATGCTGAGGTTCTGGGGGATGGACTTCGACCATTCCCTGAGCCTATAGTAAAAGTTGCAGTTGTGATTTCAAAGTATCGTCAAGCTTCATTGAGGTTTTTTGAGAGTATTTTAAGGGAAATTGTTGGTTTTTACTAATGCTGCTAGCCATTATCCTCCTTAGTACTTTTGATACTTGTTATGCAAGTCTGATGCAAGAATCTTTGTATAGATTGCATTTCATGTTTAATTTGTATGGTTAAAAATTGAATGATTGTTAACTTTATAGAATGCAATGCACAAAGACAAAACCAACTACAACTCTAACAAACAAATAAATGAAAATAACATAGCAATTTCTCAAGCTCATATTCCACGTACACATCATAAATTAACAATAATCCGTGAAGTCACAGGTAATCAAAACAAACATAAAATAAATAATTAGATCATAAATTAACATATATGTTGCGGTGAGTCATCACATAACACAATATCTACATCCTAATAAGGCGATATCAAACTCTCAACATAGACTATTGGGACTATCCAATTATTATGTCTGTTGCTTTGAATTTGATGAGTCTTAAAAGTATTATTTTTGGGATCATAGAAGGCCAAAACAAATTTACCCATCAAAACTCTGTTATCCTCATAAATATATAATGGCTTGTTACGACTAGAAAATGAAAAATCAAGACCTCCGATATAAGGAACTCTTAATAATTTAGTCCAAGACTTTTCATTTCCATATTCCTTCATTATCCAAGTATCAGAAAACTCGTAACTATTCATAAAAATGCACAAACAATCCCTCAACTCTCCCAAGAACTTAGAAGTTGGTAATGACGACTCTTGATAAAGAGGTTGCAAAAGTTCTTGATAAGACTCCTTGTTCAAATCAAAAGAAACAATGACCCTTGATAAACCACTACAAGTATCATCATTTACAAACCAATTAACAGTATCACTCACAAATATTCCCGATAGAATTGGAAAGGAGTTATGATATGGAAAGTCTTGAATGATCTTTCTCCAATAATCGGTACCCAAAGTATGAACATTACCTTCTTTTTTGTATTTGTCATGATGACGAGAGCATAAGGAAAGAGCAATAATCTTATAATTATGAATGAACCGATCGTACACAAAGGTGTACCAGGTTTGAGAATATCTTAGCCCTGATCCTGAATTGTTCAAAGGAGGCAATAAGTTGAATTTTCTAATGGAAGGGTTACACAAAAGAGCTAAAGATTCATTGATCTCAAAACAGAGGATGCCGTCACAAGTGGAAACTGGGTCATAATAACTGCATCGACGCTTAATCAGAGGATGGTTGAGCTGCTGCGTGAAACTATCAGTCAATGCTGCTGTTGCTGCTTCGGAGCTTATAAAAGAGGAGATTGGGGATTTCCATAGATGGAACTCTTCCGAGGAGTGCATAGAGCATTGGGCGAGGTAGTAGCGGTCGTGGCTGAAGATTGAGAAACGAAGGTGGTTCTTGGCGAACTTGGAATCACGAGAGATAAGAGAATTCCATGACTTGCAGACGCAGCAGAGTTGAAGGAGCTGTTTCACGGGGAGCCTACACAATATTTCTTCCACGAGATCACATGGAAGTTGCGGCGGCGGCGCATGAAGAGAGAGTGATTTTTGGGCATAGGTTTTGTTACTTGCTGCTGTCGTCATATCAAAATCCAAAACCAGAACCAAAGGCACCACTGCTTATATTCACTTCACAATCACAGTACTCCTCCTTGGACTAAGGACCTTAGTAAATTTTTTGTTTGTTAGATGAACTATAATCTGCTGAAATTAAATTCACATTATTATGAGATATATATTCGAACTCGAGTCACCACGTACGGCCTAACCTTTTTATAATTTTATTTAGGCTTATTTTTTACACAAAATCTGCATATAGATTATTTTATTTTTTCTTTCATTAAAATATAGGGTAAATAGTTGTTTACTCCTTAAAATGTGGGCGAGTTTTAATTACTTCTGTAATATTTTTTTTCGATCACCCCCGTTATGTGAAGATTCGTTTATCCCCTCACGAAATTTGTTGACTTAAATTCCATATAAGTGATAACGTGACCTGCCCAACGAGGGGTAAATCAAAATTCGTTAACGTTATAATTGACAAAATGATGGAATCTTAAGCTCACATATTCAATGATGGGGTAAAGGACGGAATATTCTTTACATTACAAGAGTAATCCAAAAAATAATATTACAAGGATAAATCAAAACTCGCTCACATTGCACAGAAAATATCTTAGATATTTTGTTGATTATCATTAAAAATTATTAAAATTACATATATTGAAAATACTCATCGAGTCAAATCTAATAATATCTTATACGTTAATATTTGCATTTATATGTTAGTAAAATAAAAGTCAAAGTAGATCATGTAAATAGTGCACATAATAATATTAGGTCATTTATTTTGGAACAAAAAGAGTATTATTATCTATTGGCTTAATACATGGGCCTAAGCTATTGGCCTCGAGGCCCGTGCTCAGGTCTAGCCCTGATTAGGTTTGAGTCTAACTCATCCTCGTAATACCAATTGTAAGGTGAGAGTTGTCCCCACTTATAAATTTATGTTCAAAAATTATCTCATTCGGTGTGAGATCTTAACACGAACATATGGAGCATGACCCGAGTGACCCGATAACAACTTGATAACATGTGGTCCAACAAATCTTGAATAAAATTTAATATCATATTAGTTTTCTATAAACTAAATTAATTAGTGTTTTGATCTCTTAATTTAATTATTAGTTTCGTTTTGATTCCATACTTCTGTTGCCAAATCAATCATTTTTAAAAAAGGGTAAATAGGTTGATACCCCCTTGTAATATGGACGAGTTTTGTTTTTCCCCCCTATAATTTTTTTTCTTTTGATTCGCCCCTTGTAAAGTAAATTTTTTTGGTTTTCCCCCTTGGCTGCAAGGAATTTGCACTTTTTAAATCGGTTGAACAGATTAACCGATTTAAAAAACATAACTTTTTAAATCGGTTTGAACAAAATAACCGATTTAAAAAGTGCACCTAAGGGGCGAGTCCAAAAAATTCAACATTGCAAGGGGCGAGTCAAAAAAAAAAAAATTACAGGGGGGAAAAACAAAACTCGCCCACATTACAGGGGGTATCAACCTATTTACCCTTTAAAAAATGTCAATCTTTATCATATTCATAATCAATCTCAAAAAATTTATCATCTTAATCACCAAATCCATAAAATTAAAAAACTCAACAAACCTAATAATTCAATTTAAATTTTCATAATTTTTTCTCCAAATTCAAAACCCCTATCCAAAATTCAAGGTGAAGTTGTTTTTTTTTTTTTTTTAACCAAAAATATATTATAAATAACTAGATCTCTATACAAGACGAACAAAAACCAGTAAAAGATGAGCTACAAACAAAGGCGTCGTATATAAGCATAACACCAATGAAAATACTAAAACAGACACTACCTAATAGAGCTTCACTTCTAATCTCATTCTTAGAAGGACACTCCTCTCAAGACTACCAGAGAAGTCATCAACCCGACCCATAAAATTGTTGATGTTGTCATGATTGTTAAGCAAATGTATTTCTAAATCCCAAATTCTCAAATTTATGTATTTTTTAATCAAGCAAATGTCTCGCTCTCAAATGTTGTCACTCTAGAGACAATAAGGTGAAACCCCCTCATATAATGGTTCTTTTGCTATAAACCTTCTCCCGTCAAATGTTTTGGTTTTGCTTTTTATGAATTATTGATTTTAGTTTTTGGTGCAATTGATTTTTATCATTGAATAGAATGCAACAACTTTAACGGCAACAATCCATGAATTTCACTTTGAAATTATCTTGAATTTTGGGTTTGGGATTTTAAATTTGGGTATAGTTAACTTGAACATTTAAGTTTAAATTGGATTATTGAGTTGGTTGAGAACTCAAGGCTAGCAATCATACTCATAGTCTTAGGGTCTGTTTGGCAAGCCTCCAAAAATGACTTATAGCTTATGTCTTATAGCTTATAAGCTATAAGACCTGTTTGGTAACAGTTTTTCAAGACTGACTTATAGCTTATTTTACTGACTTATAGCTTATTTTCCAGACGCTATTTCATTTAGCTTATGAGCTTATAGCTTATAGCTTATCATTTTTTTTTTCCACTTTTACCCTTATTATTTTAATAAAAACCCAATTTTACCCTTGGAATACAAACCATCTCGTAAAATAAAAAATGAAAACAAATAATTTTTACACAGTGCTTCATATATTTATACATACCTTGCCCTGTTCCTTTGTGCTTCCTCCCTTTGTGCTTATAGCAAGTGGTGTCTGCCGTCGACAAACTTTTTGCTTCTCGTTTCCAGGTTTATTCATCATTCTTCTACTGTTTTTTTTTTCCTCTTCTTTCTTATTTTATACTTCAATAGATTATTGTTTGTAGGATTTGAGTTGTTTGTGCTTTTTTTTTTTTGCCTTTGTTGTGTAAAGAATTTATTTCATTCATTAATAGAGATAGAAAACCCTAAATCCCAATTTTATTTATTTTTGAGCAAGCATAGCTAAGACTATTCTTGTTGAATATATTTTATTATTATGTGTAATTTTAAGTACTTAAATATTAATTTGATATGCGTCAAAAAAGATATATTAGTTTGATATAAATTTTATTATAGCTTAAGAATGTATATATATACTTTGACATGAAAGATATATTACATTAAATTAAAATAAAATAAAATTTTAGCATACACAAATTAATTTAATAATAAAATATAAGACATATATTAATTAATAAATTTAAATTACTATTTTAATTAAGAATGTCCTTTTATGTCTTTTTACATCATCAGCTAGTTGAACCGCTAATTTTACCAAACACTTCAATTAGCTTATCAGCCATAAGCTATAAGCTATCAGCCATCAGTCATCAGCTATAAGCTATCAGCCATAAGCTAGCTTATCAGCCATAAGCTAATTTTACCAAACAGAGCCTTAGTAAGTTGTGGCCTCAAACATTCTTGTGTCCTTGTCCTTCTTTTGTTTTTTCTCAGGAATGTTCTTTCAATTTGCTTCCGACCGGAGAACAACAATCACTTTTAACCCGTGATAATGAGATCGTAATTCTTCTTCAAACTTTGCTGTCATTATGCCTAGTGCTTGAGTTGGGGTTCTGGGGGATCGACTTCGACCATTCCCCAAGCCTACAGGCTACGGTAAAAGTTGCGGTTGCGATTTCAAAGCATTGTCAAGGTCTTTTAAAGCTTCATTGAGGTTTTTTGAGAGTTTTTTAAGGGAAAATTGTTGCTTTTTCCTTATGGTGTTAGCCATTATCCTCCTTAGTACTTTTGGTACTTCTTATGCAAGTCTTATGCAAATGCAAGAATCTTTGTATAGATTATGGATTGACCTTGGTGTCTTCCACAATCATAAATTAAATATAATACAATACAAAGTCAAATGTACAAATTTAAGCATCAAATAAGAAAGTCATATTTTATACTAAAGTTACAAAATAGAATAATGTAGAGTACTATTGCATTTCATGTTTAATTTCTATGGTCAAAGATTGAATGATTGTTAATTTTATAGAATGCAATGCACAAAATGGATAACTCTAACCAACAAATAAATGAAAATAACATAACAATTTCTCAAACCACAAATTACCTAGATCATAAATAAATTAACAATAACTCGAGAAGTCAACCAGAACCAACTTATAGTAAATAACAAGATCATTTCAATAACTCGAGAAGTCTCTAGGGTAGGCTACATAACACATCATCTATATCCTAAAAAAATGATGATAGTATCAAACTCTCAACGTAGACTTTTGATAGTATTATATAACGGTAAATGTTATTTTGAATTTTAGGAATCTTAAAAGTATTATTTACAGAATCATAGACCACCAAACTATCTTCCCTTTATCTTACACTCCATCAACACCTGACCATCCTTTGAAACATGTAATACATTGGTAGAGAAACAATAACCACCACAATCTGTCATACGACGAGGAATCTTTAATAATGTAATCCAAGACTTTTCATTTCCATACTCTTCCATTATAGAAACATCAAAAAACTTGTGATTATTATCATCAGAAACAATGCACAAACAATCCCGAATTGCTTACTTACAATGCAAAGGCTTTTGATATGTTTCCTTCTTCAAATCAAAAGAAACAATGACACGTAAACTACGATCATCATATGGAGTTGCCAACCAATTAACATTTTCATTAAAAAATACTCCAGGTTGACTATGAACGTAGTAGTAATGACATGGAAAATCTTCTTGTACTTTTCTCCAATAATCAGTTCCCAAAGTATGAATATTAACAACTTGTTTTCTGTTGTTACCACGGTAACAACAGTAAGTAGAAGCAATAATCTTGTAGTTATCGGTGTAACTATCATAACCTAAGGTATATGAGGTTAGAGGAGAAGCTCCATTCAAAGGAGGCAATGTCTTGAATTTTCTAATGGAAGGGTTCCATAAAATAACAGAACAATTAGAACGGATTCCAAAACAGAGTATTCCGTCATAACTCATAAGTGAAAGAGAGTTGAAAATAGAGGGGAGCTGCGTTACACTAGTAGTAATGGACGATGCAGAGTTGCTGAAAATACAACAAGAGATTGGACAATGACTTAGAAGGAACTCACGTGGTGAGGACGACATCATAGAACTTACGGCAACATGGTGGCGGCCGTTGGTGGAGGTTGAGAAGCGAAGGTGCTTCTTGGCGAATTTGGAATTATAACAGATAAGAGAATTCCATGACTTAGAGACACAGCAGAGTTGACGGAGGTTTTTCACGGGGAGACGACACAGTATTTCTTCCACGAGATCAGACGGTAAAGAGATCATCAATAGCTTCTGGAACTTGATGATGTTGGTTGTTTCCTCCGTCGAAGAAGAAGAAGCGGTGTCGTCTTTTCTACCTGTCATCTTTATATCAAAATCCAAAGGCACGGCTGAGATTGATAGTACGTACTAGTACTATATATCAATCTTATATAGTAAATTTATTTAGGTTTTTGTTTCCAAAAAATTCAGCCAATTTTTTTAATTTACAAGTCCCCTTTGATAACGGCACCATGTTAGATATACACTAAGCCGAAATCTAGACCCAAGTGTATTTTTTTTACGATCTAATAATTATCATGCTACCGATAGTTAGTTGGTCACGTGATGATTAACGTTAGATTTAGTAGGGAAGTCCATGATTTGATCCCTATAACTGTGATAGGAAGGAGGCTGGAACTAAGTGTGGGCAAAAAACCAAACTGAACTGCTAAACTAAACCGAACCGAACCAAAAACAAATGAACCATAACCAACGGTTTTGAAACCAAACTGAAACAGTTCAGTTCATGATTAACAGTTCGGTTCGGTTCAGTTCAATTTAATGGTTTGTTTTTTTTAGTGCAAATTTAGTTATGGTTTGGTTTAAAACCATAAAATCGAACCACTTTAACAGTTCGGTTCGGTTCAGTTTTAAAAACAAACGGTTCAGTTCAGTTCGGTTATTCTAAATTTTGAAAACAGTTTAGTTCAGTTTGGTTCAGTTTTTCTCCAAAATCAAACCATGCCCATCCCTAGCTGGAACCACTTGATGTCACGCCAGAACAATGAATACGGTGAAAACCAAATAATAATTTATTAGGCTTGCGCCAGAAAAATAATTTGTTAGATTTCCTATTTTCAATCACTCATAAAATTGGTCTCTCATTTTAAAATCACTCACCTTCCATCAGAATTTTTGTACTTAATTTTACATATTTTAAATGATATTGGATAAATTATTTATTTATTTTGATATTAGGTGAATTAATTATTTATGTTTCATTGATTAAATTAAAAAACAATGAATAATTATGATATCCATGCAGCTTTCTAAGAAATCAAAGTTCAGGACCAATTGTGCAAAAATTACTTACCCATGTGCAATGCACGCCTCAATCTTCCCTATCAAGAAGGCATAAAATAGGCAATGTAGACAATATTCAACTAACTTTGCTCATGGGATGGGATGATACACATCTATCTAGTATAATTATTCTGTTCCATAAGAAGGCAACTCATTATCAACAATATTCATTTTTGGTCTCTCACAAGTGACCACAATATTCTCATCCTCATCATTATTATCATCATCATCTCTAAACTCTCTAAAATGTGACATTCTGCCCAACTCTTCAACTTTATCCATAACATGGTATAGTTTTGCAACCATCTCCACTAGCAATGAAGTGAAAGCAGCAAAAGGTAGTGCTTCTGAGAACTCAAGGCTAGTAATCATACTCATAGTCTTACTAAGTTGTGGCCTCAAAACTTTCTTGTGTCCTTGTCCTTCTTTTGTTTGTTCTCGGGAATGTTCTTTCAATTTGCTTCCGACTGGAGAACAACAATCACTTTTAACCCGTGATAATGAGATTCTAGTTTCTTCTTCATGCTTGTGGTCATTATGCACTGTTGTTTGAGTTGGGATTCTGGGAGATTGACTTCGACCATTCCTCGAGCCTAGTATAAGTTGCGGTTGCAACTTCAAGGCATTGTCAAGGTCTTTTAAAGCTTCATTGAGGTTTTTAGAGAGTATTTGAAGGGAAAATTGTTGCTTTTTCCTTATACTGTCAGCCATCATCCTCAGTACTTTTGATACTTGTTGTGCAAGTCTGATGCAAGAATCTTTGTATAGATCACGGATTGACCTTGGTGTCTTCAACAATGATATGTTAAATATAGTACACAAGTTAAAGGTACAAATTCAAGCATCAAATAAAGTCTTATTTTATACTAAAGGTGCAAATAGAATGATGTATGTATGACTAGGAATTAAATGAATGTTGACAGTAATATGACAAAAAATGCAGCTATATCAGCTTGCATCATGAAACTCGATTAATTAATAAAGCTGGTTTAATTCGTACCTGAATTTCAGACTGCAAACATCCATGTAGTGTTACAACAGTGTAACTAAAATGGCGAAGAGCAGCTCCTACTTTTGCGTATTGCTTCCATGGGATCCTGTGGCAGCATCTTGAGTATCTTGGCTCCCAATTTGCTTGTAATGCCTGTTTAATTACACAATATAAGACTTTTTGTCATAAAGAACCTATTTATGATATTCTTTACTTGGAAAGAAAGAGACACAAACTCACCAGTGTTTCATCCTTAGTTTTAGAGTCTAAAACAGCCTCGTAGCATTTGTAAATTGCATCTTCAGATGAATCATCTTCATTTTCTTGTATTTCAGAATCATAAAAGTACTCCATGACAGAAACTGCATCATTTTCTTCACAATCAATTATATAGATTGAAGAAAATAGAAATAGAACAATAGTAGCTTTTTTGTTTTTAATAAATAGTAGCATAACTCTAGCAAATCTTGGTTTTACAAATTTCAATGTGGCCTAATTGTTAGAAATGGAGAAAGACCGAGAAAAACCATAGGGAAATCTATAAAGATAGACTTTGAGGTCAATGATTTGGATGATAGAGTATTATGACTTAGTTTGATTATGTAACTGACACTTCAGGTGTCACAACTCACAATGTTCGACACATGTTAGTATAGGACACAATACAGACACATAGAAATGTCTGGTGTTTGTGTTAGTGTTTTATAGACCGACACCACCTAGTGGAATGGGTGTTGGCTGTTGTTGTTAGGATGTTTTTCTTTAACTTAAGGAAGTGGTGATCTGCGATTCTTTCTCAAATTTGACCTTACCTTCTATAGAGTTGGCTAAGCCTTCAAGCTTTGATATGGTGGATTTATGAAGGTCTTCCCCTGACCAGTTTGGATATACAAATAGGCTCATAACAAGACAAAGACCAACGCCTATGCATATGGTAGAGATGCGATCTTTTCCCATGCTCCAGACATTATCAACACGGTAGCTTGACACCATAATCAAATTAAAGGTCAAGAGAAATATCATAACACCATAGTCATAATTCTTCTTGATATAAGGAATGAACCTTATATAAGTAGCTGCAGCTCCTGCAAACCAACAGTTAAACAATATGGTTAGGCAAAACATTTCAGAAGCTCCAGCCACAAGACAGAAAACTATACTAGAATTACCTTATAAAAGATATCTAAAATTACAAGCATAGGCTAAAGATTAGTTAGAACCATGAACAATAGGCGATTCGTATCTGGTATGATAGACTCGTGTTTAACATACCAATTAAGCTTCTTTTAGAACTTCAGCAAACAAAGGTACTATTATTAAACCTAGAGTGCTTAAGTTTCTTTCATGATGTAATAAATGCTTACCTAAAATAAAAACCGCAGCACCAATGAAAATTGCTCGAAAAATCTGACCAGGGACATCTGCAAGATACCTGATAAAAAATGCCAATGATCCTGCTAAGAGAGTTCCCAATCCTCTATTTAGTCCTTTACATAAGGTTCCTCCTGAAATCATAATTGTTCCTTCAATAACTAGAGGATACAATCTAAACACAATAATAGTAATGATAATAATCTTAGAACAGCTACTCCGATTCAAAAGATAGCAGATAGAAAAAAAAATAC
Organism: Trifolium repens; assembly: GCA_030408175.1. NCBI lineage: Eukaryota > Viridiplantae > Streptophyta > Magnoliopsida > Fabales > Fabaceae > Trifolium > Trifolium repens. The sequence goes on along the minus strand of CP125837.1, from coordinate 65,472,886 downwards.
AAACAAAGAACACATGAAATTTGATCACAAAGTTCGGCTAATTGTGCCTACATCTCCAACTTCAGTGCGACTAAAACCTTTCCATTACTCAAGCTTAGGATTTATAGAGTCCAGTTACAAGATTACTCCTGAGTTTTGACCCGCCCGAGCGACCAGTCCACTAATCAATAAACTATGAATGATGCCTAACAAATAATAATGTCACTGAGAATGAAAATAGCCTGCCTACCTGCAGTGAACTCCATGACGACAACCACAGTCATGACAGCCCACATAGCATTTTCACCTATCCCTTTGAACAATGGCTCCGTTAGATACAACAAAGATACCAACGCTAAAGCAAGACCAACTTTCAAAGAGTGAACCAGCCTTCTTGGATCATCTTTGCCAACTTTCCAAATTGCCCTCCTCACTAAACCTGGAAATCTTTTCACCTTGTGAGCAAAAATGTTAATGGATTTCCAATGGCTTGAGCTTCTCATAGTTTCAGCCATTGAAACTTTCATACCTAAATCATATTTCTGAGTGAGGCAATCTTAAATGTTCCAGTTATATGATAGAGGGCATGTTATGTTTGGCTTATAAGCCTTACACAAGGTGACAAGAAGGAATATTAAAAATAATGGGGATTTTTTTTAATATTTTTCATTTGATGGTGAATACTACATTGCATTGGATACTAACTTTTTTGGAAATTGCAAAGGAAATTTTATTAACCACCACAAACAAACCCAAGCACAAGAAATGCTTATATTAGAAAATACTAATTTCAAAACAGATGAAGCAGTTCCATCAAGTTGGCTATTATTGACTTGCATGTATTTTTATTTTTTTCTAAAAAATTATATGATTGTTTATTATGAAATAAGTTACCTTACGTCGAGCTTTTTTTGTTATTTTAAACTGCGGCGCTTAGATTACAACCATGATGATTCTTTTAAATTATTATAATAATAGGATCTGATCTATCAGCCTCATTTTGTAAGTTTAAACTAATCTGAACGGACAGCTACTACCATAACACAGTGCTGAATTGCAGGGAATGTCTTGGATTTTATGCTAACTAGGGCATATTTCGTAATAATTTATAAACACGGTCCCATTACTTAATATATATCCTAAAAATCTTCAAAACTATAGTAATGGAGAGGAAAAATAGAGAAAATAAATGGAGAGAATCTTAACTCTTATTTTGATATCTTTTAACTAAAATAAGACCATGAGGGCTCACATAAAATCCAAAGCAGACAATACTTAAGAAAAGACGATGCCTTGGTGTTGTGGTCGAATTATTGGTGTAACATTTCGTAATACTTTAGAAAGTTACTTTAAATATTGATGGTGCAACTTTTTACATATATTTAACCATGCCGAATCACATTTCCTAATGTCCTTAAAAATAAGAGTCTTTTTGCTTTTAATTAGTGTACCATAAATTTTCTTTATTGATCTCCCACATTTTTAAAATGGTTAATTCTAGTTCTGTAATTTTTTTGTTATATAAATCATATTTTATATAATTATTAATTTCATTGACATTGACTCTGATGATAAGCCCTCAAGGCATAGAAAACCAGTAGTGAATATCATATATAGAACATCTATTTGGATTAGCGCTTCAAGAATACCTTGTTTGTTTTTTAATTTTTTGAAATAAATGAATACAAAGCTATGCAATTTTCTGCAGCAGTAAGTCAAATATTAAAATTCAACATATTAAGTATTCTTTGCTTATTAACAAATAAAAGTAGTTGTGTTCTGTCAGAGTGTTCATGTTCAAAAGTCAGAACATTTACTACTAGCTTGTTCTTTGGATCTTCATAGTACTGGATAGATCCTACAAAGGAATGATAATTAGGAGTCAGTTCTCAAAGAACTCAAACTTCACGGCTATAATGTGCGCACAAATTACTTGCCCGGATGCAGGACGTGCCTTAATCTTCCTTATGCAGAAGGCATTCAAACATGTTGTAAGCATCATGCAACTATATTCATTTTTGCTCATGGAATGATACACATCTAGTACAACTATTCTGCTCCATAAGAAGGCAAATCATTATCAACTACATTCACTTTTGGTCTCTCACAAGTGACAACAATATTCTCATCATCATCTCTGAATTCTCTAAAGTGAGACATTTTTCCCAACTCTTCAACTTTATCCATAACATGATCTAGTTTTGCAACAATCTCGACTAGCAGTGAAGCGAAAGCAGCAAAGGGTAGTGCTTCTGAGAACTCAAGGTTAGTGGTTATAATTTTACTAAGTTGTGGCCTCAAAACCTTCTTGTGTCCATGCACTTCTTTTGTTTGTTCTCGAGAGTGCTCTTTTAATCTACTTCCAACCGGAGAACAACATTCACTTTTAATACTTGATAATGAGGTTCTAGTTTCTTCTTCCAGCTTGTTGTCATTATGTGCAGTAGTTGCTTGAGTTGGGGTTTTGGGGGTTCTGGGTGTTCGACTTCGACCATTCCTCGAGCCTAGTAAAAGATGGGGTTGCAATTTCAATGCATTGTCAAGGTCTTGTAAAACTTCATTGAGATTGTTTGAGAGTATTTGAACGGAAAATTGATGTCTTTTCTTTATGCTATTGGCCATTATCCTTAGTACTTTTGATACTTCTTGTGCAAGTCTGATGCAGGAGTCTTTGTATAGATCACGGATTGACCTTGGTGTCTTCAAAACAATCAGAGGTTAAATAATACATAAGTTTTTTTTTTAACAATAAATAATACATAAGTTAAAGGTGCAAATCCAAGCATCAAATAATAAAGTTATATTTTATACTAAAGGTTATTCCAATAATTATGAAGATGCTAGCCAATAGAATAATGTAGACAATTGCACTTCATGTATAATTTATAGAGAAAATGACTTTCAACATCTTTCTGACCCTTGATATACATCTTAATCAATGGTTTCTATATTAAGTTATAGTCATCCATGTGCTATCAATAACATTACAGATAATCTAGGATCCCAATGATGAACCTTATAGATAAGTGAAAGCAATTTTTTGTGAAAAGATAGATAAAGTGGTAAGTTGTTTTGATTAGAAAGAATTATTTTTTTCTCACAATTACCATCTGCATGATTTGGAATTAAATGAATGATGACAGCAATAAGACAAAAAACACAACTATCAGCTCATATAATGAAACTCGATTAAGATAGATGATTTAGTACCTGAATTTCTGACTGCAAACATCCATGTAATGCTACAACAGTGTAACTAAAATGACGAAGAGCAGCTCCTACTTTAGCATATTGCTGCCATGGGATCCTCCGACAGCATCTTGAGTATCTTGGCTCCCAACTGGCTTGCGATGCCTGATTAATTCGACACTATAAAATCATCTGTCGCAAAGAACTAAATTTCTTATATACTTCACTTGACAAAAATGGGCCACAAACTTACCAGTGTTTCATCCTTAACTTTAGAGTCTAAAACGGCCTCATAGCACTTGTAAATGAGATCTTCAGATGAGTCATCTTCATTTGCTTGTTTTTCAGAATCATAAAAATATTCCACAACAGTAACTGCATCATTACTTTCAACATCAATTATATAGATTGGGACAATAAAACTATAGTAGAGTTTTCATCTTTAAATATTACTAGTAATATTCTTCAGCAGTTCTTGTTTTCACAAACATAAGCAATTGTCTTTAAGGTAGCGGTGACCTGGCATTTTACCTTCTATAGATTTGGCTAAGCCTTCAAGCTTTGATATGGTAGATTTATGGAGTTCTTCCCCTGACCAGTTTGGAAATATCAATAGGTTCATCACAAGACAAAGAGCAACACCTATGCATATAGTAGAGATGCGATCTTTCCCAATGCTCCAGACATTATCAACGCGGTAACTTGATACCATTATCAAATTAAAGGTCAAGAGAAATATCAGAACACCGTAGTCATAATTCTTCTTTATATAAGGAATGAACCTGACATAGGTAGCTGCAGCTCCTGCCCACCGTAAAGCGAATCAGCAAAACATTTGCCCTTATATCATTGAAAATGTGATTCTAAATGTTTGTAGCTTGTATGGTAGTCTCATGTTTAACATGTCTTAAAATTTCAACAAATGTCAAATACATTATTATTAAACCATGAGTCAACAATATGCTTACCTAAAAGAAAAACTGTAGCACCGATGAAAATTGCATGAAAAATCTGACCAGGAACATCTGCAAGATACCGAATAAAAAACGCTAATGATCCTGCTAACAAAGTTCCCAATCCTCTATTTAGTCCTTTGCTTAAGGTTCCACCTGCAATCATATTTGGTTCTTCAATATCAATGAAGCTGTGATTTAAACATATAACAATATATATAGTAGAAATGAAAATAGCATGCCTGCAGTGAACTCCATAACCACAACAACAGTCATGACAGCCCACATAGCATTGTTCCCTATCCCTTTGAACAATGGCTCCATTAGATACAACAAAGATACAAGTGCTAAAGCAAGACCAACTTTCAGAGAATGGATTATTCTTCTTGGATCATCTTTGCCAACTTTCCAAATTGTCCTCCTCAATAAACCTGGAAATCTTTTTACTTTGTGAGCAAAACTGTAAATGGATTTCCAATGGCTTGAGCTTCTCATAGTATTGCTGTTGGTTTCAGCCATTAAACTTTCATGCCTAAGTGAGGTAGTCATTAAAAGTTCCACTTATATAGAGGGCATGTTACCTTCAGCTTAAAAGCCTTGCACAAGGTGACAAGAAGGAATATTAAAGAGTAATGGGTATTTTTTTTTTCTACTTCCGCGACACCTAATTAATCACGTTCAAAAATATAGTTAATTCAATTGAGTAGATAGTTAATTCAATTCACAATCAAAATTGTAGTTAATTCAACTACATTATTAACCACAATTTTAAACGTCATCTAAATTAACCACAATTTTACATGTGATTAATCAGGTGTCGCATGTATAGAGAAAATTGTGGGTCCATGAAACATATTTGGTATTAAAAACAGTAGGGACTTTTTTAAAATATTTTTCTTTTATAGTGGATGGTACTTTAAGAACAGATGAAGATAGTTCCATGGTATCTAGCACTTTGGTCATTGCAATAACGATATGTTTATGTAGAGAAAGACAGTGTGGCAGCTTTCACTGATGCTTAGAGTCAATGTAAAAGAAATAGAATTCCCCTAATTTCCTGTTGTTTCGAAGGTGTTTTGCGTCTTTTTCTCACCTAAAATAATATTTCTCTATTTTGTCTTTTATTCACATTTGTACTAAATGTACATGCAAGAAGGGAATCTTGATCCAATGTAAAGTGGAGAAAAAGCACAAAATATATGTTTATGCTACATAGCATAGCAGCACCTTGTTATTGGTGAGTGATCCAACAATCCAAGTTGTGTCCCATGTTATTGATTTTATGTTTATTGTTAAATATAAGGTACACTAACATCAACCTTTTTTGTTATATTAAACTGGCGGCGCTAGCTTAGATTACAATCATGGTCACTTTTTTAAAGTATAATCAGTGATGGCCTGATTCATTAGCCCCATTATGGTTTTTTTTTTTTTTTTTGACATATTAGCCCCATTATGTTGTAAACCTTAAACTAATGTGGACGGCTACTGGTATAACAGAGTGCTTAATTGATTAATTTGTTGGAGTTGGGAATGGTTTGGATTTGTATGGTAGCATGTTTAAAGTTAATGTCATGCTAATTCGTACAACAAAAGTCTCACATTCCACTATCTTCAACCTTTTGTGTTGTCTCTTAACTAAAAACAAGACAATGGAGCTCACACAGCAACCAAAGCACTTATCAATATGTAAAACAGTGACTCATTTTAGGGGACAAATATAGTAGTAGTACTTGAGAGGAGTTTAGTTCAAGCATCTTATCAATATGTAAAAGACTAATTTGATCACAAATATAGTAGTACTTGAGACTGAGGAGTTTTACTCAAACTTTTTGGAATAATACAGAACTGACATGCATCTTATAAACCATTTTTGGGGTACATCCTTATAAACGCTTAGTAAACAGAATGAGTGAGTTGGGTACAAAAATAAATCTGATAGTCCAACTAGGATCATGATGATCAATATGTTATATGGTACATCTATTATCCATTGAGAATTGACATCTAACACTTAATTAATGATGGCTCAACTAGTGATTTGAAAATATGTATATATCATTCTAATTTTACAATGAAGTTTAGAACCTATTATCCTCCGGATGATCCAGGTGCGACTCCATGACAAGCCACGGTGGATCCTATCAGCAAATAAGAACTCGCAGATAATATGAATTGAAAGAAGCAATAAATGTTGCCATGCCACAAAACCCCAACAGGATTGAGACTAGCACCTGATAAGGGCCAAATTGTCAAAATTCAGTCATCTCGTAACCTTCAAATACAGACTCCTCGTTACTGAAATTGCTTCAAGCTTTTGTGTATATCCTGCAATCGATGATCATTAAAAGCATTACAACGGAAATCTTCACTAAATGTAGATTAAAATCTAAGATGGAGTTGGAGAGAGTTAATTGCCCTTACCTAACTTGAATTTATCGGAACTCATCGTGGTAATCATTATAGTCCTCTTCATCATCGTTGAAAATAGCACTATAAAATACATATGGATTCTCAATCATCTCAGGCAAAGTCAGGCGCCCATCTTTGTCAACGTCTGCCTGCCATAACATTATACAGTGGTTAGTGATGAAATTAATGTATGATGTTATTCAACAGATGTTGGAATGCTTTTTAACTATCATGTAAATATCAGCTTCTCATAACATTATCACAACATTTAATGAGATGTTACTGTTACGCAACATATGTTGGAGTGCATGCTTAGGCCATAGTCAGGAAATCTTAATTCAATGCATCGAGTTAGAAATGCCTAAAAGTGTGGGAACTTGTCACCGACAGATTCATATTTTGAAGAGAACAGAGGGAAAGTAGAATTATCAATTGCAGGCTAAAATCCTTATTTTTAAAAACAAAAATCAACTAACTAAATAGTAGCAACGTATGCTATCAGCAAAAAATATCATAAAGTAGAGCTAGTATTACCAATCTTCATGGCTATAGTAAGAAAAGAACTAAGAAGCATTATTGTTCTAAGTCTAACAAAGAAGTGTAAAAAAAGCTGAAGAACTTCTCTCAGAACCATCATTAAGGTATAGAAAACTTATCAGCTTTATTAACTAAATGACATCAAACATTGTTGTTTCTGTCTGATACGTTGGCTAATGAAAACATCTGGTGATAGAACTCTTGGGTCTGCTAATTCCAATGAGGATCCAGTGGTGGGAAAGACCCAAGGTTGGCCCACCATATGGCAGGTTTATTCTAGAAGAAAGAGAGTTGTGGCAAGTGGTGAGAAAGTGAGTTAGTTAGTAACATGGTGTGGGGATTCCGTGTGATTCTGTTGGGGTATGTTTGGGAGTTAGGAAACTTAAGGGCTTTAGAGGGGAAGGTTTTTGAGGGTTAAGTCTATATGTTGACATATATTGAGATTTTAAAAAAATTGAAGGAAAGATATTCTTAGAATTGGGCCTAACTCATCCTTACAAAACCGGCTTGTAAGGTGAGGATTGCCTCTTACTTATAAAGTCTTGTCCAGGCCTTCTCACAACCGATGTGGGACTTCTTAACACACCCCCTCACGCCCAGCACTATTGGGCTTGGTGCGTGGATATAAACGGTAGGTGGCCCGATAACGGGTGGCCCAACGGATCTTGGAGAGGCTCTGATACCATCTTAGAATTGGGCCTAACTCATCCTTACAAAACCGGCTTGTAAGGTGAGGATTGCCTCTTACTTATAAAGTCTTGTCCAGGCCTTCTCACAACCGATGTGGAACTTCTTAACAGATATGATAGATTCATATAATATTTCAATCAATTTTATAAATTTTTTATAATTTCTTTAATTTAGAAATAGAAGATAAGCCTCCCCCTCCCTTTCCCTCCAAAACCCAACTCCCAAACATAGCCTTAGAAAATGGAATTATAAGGTGGGTATGATAAGGTGGTGGACTGGTGGGGTCATTCATGCTTTTGCTATTGTGTTGGTTAGGAGAGAATGTCTCTGGTAGGAGCCTTAGGCTCTGGTTTTCCTTTCAAGAGCGTCTGGAATCTGATACCAATAATTTTCCAATGGAGATCCTGATAAGTTTCAAGGCCCATTTTAATGGCAGAAGCTAAGTAATGATCTATGTTGTTGCCTGCCCATTCTGATATGGGCCTCATATAAGAGAATGGCTGAGGCACTATATTCCTTGTGATTGGGCTTTGCTTCATTATGTGCAAAAATGAGTTTAGTTTGAAAATTTTCCAGTTTACCTCTCCCCGTGAATCAAATTATTGAGACTAATATGGGCCTGGCCTAATAGGTCAAGAATTCCCTTCTCTTTTTTTTCCCCTTTCCTAAGCCGGATAATCTTGCTACTTTCTAGCAAGATGTACCTCTGGTGCATCTCAAGTGATATGAACCCACTGCCCACCCCATGTGAGCTTGAGTTCGGCAACTCTGTTGTTGTGGGAGAACAACCAGACTCCATATTGCCCACACCTTTAGGGATGCTTCCCCTTCATCCTAAACCTTGATTTCCACTACAATTCAATCAGCCTCGAGCTTCTCTACCACTGGGTCACGTCTTGAACTGATTTCATCCTTGTACATGGTTCTTGCAACTCCAAAGGATTGTCAGATTCACCTCAAAGAGTTTTTCTGGCCAAGTGAACCATTTCAATGAGTAGGTCCCAAGACTCCCAACACAGGTAGATAGATCCACCTTTCTTTCCCAAGAACAGTTCTCTCCTCTGTCATAACCCAACCTATTCCTTTCGATGTTTTCCTTGATCTGCTTGGTCAGACAGGGTTAAGCCTCCCCCGGTACGGTGTTCCCCTACTTTTTTATAATCTAATACCTGGGTTTACCCTTACATCCATCTATTTGTTTATCTAACTTATCACCTCTAACTAACCACTGCAACTGTCAACAGTAATTATTTTGGTTGTCTAATGTCTTTCCTTTATCCTTTATCCTACCAAGAAAATACCCGCCTGCCCTAGCACAGCCACTCATTCAGTTAGTTTCTCACAAAGGGACTTCAGAGATACTTGCACACTTTCACACACTTTCATCAGCTATAACTTTTACTCTGTTTTTGTTTTGCCTTCTGAAATATAATTATGATTAAGTTGTTTTGCCCATTTCTAATTTTGAAATTATTACATCACGAACATTAAACTCGAGGTTATAAGGTGAATGGGCTGGTTTGAAGGGAGGGAGAGACATAAGGGTTGGAATGATAAGGTGGTCATAGGTTCAACTTCCCCCACAAATATTAACACACTAACTACTAAAATTTGTTGCGATTCGAAGTGATGCAATGTATTATTCAAAAAATTAGCTCCATGCTTCACAATTTGAATTGCAATTTGATAATTATGGACCTATGGCCATCCGTATATTCATATGACTTCACATGGAAATAAAACGACATTTTTGTCAACATAAGAGTGTAATTATTGTACGGTGAAATCCAATACCTGTGAAATGATATATTCTGCTTGTTGCTTTGCATAATAATGCTCTGATGGATGGAGTTTCCCAATTATAGGCAGTAGTTCAAAATCTGACAAATATCTGCACATATAGAGATGGAAACCCAAAAGTGAATGATAGTATACGATAAGGAAACTGCCATAATGTTTCAAAGGAAGTACATTAATGATGAAAAATAGGCAAATACCCGTCACCATCTTGGTCAAGCTGAGCAAACAATTTTTTAGCTGGAGCATCCAATGAATTATCAGAATGATGGGAATCATTGTGACTTTCTTCTTCATAGTTCCGTACCAAATCAAAGAGCCCATGAAAAAATTCTTTGAAGTTGACCTTCCCATCTCTGTCTGAGTCTCTTTCTCTATAAAGAAATACAAGGATACATAACCATGAGTACGCCAAGGATACATAAGCTGAAGATCTCCGATTCACTTCAGAAAAATAAAATTAACTATATATAATATGAATATTGTCCAGATTTCTAATATTTGGCATAATTCCCTACAAAACTAATTCCAATGTTGTAATGATAGGAACCAATGTAATCTCAAGATGAGGCCAGTGACTGCAAGGCAAAATTCAACAAACCAACCATGGATCCATCCCCTACAAACCATCAGCTGGGATAAGCCCAACAGAGGATTGAAACGTTCAACTTCAACCCTAATTGGTTGCATAGATTTGGGTGACTACAAGAATCCAGTATTCAATGCACAAGTAACAAGTTACAATTTTAGTAAGAAAAAAATGACCCCAAGCATTGGGATTGAGAGGGAGATCGTTTTGTTATTATGAGAGAGAATTGGGGTCTTTGGGCATAAGGAGGTTCAAACCCTAACATTTTTGCAGCCCTGTATCTTCAATTTAGGAAGATTTCCCCCATTTTTTTGTACAACATAACAGGTTCTTAACAGCTTCTCTATTTAAGATTGTGAATGCATGAAAACTAGAGGTCCAAGTTTTATGATGAGAGTCCAAGCTTGTTTATCAGTCCAATCATATGTAGCATGCCAGAGGTGAAATGGTAATCCAATCCATTATTAAGAGAATAAATAGTTTCTACTTATTTAATAACATACCATCTCAGTCATACTCATGTCAATTGTCATATGCATTTATCATTACGGTACATGTGCTTTTATATTCATACCTTTGTTTGTTAAATAAATTAAATTGTCAAAAGATACACAATTATATACTGCAAAATCTAGAAAATAATAAATGTATAATACATCGGACAGGACTACAAACATGTCAAGGGAAAAACTTTCTTAACAGAAATCACACCAATATCGAGCCATGAAAAGTTTCTACAGGAAACTAGTTACCAACCTAATTTCCTCCTTGCACAACCATTGTTGAAGCTTTGTATTGTTACTATCAGCCGGGTGCAGAAAGCTAAAACAAAAGAGAATATGGAAAATCATTAGCTCAAATTGAAAAAATATCATGAACTAATGGCCTGTTTGGATTGACTTATTTGAGTTCATCTTTTTTTTTTTTTCTGTAGAAACTTATTTGAGTTTATCTATTAGCATAAGTTTTGTTAGACTATTTGGGAGAACTTATGAAAACAGTTTACAACAATTTTAATAAAATAATTTCAACTTATTTTCATAAGTTCTCCAACATATAGCTTATGAAAATAGCTTTTTTTTTTGAACTGCTAATATTATTAATAAGCACTAAGTAGTACAAGAAGTACATCTTAGTCAAAACAGTATTACAATAACAATACAGTAAAAGTATTACACTTTGTAACAATCATAAAACCAAAGAACAACCTGCAACAGCAGCGCAACAAGGAAAAAAAGCAGGAAACAAAACCACCACCTAGACTGAGCACAAAGATAGCTTATTTAAGCTTATACATAAACGCTTATCATCATAAAACCGTGTACTATATAAGCTGCAAATAAGTTGATTATCCAAACAGGCCTTAAATATACAAGTGCAGACAACAACAAGTAGTAGAAGCTCACTCATTGAACTCAGTTAAGTTAAGAACACCATCTCCATCTGCATCAGATGCATTAAAATGTTCTTCTTTCCACCAACCCATATCATACCCAAAAGATTCATTAGCTGAAATAAAAAGAAGACAAATTACAACATTATAATCAATAATGAATACACTAATGAAAAATTAAACTTGAGTATGAAAAAACAGTATGAAACAACAACAGATCTAGAATGAGAAATAAATGATTACTTGCAGATTTAACCCAACTAGGAGGATCATACTCAGAGAAAGAAACAAAACCATCACGATTCTTATCATGAAGTTCCATTTCTCTCTGTGAACGATGCAAAACCTCTCGATGAGCTTGTTGAAGATTCCAAAGAGTCAACTCATGAAGATCGATGAACGAATCGATAGGGTCAACATCAATTTTAGGAAAAAGAAGAAGAAGGCGTGAAGTAACATTGAACTTATCTTCATCATTGATGAAGTCTTCAGCGTTCATGAAGTCTTCCCACTCAGGTTGAGATTCATGAGCGGGAGCGGAGTTATGATGAATGAGTTCAGGATGTGAATTTTGAATGTGTTGTTGTTCCCATTGTTTGTCTTCACGGTGACGTTCGAGTTCAGCGACGAGAGGGTCGAAAGGGACAGGTTGATGGTTGGAATGGGGATTAGAATGGGGATTGGAAGGGGTTAGAGTGGTGAAGTTGGAACGGAGTTTGAGACGGCGGTGACGGTTAGAAGAGTGGTTGTTGGTGGTGGTGTTGAAAGGAGAGTGAGAAGAAAGGAAAAAGAGAACAAGAAGTGCTAAGATTGTGTAAACTAATACCGAAGCTAAACCCATTGCATTTCCTTCCAGATTTGAAACAAGAAGAAAGAATAGAATAGAAATAGGATCTCTACTCTCAAACTTTTTGTTGCGTGTAATTATTTCCTTTCAATTCAACTCACCTTCCATCTTAGCCTACCAGATACTATACTATATACCTATATCATATCATATGATTATTTATTTATTTATTATTGACAAAATCATTGATATAGATCTCTTTTACTTTTATATAAACTTGTTCATTTATTAGTAGTATTAAAGTACTTGGCAAAATTTCTATTAAAAAAGGTTTCTTTTTTTGACAATATATAAAAAAGGTTTCTAAAATTAAAAATGTATTTTTAATAATATAAATAATTTAATATTTGAAAAATATAATAATATCCAAGTTTCAAGAGAAAATTGATACATTTACATTTTTAACATGTATCATTATGGCACATGTTGATATTTTTCAAAAATGTACTTGTCAGATTTTATCTATCTAGGTTCTCTCAAATGATTTGTCTTAAGGAAAATTATTAACCACTTGAATTTTATGTCTTGATTGTTAAAAATTTTATTACGAACTCTTTATTTTTAAAAAATATGTTATTTAGAAAACTATAATTTAACCACTGTTTATATAAAAAAAATACACTATTTATTGGGATTTGCACTCTTTTTGTGCCAAAATAAAATAAAAATGTACACTAAATAAACCAACAATGAATTGGTCCAAGCGGTAAGGGTCTTGGTCCCCTTAAGCATGTGGTCAGGGATTCGATTTTTGGCTCATGCGTATGGAGAAAATTCGTTTGGAGGGAGAACACACCTTGTGTGCCCCACAGGTTCCCCGACGAAAATTAGTCATTGCTAACGGCGGTGGAAACTTCGTATCGATATCATGGTAACCCAAAAAAAAGTACACTGTGTATAATTATGAAAAATGTTAATATGTGTCTTAAGGGCACATCGTGAATTGATACTCAAGAATCATTTGAAACTTCAACGATGATATGATGTGATCCTTTTAGTAGTAGAAGTTCACAGTTCTTTACGTCTTCACGGCAAAGACACTGGTGAAAATAAAAAGAGAACGAACATGTGTGCCTCAAAACCTAACTCATACTTGAGCTTCATGTGTGCCTCAAAACCTAACTCATACTTGAGCTTCTTGTTTTTGTATAAAATTAACACCGATCATATCAATGTCTTAGTGATAAGAACAACGAAGATTGCGAGTTTGTGCTAATGAGGTGAGTTGTCATCATTCATCATTAGAGTTTCAAATAATTTTCAAGTATTAATCGTTCACCATAGACTTTATAGCTAAAATCTAACTTTCTAACGAATATTTTGCTTTAGTAGTTACAATAGTATTTTGGGCTTAGTTTACGCACTATTAAACCACAAAATTCGAGAGAGAAAAATCAGAGAAAGCTATAAAGATGGTGTCTGAATTGTAAAATTAACTAAAAGAATTCAGTTAACTGTTAAAATATTTAAATAATATAATTTTTTTATTAAAATATAAAGGAGCTCCTAATATGGACTCCGAAATGAAGGACCACCATAGACCTCATAATATGACTAGCTACAATCGGTAACCGTAAGTTATTTTTGGGTTTAATTTATTTGTTTCTACCAACACACATCTCCAGCAAAAACCAATTTAAAATTGATACACTTATAAAAAACAATAACTACGTCTATCAGAAGAAGTTGGTGTTGGTTTGTTGGTCTCCAATCAATAATTTTTTGCGTTAAAATGGAGAAATGGGTAGTATGCAGTGATTTGGAAGAACGCAATCTTACGACAATAGGAAACTACAATGAACTACTGATATATTGGAAACTTGGTTTCTACTCTCACTCACCTATTCTATAAGCGAGTTTTTCTTGAAAGATCTGAACTTGGTTTCCAAGTTGTTTAACATGTTTAATTTGGTTAAACATTATTTAGGCATAATTTGGTTTGAAATGTTTAAATAATAAAAAAAACATTAGTTAAAAAATATGTATACACAAAAGACTAATATTGTGGATATGTACATAGTTCCGAGAATTCAACTAAATTGTTAAACATTTTTTTTTAACATTAGTGCCTAAATCTGTAACAAAATCCCTCTTAAACACTATCTAATTAATTTTTGTCATGTGCAAAACTCCTCGTATTTACTGCAACCATTCTATTTCACTTTTTTAATTTTTTTATTTAGTTGGAATGTAAATTAGAAAAATAAAATTTACTTTTTATAGGAAAGCTAAATACCTTTTTTTTGGTACATTGAAAGCTAAACAATTCATATGTTGAGGGTATGTATTTTGGTGAATAAAGGCAAAAAAGAGGAAGCTTGAAAATAATATGCTGTCATTTTTTGGATATCATTGTTTCTTTATATGTTGTAAAAATTCAAGTGAATTGAATAAGCAGATTAATGGTTCCATTTACTTGTATGATGCGGTTAGTACAATACGGGTAAAACAAAATTAAGGTTTTTTTTTTATTTAAAAAAGTGTAAGTATTGTTTGGAATTAATTGAAAAATTATTTATGAAGGATGCAACAATAGTTGAAAAAATTGACGTCATCATACCAGAGTGGATGAGCCACATGTTCTTCCAGGAGTATTTATTAAAATTATTATGATTGAAGATTGGACAAATATTTTAAAATTAACCATGTTATTAATATTTTTTTTGTGTTTTGTTTTGTGAATTTTTCTTAAATTTGCAATATAAATAATTATTTTGATATTGTATTGTAAAATTTTAATTAATATATTCTGATATAAATTTTTTATATAGGATACGGCTTGGATGGAGGCGTATCGATCAGCAATACTTTTCCATCGGAAGCTTATCGAAGGAAAAGTAAGTTTATTTATATTTTTAATTTATATTTCAAAATATGCTTGTTGCTAAAAACTTTTACTCTTTATTTTTGTCTCATTTTTTTCTTTTTGCTAAGGTTATTGTCGATGTAGGCCGTTGCAATGAGATTTTATCTATTTTCTGTGCAAAGACTGGAGCTAGGAATGTATGAATGTTTTATAAGAAAGTGAGATTCTTTCAATTATTTCGTTTTGATAAATGATTCTCATAATTGGCAGGTTTAAGTATTGCTTGGAATTAATTGAAGAATTATTTACGGTGATGTCATCATATCGGAGTGGATAGGCCATATGCTATTTCAAGAGGTATTTATTAAAATTAAATATGTTATTAATTTTTTTTTGTTGCTATAGAACATGCTTCCGTCGATCATTTCAGCCAGAGATCGTTGGCTCGCGGTTGGAGGACTACTGCTTCATAGCTCTGCAATGGTAAACTCCTTAAATTTTTGGCTAAATTACATATTTAATCCCTATGAACCATAAATGTTTTCTCTTATTCTTTAAAATTAGGATTCTTGAACTTCTTCATCTTTTTCATTTTCTTTTTGATATCCAGTACTACAAGCTTAAAAGAATTTGTTAGTGCACAAAAAATTTAACTTGGTGATATCGATTTTGAGTAGATATACAGTACCTTAAAAATGGTTGATTTTCCACACCCATTTGGGTTCAAGAAGCCAACCATTTTGTTGAAGTCAAAATTGTTTAATTTATATAGTTTTAGTCCTCGTGTTTAAAACATTGTTTGAATGACTCACCATTTGGATTGAGGAGACCTTGATCGATGGGATCAAGGTTTTTGTTAATTCAACCCCAATTTGAAGCACCGGTTTTGGAAAAGGAAATTCAACCCTAATAGCCTGCAATTTAATCAATAAATTAGTGTACTTACAGTTTGCCATACATTTGTATCGTCCTTACAGTTGGTTCTACGCCTAATTTTGCAATGAACTTGTACTTTTCCAATTTAACAACAGCTTCGATATATGCTTCTGTGACAGCCTAGACAAAAACAATATTATTATTATTATGAATGCTTCAATGAACTTGTAAATAAAGTTTATTTACTAAAATTTAGAATTGTTTAACATGATATAAATTAAGGGTTTTTCTATAATGTGCAAACGTGCACATGTTAAAAAGTTGGCTAAATTGCTCTTTTAGTCCCTTAACTTATTTATTGGTTTCATTTTGGTCCCTTAATTAATTTTTGTTTCGTTTTGGTCCCTTAACTATATTTCCGTCAGTCATATCGGTCTCTTCCGTTAACTTTTAACCCAAAATGTCTTAGGTAGACCACTATTGTAGGTGGTCCACCAAACACCTCATTAATTTTTTAAATCTTAACCATTTAATTCTTTTGTTGAAAAAGGAACCATTGGATCTTGTTGGTTTATTCTACCTAATTGTGAACCACACACGTTTAATTTTATTTTCCTTTATCTTCTTCCTTCCCCTTGTTCTTCATCTTCATAATGATATGCGTAAATTCATTAAACAACCCATATTTTCAAATGAACCCAGAATTTATTTTTCTTACAAAATAAAGATATGTAGATCTACAATTCCAGTTCATGAAAGAGGCTTCAAAATTAACTTCTTAAACTCTCCTCTCCAAGTTGCTTCACTAATAAAATTCCTAAAATAAATAATTTCTAACACATACAAGTAAATTGATATTAGAAGCAAATAGTTAAAGATATGGGTGAGTCTACACGATACAAAATTGTCCAAACTATTTTCAATTAAATTTTTGGGTTTTAATTTTCTGAGTTTTTTTAATTTTGATGAAGAAAAGAAAATTTATGGGTTTTGATTTGGTAGGTTTTTCTTGTTTGCTGGGTGTGAATTGCTAATGGGTTCATTGTTATATGAGTCATAAAGTTCATAAATTGGTTTATATATGAGTTTATGACTTTAAGATTGATTTTAGAACTAAAATTTGTTTTGAATCAAGAAAAGAACAATTCAATCTGTGAGTGAAATTGGAAGAAAGAATAGAAGGAAGAATACAAGATGAAGAAGAATAAAAGATGAGGAAGAATGGAAATGGGTTTTGATTACTTAAAAAAATATTTGGATTTGTGTTGAAGATGGTCATGAAGATGAACAAAAATGAAAGAAAGAAGATGAATGTACAGTAACAAACGTTTTTTGAATAAAGTTGACAGAAAGGACTATTTTGATTGACGGAGATATATTTAGAGGACCAAAATGAAACCAAAAAAATAGTTAAGGGACTCAAACATAACGTTTATTACTTAGAGGACCAAAATGAAACCAACAATTTAATTAAGGGACCAAAACAATAATTTAGCCTAAAAAGTTTAAAAGAGTAAGTTTTTATGGGAACTTGTGCATTTTTTATTAAATGCGTAACTTTTAAATAAATAATTGATGTTTTTTACTAGTTGCGGGTGTTTTTGGTGATTGATAAGCAACATTTAGATGAGGGAAAACAAATTGTGTATTATTTATCTACTATTAAAAAAAATAAACCTTATGGTAAATTATCTGTATTTTCATCATTTCTTTAATTAAATTTTGCAACATTTAAATTTCTAAATTAAAACTAAAATTTTCAATTTTAGTTTAAGTTCAAAATTAAATTCTAAATCAAAATTCAAAAGTATTCAAGTTTGTTTTCTTTTCTAACTTTAGCAATATTAGGCTCGCATAAATATATCTGAAAAAGAAGCACATGTGAACATTAATATGTACGAGTAGTTTTTATAATCAAATCCAACTTTTGTGTATTCTCTCTTTTCAGAAGATTATAGGCCAACTTATCTGAGTTTCTTGATAACTTTGTAGATATCGAATTTCACAGAGCTGACAAATTAATATTATATATATTTTTTTAATTTTGTATTAAGTAGATCAAATCAATGAAAATTATATTTAATTCACATTTTGTCGCGTAAGTTCAAAGTTAGATGTGCGAAATTTAATATGTACAAAGAGTTTAAGCTTAAAAAATTTAAAAATTTATATTTATTTCGTCTTTGTTAAAAAAAATGTAACTTTTTCCAGATCAAATTTTATAATATACTAAATATGACCGGAAATGTTGAAATTGCTAAGTAAGATTTCATGATCGATATTCGAACTTCAATAACTGTATGAGACCATTTTCTAACCTAAACAAAAACCCATGTTCTATAGACATAGCCATATCTTCTTGATTTTGTTTAAATATTTACCAGCCATAAGATCCTATTGGAACTTTCCCAAATTTGACATCCTCATTTACCTTCCTTTACTTTGTTTTTACTATTATTATTTATTTGGCAATCACTCTCCCAATGTTATGTGTACTAGGATTTAGTATATGGAATATTCGTCGCAAACCAATTTCTAGAAGGCTGAACTTAACTTTGACCATGTTTACTGGTAGAGGTTGATTTGGTGGAGACATCTGATTCAGTTCAAGATTCACATTTGAATAATTATAGTTTATAAAAAAAAAATTGAATACTTATAGACAAATTTTTATCAAAGATTTGAATGGTCTAAACTCTAAATACAATTAAGAAGTTCCTCAGAACTTGCACATAACAAATCCATTAAGCAATTGAGCTTGAAACTTAAACTTCTAATAGTTTTCTTCAACCCTACTATTTACTTTTCATTCCATCTTGTTTTCTACCATAATAATCTCCCTTCATGTAACGAAGCATGCGCCAAATGATCTCTTTCATCCTCAACTTCATCAACAATATGTTGACAGCTAAGTCTGCATCCGAGCTGATATGAATGAACAATAATGTGTATCTGTTATAATTTGGTCAATATCTTGGGTGATAAACCATAATCCCGCACGATGTTTTGTGTTTCAGGATGATCAACACCGTTTACGAAGTCTCTCTTATCGAAGACAAAGCCCAATATTTTCTACCTCAGTTGTCATTTTTCATAGCTTGTCTTGTTATTTATCATCTCTTTCAAGTTTTGTATCTTAATGTGTGTCCTCGCAATATGAAGCATCCTTCAAGCCTCGACTATTTATGTTATGCTCTAATAGTTCTAATAGTGGACTTGTTATATTCATCTAAGTTTAAGAAATAGCTTGCTCGAGATATTTAAAAGTTTTCTGATAGTTTAAGACGCTCATTAGCCAGAAATCAAATTTGTCCACTGTAACTATATTTATGTACTTCTGTGTTGGCTTCTCAACATTTTGACTTTGCCTCACACACTTGATCTTCTTCAGTGGAATGGAAACCTGTACATAGAAAATATTGGATTAGTGAAACTGAGATATATGAATAGGTTTGTTTATATATTTATATAGTTCGCGACTTACCTTATAGCGGATCCTACACATTTGACCTTTTTGATTAAACACTTTTATCGATCTCTCACTGCAAAAGGTAACCTTTTCGGTAGAGATGAAGAGGAGACCAGCTAGAGTACCGGATGTGGTGGACAAATAACAGTGGGAAACTCTCAACAGCCTCTCCGCCTCGCTCACACTGAAATATTGCATAAAAACTTTCTCCACTCCACCCACTTGAAGAATTCGAGCCCCTAAGCTCAATTTCCTCTTTATTGTATCAGATATGTTTACTCCCAGTCTCACTGAAATTTTAAAGTTATATAGAATAGAATTAGATATATAAGCTCAACTTGCAAAAGGAGTTAAGCTAATGTATAAGCCTTACAGAAGTACTCACCATGTTCTTGGACCCGTCGTGAGAGACTATCCGGCTTCCTGCCAAGCTTTTTCTTGTTCAAATTTCCTATACCTGAAACAGTGAAGCACTCTATATTAGTAAAACCATCATCAATACTTAATGAAATTAGCTTAGATGTTTGTGTTTTGTCAGTAAAGGAAAAGAATGTCTTACTTTTGCTTTGATGTTTGGATGGATATTGACATTGATGAGTGGCAGAATCAAGTAAGTATCTGTTAACCGACTTTTGAAACTGATCATATATGATCGAAGTTCCAACAACTAGCTCATGTAGAAGTGAGGTCTGCATATTGAATGATTAATACGATTCGTGTTTTATTGAAAGGACTAGCAGTTTCTAGGTGAGGAGGAATGGTTGAGAGACTACTAGAGGAAGCTATGCTAGCTTGGTTTGATCAGTCCCTTTGTATTCTAAGGAGGTAGTATTTAAAGGGATGAAAAGTAGGAAGTGAATCTTGAACCTTTTTTTGGATGACTCAACCATGATCTTGGTTGATGTAATAAAGACACACTACTGTCATGGCAACTTGAAGGACTTTTGTTCAAGATAATATTTTGACATCATGGATTGTTTGGTTGCTTTTAGAAAAAGATGGTAAAGAAAGATAGTATAAGTTAGCTTTTTAAAAAAAAACTTAAAGGGTTTATTTTTAGAGGTTTAGAGAAAGGTTAATTTACATATCTTCAGGTGCAAGATTTCATTGTGTATTGGAATGTTGTCGGCTAACCCTTTGGAGAATTGTACAATTTTGGAAAATGGGAGTAAGGAAAATAAACCAAAAAAGGTAAATAATGAAATACTTTTGTGAGGATGCATCAGCAGAAACTTATGAGTCAGCATTTTAACTTTCTGATGCTATACATGTCTAATATCTCTTGCAGTAAGGTAGGTATAAGATACTTATTACCCTGTATACTTGTCTGATGCTATACTTCATATTTATGTCTCTCCTGAATGGGAAGGGATCCAAACCTTGATAATTGAACACTCTAATTTAATTAGTGTATTGATTTCATGGAAATTTTTTGAGTGGACCACTTTGATAGGTGGTCGGTCTATCGTGGATTGATACTTAAAAATCGTTTGAAACTTTAAGATGATAAGGCATTTTCTTCTATAATTAAAACTGACAATTCTTCCCATCCTCGCAGCAAAGACGTTGAATTGGTCGATATAACCGTAGAACTATGTTCTTTGATGTTTCAAGGTCAAACTTTTATCACTAAGTTGAAACTTCGTGAACATTTTTTCTATTTTAGTTAGTTAATAATAATGTGATATTTGATGAATTAAACTTAAGAATTGTTAACTGGACATGTTATGAGTGATGTGATTACTCAATTGAGGGACTGCACCTTGAAATGTATAAGGTTAGATAGTCACTGTCTTAGGATTGAATCGTGGCTTTGTAACCCTTGCACAATTTCATCACTGCAACTGTTGTAAAGGACCTACTGAAAAGGGTTTCATTCCATTTCATATGTATTAAAGTTAAGGGTAGATGATAAGTGCCTTAGTGTATCATCCTTGACTTCTTATACCTGTATGCATGTAACCATTTGTTGCTATCCACTTTGGCACAAATTGTAGTAGTAACATCAAATTATGGGGCTTCTTTTTTAATACTACCAAGTCAATTATTTGAATATCATTCATTCTTTCCAAATTTCAAATTAGCACAACACATTGGTAATAGGGATGACAATGACATGGGAATGATTTGGCAATTTCCTTTTTCAAGAAACCTTGAAAACATGTCAAAGACTCTTTGCATTGCAGCACACAATGTCAATAGCTGACATGTGATGAAACCATTTTCAATTTTCTAACATAAAAAAATTCCATGTTCCATAGCTATATCTTTTTTATTTTTATCATTGTTTTCTCCTTATCCCTTATTACCATATCATAACCATGTCAGCAAGTTCACTTTATGATATATACTTTTACCTTACAAACATCTCTGATGGCTTTGTTACTTCCATTTCACACATCAATTTGTCAATGGTAGAAAATTGAAATGCAAGGCTAGTGTGTTCATGAAAATGATGTGGTGATTCCCTTTTTCAGAACCAAACATGTGTACCATCTCTTACAAAATGATCTGCATTTTTCCTCCCTGTTATTTTTTTAGTCCTCTCAATTTCTTCTTCAAACTAACACTGTTATTTTTCCAAACTAAATTAAACGACAAAAATATAGTTATATGCCGCACTTTCCAACCCTGCAATAGGCGTTTGCGTTTGATGGGGGTTTGCGTTTGCAATCTAACAATTCACAAATCCCAAATCAATAACTAATTTGGAATTAATCTTAGCCATTAACTAGTTATAAAATAAAGGGTCAAGATTTGGAGTAAGTATTTAGACTTACTCTTGGAGTTAATATATCCTTCCTCATATATATATATATATATATATATATTACTTTGAAATTTTCCACTAAATATTTTACTTCATTTTCTGGTTAATTTCTAATTATTTTTTTATACTCGATTAAAGTATAATTTAATTTTATCATAATTTATTTCAATAAAAAATTCCAATATTTATAATTTAATTATGTATATTTTTTATTTTCTATTTTTTTAAAATATTTTAACTTGGCACAAATTTATCAACATGTATTTTATTTTGATTTCTAGTACTTTTTATTATATTTTGAATTTTCTATATATTTTATTCATTACTTTTTGTATAGCTTAAATATCTCAACAAAAAAAATATATTATATTATTTTTATTTTTTGTAATATCTTATATTTAAAACGAAACTTTAAGTTGCTTAAATTATTTGTTACTTCTTTATCTTTTAACATTATATTCCTAAAAAATCTAAAGTATATTGGAAAAAAAAAACTCAAGTATTGCTAAAGTTATATATCAAACTTTTTTTTTGACACAAGTTAGATATTAACTCTTGATTGAGAATTTAGTTTTGAACTTAATCTAAAATTGAAAATTTTACTTTTGATTTAGAAATTTAAATGTTGCATAATTTAATTAGAGAAATGAAGAAAACACAAATAATATAGCATAACATTTTTTTTAATATTGGATAAACAACACAAAATTTGTTTTCTTTTATTTTTATGTGTTAAATATGGCTCTTGGAGTCATATATATTAATCACTAAAAATACCAACAACCAATTACATGCATGACACCACCAACCAATTATGAAGTTTAAATTTAAAAAAATTTAAAAATAATTTTAATAAGTCATACACAATTCACTCATTGATCATGTATTAAATATGACTCTTTAAGTCATACATAACAATCACCAAAAACTCTCACAACCACTTATTACATGCACAACACCATAAATATATTAGGATTGATTTTCTCCTTAATTTTTCATGTAATACTACTTGCATTATTATTTTTTTGATCTCTTATTTATTTTCATATTTTTCTTTTATCTTTCCTTTCCTTTCCTCTTTTTTGCGCATACATTAAGAAAAATAAAAGATGATTTTGCAAATTTATGGAATACATTGCTACTAGAAAAACACAAATATATATTATCCTCTAACTATTTACGATACTATTAAAATAAATTTATGTTCGTATTCAATTTTTACATAGGTTGTTCATCTCAAATCGTGCTAGGGCACCGCCACTGTTTACGACTATTGACTATGTAAGTTTATCCATAGCCACAACTATTGTGCATATGAATATTTTGTCATCCTTAAATTATTTATCTTAATTAATTATATATATATATATATATATATATATATATTATGAAATATTTTCTAGGCTTTAAACGGTCCTCCCACAAGTGGACGGTGGGATTGGTCCCCTCGGATTAGTCGGTCCTTGAGCTGGATATCGAATTTTCAAAAATAAATATGTACTCGTTATATTCTTCTAAAAATTTACTATTTTAACTTTGATAATTAACAAAACTTATTTATAACACTTTTGGTATATATATATATATATATATATATATATATATAACAAATTACAATTTTTTTAAAATTTAACCTGGGCAACACAGAAAATTTCGCTTGTGAATAAAACTAATATATTGCTAATATATTGCTAAGGACAAGGGTTGAACTTTTGTCTAAGAGGGTTTATGGCATTTACCAATTAAATTAAATAAATAAACAAATATTTCTTCGCATAATTCTTATTTACCATGTCATATAATAATAACAATGATAAATCAGAAAATTTAAATATCAATCCCTATTTTCTAATTTATTAAGCAAATTAACACACATCAATACTTTAAAAATGAACAAAAATATACAACGCTACTTCAAAACTACCTCGTGAGGGTCTCCCAAAAGACTTTCCTGCCCAATTGTCTCCACTGAAGGACCATCATAGAGATAAACCTTCGTCAATGGGATCAATACAGTCACTGTGAAGAAATATAATAAGAATAATAAGTTAATGTCAATTCCAAACCTTTTAAATAAATAGAGGATTGTGGAACAAGGATATGTAAATATTGTCAAAATTAGTTAAGTAGTTGTACTTACTGTCAATTTGATTAAAAATGTTTAAATAATAAAAAAATTAGTTTGAAAATCACAACAAAAATCACTTTTGACAAATGGGGAAATAAGTTGATGTGTAAGGTCTACAATACGACCGAGATTTAGATTCATCTACAACCATAAAATGAATGAATTTTATTTATCGAAATTGAAACAAAAATCAAGAGTATATATGTTTAGAATTAACAAAATGAGTACATATAAACATAAAGATTACTTCAGTATGTGTATATAAAATTGATTAGAATAATTTAGGGATAACAAACGATCATTATTTGTGTAGCCGTGGTTGTGAATAAATTCCACCATAGATATGAAACAAATAGATTAACGGATACACAAAATAAACTAATTATAAAGTAAATATATGTATACAATATATTACGACTCTGAGCATAATTCGAGATGAACGACTAACTAAACAAAGTTGATTTCTGTACCTAAATTCCTCCCCTATTTCAATTGGGGGAGCAAGCCCATGGTGTGAACTTCTGACAACAACTTCATCGTATTGTTATGGAAAATCAGCTATGGTTCTGGCAAATACAGCTTGATCATCTTCAAACACATCCTCAAAAACATCAACAAACTGCCGCAGAAGAACACAAGCAGCATCGTTATCCATAACTAGGAGAAGTTGGGTCAGCTTACACGGATAGCACAAAGAGTGAGAGATATGAATATAAAGAAAACTCCACTCCTTGCTCCAGTCCTTCTTCTCCCACAAGAGGACGCTAAAATAAAAATGATATTGAACTAGAAAGAACACAAAGGGAAGCTACCTTGTCTCAACTATGACAGTTCATTGGGTGCTCTGCCTAAGTTTTTGTTAGAAAGGACAAGTAGTTTACTATATGGGTGGGAGTTGGTTGATGCTTTATGCACAGCATCAAGAACACACATTAAACAAGGCATTTGTTATGTGGCGGTTGGAGAATTGTAAATGCAAAAAGACTCACATAAAGAAGAATGGCGCAAAGTTGAATCGCGCAATAGAGATGAGGGTGGCCATCAAAGAGGGACTTGGTTTGAGCAACGAAGGAATTGCTCTAAGAACTAATAGAAATATTGTTGAGTGCAGGAGAATTTTTTAGAGACTAAAAATTTAATAAAAATTAAGTATGAGCTAAACTTAGAAGGTCATTATTTTGCAGGGACTAAAAATATATTTAACCATAAATTTAGTTTTGTAGTAGCAATGTACTCCGTAAGTTTGCATAATTATCTTTTATTTTTTGAACAAGCAAAAATGGAATATATTAATACCAACGAAGAGTCCGGAAAGAAAAGAGAAAAATACAAAATAGAAAGCAGTTTTTGGATGTTTGCAAGCAGCACATACTCAAAATTTTCTTCTTGCTATTGATGGATTAGACCAACATATGTCGTTAGTTGAATATCGTACTATCCTTAAATATTGCCTCGTGATTCCTTTATTTTTCATTGATGAGGTTTTCCCTGTTAAATATTGCCTCAAAAAAATGTTTTATTAAAAAAAAAAATTAAAATAAAATATGAAAAGAAATAAAATATCAAATAAATAAATAAATGATTATACATGTAGTATTACATAAAAAAACTAAGGAGAATGAATTGTAAGTAATATATATGCTGGTGTTATGCAAGTGGTAATTAGTTGCGGATGTTTTTAGTGATTGATATGTAACATTTAGATGAGGGAAAACAAATTGTTTATTATTTATCTAATATTAAAAAAAATAAAGCTTATAGTATATTATTTGTGTTTTCATTATTTCTTTAATTAAAATTTGCAACATTTAAATTTCTAAATATAAACTTTTTAGTCTAAGTTCAAATTTAAATTCTAAATCAAAAACTCAAAAGTATTCAAGTTGATTTCTAATTTTAGCAATATTAGGCATGCGGGAATATCTGTGAAAAAAGAAGCACATGTGAACATTGTACGAGTACGTAGTTTTTATAATCAAGTCCAACTTTTGTGTATTCTCTCTTTTCAGAAGATTATAGACCCATTTATCTGAGTTTGTTGATAACTTTGTAGATATTGAATTTCACAAAGCTATTAAATTAATATTATTTTTTTAAAATTTTGTATTAAGTCGATCAAATCAATGAAAATTTATATTTAATTCATATTTTGTACGTAAGTTCAAAGTTAGATTTGTGAAATTTAATATGTACAAAGAATTTAAGCTTAAAAAATTTAAAAATTTATTGTTAAAAAAATGTAACTTTTTTCATATAAAATTATATAATATATTAAATATGATTGAAAATGTCAAAATTGCTAGGTCAGATGTCATAATCAATATTCGAACTTCAATAGCTATATGAGACCATTTTCTAACATAAACAAAAATTCATGTTCTACAGTGTATCATCCTTATAGAAAAAATTCCATGTTCCATAGCTATATCTTCTTTTATTTATAACCCTTTTCTCCTTCATAGCCATGTCATCAAGTTCACTTTATGACATACTTTGACCCAAACATGTGTACCATATCTCTTACAAAAAAATGATCTGCATTTTTTACTGTCGTGAACTTTAACAAATTTGATATCCTCATTCATCTAATTCCTCGACTTTTTCTTATTACTAAGTGCTCTATCACTCTATCTCTACATAGGATTTTTTTTGGACAAGTCTCTAAATAGGATTTAGTATATGTCTTTTGGAATATCCGCACAACCTCTTTCACAAGTTTTGGTAATGAGATTAATATTTTACTAGCAAAACTTAAATTGGTAAATTACAGATCCTGTTTTGTAACCTAGCACATGATGTCTTCGTTATCCTCGAATATTGATTGTTCCGTTTTCATTTACCAATTTCATGTGTCATATTTGTGTATTCAAGTACTTGCAGTTAATGTTGTCTAGTGGTGTGGAATATATTACAGAGGTTATCAATCATATTCTAGAATGCCCTTATCATCTACCCTTAATCCCAAAGAAACCCTTTTCGAAAGTTTGAATCCAGCCGAATTGTGTCCAACACTACAATGCAGGTAGTAGCTGATAGAAAAACAAGTAATGTATGGATATATGTTTCTTAAAATGAATTAATAATCAATATAGTGTTTCTGTCAGTCTCATATGATGTTGAATAGGGAACCAAATTAATTATGTAACATATATTTGTACACTTTTGGAACCTCTGCAACTTCAAAGAATAATTGATGAAGCAGAGAGGAAGAACAATTTCACTTATATTTCTACAAATTTTCCCTCTGAGCTAGAGAGATAGCATGATGAAGATATCTTAAAGCTTTCTTGCAATTAAAGAAACCCATAAACCAGAAGTCAAAACCATCCACAGTGACTATTTCTATGTACTTTTCTGAAGGTTTCTTTACATTTTCACTTTGGTTGACATGCTGAATCTTTTCATGTGGAATAGAGACCTTATAGTGGACTCTAATCAATTCTCCTTTTGGGGAAGAAATCTTAATGGATCTCTCACTGTAGAAAGCAACTTTGTGAGTGGAAATGAAGAGGAGGCCAGCTATAGGACCTGATGTGGTTGATAAGTAACACTGTGATGCTTTCAGAAGCTTCTCCCCATCTTTAACACTAAAAAGTTGCATAAACACTTTCTCTACTCCACCAACCTGAAGAATTCTTGCTCCCAAATTTAATTTTCCTTTTACTGTATTTGTTATCTTCGTCATAACCGAATTTAATTTACCTGCAAATATAAAAATGACCATGATCAATAAAATTAAATATAAAAGAAGTATTCTTTAAACACAGTTTTTTAATGTAGGTGTGTTCCTACCCTGCTTTGATTTTGTGATGGATTTTCTGTATATGCCAGAAGAATCGGGTAAGAATCTCTTTGACGACTTTCCATTTGGATAAGTTGAGGAGATAGAAATTCCATTAAGTAGCTCATGAAGAAATGAGGTCTTCATATTTCTGTTTGTTATATTGCTTTTGAGGGTTTTGTTGTGCAAGGACTAACTTGTGATAAGTATTGAAGAACTCTTGTAAATTTGGATGATAAAACCTTGTATTTTAAAGGGGCATATATATGCTTCAAAGAAAACTAGGTGACTGTTGACTTTTTTGTATGATGAGTCAGCTATGGATCATCATAAAGACTAAAGGAAAAAATAATAATTCAAAATTTTCAGATTGCATGTTTAGTTGTCTACACATCTTCTTTAATTCTACATGATATAAAATAGATGGATTTGATTAAGTAATCTTTCTTATGTTCAAATCTCTCTCTCTCAATTGTATGTCGATACATCTAAACATAGATACAGAATTTATTTAATTGGACAATGCCACTTGTTTGATGACAAAACACGGTTTGTTTCCACTTTATTTTTATTTACAAAAATACTAATAAAAGAGTGTCATTAAAAAGTTTATGAGCTGGAATTAAACCTTTATGATACTCTAGACCTCTCTAAATTTTAGTAGTTAGATAAAGCAAAGTGAGAAAAAGTTAATTTGCTTACACCAACCAGAATTAAAAGCTAAATGAATAGTTAGTTATGCAGTAGTGGGCTACAAGATTAGTTATGCAGTAGTGTGGTATAATAAATTAAAGAAAAAGAAGACTGTGCTATGGAACAGAAAATTGGTAAATGAAAAAGGAAAAAAAAATCAAAATTTGAGGACATCATGTGGTAGACATACTTGAATGTTTGTTTTGTAGAAAAGGAAATAGCCAAATCACCCCCACATCATCTCCATGCACCCACGTGGCATGCATGTGAAAAACTCATGCTACTGTTTTATTATTATTATTATGCACAACAAAGTTGGTTTTAGCTTTCAAAGGAATTGATGTTGTGCATTGGAATATTGAAAGAATGATTAAACTTACAACAATCAAAATTTCCTTGTTTTTAATATTCCTTGATTTGATTCATCATAGTTCTTGTGTATTCAATTTCAAGGTGTGCATGCAGTCAAAAACTGTAGGATTGTTGCTTTCTAGAGGCATACATTCATGGAGGAGAACAAAGATCTCACAAATTTATATCCTTGATGAATTAGATGTCACCAGCAAATCAGATCCTACAAGAAAAATTTATGAAAATTAAGTTGAGGCATTGAACTATAGGTTACCAAACAGGACCATATCATTGATCAATTTTAGTTTTTCTAGCTAGTCAATTGTTAATCTCACTGCTACAACTTTGTAAATTTAATCAGTAATGGTTTGTCAAGCTAATTCATTAATATTTATGCCATTGAAACGATTATACTCGGCTTTTTCATCAACTTCATGTGGCCATGCTTCCTGTTTATACTTATTTCTAATCGTAATTGGAATTTACTCAGTTTTTAATAAAGTATGCATAGAGTTTTTATTGAAAGAGTTACATGGTAACATTGATATGAGACATAGGTGAAAACTGGAAAGAGAACTGTGTTGCGGTTCCTGATAATGTTTGCATATTAATTAAGCGATTGAGCCTAAAAACTTTCTTTACTAGTGACATTTCGCCAATAGGGAATTTTTTCCGTTTGATTTAATTTGGAATAACTGAAATAGCTTAATTTGAAGAAATTGAGAGGACTAAAACTTGATGGTTCACATGATTCTGACAAAGGGAATTGCCGCATCATTTCCATGTGCATCCACATCATTCCAAATGGACCTTCATGAACACTATACTAGCTAGCCTTACATTTCTACCATTGACAAATTAATGTGTGAATTGGAATTGACAAAGCCATCAGAGCTGTTTGTTGGGTCAAAGTATATAGTGAGCTTGCTGACAGGGCTATGATATGGTAAGGGATAAGGAAGGAAGGGTCGTTAATGATAAAAAGAAGACATGGTTATGTAACATGGAATTTTATCTATGTTAGAAAATTGAAAATGGTCTCATGCCAGCAATTGACATTGTGTGCTGCAATGAAAATAGTCTTTGACATGCTTTTAAGGTTTCATGGAAAAGGAAACTGCCAAATCATTCCCACATCATCCTCATTACCAACCTGTTGTACTAATTTGAAATTTGGAAGGAATGATATTAAATAATTGACCCAAAAAATATAAAAAGAAGGAATAATCAAATTAATAGTGGTGAGGGTAGTCCTTATCTGGTGGTACTCCTATACTGTAGTTTGTGTCAAAGTCAAAGTGGGTAGCAACAAATGGGTTACAGCATTTATGTATAAGAAGTTACAAATGATACTCTAAATCACTTATCATCTACCCTTAACTTTAATACATGTATAAGAAGTTTCAAATTAGATGACTTATATTTTCATGTATCTTAGTTATAAGTATACACCTACCTATCTTACTAGCCATCTTTTTTTACTTTGATATACCTACCTTTCTGCAACAGAATTTAGAGAAATCTAGCATCACAAAGTTAAAATGCCAACTCATAAAGCTTTGCTGAATTATCATCACAAAAATCATTTCATCCTTTTTATGGTTTAATTTCCTAATAATGCCCATTTTCAAAAGCAGTTCAGTTCTCCAAAGGATTGGTCGAGGCCGACAAAATACCAATAAACCATGAAATCTTCCTCGTGAAGATATACAAACCTTTCTCTAAGCCTATAAAAACAAACACATTCAAAGATTTTCTTAAAATAAAAAACAAAGTAACAAACTTTTAACAAAGCATATTTATATCTTTCTTAACCAACTTTTTCTAAAAGCAACCAAACAATCCATGATGTCAAAAATATTATCTTGAAATAAAGTCCTTCAAGTTGCAATGACAGTAGTGTGACTTTATTACATCAACAAAGATCATGGTTGAGTCATCCCAAAAAAGGTTCAAGATTCACTTCCTACTTTTCATCTCTTTAAATACTACCTCCTTAGAATACAAAGGGACTGATCAAACATAGCAAACATAGCTTCCTTAGCAAACTACTACCTATTCCTTTCAACAAAACACAGACCTTATTAATCATTCAATCAACATGCAGACCTCACTTCTTCATGAACTAGTTGTTGGAACTCCAATCATATATGATCAGTTTCAAAAGTCGGTTAACCGATATTTACTTGATTCTGCCTCTCATCAATGTCAATATCCATCCAAACATCAAAGCAAAAGTAAGACTTTCTTTTTCTTTACAGACGAATCACAAACATCTAATCTAATTTCATTAAGTATCGATGGTTTTACTAATATAGCATGCTTCAATGTTTCAGGTAGAGCAAATTCAATCCAGAAATTGCATAGCAGGAAGGCCAATAGTCTCTCACAAAGAGTCCAAGAACATGGTGCGTACCTGTTGAAGATTGCCTTTGAATTGCATGATCAAGGTACTAGTTGTTGCAGGATGCTGACGAGCCCTGGTGAGGGCTCAGCAGGCAACAGGTGCAGGGCGTGCCCTGGTGAGGGCTCAACAGGCAGCAGGCAGCAGGCAACACGCAGGGGGTGGCGCCCGGCGCGGCCACGAGCCCTGGTGAGGGCGCCCGGCGCCCAGGAGAGGCCAGTTTGGCCTGTGGAGTCTGTCTGTTGGCGCCAGGCGCAGGGGGTTGGCGCTAGGCGCGAATTCGCAGATATATACCCCTATTTCTGATTTTCTAAGCACGAGAGAGAGGAAAAATGTAGGGTTTTGAAAGGGGGTTTCACCAATATGAAGGCTAGGGTTCAAGGGGGTTTCTCTTGGGTTAATCCTAGGGTTGGGTACTCTTTCTAACACCTTGTAATTGCTATCAATTGAAATCTCTTGGTCACGGGAAGAGATTTGGGAAAAGGGTAGAAATTAGGGAAACACTAATTTCTTGTAACTCTTGTAAATCTCATTGTAATCAAGTTTGAGGAAGATGATTGATAGTGGAAAGGAGATCTCTCTCCCCCAGATGTAGGTTCATTAACACCGAACTGGGTAAACAATATCGTTTTGTGTTCTTTATTGCTTTCATTAGTTTTAGCTTTGGTTGATATTATTATTGCTTGGATATCCATTGTTATTGTTGGTTGCTTTAATTGTTTTGCCCCACACACTAGTTAAAAGATTATTGGTGTGTTTTTTGGATCGAATTCACAACAATTGGCGCCCACCGTGGGGCAAGGGTTTTAACAAATTAAGGTACCATGAGTGAAACTTTCCGGAAACAATTTTGAATTGTGGAAAGTGAAGATGGAAGCAATTTTAATGGTTGAGAAGATGGATAAAACATGGAGTGTGGTTATCCGGTACCTCAAAGGTAAAAAGCTAATGGAGATTGCGATGAAGGTCGGCCTGGAGAGGCGGTGAAATAATACTCAACATCGGCCTGGAGAGGCGGTGGAACAATACTCAACATCAGCCTGGAGAGGCGGTGGTAAGAATACTCAACCTCAGCCTGGAGAGGCGGTGGTAACAATACTCAGGTGACTTTTGAAACAACAACTTGGTTATGAGGATGCGGAAATTCTAGTGGTGAGAAGTTCGGAATCGGTGGAGTCTTAAGTCGTGGACTTTGATACTCCTATCACATGTGTCAAGAGAAAGAATATTTTTGAAGCCCTAAAGCTAGTTGAAGGTGGAGTTGTTCATCTTGAAGACAGGAAAGCTTGTAAGGTTCAAGGTATCGGTGATTCTTTTTTACATGATGTGAGGTTTTTTCTTGAACTTAAAATGCATAGATAGTTGGTTCTACTGTTGGTTATGCATTTGTTACTAGAGGTATTTCTCATATGGTTTGAGTTGTGGAACTTCGGTTGATACTTGTTAGTGACATAAGTTTAGTGTGACTAGTGAAACGAAGTTTAACTAGGTGGTAGAACTAAACGGGAAGTGTTGAAGACTAACAATGACTTGAAGTGTGTTTCGGAGTAGTTGAAAAGTTTTGCGTTACAAGGTGGGAAATGTGGAAATACTGGTTTGAGACTTTGGTGGAGTAATCTCGGTTTGAGGTGGAGTTTGTTACTAGTGGAACTAGAGGAAGACAAACAACCAACAATAGCTCTTGGCTATCTAATGAGAGATAGGGAGGAGAGCGGTATTGTTGCATCAAAGTGGTATGACTATAAAGACCTTGTGGATTGAAGTTTCAATTGTGTCTGAAGAAGTGCAAAACTTGAAATATCTTCAGGGAGGCAATTGGAAGCAACAGTGTTCAAATTCGGGATCTTGTGGGACTATTGGAGGTAGTTGGATACAAGAGAATTTGAAGTTGCGGCTTGTGGAACTTGCCTAAAATTCCAAGGCTAAGTTGAAGGCAAGCATTTTTCTTCGAGAGTACGGAAGGCATTCCGGGGTTTGAAGGTGGTGGTGTGACTTGTAGGATTGTTCTAAAATTCCAAGGACAATTGGAGGCAAGTATTTCTTTGAGAGTACGAAGCGTTTCACTTCGGGGTTCGAAGAAGGTGTGGTGTAATCAGGATGGAGAGAGCAACATGATGATTGATGGGAAGTTGACATCACCATGAATTTAAAGGCAAGGTGGAGATTGTTGAAGATTGCCTTTGAATTGCATGATCAAGGTACTAGTTGTTGCAGGATGCTGACGAGCCCTGGTGAGGGCTCAGCAGGCAACAGGTGCAGGGCGTGCCCTGGTGAGGGCTCAACAGGCAGCAGGCAGCAGGCAACACGCAGGGGGTGGCGCCCGGCGCGGCCACGAGCCCTGGTGAGGGCGCCCGGCGCCCAGGAGAGGCCAGTTTGGCCTGTGGAGTCTGTCTGTTGGCGCCAGGCGCAGGGGGTTGGCGCTAGGCGCGAATTCGCAGATATATACCCCTATTTCTGATTTTCTAAGCACGAGAGAGAGGAAAAATGTAGGGTTTTGAAAGGGGGTTTCACCAATATGAAGGCTAGGGTTCAAGGGGGTTTCTCTTGGGTTAATCCTAGGGTTGGGTACTCTTTCTAACACCTTGTAATTGCTATCAATTGAAATCTCTTGGTCACGGGAAGAGATTTGGGAAAAGGGTAGAAATTAGGGAAACACTAATTTCTTGTAACTCTTGTAAATCTCATTGTAATCAAGTTTGAGGAAGATGATTGATAGTGGAAAGGAGATCTCTCTCCCCCAGATGTAGGTTCATTAACACCGAACTGGGTAAACAATATCGTTTTGTGTTCTTTATTGCTTTCATTAGTTTTAGCTTTGGTTGATATTATTATTGCTTGGATATCCATTGTTATTGTTGGTTGCTTTAATTGTTTTGCCCCACACACTAGTTAAAAGATTATTGGTGTGTTTTTTGTTCGAATTCACAACAGTACCCTTGTAAGACTTAGACCTTTTTTCGAGGCCTTTGCTAGTTGAACATTTCTAATTCTATTTATATAATTCTGATATTTCAGTGAGACTTGGAGCAAACATATCTAAAACTATAAAGAGGACATTGAGCTTGGGGGCTCAAGTTCTTCAAGTAGGTGGAGTAGAGAAAGTGTTTATGCAGCATTTTAGTGTGAGCGAGGAGGAGACGCTGTTGAGAGTTTCTCACTGTTATTTGTCCACCACATCTGGTCCTCTAGCTGGTCTCCTCTTCATCTCCACTGAAAAAGTTGCCTTTTGCAGTGAGAAATCAATAAAAGTGTTTAACCAGAAAGGTCAAATGTGTAGAATCCGCTATAAGGTAAGTCGTAAACTGTATAAATAAATACATTAACAAACATTTTCATATATCTCATTTTCCCTAATCCAAGATTTGTTATGTACAGGTTTCCATTCCACTTAAGAAGATCAAGTGTGTGAATCAAAGTCAAAATGTTGAGAAGCCAACAGAGAAGTACATAAATATAGTTACAGTAGACAACTTTGATTTCTGGCTTATGGGTGTATTCAAATATCATAAAACTTTTAAATATCTCGAGGAGGCAATTTCTCAATCTCAAGCTTAGATTAATATTACAAAGTCTACCATGTTCGAGCCTAACATAAATATTCGAGGCTTGAATGAAGATTCATGTTGGCAGAACAACAAACATTAAGGTACAACTTACAACCGATGATAAACAAAAAGCTATGTAATTGAAAAGAGGGACTTTGTGTACAAAACATCTCGAGGAAATTTCACTTTTCACTCAAAGATTTACCATTGATAACAGATGCACATGGTTCATTCATCCGAGCTCTGATGCAAACTCGTCTGCCAACATATTGTTGACAAATTTGTCGATGCAAGAGATCATTTGGCGCGTGCTATACGTTACAAACCCCTAGCAGTGACTGTTAATGATAGGATATTAGGGACCATATTGGCAGAAGGTATCAATTCATCCACAGAGACATATTTTAAGTTCGACAAAGCGAATTTATTGACTGTTATGATAGAAAACAAAATGGAAGGAAATGTAAATAGAAAGAACTAAGAAAAGTGTTAGAAGTTTAAGTTTCAGGCTCAATTACTTATGGATTTATGAAGTGCAAAGTTCTCAGGAACTTTTGAATTGTATTCAGACCATTCAAATCTTTAAGAAAGTTTGTTTATAATTAATTATTCAGATATGAATCTTTTTCAATCAGTTAGGTTAAAATAAATAATCAACAAAGATTACATTACTTCAATAATGCAAACGTGTCATGTTAATTTTAGAAGGGATAAAACTTATATACTTTTTCTTAGGTGCAGTTTTTACTTTGTCTCTCACAAAAAATTAGTTATTTATATTTTTTAATTTAAAAAAATAAAAGGAAATTGTTTTTTTAATAAAATAACCACCTCCTTGTATCTAGCACAGTAAGAACTGTGTCTAAAGCACTGTACATAAGTTTAGTCTTTTTAGAAGAGTACATTATTATGATATTTGTGGCTACGCTAGGAAAAACAAATTTAGTGCACTTCATTAATTAATAATGTACAGTACCTCTTTAGCATGTTGTTAATTAATTACTCCTTCAGTAGGATCTTTTATATATAAAAAAAAAAAAAATGTCCTTCATTTCATAAATCATACACTGTGGATTTCCTTCATTTTTATATATTAAATATGATTTTTTTGGTCATGTCAATCAATAAAGAAAACACCATTAGTCTGTTGCATGCATATCAATCGCAAATAACATCACAAACCAACCACACACACAAACTTTTAATCCATTCTTCCTAAATGTTCATATATTAAATATATTAAATATGAATCTAAGAATCATACATGTCATATGACGATGAATATTATATATTCTAGTTAACAATACAATATAATTGTAAATTATAACTCTTATCTATATCAAATAATTGATTTTTTTATACAAATAATTGCATAAGATATCGTAACATTATTGTTTTGGACAAATTATAATTCAAAACTAGTATATCAACTGAAGTAAACAAATAAATATATGTTGTTACTTTAGATTTTTAAAACTAGCATCGCAAAATTCTCTGTGTCGTATTCAATTAAAATAAATTTATGTTCGTATTCAATTTTTACATAGATTGTTCATCTCAAATCGTGCTAGGGCACCGCCATTGTTTACGACTATTGACTATGTAAGTTTATCCATAGGCACAGCTATTGTGCATATGAATATTTTGTCATCCTTAAATTATTTATCTTAATTAATCATATATATATATATATATATATATATTATGAAATATTTTCTAGGCTTTTAACGGGTCCTCACAAGTGAATAGTGGGATTGGTCCCCTTGGATTAGTCAGTTATTGGGCTGGATATCGAATTTTCAAAAATAAATATGTACTCGTTTTATTCTTCTAAACATTTACTATTTTAACTTTGATAAACAAAACTTATTTATAACATTTTTGGTATATATATATATATATATATATATATATATAACAAATAACAATTTTTAAAAAATTTAACCCGGGCAACACAGGAAAATTCGCTTGTGAACAAAACTGATATATTGCTAGGGACAAGGGTTGAACATTTGTCTAAGAGGGTTTATGGCATTTACCAATTAAATTAAATTAATATGGTTTTCTACAAAATAAATAAACAAATATGTCTTCGCATAATTCTTATTTACCGTGTCATATAATAATAACAATGATAAGTCAGAATATTTAAATATCAATCCCTACCCTATTTTCTAATTTATTAAACAAATTAACACACATCAATACTTTAAAAACTACCATATCAACTGAAAAAGAATGAACTAAAATATACAACACTACTTCAAAACTAGCATCTCACCTCGCGGGGCTCTCCCAAAAGACTTTCTTGCCCAACTGTCTCCACTGTCCACTGAAGGAGCATCATATAGATAAACCTTTGTCAATGAGATCAATACAGTCACTATAAAAAAATATAATAAGAATAATAAGTTAATATCAATTCCAAACCTTTTAAATAAATAGAGTATTGTGGAACAAAGATATGTAAATATTGTCAAAATTAGTTGTACTTACTGTCAATTTGATTAAAAATATTTAAATAATAAAAAAAATTTGTTTAAAAATACAACAAAAATCACTTTTGACAAATGGGGAAATAATTGGATGTGTAAGGTCTACAATACGCGGAGATTCATCTAACGACCATAAAATGAATGAATTTTATTTGTCGAAGTTGAAACAAAAATCAAGAGTATATATGTTTAGAATTAACAAAATGAGTACATGTAAACATAAATATTACTTCATTATGTGTATATAAAATTGATTAAAATAATTTAGGGATAACAAACGATCATTATTTGGAAAGCCGTGGTTGTGGATAAATTCCACCATAGACATGAAACAAATAGATTAACAGATACACAAAATAAACTAATTATAAAGTAAATATATGTATACAATATATAACAACTCTTAGCATAATTCGTGATTCCTTTATTTTTCATCGATGAGGTTTGGCCCGTTAAATATTGCCTCAAAAAAATGTTTTATTAAAAAAAATTAAAAGAAAATATGAAAATAAATAAAATATCCAATAAATAAATAAATGATTATACATGTAGTATTACATAAAAAAATTAAGGAGAATGAATTGTAAGTAATATATATGCTGGTGTTATGCAAGTAGTAATTAGTTGCGGATGTTTTTAGTGATTGATATGTAACATTTAGATGAGGGAAAACAAATTGTTTATTATTTATCTAATATTAAAAAAAAATTAAACCTTATAGTATATTATTTGTGTTTTCATTATTTCTTTAATTAAAATTTGCAACATTTAAATTTCTAAATATAAACTTTTTAGTTTAAGTTCAAATTTAAATTCTAAATCAAAAACTCAAAAGTATTCAAGTTTGATTTCTAATTTTAGCAATATTAGGCATGCATGAATATCTGTGAAAAAAGAAGCACATGTGAACATTGTACGAGTAGTTTTTATAATCAAGTCCAACTTTTGTGTATTCTCTCTTTTCAAAAGATTATAGACCCATTTATCTGAGTTTGTTGATAACTTTGTAGATATTGAATTTGACAGAGCTATTAAATTAATATTATTTTTTAAAAATTTTGTATTAAGTCGATCAAATCAATGAAAATTTATATTTAATTCATATTTTGTTGTGTAAGTTCAAAGTTAGATTTGTGAAATTTAATATGCACAAAGAATTTAAGCTTAAAAAATTTATATTTATTTCGTCTTTGTTAAAAAAAAATTTAACTTTTTTCATATAAAATTTTATAATATATTAAATATGACCGGAAATGTCAAAATTGCTAGATCAGAAGTCATAATCAATGTTCAAACTTCAATAGTTGTATAAGACCATTTTCTAACATAAAGAAAATTCCATGTTCTATAGTGTATCATCCTTATAGAAAAAATTCCATGTCATCAAGTTCACTTTATGATATACTTTGACCCAAACATGTGTACCATCTCTTACAAAATGATCTGCATTTTTTACTGTCGTGAACTTTCACAAATTTGATATCCTCATTCATCTAATTCCTCGACTTTTTCTTATTACTAAGTGCTCTATCACTCTATATCTATGTAGGATTTTTTTTGACGTCAAGTCTCTAAATAGGATTTAGTATATGTCTTATGGAATATCCGCACAACCTCTTTCACAAGTTTTGGTAATGAGATTAATATTTTACTAGCAAAACTTAAATTGGTCAATTACAGATCCTGTTGTGTAACCTAGCACATGATGTCTTCGTTATCCTCGAATATTGATTGTTCCGTTTTCATTTACCAATTTCATGTGTCATATTTGTGTATTCAAGTACTAGTAGTTAATGTTGTCTAGTGGTGTGGAATATATTACAGAGGTTATCAATCATATTCTAGAATGCCCTTATCATCTACCCTTAACCCCAAAGAAACCCTTTTCGCAAGTTTGAATCCAGCCGAATTGTGTCCAACACTACAATGCAGGTAGTAGCTGATAGAAAAACAAGTAATGTATGGATATATGTTTCTTAAAATGAATTAATAATCAATATAGTGTTTCTGTCAGTCTCATATGATGTTGGATAGGGAACAACTTTGCCTATTGGATCATGGAACCAAATTAATTATGTAACATATATTTGTACACTTGAGAAAGTAATTGGAACCTCTGCAACTTCAAAGAATAATTGATGAAGCAGAGAGGAAGAACAATTTCACTTATATTTCTACAAATTTTCCCTCTGAGCTAGAGAGATAGCATGCTGAAGATATCTTAAAGCTTTCTTGCAATTAAAGAAACCCATAAACCAGAAGTCGAAACCATCCACAGTGACCATTTCTATGTACTTTTCCGAAGGTTTCTTCACATTTTCACTTTGGTTGACATGCTGAATCTTTTCATGTGGAATAGAGACCTTATAGTGGACTCTAATCAATTCTCCTTTTGGGGAAGAAATTTTGATGGATCTCTCACTGTAGAAAGCAACTTTGTGAGTGGAAATGAAGAGGAGGCCAGCTATAGGACCTGATGTGGTTGATAAGAAGCATTGTGATGCTTTCAAAAGCTTCTCCCCATCTTTAACACTAAAAAGTTGCATAAACACTTTCTCTACTCCACCAACCTGAAGAATTCTTGCTCCCAAATTTAATTTTCCTTTTACTGTATTTGTTATCTTAGTCATAACCGAATTTAATTTACCTGCAAATATAAAAATGGCCATGATCAATAAAATTAAATATAAAAGAAGTATTCATTAAACACATTTTTCTAATGTTGGTGTGTCCATACCCTGCTTTGATTTTGTGATGGATTTTCTGTATATGCCAGAAGAATCAGGTAAGAATCTCTTTGACGACTTCCCATTTGGATAAGTTGAGGAGATAGAAATTCCATTAAGTAGCTCATGAGGAAATGAGGTCTTCATATTTTTGTTTGTTATATTGTTTTTGAGGGTTTTGTTGTGCAAGGACTAGCTTGTGATAAGTATTGAAGAACTCTTGTAAATTTGGATGATGAAACCTTGTATTTTAAAGGGGCATATATATATGCTTCAAAGAAAACTAGTTGACTGTTGACTTTTTGTATGATGAGTCAGCTATGGATCATCATAAAGACTAAAGGAAAAAAAAACAATTCAAGATTTTTAGATTGCATGTTTAGTTGTCTACACATCTTCTTTAATCCTACATGATATAAAATAGATGGATTTGATTAAGTAATCTTTCTTATGTTCAAATCTCTCTCTCTCAATTGTATGTCGATACATCTAAACATAGATACAGAATTTATTTAATTGGACAATGCCACTTGTTTGATGACAAAACACGGTTTGTTTCCACTTTATTTTTATTTACAAAAATACTAATAAAAGTGTGTCATTAAAAAGTTTATGAGCTGGAATTAACACTGTGTTTGGATCAATGGAAAGATTGGAGGAAGGAAAGATAGTGAGTGGAAAGAATCCATTTCCATTGTTTGGTTGCTTGTCAGAAGGGAAAGAAAGGCTTATTTAGGTGGGGCCCACATGTAAAGGGCTTTCCATCCAATTGTGCGAAGAAAGCTTTGAGGAAAGTTGCAATGTGCCAAAATGACGGAAGTGTCCCTATTTGTTAGGATTCCCACGTGCAAATTTTTAGTCTTGCAATTATGTTATTATTTTGTATTTATTTATATTTATATTCTAACTTTATGCATCAATTATGAATTAATTAATATATTAGGTAAAAATAAAAAGTATTCTAATATATATTAAAAATTCATATTAAAAAAAATTATATGCTTATATTATTAATACATATATAATATCACATTTTAGCATAGGGGTATTTATGTCATTTATTAATTACTCATCTTTCTTTCCTTTCACTTTCTTTTCACTTTCACTCAAATCAAACAACTTAAAAATCATCTCACTTTCTATCTACTTTCTACCAACTTTCTTTCCTTTTA
Source organism: Trifolium repens (assembly GCA_030408175.1). Lineage (NCBI taxonomy): Eukaryota > Viridiplantae > Streptophyta > Magnoliopsida > Fabales > Fabaceae > Trifolium > Trifolium repens. Next base: position 65,431,284 of record CP125837.1, on the reverse strand, counting down.
TATTCTTTCCTTTCACTTTCTTTCCTTTAATTTTCCTTTGTCATCCAAACACACCCTAAACCTTTATGATGCTCTAGACCTCTCTAAATTTTACTTAGTAGTTAGATAAAGCAAGGTGAGAAAAAGTTAATTTGCTTACAGAAACCAAAATTAAAAGCTAAATGAATAGTTAGTTATGCAGTAGTGGGCTACAAGATTATATAATAAAGTAAAGTAGCTGATGATAGTGTGCAATAGTTAAGGGCTAAATTAAAGAAAAAGAAGACAGTGCTATGGAACAGAAAATTGGTAAATGAAAAAGGAAACAATCAAAATTTGAGGATGATGAGGACATCATGTGGTAGACATACTTGAATGTTTGTTTTGTAGAAAAGGGAATAGCCAAATCACTCTCACATCATCTCCATGCACCCACGTGGCATGCATGTGAAAAACTCATGCTACTGTTTTAATATTATTATGCACAACAAAGTTGTTTTAGCTTTCAAAGGAATTGATGTTGTGCATTGGATGGAATATTGAAAGAATGTTTAAACTTACAACAATCAAAATTTCCTTGTTTTTTGTATTCCTTGATTTGATTCATCATAGTTCATGTGCATTCAAGGTGGCATGCAGTCAAAAACTGTAGGATTCTTGCTTTCTAGAGGCATACATTTAAGGAGGAGAATAAAGATCTCACAAATTTATATCTTGAATGAATTATATGTCTCCACCAAATGAACTCCTACAAGAAAAGTTTATGAAAGGTAAGTTGAGGCATTCAAGTTTCTACCATTGACAAATTGATGTGTGAAATGGAAGTAACAAAGCCATCAGAGATGTTTGTTGGGTCAAAGTATACAGTGAGCTTGCTGACAGGGCTATGATATGGTAAGGGATAAGGAAGGAAGGGTAAATTAATGATAAAATTAAAGATATGGTTATGTAACATGGAATTTTATCTATGTTAGAAAATTGAAAATGGTCTCATGCCAGCAATTGACATTGTGTGCTGCAATGAAAATAGTCTTTGACATGCTTTTAAGGTTTCATGGAAAAGGAAACTGCCAAATCATTCCCACATCATCCTCATTACCAACCTGTTGTACTAATTTGAAATTTGGAAGGAATGATATTAAATAATTGACCCAAAAAATATAAAAAGAAGGAATAATCAAATTAATAGTGGTGAGGGTAGTCCTTATCTGGTGGTACTCCTATACTGTAGTTTGTGTCAAAGTCAAAGTGGGTAGCAACAAATGGGTTACAGCATTTATGTATAAGAAGTTACAAATGATACTCTAAATCACTTATCATCTACCCTTAACTTTAATACATGTATAAGAAGTTTCAAATTAGATGACTTATATTTTCATGTATCTTAGTTATAAGTATACACCTACCTATCTTACTAGCCATCTTTTTTTACTTTGATATACCTACCTTACTGCAACAGAATTTAGAGAAATCTAGCATCACAAAGTTAAAATGCCAACTCATAAAGCTTTGCTGAATTATCATCACAAAAATCATTTCATCCTTTTTATGGTTTAATTTCCTAATAATGCCCATTTTCAAAAACAGTTCAGTTCTCCAAAGGATTGGTCGAGGCCGACAAAATACCAATAAACCATGAAATCTTCCTCGTGAAGATATACAAACCTTTCTCTAAGCCTATAAAAACAAACACATTCAAAGATTTTTTTAAAATAAAAAACAAAGTAACAAACTTTTAACAAAGCATATTTATATCTTTCTTAACCAACTTTTTCTAAAAGCAACCAAACAATCCATGATGTCAAAAATATTATCTTGAAATAAAGTCCTTCAAGTTGCAATGACAGTAGTGTGACTTTATTACATCAACCAAGATCATGGTTGAGTCATCCCAAAAAAGGTTCAAGATTCACTTCCTACTTTTCATCTCTTTAAATACTACCTCCTTAGAATACAAAGGGACTGATCAAACATAGCTTCCTTAGCAAACTACTACCTATTCCTTTCAACAAAACACAGACCTTATTAATTATTCAATCAACATGCAGACCTCACTTCTTCATGAACTAGTTGTTGGAACTCCAATCATATATGATCAGTTTCAAAAGTCGGTTAACCGATATTTACTTGATTCTGCCTCTCATCAATGTCAATATCCATCCAAACATCAAAGCAAAAGTAAGACTTTCTTTTTCTTTACAGACGAATCACAAACATCTAATCTAATTTCATTAAGTATCGATGGTTTTACTAATATAGCATGCTTCAATGTTTCAGGTAGAGCAAATTCAATCCAGAAATTGCATAGCAGGAAGGCCAATAGTCTCTCACAAAGAGTCCAAGAACATGGTGCGTACCCTTGTAAGACTTAGACCTTTTTTCGAGGCCTTTGCTAGTTGAACATATCTAATTCTATTTATATAATTCTGATATTTCAGTGAGACTTGGAGCAAACATATCTAAAACTATAAAGAGGACATTGAGCTTAGGGGCTCAAGTTCTTCAAGTAGGTGGAGTAGAGAAAGTGTTTATGCAGCATTTTAGTGTGAGCGAGGAGGAGACGCTGTTGAGAGTTTCTCACTGTTATTTGTCCACCACATCTGGTCCTCTAGCCGGTCTCCTCTTCATCTCCACTGAAAAAGTTGCCTTTTGCAGTGAGAAATCAATAAAAGTGTTTAACCAGAAAGGTCAAATGTGTAGAATCCGCTATAAGGTAAGTCGTAAACTGTATAAATAAATACATTAACAAACATTTTCATATATCTCATTTTCCCTAATCCATGATTTGTTATGTACAGGTTTCCATTCCACTGAAGAAGATCAAGTGTGTGAATCAAAGTCAAAATGTTGAGAAGCCAACACAGAAGTACATAAATATAGTTACAGTAGACAACTTTGATTTCTGGCTTATGGGTGTATTAAAATATCATAAAACTTTTAAATATATCGAGGAGGCAATTTCTCAATCTCAAGCTTAGATTAATATTACAAAGTCTACCATGTTCGAGCCTAACATAAATATTTGAGGCTTGAATGAAGATTCATGTTGGCAGAACAACAAACATTAAGGTACAACTTACAACCGATGATAAACAAAAAGCTATGTAATTGAAAAGAGGGACTTTGTGTACAAAACATCTCGAGGAAATTTTCGCTCTTTACTCAATGGTTTACCATTGATAACAGATGCACATGGTTCATTCATACGAGCTCTGATGCAAACTCGTCTGCCAACATATTGTTGACAAATTTGTCGATGCAAGAGATCATTTGGCGCGTGCTACGTTACAAACCCCTAGCAGTGACTGTTAATGATAGGATATTAGGGACCATATTGGCAGAAGGTATCAATTCATCCACAGAGACATATTTTAAGTTCGAACAAAGCGAGATTATTGATTGTTATGGTAGAAAACAAAATGGAAGGAAATGTAAATAGAAAGAACTAAGAAAAGTGTTAGAAGTTTAAGTTTCAGGCTCAATTACTTATGGATTTATGAAGTGCAAAGTTCTCAGGAACTTTTGAATTGCATTCCGACCATTCAAATCTTTAAGAAAGTTTTTTTATAATTAATTATTCAGATATGAATCTTTTTCAATCAGTTAGATTAAAATAAATAATCAACAAAGATTACATTACTTCAATAATGCAAACATGTCATGTTAATTTTAGAAGAGTACATTATTATGATATTTGTGGCTACGCTAGGAAAAACAAATTTAGTGTGTAACCAAAAGAAGGAAAACAAATTTAGTGCACTTCATTAATTAATAATGTACGGTACCTCTTTAGCATGTTGTTAATTAATTACTCCTTCAGTAGGATCTTTTATATATAAAAAAAAAAAAAAAAGAAATTGTCCTTCATTTCATAAATCATACACCGTGGATTTCCTTCATTTTTATATATTAAATATGATTTTTTTTAGTCATGTCAATCAATAAAGAAAACACCATTAATTAGTCTGTTGCATGCATATGATCAATCACAAATAACATCACAAACCAACCACACACACAAACTTTTAATCCATTCTTCCTAAATGTTCATATATTAAATATGAATCTAAGAATCATACATGTCATATGACGATGAATATTATATATTCTAGTTAACAATACAATATAATTGTAAATTATAATTCTTATTATTACAATTACAATTATGTATTATGTATATATTATATCTATATCAAATAATTGATTTTTTTATACAAATAATTGCATAAGATATCGTAACATTATTGTTTTGGACAAATTATAATTCAAAATTAGTATATCAACTGAAGTAAACAAATAAATATATGTTGTTACTTTATATTTTTAAAACTAGCATCGCGAAATTCTTTGTGTCGTATTCAATAAATTAGTTTTTTTTTCTTTTGAAAAAAAGTAAAAAAAATATTAAAGTTTACATTCTCAGATTTGTGGTGGAAATGGTTGTAGGGACAAATCTACGATCTTATTTGAAAATGATCTATTTTATAGGATCTTACTATCGTGTCATTGATTTCTAAGGAGACAGGAACATACGTCTCCTTAGAAACTTATTATAGGGATTCAGAAATAGGAATATAATAAAACTAATGTATTTCACATAATTTTTTTTTAATAAAACTATGTATAATAATATTAATATATTTATAATATGTAAATATAAAAAAAATATTTTGATACTTAAACACCTTTTTGTTAGTCATTTTAATTCTCAAATGTATCTTTCGTTTGTTTGGTTCTCAAATGTGTTTTATGTTAGTTAATGTATCCAAAAACAAATTACTAATAAATGACACTTTTTTTTAAATAATAAATGACACATTTAAGAATATATTTGTAACTTTAATGCAATGTATTTACAAAGTCTCGTATAATCATGGATCAAATCACTCTTTACTCTCTTCATATATATCTAATTATTTTTTTATAAGTATATCTAAAAATATTTTTGTGTGGGTGTTTTTACAATATTATAATATTGCTTATAAAAAAACAATAATATAATACTTCATATTATATGTACGTATGTATGTATGCATAATACTAAAGTATATAATACATACATACATACATAAAAACTCTATCAAAAAAGTAAATAAATAATACATACATAAATTGGGTGCCTCTTTGAATTACAAAAACAATGAACTCACCTCATAAGATTTTCACTTTTAATCAAAGAGAACTGGATTTATAGACTATCAATTAAAAAATAGTTTGATAGTGAAGATGGACAATTTGGAATGATCCTGAGTTCATGAGAAAGCGAAGCATGGTAATCTTGCTACTTTCGCTCTTCTAATCCGCCATAGTTTCGTTCAAGAACCGAGTGGTATTCAACTTGGCAGCCTTTAAACTGGTATTGCAATTTGTTGCATGACCAATGTCTATTGTCGCCCCTTTGATTATGCTCTTCGTGGACTCACATTTGTATCGGTTGCTATTGAATGAATGAATTTTATACTTTTGTTGATCTTCTTTACATTTAATTTCGATTTTTTATTTTTATTTTGAGCTGATTTTGATTTTATTATTTACAAAGTCTCATATAATCAGGGATCAAATCACTCTTTACTCTCTCCATGTCTATCTAAATATATTTTTGTGTGGATATTTTTACAATGTTATAATATTGCTTATAAAAAAAACAATAACATAATATTATATGTATGTATAATACTATATATATATATATATATAAATGGAGAGAGTTGAAAGAATAAAGAATTAAAAAGTAAGAGAAAGAAAAGAAATGAAAAGATGGAAATAATAATAATAATATTAGTAAGAAATAAAGAAAAACAATTGATGTATATGAAACCAAGATCACGGGTAATATGCAATCTATAAGAAATAGCCCGAAACTCGGCATTAATATTGGTAGTATGCCCATAACTGCCTACAAAACCAATAATCCAACCACCAATCGAGATTTTGACAAGACCCCAAAGCTTGATCTACTAGGGTTACCAATTGAACTACCATCTAATATGGTTTTTTTGTGTTATTTGTATTGCAGAATTTAGTGCGATATATATTTATGTGGAGAAAATTCCAATTCTTATTCTTATTGTAAATTATAGCTATATGGCTCTATATATAAAGCTGCATAAAAACAAATTTCTAAATCATATCTTTTAAAAAACAAACTAATCCTTAAAATTCTAAATAAAAATATAAATCATAAATCTTAATATTATCTTATTTTAAATATAAATCTAAAACTATATTTAAATTTAAAATCTTCAAAAAGATATTTATGCATTATTCTCAATAAATTATTTTGTGTTGACTTGTATCCGATATGAGATTTGAGTTGAAAAATCTTTTTTGAACACTCCTACCCGATTGAATATCTTTGTATTGTATCCAACTTGATATTCATGTTGATTTTGTTGTTGTTGTTGTTCATCAACATAATTTGTTGTTATTGTTGTTGTTGTTGTTGTCCAACACTCCTTCTGGACTGAATATCTTTGTGTTGTATTCAACTAGAGATTTATGTTAATTTTTTTTTTATACATCTTCATATGATACATGAGGCATATTTCATGTATTGGTTATGAGTTATGGCTTTGGTTTTGGTTTTGGGTTATTATTTATGTAATACATAATAATATTTCATGTAACACATGAAGATGTATTTGTGCATTATTGGTTATGGGTTAATGGTGATTTCTTCTCTATCTTCTTTGTCTTGAAGAAGTATTTGTGGTTTGTGGGTTATTGGTTACGGGTTAATGGCAATTTCTTTCTCTTTCGTCTTCTTCCATATTCACAAGTTCGTATGAACTTTAGCGCTCTGATGTCACTGATTTGGTTTTTTTGTGTATTTGTATTGCGGAATTTGATGGGATATATATTTATGTAGAGAAAATTTCAATTCTTATTCTCATTGTAAATCATAGTTATATGACTCTATAAATAGAGCTACATAAAAACAAATTTCTAAATTATATATTTTAAAAAACAAACTAATCCTTAAAATTCTAAACAAAAATATAAATCATAAATTCTAATATTATTTTATTTTAAATTTAAAATATTCAAAAAGATATTTAGACATTATTTTCAACATCATCAATATTGACTTTAATGACATTATCTCAAGGGGGTGCCAGAAGAAGATCACCAAAAACTTTCTCGGTGGAATTATAATGGAAGTAAATTTGACTAAGAATATACCGGAAGGATGTCTGAGATCTGAGAAAACTTCCTCATTTCAGAATTTCCAAATAAACCAAAATCTTTTCTTGAGGGGAGAGATTCTTTCTAATGTAAATTCCATTGGAGGTGGTCCAGTTTTTTTTTATACTAAAAAAGTGGTCCAATTTAGATCTACCGCTTTAAAAAAAAAAAATTAATGTTTTATTTGAGGTCAAGTCTAGCATGGGAAAGGCATGTAGGTCTCCCATGGTGGGAAACAAATTTTTTTTGAACAAGCTAAAATGGAATATATATATACCACAAGAAAAAGTAGTCCCCTCAGCACAAGGTGTGCCGAGGAGCGCTACGCAAGTTTACAAAAGAGTCCAAGTAAGCAACAACAAAAATACATATTAGTCAATGCCCAAACAAAGCAAGGGGCTCGACCACCACAGATAAGAGTTGGTAGCTAAAGTAACATCTGTCGTCCGCATCCACCGATATGAGAAAAGCTTTACTTTGTCTAGGAGCTGATGTACCGAAGTCGCCGAATTTTTGAAGACCCGGAGATTTCTTTCATTCCACACTACCCAAACACACGCGAGCCAGACGAGCTGCAAAAAGGATCGCCGAGCACGGAGTCCGCCAACTGAATAAGTAAACTGTACGAAGTGATCTGTGAGGCTGTACGCATCCACCGCCGAGAAGCCAATCCAAGATCGGACTAAAGCCCAGAGCGAGCCGAAAGTGCTACATGATATAAATAGGTGCTGAGCCGTCTCTATGCCACCACAGCCTGCCACACAATAGTGGAGATCTGGAGCGAGAATGCCACGAGATACCAGGTTCGTCTTCGTTGGCAACCGATCACGCAGGAGACGCCACGCGAAGATGAACACCTTCAAGGGAACCTGTCTGTGCCATAGGAGATCTGCAGCCTCCCCTGTAATAATAGAGTCCTGAGATGTCAAAACCTGATACGCATCACGAACTGAGTAACCTGAAGCTGGATCCGGCCGCCACTGCCACCTGTCTGGAGATCCAACCTGTAAAGTCACTGATAGAAGTAAAGTCTGACACTCCCCCAATAACTCCTCCTCCCACGCCCACAACTGTCTCCTCCACACCCACGCCACCCCACCTGCCTGCCACCCTAAACCACACATCTCGGCAACCGTGCGCGACTTGGAAGGTGGGAAACAAATTTTAACCTTTAGATTACAAAGACCTACCATAAACTATAATAAAGTGTCCGCACCATATTCTATCCTCTTTTATCAAAATTATTTTTTAATTTATACATTATTATTATTAGATTAATTATATGTTATTATTAAATTAATTTTATATGCCGAAATTAATCTTTTTTTATCTTTCAAAGATTATATTGTGTATGCAATTTTTAATCTTTATTGATATTATTTTCATTTCTTAATCCTTTTTATTTTATTAGTAATTGTATTTGTTGTTATCTATGAAGTCCCGATACAGGACACGATACTGATACGATATCGATACGCCGATACGTGAAATTTTTTAAAATTCTCAATTCGATACTGTCGCGATACATTATTTAAAAATTAAATTTAAAATTAAATATGTAAATACACAGTATATAAACATGACTAAAATCAACAATATTAATAATTAAAAGCAGAAAATATCTAGTCTTATATCAGAATTTTGGGATAAGCTCAAATTTTTAACAACCTGTTATATAGTAGGACACCATAGTTTTTCTTTTGAAAAGTAAAAAATTATATTGACAAAGGAAAACCACAAGAAGTGCTAAAATACAAACAAACATCGGGTACCGGGACGTATCAGACATATCAGGTATTACTTTTTTATTTAAAAATAATGATTTAACCGATACTTTTCCAATATGAGTATCGAGACGTATCAGAAGAGTGTCGGGTATTATTTTTTTATTTAAAAATAATGATTTAACCGATACTTTACCGATACGAGTATCAGGACGTATCGGAAGAGTATCGGTATCGAGTACGTATCGGACACGATACGTAACCACTTTTTGAGTATCGGGGCTTCAGAGGTTGTTACCCTCATTTTTTTATGTATGACCAAATATCAAGAGTAAGGGGAAAATGGAATTCTCCATGTTAATTTATTTTTTATCTGTTCAACTCACTAAATTAACATTTTTAAAGTATGTTTGTTACATATTAGTTGAGAGAAAAATCAACATTTTTAATAGTTTTATTTGTGTTTCTTTAGGTTTTGAAACAATTACTAGTTTAAAAATATATTTTTCTCATTATAATAGAAATTAGTTTATTATTTTAATAATTATTGTAAATGAGAGAGAATATTTAAAAAAGTCACTATTAGGAGGTTCATTCCCCTGCAACTGCTATCGGAGAGGGCTGAAACCACTTGATGTCATAACTGACTAACGAACCATTAGGTGATCCAGTGGGCAGAATACTAATGGTGGAAAAAAAATCACTATTATATAGACAAAAACAAATCAACTTAAAAATGAGATATTAAATTAATAAAATGAGATATTTAGTACAATGAAACTTACTCTTATGTGTGTTTAGTCTCTCAACCTTCTTTATTTATAAGTTCGATTTTTAGATTTTTTTTCACCTTTTGTTATTGTACATATACACTTTGACGTGAAATATATACTACATTAAAATAAAATTTTGGCATATAAAAATTATTTTAATAATAAGATATAATTAATTTTTAATAATAATAATAATATATAAATTAAAAAATAATTTTGATGAAAGATGATAGAATATGGTGTGGACACTTTATTATAGTCTATGATAGACCTTTGTAATCTAAAGGTGAAAATTTGTTTCCCACCATGGGAGACCTACATGTCTTTCCCATGCTAGACTTGACCTTTATTTGATTCAATATAACGCTGCAAAATAAAAGAAGTGAAAGATTGAAATATCTAATCGGATTTGGATCCTCTCAATCAATTTTTATCTTAATCTCTTTCAAGAATAAATCATATCTTTAAATTTAATATACAACTATTAAAAGGAAACACATAAAGATAAACTCTAAAAGAAAAAAATCTTTTGTCATAAACTTGTGCGATTTAATTTATTTTCTACAGTTTCATATCATTTCTTTTTTTGAAAAAAATGTGCACAATTTATATTACCCGATGAACAAATTTGACATTTTATTTAATTATTCTTCCCAAAACCATCACCAAAAATTTCATCTCAGCAATTACAACACGTACGATTTGCTGACATTTGCTCCAATTTGTTATATGATTTCTTCCCTCCACCTCTATTTTATATATATTGACTGATTTATTTTCAATATCCAATGAAAAAACATTGATTTTGCCATGTATTAAAATTTTAATTTGTTATTATTTTGTTGGGAACGACAAGTGATAAAGCATATAATTGTTGTCACATATAATTATTGTTTCTATCATATACTCATATGAATGGTTATTTTTGTAATTTTCTTTAATGAATTTTCCTTATTTTAATTTTGTCAAACTTTCCTTATTTGAGAGTATTACAATATTTTTTTATAATAGTTGTGTTTTTTTTTTTTGGACTAAAATAGTTGTGTTTTTATCTTTTCACTATTAGATTAAATACAATGATTAGGATTTATTGTTAAGAGAAATTGAGATAAAAACTGATTGAGAGGATCCAATTCCTAACCAGAGATAAATTTAACTGCAAAAAAAATTTCCCTCAACATTATCCTCTCAATTTCTTCAAATTTAAGCCGAGTGAATTATTATTTCAAATTAAATTATACTCCTTCCATAACATTTTATAAGTAAAATCAATACTTTCTAGATTTATTATATTTTTAATGTATCTGATCTAAAATATAGATAAGATACATTAAATATATAATGAATCTAAAAAGTATTTATTTATTTTACTTATAAAATGTTACGGATGGTCGGTAGGACAAAAAGCGCGATCCCTATTGGCAGGAATGCCAACAGAAAGTACCTGCATCAGTCACACGTGTTTAGCTTACCACTTGTATATTTGATTATACTTCGTTTTGATTATACTTCGTTCAACTATTTACCAGCCATAAGATCATATTGGAACCTTCATACATACACATCAATATTTCGGGCTTGAGAAATCTCATAAACAACTCTTTGAACTTTCACAAATTTTCTTTGCTTTTTCATATTTTAAAGTTTTCTCTTAGAATTAAAAGTTTGACTCAACTCATTTTACAAAATCAGCATTTAAATTAAAGATTGTCTTTATTTATAAACTCATATTTAAAACATCTCATATCCAATGTAGAACTCTAAACACTTTTTTATGTCTAACATTATTAAATTTGGAGTGTGAATATAAATGGTTTGTCTGACAGCGGAAACCTGATAACAAATGGTCCAACAAGACTTTGAAGGGTGGAGTTAGACTCATCTTCTAATTTCAAAATAGTACAATAATTAAATTTATCTTTTATTTTAACTTATTTTTACAAAATCTTTTATTTTAACTAGCAACGTACACTTTTAAATTGGGCTGTGATCCTGCTTTATCTAATCTAATCTAATACAAGTAAAACTTAGAGAGGTATAGCATCAGAAAGGTATAATTCCAGCTCAGAAACCTTTAATCACACCCTCTTATTAGTAAGGGGCAACAAAGTGTGTTTGTTCATCAAGCATGTGACATTGTCCAATCAAAACCCAACCATTAGTTGCTACTTCCCATTTTCAAAAGGGTGACAATTTTTTAAGGATTTAGAAAATTGTTATGGTAAATGTGTAACAGCCTGGGCCATTTTCTACGTATATAGTAGGCCACTCCGGCGCTGTACATCACGATCTTCTTCACCCCCCTCTCTAGTGGAGTTTTTGTCTTCAGTGGGAATCGAACCATGTACCATGGGGATAAGTACATGTTCAATCCATTTCCACTACCAATACGGAAGACAAAAACTCCACTAGAGAGGGGGGTGGAGAAGATCGTGATGTACAACGCCGGGGTGGCCTACTATATACGTAGAAAAGGGTCCGGGCTGTTACAAAATGCATCAACATAAATAAATCAATTAAGTCCAACAACCCATGTGCCAAGTTTATGTAGCCTTTATTTATATCTATGTTCAGAAGTACCAACATACCACCAAGGGAGACTTTGAACATAAAAAAGTTTCCTTAATCAAACAAATACTTCCATTCCATGTCATATCTTGTAGGATTAAGGAATATGTGTAATCCTATACTATAATGCATTCTTTTTCTTTAGCATACTAAACATGAAAATCTTCAACTTTTGAATTACTTTATTCCATTTAGCCTTCATGATGATCCCTAGCTGACTCATACTACAAAAAGTCAACAGTGAAATTGTTAATTTCCTCTTAAGTCTTAAACTTTATATATATACCTCTTTAGATATAAGGATTCATAAACCAAAATTACACAAGAGCTCTTCAATACTTTTCACAAGCTAGTTATTGCATAACAAGATCCTCAAAGATTACATCTAAAGATAAACAAGGAAAAACTTCTTCAAGATAACAAACAAAAATGAAGACCTCATTTCTTCATGAGCTACTTAATGGAATTTCCATCACCTCGGTCGGGAAGTCGTCAAAGAGATACTTGCCTGATTCTTCTGGCATATACAGCAAATCCATCACAAAATCAAAGCAGGGTATGGATGGACACACAAACACACCTGTAACTGATCATGGTTTGAAACTTTTGTTATAACCTGCAGTGAGAATGGGGCAAAAGATAACAGATACAATAAAAGGAAAGTTGAGGTTGGGAACAAGAATTTTTCAGGTTGGTGGAGTAGAGAAAGTGTTTATGCAACTTTTTAGTGTTAAAGATGGGGAGAAGCTTTTGAAAGCATCACATTGTTACTTATCAACCACATCAGGTCCTATAGCTGGCCTTCTCTTCATTTCCACTCACAAAGTTTCTTTCTGCAGTGAGAAATCCATCAAAGTTTCTTCTCCAAAAGGAGAATTTATTAGAATCCACTATAAGGTGATTTTTTTCTACTTTCATATCATGTCTATGTCAATGGCATCAATAATTTCTTTAATATTTTCTTCATACTTTGCAAATACATAACCTCAAGTCCTCAATATGTTTATAATTTCAGGTATCTATTCCACATGAAAAGATTCAGCATGTCAACCAAAGTGAAAATGTGAAGAAACCTTCAGAAAAGTACATAGAAATAGTCACTGTGGATGGTTTTGACTTCTGGTTTTATAGGTTTCTTGAATTACAAGAAAGCTTTAAGATATCTTCAGCAGGCTATTTCTCTCTAGCTCAGAATCAGATGGAAAAAAGTTGTAGAAATAGAAGTGAAATTGTCCATCCTCTCTACTTCGTCAATTATTTTCTTTGATGTTGCAGAAAGTGTACAAATATTTTACATATTTTTTTATAAAGCTAGTTGTTTCACGAACTTTTGGTTCCATGAGTTATTAAATTCCCTCAATTGTAAAAGTCAAACTTTGAATAAAAATATGGAACAACCTTTTGTCAAAATGTGCAAAAATATTCAGGTTGATAAGAGGATAAATTTATAACAAATAGCTTAAAAGTTAGCTTAGGATTTATAACCAATAAGTTAGCCAATAAAATTTGTAATATTGGTTGATAAAATTAACAGGTGAATAAACTTATGAATATATTTTATTTTTTTTTGGTTTTTACCACCAATTGAATCTGGTTCGGGGGTCAGTTCTGGCATCAAGTGGTTCCAGTCCCATCCCCCGCATCTGCGATCGAGAGGGGGCTGGAACCACTTGATGCCAGAACTGACCCCCGAACCAGATTCAACCGGTGGTAAAAACAAAAAAAAAATGATATAAAAAATAAATATTTAATTTTTATTTAAATTTTTATTCAAAATGCAACAGTAACATTGAAAGAATAAATAATAAGTTACAAAGTTAGTAAAAATAAACTATAAGTTGGTGAGAAAAAAGTTAACCAATATCTAATGTTGCAGTTAAATCAATTTATTTTTTTTGGGTCTAGAAACCATTTTCTATTTTGAGCTATTTTTTAAACTATGCCCTTTCTCTTTTTTGATTGAAGTTGAATGAGGTGACCACAATAATTGCTTATTTTTGAGTAAATTATCAAATCTCAAATAAGTTTGTGAAGCTATTAATATTTCAAAAAGTTACTGACTCTATTAAAATGTTAAACCGATTTTTATATTTAACCATTTATTATTAATAAAGTCCTATATTTTAACAATGTGTACTATAAAAATTGTTGTGGAAGAGTTAAAAAGGTCAAAAATAATGTTGTCTCTTTTGGGAGTCTATAAATATATTTTTCAGGAGTATTATTTTTGTCATTTTTTTTACTCTTCAGATTTTTGAATGAGCTTTTGTATTCATATTCATAATATTGTTTCTCACATTATTTTTATATTACTCTTTTTTAAAGAACGTATTAATTTAAACAAATTTGTATCCCTGCTTCCCTTAAAATGAAATCTAACATTGAAAGAAGAAAAAGTAGGATAACAGACTTTACCATGGATAAAAAGTGGTACTATTATTAAAAATTCGTCATTGTAAAGATGTTGTATCCTATCCATGAATATTATAACAAAAATGTGTTTGTTTATAATTATAAATGACAAATATGTGTCTCTTGTTATTTTTATATATCCATGAATAATAGTATGATATTAGGATGAAATTTTCAATACTATTAGCAACGACTAATCTAAGTCGATAATAACACTTGACTATATGTTTAAAAGGACCGATAATGGTACTATTTGGACCAATTCATTCTACCTAAAAAAAACTACAAATTTAATCTGGTTCGAGTAAATCAATGATTTCGGCCCCTCACCCATGAACCAACTAACGTGATTTATTGGCATAGTTTTTGTCCATATTTCACAACGGGCTTGGGTTCATCCTTTCCTAATCTATAAGCGTTGACATTTCCTACGATCGCTCATCTCCCCTTTTCTTCCATCAACCAGTTTGAGAGAGGCACCGACAATCACTTGGGTTTTTACAGGAAATCTCTATCTAATGTGAGAGGGGAATCCCTACCTTCTTTGTTGACACCATCACTTGTCAACGCCAATCTTGGGTACTCACTCTACTTCATACCTCTTTTACCAGTACTTATGTTCATAAAATCATAATAACTAGTTTTTCAAAGTTTGTTAAATCTTTTATAAATATTTCTTTCTTTATATACTAAAATAATATTTGTTCATCGTATGTCAAAATTGAATCTGAACTTATCCAATTGGACAGGAATGAATCTGAATATGAGTTTATTGCAAACATATTCAAAGATGTCACCAACAACATCAACCGTCATCCTTTACATTTTTTGGATGTTCAATATCATGATGAAGTCTTCATGGTAGGAATCTATGGAATTGGTGGAATAGGTAAAACAACACTTGCACGACCGATTTATAATTCAATTGCCGATCAATTTGAATGTTTGTGTTTCATCGATAAAATGAGAGAAAATTCCTCTGAACATGGCTTAGAAATTCTACAAGAGAAGTTCCTTTCAGAAACGGTTGGATTAATCTTGTGAAGTGGGTTTGAAAGGATTTCCAATAAAGTAAGCTTTGATGCTTTGGAGGAAGATGAACAAAGTGTTTTTCTTGACATTGCTTGTTGCTTCAAAGGATGTGAACTCACATGGGTCGAAGATCTCTCATATAGATTAATTGGTGGGGTTGTACTTTTGTGACATTACATGACTTGATAGAAGACATGGGTAAAGAAATTGTCCGACAAGAATCACCGCAAGACCCTGAGAGAAATAGTTGGTTGAAAAATCTCTCATAAAGATCAATCGGTGGGATTATACTTTTGTGACATTACATGACTTGATAGAAGATATGGGTAAAGAAATTGTCCGACAAGAATCACCGAAAGACCCTGGGAGAAATAGTTGGTTGAAAAATCTCTCATAAAGATCAATCGGTGGGATTATACTTTTGTGACATTACATGACTTGATAGAAGATATGGGTAAAGAAATTGTCCGACAAGAATCACCGAAAGACCCTGAAAACGTAGTTGATTGTGGTTCCATAAAGATATTGTTCAAGTTTTAGAAGAAAATGCGGTAAGGTCAATATATTTGGTTTGTGTGTTTATCTCCAAACTTGATTTATTAGATGTTTTTATTAATAGTGCTGCTAATGCTCATGGTAGAGTTTCTTTACTCATTTATATGTAAATTTGTTTAAATATATCTTCAATCCATCAATGTGGTTATGATGCATTACTTGAACTTATCCAATTGGACAGGTAAATTCACTTTTGGATGTTCAATCTCATGACGAAGTCTACATAGTAGAATCTATGGAACTGGCGGAATGGATAAAACAACACTTGCACGAGCAATTTACAATTCAATTGCCGATCGATTTGAAGGTTTGAGTTTCCTTCATAACGAGAGAGAGAAATTTGCTAAACATGGCTTATAAAATCTAAAAGAGAAGCTCCTTTCCAAAACAATTGGATTAAACATGTGAAGTGGGTGCATTAATCAGGGAAGAAGCTCTTGAATTGTTGAGATCGAGAAGACTTTTTAAAAATAATATAGTTGATTCAAGTTATGAGGACATTTTAAATCGTGCAGAAGCTTATGTTTCTGACCTTCCGTTGGCTTCAGAAATAGTGGGTTTCTACATTAGATCGATATGAAAGGATTCCGAATAAAGAGATCTAAATTATACTCAAAGTAAGCTTCAATGCTTTGGAGGAAGATTAACTTTGTGCTCATCATGGTCATCAACCATGATCTTTGTCGATGTAATAAAGACATTGGCATGGCAACTTGACATCATAGATTGTTTGGTTGCTTTTAGAAAAAGATGGTACAGAAGAAAGGCTTATATATCTACAGAAGCAATATTTACATGCTATCTCCCAAGTATAAGGAAATTATACCAGAAAAAGTAAAGAGTAAAATACTTTTGAACTACTCATGCTTATGTAAGGATGAATCATCAGAGCTTTATGAAGTGGCATTCTAACTTTCTGATATGGTTACTTCTGTAAATTCTCTTTGGTAAGTTAGGAAAAAAGTAAAATGGTGTCCATGTTTATCATGTGTGACTAACTTTTATCTAAGATACGTTAACTTCTTATACCTGTAAACTATTTGTTAGCAACATGCACCATTAGTGCCTGAATATGTAATATGCATAGGGATTTAAGATTAATCGAGAAATGCAACAAATTAAAGAAAAAGTAGTGTAGAAAATTTGACCATTCTCTTGAAATTTCAAATTAGCATAACATGTGCACATGTTATGCTAATTTGATAAGGTTATAGAAAGTTCTAATCCATTTTTAGTTTCTGCCAAACACATATTTCACTTTCTATAACCTTATCCTTAGCCCTGTCAAAAAGCTATATGTACTTTGTCTGCTAGAACTAAAAATGCAAGGCCTCTCTCTAAAAACGTTGGTCCATTTGAAAATACAATAGTCAATGTGGAATGATGTAGATGCACATGGAAATGATTTGGTAATTCACTTTTCCAAAAACATGGGCGCACCATATCTTAACATACAATGTTTGTGGTCCTCCCAATTTCTTCAAATTAAGGTCATTCCAAATTAAGCAATATAAAAGTGATTATATCTAATCTAATATAGTTTCTATTGTGATGGTAAACCCAAACAGAAAGTGGCCATGTTAGTCACACATGTGCTGTAAGCACTATGAAGTACTGAATTCACAAATTTGATGAAGGGGTTTCTGATCTTTTACATATGCAACTATGGAACATAAAATTAGAATTTGTAATGTACTGCATATTAATTCATTTAGTTTGTAATTCTGGTTGATGTAAGAAAATGAACTTTTTCACTCTCTACTTTATCTAATATGTGAAAAAGTTAGAGATGTATAGCATCAGAAAGGCTTAATTCCAGCTCAGAAAGCTTTAATGACTGCCTTTTATTAGCATTTGTAAATATAAACAAAATAAAGAGCCAACCAAACTATGTTTTGTCATAAGCACGTGGCATTGTCCAATTAAACCTATTATTATTTGTTTCCACTAAAGCTAATCAGCTGCTAATTATTTTCTGTATACAACTAAACATGCAATCTTCAACTTTTGAATTGCTTTTTTTCCTTTAGTCTTCCTGATGATCCCTAGCTGACTCATCCTACAAAAAGTAACAGTCACATTGTTTCATTTGGATCATATATATATACACATGTAGAATACAAGGATTCATCAACCAAAATTAGAAGAGCTTTTCAATACTTTTAACAAGCTAGTAATTGCATAACAAAATCCTCAAAGGCAAGAACAAGATAACAAATTGAAATGAATACCTCATTTCTTCATGAGCTACTTAATGGAATCTCTATCAGCTCAACTTATCCGACTGGGAAGTCGTCAAAGAGATACTTGCCTGATTCTTCTGGCAAATACTGCAAGTCTATCACAAAATCAAAGAAGGGTAGGAGTAGGACACATCTACCTTACTAAATCTCTATTTCATCAAATCCTTCTTTCAAACTTAAAGTTATTGATCATGATATTTTTTATATTTTCAGGTAAATTAAATTCAGTTCTAACTAAGATGAACATGTTTGGAAGAAAAGCCGATGGTTTTGCACATGGTGTCCGAGAGCATGGTATGTAATCTTGAAAGACTTGATCTTCAAATTCAGTTTTGTCATTGCTTCCAAAACTACTAGGCTTAGACTCATTTCCAAAATATGTATAATGCCTAATTTGGCATGATTGGGAAATAGAATGAAGCTGTAACTGATGGCTTGAAACTGTTGTTGTAACCTGCAGTGAAACTCGGGCCAAAGATAACGGATACAGTAAAAGGGAAATTGAGGTTGGGAGCAAGAATTCTTCAGGTTGGTGGAGTAGAGAAAGTGTTTATGCAACTTTTTAGTGTTAAAGATGGGGAGAAGCTTTTGAAAGCATCACAGTGTTACTTATCAACCACATCAGGTCCTATAGCTGGCCTCCTCTTCATTTCCACTCACAAAGTTGCTTTCTGCAGTGAGAAATCCATCAAAATCTCTTCTCCAAAAGGAGAATTGGTTAGAGTCCACTATAAGGTCTCTATCCCACACGAAAAGGTTCAACATGTCAACCAAAGTCAAAATGTGAAAAAACCTTCAGAAAAGTACATAGAAATAGTCACTGTCGATGGTTTCGACTTCTGGTTCATGGGTTTCTTGAATTACAAGAAAGCTTTGAGATATCTTCAGCAGGCCATCTCTCTAGCTCAGAGGGAAAAGTTGTAGAAATGGAATTGAATTATTATTCCTCTCTGCTTCCTCAATAATTCTTTGAAGTTGCAGATGTTCCGAAAGTGTACAAATATGTTACATAATTAATTATAAAAAAAAAATCTAGTTTTTCTTGAAAGTTTGGTTCCATGAGTTTTTTGCTCATGAAGTGTAAAATTCAAACTTGTACATTTCTGTTAAAGTCTTCTGTAATGATATTCAATATCATATGACAGAAACTGATTTGATTATTATTCATTTAATGAAACATATCTCTATACATTACTTGCTTTTGTGTGTCAAAAATGATAAGAGCACAGTTATGTCACAAACTATAAATATTGTATTATGATCAAAAATATATGTTCCAACTAGTATCAAGCTAGTCTCAGGTGCTTTTTCCTTTTTTTTATTTTTTTTCAAGTAGCCTAACAACCAAAATTTTATCCTTTTAAATGAATAAGGAGAGCATAAATATAGTGGTGAATGCTAGAAGAACCATCTATATAAGTTGTCCATGGTGGAATAGTGCTAAAATTATCGAAAATTATAACAATTGTAGATAATATTCTTTAATGATTCTTTGCTAAGTCTCTGTTACTCTCCTCGCGCAAACACACACCGCCGTAATCCGCCGTAAACCCTTTTGCCCCCTCCCAATCCAAAGCTTTTCTTCCACGATGTAGATATCAGGTAAGAGGTGGTGCACTAGCCGCTCATGGCCGCATCGCCTTCTTTCCCGTGTCGGAGTAGCTTCTCTCTTTTTGGGTTGTGCAAAGGTTGTCGGTGCCGCTGTCGGAGGTCGTTTCCACTTTCCACTGCTCGCGTTGCTGTGCTTTGGTGTTTTGGATCTGGTTTCTTTGCAGCTTTGGCCTCTTTTCTGTGGTGGTTGTTGGTTTTCGGATCTGATTTCACGCTGTGCAGCTCTGTTTTGATTGGTGGTTCCGGTGGTCACCGTCTTCCTTGCTCCTGCTTCGATTTTCTGGTGTCCGGTCTGATTTGTTCGATCCGATGGTTTGGCTCTGCTACTCCGACGGTTCTGTGTTTCATTTTGTTCGTCTGTACTGTTTATCTATGTATTGTTCGTTTTCTTGCGTTTGGTATTTTGTTCTTGACTAGAGACTGGGAGGTAACAGACGTGGCCTTTGTTGCGGTGGTTTGGTTTCGTAAATCCGAAAGGATTTGTGGTTATTATTACCCGAAAGAGTTGTTTGGTTTCGTAAATCCGAAAGGATTTGTAGTTATTATTACCCGAAAGGGTTGTTTGGTTTCAAATGTGTTGGACTCATCCCTCGATCTGGGTTCAAACATGTTCGCTCTTGATTTCCGGTTGGGTTGGTGCCTCATTGCTTTTTGATTCTCTGATGTTTCAGGTCTGTTGAGATCTGCAGGTTTCAAGGTGTCTGGTCTGTCTCCCTTCCGGCAACATCTGTTGTGCTCGAAAGAGCTTTAATGCCTGCTGCTCTGTTCAGGGGGTTGTTGGTACGTGGATTATGATTCCGTGTTGGCGGTTAATCCATTCGCCACTCTCATACCCTCTTTGGTCCTGCTGATGTTTGCTCCTCATATTTTTTGTAACTTGGTTTCGCGCCCGTACGCGGGTTCGCTAGGTTGCGCTCGTGAGAAGTGCTCATTTTGTTAGGATTTATTAGGGCTGGTTCACTTTATCTGTATGATCATGTTGTAACTGAGTCAGGTCTAATGCCCCCTCAGTCTCTGTTACTCTTTTTTATTTAATATATTTTCCCTTTTGCTTAAAAAAAAAAAAAAGAATATTCTTTGCTTAAAAAAAAAAAAGATAATATTCTTTAAAAATAAAATTTATGACTCTCTTCATTTTTACGGTTAAAAAATGACATAATTATCGTCAATTTAATACAAATTACATATTTATTTTCTATCTTTTTAATAAAACTAATATCAATCATTATTTCGGTCATAAAAATAAAGATGACAACTAACTAATATTCTAAATAAATCATTAACATTTTAAATATTATGTCTACTTATCCGACTACTTGGAGTGATGGCCTATGTTAGAATTTTCCAATTTGTTGGACTTGGACATGTTTGAGGATCTGGATTCATTGCTTTAGTGAAATTACACAGTTTTCTGCGGTAGTAAATCTTGGTCATCCATTTGCGATCCAACAGTTCTTAATACATAATTTAAATTTTAATAATTTTACACAGTATTAAATATCGGTCGTTCATTTATAATCGGACGGTGTGCTGCCTTATATCCAATCCTCATACTATTTCATTTCACAATGGCTTTTTGTTCATCCTTTCCCTTTCCCCCCAATGTATAAGCGTTGACATTTATCAGTTTCCATTCTCACCCGTTTCAATCCGGCGTTGACATCTCTTCTCATGGCTCAGCGATCACTCTCCTCCTACGGATTCAACTACGACGTGTTCCTCAGTTTCAGAGGCACCGACACTCGCTTGGGTTTTTCCGGAAATCTCTACAGAGCTCTGTGTGACAGGGGTATCCGCACCTTCTTTGATGACAGAGAACTTCACGGAGGTGACGAAATCACACCATCACTCGTCAAGGCCATTGAAGAATCCAGGATTGCAATTCCTGTGTTCTCTATCAACTATGCTTCTTCTTCATTTTGTTTGGATGAACTTGTCAACATCATTCACTACTTCAAGGCCAATGATCGCTTGATTTTACCTATTTTCTATGATGTGGATCCTTCACACGTGCGGCATCAAATTTTCAGTTATGGTGAAGCACTTGCTAAGCATGAAGATAGGTTCAAAAATAACAGTGAAAAGTACATTGATAATATGGAGAGGTTGGTGAAATGGAAGATGGCTCTTAATCAAGCAGCTAACTTGTGTGGCCACCATTTCAATCTTGGGTACTCTACTTCATGCCTGTTTGTTTTGTCTACTTATGTTGTTGATAAAATACCTAAGTCACACTTTCTTGAATTAAATGACACAAATAATAACTAGTTTTTGAGAATTTGTTTGTTAAAGTTAAACCTTTTGCATATTTGTTTCTTTTTAAAATTTGAGATAAGATTAGTTATACTAAGATAATTTTTGTTCATTGCATGTCAAGATTAATCATTCATTAATTCATCAATGTGTTATGTGGTTATGATGCATTACTTCAACTTATCCAATTGGACAGGAATGAATATGAATATGAGTTTATTGCAAAGATAGTTAAAGAGGTCACCAACAGGATCAACCGCGATCCTTTACATGTTGCGGATTACCCCGTTGGACTGCAATCTCGATTGCTACAAGTAAATTCACTTTTGGATATTCAATCTCATGATGAAGTCCGCATGGTAGGAATCAATGGAACTGGAGGAATGGGTAAAACAACACTTGCACGGGCAATTTATAATTCAATTGCCGATCAATTTGAAGCTTTGTGTTTCCTTCATAATGTGAGAGAAAATACCGGTAAACATGGTTTGGAAAATCTACAAGAGAAGCTCCTTTCCAAAACTATTGGGTTAAACATTTCTGTAGAAAATGTCAGTGAAGGAATTCCAATAATAAAACATAGGCTACATCGAAAGAAGGTTCTTTTGATTCTCGATGATGTTGATGAATTGAAGCAATTGCAAGTTATGGCTGGAGGACTTGATTGGTTTGGTTTTGGTAGCAGAGTGATCATTACCACTCGAGACAAACATTTACTAACAGGTCATGGGATTGAAAGGATATATGAAGTGGGTGCGTTAAACAGGGAAGAAGCTCTTGAATTGTTGAGATGGAAGGCTTTTAAAAATAATGTGGTTGATTCAAGTTATGAGGACATTTTAAACTGCGCAGAAGCCTATGCTTCTGGCCTTCCGTTGGCTTTAGAAGTAGTGGGATCCAACTTGTTTGGAAAAGGTATAAAAGAATGGAAATCTACATTAGACCGGTATGAAAGGATTCCCAATAAAGAGATCCAAAGGATACTTAAAGTAAGCTATGATGCTTTGGAGGAAGATGAACAAAGTGTTTTTCTTGACATTGCTTGTTGCTTCAAAGGACTTGAACTCACATGGATCGAACAATTACTTTGTGCTCATCATGGTCAATGCATGAAATCTAATATTGGAGTGTTGATTGAAAAATCTCTCATAAAGATCGATCAGTGGGGTTGTACTTTTGTTACATTACATGACTTGATAGAAGATATGGGCAAAGAAATTGTCCGGCAAGAATCACCTAAAGACCCTGGGAAACGTAGTAGGTTGTGGTTCCATAAAGATATAGTTCAAGTTTTAGAAGAAAATAAGGTGAGTAAGGTCAATATATTTGGTTTGTGTGTTTATCTTCAAACTTGATCTATTAGATATTTTTATTAATAGGGCCACTGATGCTAATAGTAGAGTTTCTTTATTCATTTATAATATGTAAATTTGTTCAAATACATGTGTTGAAGTTGTAACATATGCCCATGTATTTTGGTTGATTTGTGCTTTTTTGTGTTAATAGGGAACGGATCAAATTGAAATTATATATCTAAATTTCCCATCATTTGATGAAGAAGTGGTAGAATGGGAAGGAGATGAATTCAAGAAGATGGAAAACCTCAAAACTCTTATTATTAAAAATGGTCGCTTTTCCAAAGGTCCTGAACATCTTCCAAATAGTTTAAGGGTGCTGTATTGGTGTAGTTATCCTTCACGGGATATACCGTCTAATTTTTGTCCAAAGAAACTTTCCATATGGATGTTACGCCATAGTTACCTTACATCATGTGTGTTGCCTAGCTCAGTGAAGGTAGGTCAATGATTTTATGTCTTTCAAAAGTAAACCAATACATCACTTTAAGTTTTTTTTTCTTTGTTATTTTTTCCTTCAGAAGTTCGTGAATATGAGAGAGTTAAATTTAGACTACTGCCAATATTTGACAGAAATACTTGATGTGTCATGCCTCCCAAATGTAGAAACACTCTCCTTTACAAATTGCAAGAATTTAATTACAATTCACGATTCTGTTGGGTTCCTAAATAAACTCAAAACCTTGAATGCTATGGGTTGTAGCAAGCTCAAGAGTTTTCCTCCCATAAAGTTGACATCTCTTCAACAGTTGCAGCTTTCATTTTGTGAAAGTCTCGAGAGTTTTCCAGAAATATTGTGTGAGATGGAAAACATAACAAATATTGATTTGATGGGCACTTCCATAGAAGAATTTCCGTTTTCATTTCAAAATCTCACTGGGCTTCGTGTGTTACAAATATTGGGAGGTGGAACGTTTAGGTTACCAAGTAGAATTCTGACGATGCCAACTTTGTCGTTGGTTATTGCTTGGGGTTGTCTATTGCCAAAAAAGAATGATATACTCAGTTCCACGGCGTATTCAAATGTACAAGAACTTTGTCTCCCAAAATGCAACTTATCAGACGAATTTCTTCCAATCACGTGGTTTGCTAATTTGGAAGAATTAGACTTATCAAGGAATAATTTCACAATTCTACCTGAGTGCATCACAGAATGTCACTTTTTAAGGACCCTTCTCTTAGATTATTGCAAGTGTCTTCGAGAAATTAGAGGGATTCCGCCAAATTTAAAATGTTTTTCTGCATTTGGTTGCGAATCTATGACTTCCTCGTGTAGAAGCATGCTACTGAATCAGGTTTTGTTTTCTCTTTACAAGTATTTAACTTCATATGCCATAGCACAGTG
Organism: Trifolium repens; assembly: GCA_030408175.1. NCBI lineage: Eukaryota > Viridiplantae > Streptophyta > Magnoliopsida > Fabales > Fabaceae > Trifolium > Trifolium repens. The sequence continues at coordinate 65,406,249 of CP125837.1, read as the reverse complement.
TAATTTATGTTTGCTAAACTTACGAATCAATGATTGACTAACAGGAATTGCATGAAGCTGGAAGCACCGAGTTTTTTTTGCCAGGAACTGCGAGCATTCCAGAGTGGTTTGAGCACCAAAGCAGGGAAACTTCAATTTCGTTCTGGTTTCGTAACAAACTCCCTGCCATAGCTCTCTTCTTTGTTGGGAAAATAATGATTGGCAAGTGTGGAAATGGTAAATTTCTTCCATTAAAACCTTATCTGCACATCAATGGATATAAATATGCTCTTGACTATCCGGGAAAGGGTATTGGTGTATATCGCAAGATAAAACCAGATCATACATATCTATATGATCTGCAACTGCAGGGCAGGGAACTTGATTATAATCTAGGCGAAGCACTTCTAATAAATGAATGGATATTTGCGGAGATTAGGTTTGAGAGTTTGATGATGAGATCACTCCTTACAGATATTGGAATCCACGTATTCAAGCAGAAAAGTAGCACGGAGGATATTCAATTAACCAATCCGTACAAAAATATTGGAAATTAGGTGATGACCATCAATATTGACAACACTTCAGATCAATCACTATTGATACAATTTGTGCAGAAGCAGCTACTAATGGATTCATTACCATTAATATTAAGCAGCTACTAATCTCAGCTACTAAATGATAATAACTAGTAATTCTTTTGAATGATTGTTTCTTTTTTAAATTTGTGATAAGATTAGTTATACTAATATAATATTTGTTTCATTGTATGTCAAAATTCAACACAATTTGAATTATAATATAATTAATCCATCTATGTTGTTATAATGCATTAGCTGAACTTAACCAATTGGACAGGAATGAATATGAATAAGTTTATTGCAAAGATAGTTAAAGATGTCACCAACAAGATCAATTGCGATCCTTTACATGTTGTGGATTATCCTGTTGGACTGCAATATCTATTGCTACAAGTAAATTCACTTTTGAATGTTCAATCTCATGATGAAGTTTGCATGGTAAGAATCTGTGGAACTAGCAGAATGGGTAAAACACACTTGCACGAGCAATTTATAATGCAATTGCCGATCAATTTGAAGGTTTATGTTTCCTTCATAGCATGAGAGGAAACTTCGCAAAACATGTCTTAGAAAGTCTATAAGAGAAGCTCCTTCAAAACAATTGGATTAAACATGTGAAATGGATGCGTTAAATTTTTAAGATGGAAGACTTAAAAATAATATAGTTGATTCAAGTTATGAGGACATTTTAAGCCATGCAAAACCTTATGCTTCTGGCCTTCTGTTGGCTTTAGAAGTAGTGGGTTCCAACTTGTTTGGAAAAGATATAAAAGATTGGAAATCTACATTATATCGGTATGAAAGGATTCCCAATAAAGAGATCCAAAGGATACCTAAAGTAAGCTTTGATGCTTTGCAGGAAAATTAACAAAGTTTTTTTTATTGACATTGCTTGTTGTTTCAAAGGATGTGAATCACATGGGTCGTATTTACTTTGTGCTCACTGCTCCTGATCTTTGTTGATGTAATAAAGACATTGGCATGGCAACTTGAAGGACTTTTATTTAAGATAATATTTTGAGTGACATCATAGATTGCCTGGTTTCTTTTAGAAAAAGATACAGAAGAAAGATTTAAGTCAGATTTTTTAGAGAAAGGCTTATATATCTACAGGAGCAATATTTCCTAGTGCATTTACATGCTATCTCCCAAGTATAAGGAAATCCCAAGTATAAGGAAATTATACCAGAAAAAGTAAAGAGTAAAATACTTTTGAACTACACATGCTTATGTAAGGATGAATCATCAGAGCTTTATGAAGTGGCATTCTAACTTTCTGATATGGTTACTTCTGTAAATTCTCTTTGGTAAGTTAGGAAAAAAGTAAAATGGTGTCCATGTTTATCATGTGTGACTAACTTCTTATACCTGTAAACTATTTGTTGGCAACATGCATCATTAACGCGTGAATATGTAATATGTATAGGGATTTAAGATTAATCGAGAAATGCAACAAATAAAAGGAAATATGGTGTAGAAAATTTGACCATTCTCTTGAAAATTCAAATTAGCATAACATGTGGGGGGAATGAGGATGATGGTGGTAATGATTTGGAAATCTCCTTTTTCACTAAATTTTGAGAGGCATGTTGATGCGAAGAGCTAAGGTCAATATCAAATTACTTACACAAACACCGGATACAATATTGATAATAATTTAAGAAATTGGAAGTGTTTGAATATAACCACATATATCAATGTCATGCTTGAGTCGAACATCGATATATATTCGACTTTGAACACCTTTAATCTAAAGTGTTGGTGCTACATAGGTTGTTCATCAACGCACAATGTCTATATCCAGCCTTAGGCCAGATTTTAGTTTCTAAACCATTTTTAGTTTCTGCCAAACTTTCTATAACCTTATCCTGTCAAAAAGCCATATATACTTCGTCTGCTAGAACTAAAAATGCAAGGCCTCTCTCTAAAATTGTTGGTCCATTTGAAAATACAATAGTCAATGTGGAATGATGTAGATGCACATGGAAATGATTTGGTAATTTACTTTTCCAAAAACATGGGCGCACCATATCTTAACATACAATGTTTGTGGTCCTCCCAATTTCTTCAAATTAAGGTCATTTCAAATTAAGCAATATAAAAGTGATTAACATAGTTCGAATGTCGGTTCTGACATTCATGATTGACATAGTTTAGTGGCATAGTTTTTGTCCATATTTCACAATAGCCTTGGGTTCATCCTTTCCTAATCTATAAGCGTTGACATTTCCTACGATCGCTCATCTCCCATTTTCTTCCATCAACCAGTTTGAGAGTGGAAATCTCTATCTAATGTGAGAGGGGAATCCGTACCTTCTTTGATGGCACCATCACTTGTCAACGCCAATCTTGGGTACTCACTCTACTTCATATATACCTCTTTTGCTTACTTATTATGTTCATAAAATCATAATAACTAATTTCTCAAAGTTAGTTAAATCTTTTATAAATATTTCTTTCTTTCTTTATATACTAAAATAATATTTGTTCATCGTATGTCAAAATTGAATCTGAACTTATCCAATTGGACAGGAATGAATCTGAATATGAGTTTATTGCAAACATATTCAAAGATGTCACCAACAACATCAACCGTCATCCTTTACATTTTTTGGATGTTCAATATCATGATGAAGTCTTCATGGTAGGAATCTATGGAATTGGTGGAATAGGTAAAACAACACTTGCACGACCGATTTATAATTCAATTGCCGATCAATTTGAATGTTTGTGTTTCATCGATAAAATGAGAGAAAATTCCTCTGAACATGGCTTAGAAATTCTACAAGAGAAGTTCCTTTCAGAAACGGTTGGATTAATCTTGTGAAGTGGGTTTGAAAGGATTTCCAATAAAGTAAGCTTTGATGCTTTGGAGGAAGATGAACAAAGTGTTTTTCTTGACATTGCTTGTTGCTTCAAAGGATGTGAACTCACATGGGTCGAAGATCTCTCATATAGATTAATTGGTGGGGTTGTACTTTTGTGACATTACATGACTTGATAGAAGACATGGGTAAAGAAATTGTCCGACAAGAATCACCGCAAGACCCTGAGAGAAATAGTTGGTTGAAAAATCTCTCATAAAGATCAATCGGTGGGATTATACTTTTGTGACATTACATGACTTGATAGAAGATATGGGTAAAGAAATTGTCCGACAAGAATCACCGAAAGACCCTGGGAGAAATAGTTGGTTGAAAAATCTCTCATAAAGATCAATCGGTGGGATTATACTTTTGTGACATTATATGACTTGATAGAAGATATGGGTAAAGAAATTGTCCGACAATCACCAAAAGGCCCTGGGAGAAATAGTTGGTTGAAAAATCTCTCATAATGATCAATCGGTGGGATTATACTTTTGTGACATTACATGACTTGATAGAAGATATGGGTAAAGAAATTGTCCGACAAGAATCACCGAAAGACCCTGGAAACGTAGTTGATTGTGGTTCCATAAAGATATTGTTCAAGTTTTAGAAGAAAATGCGGTAAGGTCAATATATTTGGTTTGTGTGTTTATCTTCAAACTTGATTTATTAGATGTTTTTATTAATAGTGCTGCTAATGCTCATGGTAGAGTTTCTTTACTCATTTATATGTAAATTTGTTTAAATATATCTTCAATCCATCAATGTGGCTATGATGCATTACTTGAACTTATCCAATTGGACAGGTAAATTCACTTTTGGATGTTCAATCTCATTATGAAGTCTACATAGTAGAATCTATGGAACTGATGGAATGGATAAAACAACACTTGCACGAGCAATTTACAATTCAATTGCCGATCAATTTGAAGGTTTGAGTTTCCTTCATAACGAGAGAGAGAAATTTGCTAAACATGGCATATAAAATCTAAAAGAGAAGCTCCTTTCCAAAACAATTGGATTAAACATGTGAAGTGGGTGCATTAATCAGGGAAGAAGCTCTTGAATTGTTGAGATCGAGAAGACTTTTTAAAAATAATATAGTTGATTCAAGTTATGAGGACATTTTAAATCGTGCAGAAGCTTATGTTTCTGACCTTCCGTTGGCTTCAGAAATAGTGGGTTTCTACATTAGATCGATATGAAAGGATTCCGAATAAAGAGATCTAAATTATACTCAAAGTAAGCTTCGATGCTTTGGAGGAAGATTAACTTTGTGCTCATCATGGTCATCATCATGGTCATCAACCATGACCTTTGTCGATGTAATAAAGACATTGGCATGGCAACTTGACATCATAGATTGTTTGGTTGCTTTTAGAAAAAGATGGTACAGAAGAAAGGCTTATATATCTACAGAAGCAATATTTCATAGTGCATTTACATGCTATCTCCCAAGTATAAGGAAATTATACTAGAAAAAGTAAAGAGTAAAATACTTTTGAACTACACATGCTTATGTAAGGATGAATCATCAGAGCTTTATGAACTGGCATTCTAACTTTCTGATATGGTTACTTCTGTAAATTCTCTTTGGTAAGTTAGGAAAAAAGTAAAATGGTGTCCATGTTTATCATGTGTGACTAACTTTTATCTAAGATACGTTAACTTCTTATACCTGTAAACTATTTGTTAGCAACATGCACCATTAGTGCCTGAATATGTAATATGCATAGGGATTTAAGATTAATCGAGAAATGCAACAAATTAAAGAAAAAGTAGTGTAGAAAATTTGACCATTCTCTTGAAATTTCAAATTAGCATAACATATGCATGTTGATGTGAAGAGTTAAGAGTCAATATTGAAGCACTTACACAAACATTGGTTACAATATTGGTAATAATTTAAGAAAATAGAAGTATTTGAATATAACAACATATATCAATGTCATGCTTAAGTCGAACAACGATATATATCCAACTCTAGACACTTTTAATTAAAAGTGTCGGTGCTACATAGGTCAGCCATCGGCACACAATGTCTATATGCAGCCTTATGCTAGATTAGAGTTTCTAATCCATTTTTAGTTTCTGCCAAACACATATTTCACTTTCTATAACCTTATCCTTACCATAGCCCTGTCAAAAAGCTATATATAATTTGTCTGCTAGAACTAAAAATGCAAGGCCTCTCTCTAAAAACGCTGCTCCATTTGAAAATACAATAGTCAATGTGGAATGATGTAGATGCACATGGAAATGATTTGGTAATTCACTTTTCCAAAAACATGGGCGCACCATATCTTAACATACAATGTTTGTGGTCCTCCCAATTTCTTCAAATTAAGGTCATTCCAAATTAAGCAATATAAAAGTGATTATATCTAATCTAATATAGTTTCTATTGTGATGGTAAACCCAAACAGAAAGTGGCCATGTTAGTCACACATGTGCTGTAAGCACTATGAAGTACTGAATTCACAAATTTGATGAAGGGGTTTCTGATCTTTTACATATGCAACTATGGAACATAAAATTAGAATTTGTAATGTACTGCATATTAATTCATTTAGTTTGTAATTCTGGTTGATGTAAGAAAATGAACTTTTTTACTCTCTACTTTATCTAATATGTGAAAAAGTTAGAGATGTATAGCATCAGAAAGGCTTAATTCCAGGTCAGAAAGCTTTTATTAGCATTTGTAAATATAAACAAAATAAAGAGCCAACCAAACTATGTTTTGTCATAAGCACGTGGCATTGTCCAATTAAACCTATTATTATTTGTTTCCACTAAAGCTAATCAGCTGCTAATTATTTTCTGTATACAACTAAACATGCAATCTTCAACTTTTGAATTGCTTTTTTTCCTTTAGTCTTCATGATGATCCCTAGCTGACTCATCCTACAAAAAGTAACAGTCACATTGTTTCCTTTGGATCATATTATATACACATTTAGAATACAAGGATTCATCGACCAAAATTAGAACTCTTCAATACTTTTCAGTTTTCACAAGCTAGTAGTTGCATAACAAAGTACTCAAAGGCAAGAACAAGATAACAATTTGAAATGAATACCTCATTTCTTCATGAGCTACTTAATGGAATCTCTATCAGTTCAACTTATCCGGCTGGGAAGTCGTCAAAGAGATACTTGCCTGATTCTTCTGGCAAATACTGCAAGTCTATCACAAAATCAAAGAAGGGTAGGAGTAGGACACATCTACATTACTAAATCTGTTTTTTCATCAAATCCTTCTTTCAAATTTAAATTTATTGATCATGATATTTTTTATATTTTCAGGTAAATTAAATTCAGTTCTAACTAAGATGAACATGTTTGGAAGAAAAGCCGATGGTTTTGCACATGGTGTCCGAGAGCATGGTATGTAATCTTGAAAGACTTGATCTTCAAATTCCGTTTTGTCATTGCTTCCAAAACTACTAGGCTTAGACTCATTTCCAAAATATGTATAATGCCTAATTTGGCATGATTGGGAAATAGAATGAAGTTGTAACTGATGGCTTGAAACTGTTGTTATAACCTGCAGTGAAACTCGGGCCAAAGATAACGGATACAGTAAAAGGGAAATTGAGGTTGGGAGCAAGAATTCTTCAGGTTGGTGGAGTAGGGAAAGTGTTTATGCAACTTTTTAGTGTTAAAGATGGAGAGAAGCTGTTGAAAGCATCACAGTGTTACTTATCAACCACATCAGGTCCTATAGCTGGCCTCCTCTTCATTTCCACTCACAAAGTTGCTTTCTGCAGTGAGAAATCCATCAAAATCTCTTCTCCAAAAGGAGAATTGGTTAGAGTCCACTATAAGGTCTCTATCCCACATGAAAAGATTCAGGATGTCAACCAAAGTCAAAATGTAAAAAAACCTTCAGAAAAGTACATAGAAATAGTCACTGTGGATGGTTTCGACTTCTGGTTCATGGGTTTCTTTAATTACAAGAAAGCTTTGAGATATCTTCAGCAGGCCATCTCTCTAGCTCAGAGGGAAAAATTGTAGAAATAGAATTGCATTATTCTTCCTCTCCGCTTCCTCAATAATTCTTTGAAGTTGCAGATGTTCCGAAATTGTACAAACATGTTACATAATTAATTATTAAAAAAAGTCTAATTTTCTTGAATGTTTGGTTCCATGTGGTTGTTTGCTGAAGTGTAAAATTCAAAATTGTACATTTCTTTTAAAGTCTTCTGCAATGATACAATATCAGATGACAGAAACTGATTTGATTAGTATTCATTTAATGAAACATATCTTTATACATGTGACTTTATAGCGGGAAGACACCGTGACTTTGGATCATACATTACTTGTTTTTGTATCAGAAATGAAAAGAGCACAGTTATGTCAAGATCTATAAATATTGTATTATGATGTTCCAACTAGTATCAAGCTAGTCTCATTCACAGTCACAGGTACTTAAGATATGAATTTAAATTTGGGAAGATTATGTGAAGGACCTTACTGAAAAAGTTTCCTGCAGTCTTAAAAGTTTAGGGTAGATGATCATTCAAAAAATATCTAAACTGAAAACTCAAAGAAAAACAAAATTAAAATTTTATGTATACATCTAAATTGAATTTTGATTAATATAAGTACGATCAAGAAAACAAAAACATTAAAAGGTTGCATATCTTATGGATTTAGCAACCAAAGATTTAAATCAAAACTAAAACCTTCAACTTTCCGTTTAACTACCACCAGATTTGAATTTGACGGTCCAACTATTTTTTTATTAAGCCTTTTTAATTGATTTTTAAAATTTTAAAAAAATAAAATTCAAAGAAAGCCATAAAACCTAACATTTTTACTCCATCATGTTCAAAATAAAATATAAAAGTTTTTTTTATTTTGACTAAAAAATATAAAAGTTATTAAAAATTAGGAGAAAAAAAATGTGCTCATAAAAGGGTTAGTAACTTAGTACTCAATCTCATACATACGCGCCTCATTTCGTTCCTTTTAGGAATATGGCGGCGGCACCAGGTAGCAATGGCGGCGATGCCAAAAACGACGCCGCTTCGGAGGAAACCCTAACTTCGCATCTTCCGTTGGATATCGTGGAAGAAATACTCTGTCGTCTACCCGTAAAACACCTCCGTCAACTCTGCTGCGTCTCTAAGTCATGGAATTCTCTTATCTCTCGTGATTCCAAATTCGCCAAGAAACACCTTATCTTCTCAACCTCAACCTCCAACCGCCACCGCCACCACCTCGCACTAAGCTCTATGAACTCCTCACGTGAGTTACTTCTAACTCACTCTCCAATCTCCACCATTTTCACCTCCTCCGTCGTGTCAACCACACATGCAACGCAACTCAGGTTCCTTCTCAACAACAATGATGTATACTACAATTCTACAGGATTTTCAACTTGTGATGGAATTCTCTGTTTTGATATCAATAAATCTTTATCTCTTTTGTGTAATCCTTCCATTAGAAAATTCAAGTTACTCCCTCCTTTAAAAATTTCATGTGATCAAACCTTATATACCTTAGTTTATGATCGTTTTATCAATAATTATAAGATTTTTGCTCTTTCTTTCTTTAACAACAATAAAAAGCCACAAAATTTTGATGCTTTGGATAATTGGATTCAAGAATTACCAGATCATCACATTTTTCATAGACCACCGGAAGTAAACGTTCACATTTTGGGTACCGATTATTGGAGACGGATTCGAGATCATCACGTATTTCCTAGACCAGGAATAGTTATGAGTGACGGTGAAGGAATATTTGTGAGTGACACGGTTAATTGGTTGGCATATGATACTTATAGTTCTTCACAGTTCATTGTTTCTCTTGATTTAGAGAATGAGTCGTATCGAAAGCTTTTGCCGCCTCTTTGTCATTTGCAATCCAAAACTTCAGTTTCTTTGGGGGTGTTGAGGGATTGTTTGAGCTTGCTTACTCATAGTGACAACTTTGACAAGTTTTTTGGTGTTTGGATTATGAAAGAACATAGAAATGAAGAGTCTTGGATTAAATTGTTAAGTATTCCTCACGTGAGAATGAGAGATTGTGGTTTTTGTACCTATACCAAGGTATTATATATTTCGGAGGATAACCGAGTGTTGATGGAGTTTCTGAAGAACCCGTTGAGATTTAGTTTGGTTATCTATGATTCTGTAAATGATACTTTTAAGATTCCTGAAATTCAAAACAAATTTCATGGTCATGATCAGATGGTATCGATTGTCAACATTTATCTTGAGAGTTTGATATCACCATTTTTTCAACATTAGGATGCAGTTGTTATTCTATTTGACCTGAGGTAGAGACTCAACTGCAACCCGGTATATGTTAACTTTTGATCTTGTTATTTATTTTATGCTTGGTCTAGTTATCAGTGACTTCACACAATTTATTGTTTATCTATGACTATGGTGTTTGCAATATGCGGCTTGAGAAATTGTGATGTTATTTTCATTTATTTGTTGGTTATGATTGTTGGTCATGTAATTGTGTATTACGTTTTAAATAGTTCACAATCGTGCACCATAAATTATGAATTGATCAAATCAAATTTTGGCAGCATTGTTGTGGAATTGTTTGTGCATCCTTTCTCATAGTGACAACAAGTTTCTTGATGTCTAGATGATGAAGGAATACAAAAATAGACAATCTTGGACTAAATTGTTAAGTGTTCCTCTAATAGGATATCATGGTTTTCATACATGTGCCTTTCATACATGCGCCAATGTATTATATATTTCGGAGGATGACCAAGTGTTTATCTCGTTTCTGAAAAAGGAGAAATATAGTTTGGTTATCAATGATTCCTTAAATAATACTTTTAAGATTCCTTAAATTCAAAACATCAATGATTGGATGACATCAAAAATCTATGTTGAGAGTTTGATATCACCATTTTTTTAAGTGTTAGGACGTAGATGTTGTGCTATTTGATATGAACTAGAGATTTAACTGCAATCTATATTTTAATTTCTAATCTGCTTGTTTATTATATATGCTTGTTGTGTTTACTGGTGACTTCATGGGTCAGTGTCAATTATTAGTCTATGGAATATTCTGCTTAAGAAATTGCATGTTATTTTCATTTGTTTGTTAGTTGAAGTTGTCGATTTTGTCATCATGCATTACGTTTTATATAGTTAACAATCCTTCAAATATTCCATCGTAGATTATAAATTTAGCTTAATATATCAGTTTTTTTGTTCCCTTATTTCAATTTTCTCTGACTTTTGGTCCCCCGCGCTACTTTGGTGTAGGTAAGCAATTTTCTCAGTAACATTATTATCATGATTTTAGATCACAGCCTCATAAGCTCTGTAGCACCGACATTTCATAGTTGTGATTGAGAGTGATCATATGATAATATCTTGTTCTAGTAGTTAATTGTCTTCTAATGGTTTGTACCTTGCAGTTTTTATTAGTTGTCTTTTACATGTGATGTGTGACTAATTTTTCAAAAATGTGTTACCTTACCTAAAAATTGAAAGGTACATGTATTGAAGCACTTAGATTATGGATACAATAGTAGAAATAATTTAAGAAAATGAAAGTGATTGAATATGACTACATATATCAGTGTCATGCTTGTATTGAGCAACATTATGTCATTATATATCTGACTTTAGACACGCTTTCAATTTAAAATGTCGGTATTACATAGGTCAACCGTCAGCGCACAATGACAGCCATAGGCCAGATTGCAGTTTCCCATCCATTTCTAGTTTCTACCAAACACAATTTCATGTTCCAAAACCTTATCCTTACCATAGCCCTGTCAACAAGCTCACTTTGTGATATATACTTTGTCTACTAGAACTAGAAAACAGATGAACATCATAAAGAGATGATTGAATACATTAGCAAGAGATGATCCAATTCCCTAAAAAATTGTCCATTTGGAAAATACAATAGTCAATGTAGAATGATGTGGATGCATATGGAAATGGTTTGGTGATTCCTTTTTCCAAAATCTTTGACGCCATCTCTTAATAATATGCTATCCATATATCTTGATATCTCTTGGAACATTTACACACAGAATTTAGGGGTTGAAAAATCTCATATGAAATTTTCATTGCAGTGAAAATTAAGTTAATTGCAAACAGTGACACTGACAGCCAGATGGGAATGTCTAGTGCCCTATTACTATGTTATGAAATGTATTCAGGATATAATTAATTATACAAAGTCACCATATCTCTTTACTTTTTGTTACCTTATCAAAAGATAAGTTAAAGAAGGGTGACATTACAAAGTTAAAGCTGTGATGATGGCCATCCTCACATAATAAGATAAGCTAGTGCAATTCTTTTATAAGCATTACTGCTCAATTGTTGAAAAAGGTTACTAGGCTCTCAATAGCTTATTATGTTTATTATGTAAAAAGTTATATTTTCCACGTGGGGGTATGGGGATGATGTGGGAATGATTTGGCTATTTCCTTTTCCACAAAAAAAAAAAAAAAGTCCTGACTGTGTTGCATATTTATTTTTATTGATTCATTTAGTCTTTAATTATGGTTTATGTAAGCAAATGAACTTTTTCCCTCTCAACTTTATTTAATACTACAAGAACAAGTTATAGAGGTATAGCATCAGAAAGGCTTAATTCCAGCTCAGAAAGCTCTAATGACTCTCTTTTATTAGCATTTGTTAATATAAATAAATCAAAGAGCCAACCAAACTATGTTTTGTCATAAGCACGTGGCATTGTCCAATCAAACCAACCTATTATTATTTGTTTCCCTCCATTTCCTAAAACTAATCAGCAGTTTATCATTAAAAACTCTTTTATCTATCTATAGACAACTAAACATGCAATCTTCAACTTTTGAATAGCTTTTTTCCCTTAGTCTTCATGATGATCCCTAGCTGACTCATCCTGCAAAAGGTCAACAGTTACCTTGTTTTTTTATAAGCATATATATACCCCTTTAGAATACAAGGATTCATCAACCAAATTTACAAGAACTCTTCAATACTTATCACAAGCTAAACCTTTGCACAACAATATCCTCAAAGGCAATATAACAAACAGAAATATGAAGACCTCATTTCTTCATGAACTACTTAATGGAATTTCTATCTCCTCAACTTATCCAAATGGGAAGTCATCAAAGAGATTCTTACCTGATTCTTCTGGCATATACAGAAAATCCATCACAAAATCAAAGCAGGGTATGGACACATCACACATCATTAAAAAAACTGTGTTTAATGAATACTTCTTTTATATTTAATTTTATTGATCATGGTCATTTTTATATTTGCAGGTAAATTAAATCGGTTATGACTAAGATAACAAATACAGTAAAAGGGAAATTAAGGTTGGGAGCAAGAATTCTTCAGGTTGGTGGAGTAGAGAAAGTGTTTATGGAACTTTTTAGTGTTAAAGATGGGGAGAAGCTTTTGAAAGCATCACAGTGCTACTTATCAACCACATCAGGTCCTATAGCTGGCCTCCTCTTCATTTCCACTCACAAAGTTGCTTTCTACAGTGAGAGATCCATCAAAATTTCTTCCCCAAAAGGAGAATTGATTAGAGTCCACTATAAGGTCTCTATTCCACATGAAAAGATTCAGCATGTCAACCAAACTCAAAATGTGAAGAAACCTTCAGAAAAGTACATAGAAATGGCCACTGTGGATGGTTTTGACTTCTGGTTCATGGGTTTCTTTAATCATAAGAAAGCTTTAAGATATCTTCAGCAGGCTATCTCTCTAGCTCAGAATCAAATGGAAGAATCGTAGAAATAGAAGTGAAATTGTTCATCTTCTTTGCTTCATCAATTATTCTTTGATGTTGTAGATGTTCCAAAAGTGTACAAATATTTTACATCATTTTGTTAAATATTAAAAAACAAGTTGTTTCTTAAACTTTTGGTTCCATGATCTAACAGACAAAGTTGTTCCATGAAGTTTAAAACTCAATCTACACAAAATTAAACATGGGGAAATTTTCTATTAAAAGCTGCAAGGATGTGCAGTATCAGATAAAACAAACTAATATAAAATAATCACGGAGAGAGGAAGTTTAACATCATATACATTGACCAAAGTAAAGATAGATTAATGCATAAAAGAGAGAGGAAGTTTTCCCAAAGTTAACAAATCAAACACAATCTTATTCTAAAAAAACTAAGATGTTGAAGCTTTCAATAAAAAGGCCAAATAATACGATCCAATTCGAGTAGGGACTACAATTCAAACTTTAGAGAGAGAAGTTAAAACTAAAAGAGAAAAATTAGTTATATTTTTCACTGATTCAAATCATGAGGCAATATTATTGCCTCATGATTTGAATCAGTGAAAAATATAACTAATTCAAACTTTGCTAAATCATGAGGCAATATTATTGCCTCATGATTTGAATCATGATTTATCAGATTTGAATCATGAAGCATGAAGCATTATATTGCGGCAATAATATTATAAGCATTATATTATTGCCGCAATATAATGCTTATATAAACTAGTGCATACTTTGCTAAAAAAAAAAAATTATAAACATGGCTATATATGATTCATTAGTGCATAAAGACTTCTTGGTCAAACGAAAAAAAATTGTCAGGAGAATGCTCCTACCTCACAAAGTTATGGAGGTCATCTTATATCCGACAAGAATCACCGAAAGACCCTGGGAGAAATAGTTGGTTGAAAAATCTCTCATAAAGATCAATCGGTGGGATTATACTTTTGTGACATTACATGACTTGATAGAAGATATGGGTAAAGAAATTGTCCGACAATCACCGAAAGACCCTCGGAGAAATAGTTGGTTGAAAAATCTCTCATAAAGATCAATCGGTGGGATTATACTTTTGTGACATTACATGACTTGATAGAAGATATGGGTAAAGAAATTGTCCGACAAGAATCACCGACTAGTGAAAAATTCAAACTTTAGAGAGAGAAGTTAAAACTATATTGCGGCAATATAATGCTTATATAAACTAGTGCATACTTTGCTAAAAAAAAAATTATAAACATGGCTATATATGATTCATTTAATAAAAATATGGAGCTCTGGTGGTCTCATCTGTTACTTTTCCATTAACTGTGTTAAGTGTTAAATTATATAGATAAAGGGTAACTACTAAAATGTTAAGGTACTAATTTTTGTTAGCATTTCTGTTACTTCTGTATGTTATCAGCTATTTACTTGCAATCTGGCTCCAACATATAAGATGACCTCCATAACTTTGTGAGGTAGGAGCATTCTCCTGACAATTTTTTTTCGTTTGACCAAGAAGTCTTTATGTCCTTAAAGCCGCACGGTGTTTTAACCGAAAAAATTTCTTGCGCAATTCATGCTTTTCTATTTTTATGATCAGAAATTTCAGTTATGCCACAGATGATAGATAATCTACTAATCGAGAACATATGTTCCAACCTATAAAATAAAGGGAAAGATTACAACTCGTATTAATCTAGCTTCATTCGCATATCACAAAGGAAAGGTGTAAGCCTGTAATGTATGGATTCATGCGCAAAATCGTTGTATAGTTGACATACATCTTAATTTTAAGATAATACAGCTCCTTGAAGGTGGCTTCACAATTTCAAATTTAACCCTATAATGTATAAAATAACTCGGAAGAACCTAGTAAATATATTTTTTGAAATCCTTGATTTTTTTGTGAGCTAAATGGAGGATGATGTAAGATTGATTTGGCATTCAATTTCCCCAAACTAAAAAGTTTATCATATCTTACTTCCCCCACCACATGATATTCATAACCGACCTAAAATATAATTTGGTTCCTTAGCTAACAAGGTAATTGTATAGTTAGAAGAGAAGAAGTTGCTTTTCTACTTTATGATAATTTATTTGGAGATAATGGCTTTCACTAATGCTACTTGTATTTTTATTAGTACTCAAAGGGATCAAGATACTTTGTTCTTTTACATGGATCATCAACATCTATCTTTCTCCGAAGAAAATAGCATATGGATCTTCATTAGGCAGATTTTATAACAGCTTTGCTTGCTAAACTGAATAATCACCACCTAATAATACTGACTACAAATCTTACTATGAAATAGTATAAGTCATTTTCTTATCAATTAAGGATTTGATTTCTTATTTTTATTACAGCAGAAGTTTGAGGTTAGTCTGGCATCAGAAAGCTAACCTGCCAACTTATAAAGATGAATGACACACTAAACAATGTTTAAGAAAAAGTTTGTCTTAATCAGAAAGCTACCCTAACAACTACTATAATGCTGAATGACACACTAAACAAATTTTAAAAAAGGCATAAATTGTTAACAAATAATAAGGCAATGCTATTCCCTATGCTTTCCCTTCTAATTTTCTTTCTAAACTATTATAAGCTTTACATTTTTATTTTAACAATCAATTGTTTGATGTAATGTTCTTCTAGCCTTATATTCGAAGATGACAAGGACCTTTTATGAAATGTCTTTAGGCACTTTTAAGTATTTTATTTAAGGAAATAGAGAGGGGGGGGGGGGGGGAGGGGGGACAGAGAGAAATCAATAAAGGTCCAAATAATATTTTTCCTTCCACAAAACAAAAGCAAATTATGGTATTTTTCTTCGATGAAGTGTGGCTATTTTATTTATATTAATAAATTCGAATGCTTTTAGTTTTTATCTGATAGGACAAAATTATGGACAACATAGACAGACACTTTTATTAAAAAAAATATATTGCACACAAAATAGTTAAACATATAATTGTTCCTCGTATATTTTGAGGACACTGATTTTCCCCTCATTATTATTATTGATATTACAAAATCATTCACTTCCATAAAAGCATATCTATAGCTTTTTCAACTGCTAAAAAACCATTTGGGAGAGGGAGAAAAAATATGAGGTGGGAGAAGAGTAGAAATGCAATGTATAGATTTGCAATGTGCACAAATCATTGGACAATTGTACAAGGAAAATCATTAAGTTGATCGGTCGCATGGGTCACCATTCCGTTAGCTATGTCAACGAAAAACTAACAAACAATGAAGGCGATGAACCGAAATTAGAAGGTCTAAACAAACAGGAACTCAGAATAAAGAAAAACAAGCATGGGACTAAAAGTATATTTACACGACGAACGTATTTGAACCTATCTTTAATCATCATCATACAAATATCACAAAGTGCAGTTCAAATGCTTAACAATTGAATCAAACGTTTTACTAAAATGGAACGAGAAATCTATTGCACACTGTTTTGAGAGGAGGAAACAGTGTAATTGATGATGTCTTTGACTCCTTACGAAGCATGGTTTATCCCTTGAACATATGGACTTTAGTTGAATAAATATATAAAATCTCAGACCAGGCCAGGCACTTCCTAAATCATCTCATTTCTGCAAATTTACTCCTGACAATTGAAGTTAATTGCTACTGTGAGAACTAAGTTATTAGTCTATCAAAATAAATGCAACTTTCATTATTTTCACTTTTCTGAAAACTCACAGCCTACAATTCTCCAATCAGTTTTTAAAGAACTGGAATGCAATCCAGGTGGAAATTCCCTTTACAACTCGATAAAACATGAACTGATTTTGGCAAAAGCTGATAAGTGGAGTCTAGGGGTGGGCCGTAAATATTGGTACTTTAATATAAAGTTTAGGTTATATATTCAATGTCTGTCGCTGCTGATAATTATAATAACCTGAACACATTTAACCAGTGTAGGGAAAGAGTAGATCAACCCCTAACTTGCCACACTATCTGCCATAGATTGATACAGAAGAGTGTGTTAAAAATGGGGAAAGGATCAATTGTTGGCTTCTGATACACCAATGAAGCCTAAAATTATGACTCTGGTGAAAATTAATCTGGCATGTATGATATGATAGCCTCGGCTTATTACACATTATAACAGATTAACAGAATAGGAGATAAGTTGTACCTTATGTGTCATGGTTACAAAATATGACAATATAAATAACCAACAAAATGCAGAGTAGAACCAGTCCCAAATGTCTGTCCCTTTCCAAAATGCAAAAACATTATCTCGGATGTTTAATCAGAGCTGTGCTCATCAGTAAGGATTCTAATTAGAAAAGAGAATCATTAAAAAAAATTCCATACCAAATTCAAACTGTGCTCTCTCATCTTAACGCCTTAATTGACACCAAGCCCGCATTAATATTCTAAAACAAAATGATACAATTTGTTCTCACAATTTCACCAGGTAATGTTCCGGTTCCTTATCACTTATTCCTTTGGCAAACGGCAGCATTGTGTTGTTCTTTCTCTTTCATGCCACTCAAGCATACCACAGAATATTTTAGAATTATGAAGACTTGTTGTGAATCGGCCTTAGACGTCCTTAAGCCAAAGGTCGTGTCAGGAGCCAGCCCAAAATCGGCCTCAAGCTCATTAGAAGCCAAAATGGAGCTCCCACTGAACAACATAAAAAAGAAAAGCAAACGGAAGGGCTGCTGTTATGCAGTTACAAGTTTTTAGCTGTCACCCCAAGACCTAACACAAATGGTTACTCTGCTATTGCAATGACTCGGAGTCCTAACATATAGAATGCTTCACCTCTTCCAATGGTATGTATTCATTCAAAACCTCTCACCTCTTTCATGCATACACTGACTTGAGCCTTCGGGTGCCTGCCTGCAATTACACCACCATTACTAGCCCCTACTGTTGCCACCGTGTATCTTCATTCACCCATACTATCTTCCTCTCAAACAATACTGGCGTCTCTTCTTCCAGAGATCACTACTCTGGAGGTTTATACATGAACGAGATTCTAATTCTAGCTTCTTATAGCAGTGGCCATTATGAAATCAAATGCTTACAGAACACACAATCCAGTCTAATGACTCCATACTTAATTGGACAGTATCAACTGAATTTCAGCTTGAAACACAAGTGCAAATCTTTGGGGCTCAATTTTTTGCATATACCATAATGATAAACAATTTTTGGCCTCTTTATGCCGCTCCCATAATGATAAACAAAAATATTGGCATCCAACTGACGCACAAACTAAACAATATTCCATCTCCTAACAGCTGTAATTTAGAAAGAAATTAAAATTCAGGAGGCTATCATAGCATCTTTCCCTCGTCTAATTTCTAAACAATATTCCATCTCCTACGGAATCAACATGATCATTCTTCTCAAGGAAAAATGAAAATTGGACCGCAAAGAACAATGACACTATACAACGAAAGCAAATCCAGCAATCAAAAGACAAAATGTGCACAACATAGGAAGTGCTCTAACATGATGAAAAACAGAAAATTCAATATAATGTGATCACATCACATTGATCCAAATGCTATATACAAGTATCTCAGCATCTGTGAGCCAAGAAGCCAACTAGTCAAAGCCTCAAATAAACAACATTGATTGAGCAAGCTTTGATGAAATTACACTAATAACAAAAATTAAAAAGGAAGTCCACAAAAGGAAAAAAAAAAAAAGATTGAAAGCATGAAATATATTACAATGATTACACAGATATCAGCAGAAGAGAACATACTCAAACAGTAGAAGCTCCGCCGCTGCCGCCGCCACCACGGCCCGAACCCGAAGCTCTCTCTTCTTCATACTCCTTATCATCAGTTGGAAGTTCAAACCTGCAAACAGGACAAGAATTTCTACAACTCAACCATGGAACAATGCAATCACCATGATACTCATGCCCACACGGCAATCTCTTTGCCATATCTCCAACACCGAGCATATCCTTACATACAGCACAAGCAACCACCTCACTCTCCGACTCAATCTTCACCGTCGGCAATGCTTCCACCGCTGATTTTGAAGCCGGCGGAGCTCCTCTCCTTCCACTTCCATCACTCTCCGCCAGCGTCTGCAGCAACGCCTCATACTCCGCCGCATCAACATAATCCTCTGGATTGCCGACATACCGGTCTGATTCAGGCATCTGAAGACGAAGCTCAATTGAATTATCTTCCAGTCCCATTAGAATCTCCGCCCAATCCAAGATCCGGTTCTGCATGCTTCGGGTCCGGGTCGCTAAATCCCTAATTCGATGACGCAACAGATCGCGTCTCCTTCGTCTCATATCTTCATCGTCCCCATGCGGATCCTCGTTTCCGGATCGATCTTCCTGTTCCTCAACGGTACCTTCGGTATCTTCACCGTCGTTATGAAACTCATCATCATCGTTATCTTCGTCGTTGTGGTCCCAACCACCGAGTTCGATCCTAAGGAAATCATTCTCCGGTGAACGACTTGGAGGAGGTGGAGGAGACGCGTCGTCTTCACGCGACGATTGAGCGATTAGGCGAAGAACCTGAAGAAATTGAGAACCAAAGTATGGATCATCGGAGGAAGAGGAAGGTGAACGAGAACGAGAAGGTGTGGTGATGGATTCGACGAAACCGTTTTTGCAATCGCCGCAGATTAGGTCGGGGAGATTTGCGACCGTTTCAACGGAGACGCGTTTGTCGCAGTGGTAGCACCAGTATGGAGGAGGGGTTTCGGTTGCGGGTGGTGGTGGTGGTTGAGACGGTGCTTCCGACATGATACGGCGGAGAAAGTGGTGGCTGATTTGTCGTTTCGATCGATTTGTTATGTGAGATAGAAGAACAATGCTAGCATTGGTAGTGGTCCTTGAAATTAATAATATTATCGATTTTAATTTTTTTGGATAAAATAATATTATGGAATTAGAAATTGACAATGAGTCTTTCTTATTTAAAATCATTATTTTAGTGGGTCTTATTTTAACGGTTCATTTTCAAGGATAAAATCAATCAATCAATCAATAAATAGAAAAATACTGTTTACTTTAGGACAATCTATTTTTTCTAATCCCCACTTCTCTTTGATTGATTTTTTCCACCATATTATGTGCTTTTACTTTCTTGCAAGCTACATGTTGTAATTATATAACATCAAATTCTTCAATGATTTTTGCAAAATTATGTTGAAATTTAATTTATTTTTTTTTTTTTTGAACAGCAAATATGTTGAAATTTGTTCCTAACTTTAATTCAAAAATATAATTAAATTGTTTGAATATCCTTAATTTGCCCTTGTGCGGTGTTTATTCCTGCTAAGGTCTCATTAGTAGTGGTGGTTTTGCATATTTTTGTGTAGGGGTTGCTCTGTTTTTTTTCTTTCTTACTCTAGCCATGGTTGCATTTAGTTGGCTTGGTGTTTTTTAATTCCCTAGCCTCTGTTTGCTGAGCCTGCATAATTTGTTGTGTATCTTGTATCAGTCAATGTCTATGACTCCTTGTATTTTTTCCTATACCTTAGCATCCCTTATGCTTGGGTTTATTAATATATTTACTTTTGCCTTTCCAAAAAAAAAAAATCCATTCTCATGCCAAATTGAACAGAGACATGGACATTTTAATTAAATTAGAAGATGTTTGAACTTTGAACAATCTCATCCAAACGCTATTGGATTTCAATACCGTCCAAACGCTATCGGCATGGTTTCTTTTGAACCCTGTAACAAATTGACTTTTACATCATCGAAGAGATATCCACATTTTTCCCTAATTCCTTAAAATCACATAAAAATCAAACCATTTTAGGTGATTGATAATTGTCATACAAAGGTATGATACCAAATAGAGTACAACACAATTGTGCTTATAGAATTTACAACCCATCAAATCAACAAACTATGATACAATACATCCAACACCAATCAGAGTAGTGCAGTGATATACATGATACATGGTGGGTGATGGACATGAGAACTAACATCACCAGAACTGACAAATTCTCCTCAAATTTCTAAAGGTACAGTACACCTTATCAATAAAGTTCAAATTGCAGATCTTTTGATAGAATTAATCTTGAAGAATAATTAAAGTATCAAAGAAGAACAGCAGGCTCATTGATGCTACCATTAAAATTAATCTTACAAAAGTCAGGAAAATGGAAACCAGCCTCATCAAGGCCAGCCTTTGTAATATGTGGGCATGACCTCACATCCAAGTACTCCAGGTAACTGCATTTACCCAGAAGAATGCCTATACCAACCACTGTGATCTTTGGACAATTACTAACTTTCAAAATCTTCAAACTCAAACCAGGCTCCTCATTGCTTATAAGATGAAAAGTAGTATCTGTCACCTCTCCACAGCAACCGATGTCCAGCGCCTCAAGGTTTCTGCATTGACTTAAAATACAGCTCAATGAAGAGTCGGAAATGTTCAGACACCAATCCATCCTCAAGTTTTTAAGGTTATTTCTACAAGCAGTAGCCAGCAACTTCATTGCATCGTCGGACACATCCCGGCATCCACCAATGATCAAAGTCTCTAGATTATCACAGAATTTAGCCAATGATAATATGGCTTCATCCCCAACTTTGTAGCAATCTAACAATTTCAATGTCTTGAGAGAAGAAGAACAAGCCTTACAAATACTAGAAACCCCAACATCACTGACATTACTGCATTTATTGATGTCTAAAAACTTGATGCTCTGGCAACCACTTGCAAGGGTTATCAGTCCATTGTCAGTGATACTTGTGCATCCTTGCATTACCAACTCTTCTAAATTACGACAGTTTTTGGACAGAGCTTCTAGTATACTATCCGTAACAAATCTGCACCCGGTAAGATGCAATATCCGCAAGTCACAACAGCCTTTGGCAACAGCAGATAATCCCTTATCAGTCAGCTTTCTGCAGTAAGACACATCCAAGGACTGTAATAAGGAAAGACCCTCACCAATAGCTTTCATTCCAACATCCGTAATTCCTGTATATTATTATTAACACACAACAAAACATCTCGTTGATCTCAATTTGAATTTGAACTCTCCAAATTAAATAATTCATGCAATAATAAGAGAAATCATAAAATGGCGGGAAATTCTCGATCATCACTAGTCACTACTCATCACTCATATTAGATATTAGATAACATGACAGTTAAACAACATGATACTTCACATAAATTTGACAACATTCTTCGTTTTAGTCCTCCTCTCTGTGCATTTACAAATGCAAACCAAGACTTCTACAGGGTGTGCAAAACATAAGCTCAAAGGGGAAATATATCCCAAAACACCAATTAATTTGGGAGAACCCCTTGGATTTTAAACTTGAGTTCTTAGGTGACACTCCCCAGTCCCCACCATATGTGCGAGCATAAGCACAAAGGGAAAATCTATCCCAAAAACTATTTCATTAGGTGGGAAAACCCCTTGGCTTATAAGCCTCATTTCTTAGGGGACACTCCCTAATGTAGTGGGACTCATAACAATGCACCACCTTTTGAGAGCTGACGTCCTCGGCAATTGTCATGCCACCCATGACATTTCACAAAACTTTCTCATTGATCAGGATTCAGGACCCTCCACCATTCATAAATTACCCCCTTTGGATAACCCTTTCTAAAAATTAAGACTCTTTCAATGAAAACACCAAAGTAATTAGAATAACCCAAATTATGAATACATTCCAAATTACTAGTCCATTATGTAGTGAAATTCAAAGGCCAATCAGAAACAATAAGATTTTAAATCTAATTCTAAATCCACAGTTATCAACAAACAATTACAAAATAAAATCCACAATGAATCAGACAATGAGAGTTGAGAAAAGTGAACCTTTACAATTATGCAAATTGAGGATCCTCAAGCAAGTGAAGCCATTAGCAATAACAGCAAGATCAGAATCAGTAACACCAGGATAGAAAGAACGAGAAATGGACTGAGCAAGGTCCAATTCAAGCAAACGTGTGAACCTATCAGCCATTTTACGAAGCATATGAGGACCAGCACGTGCGGCGAGCTTCTTCCTTTCGGTGCTCTGTAAACGAAGCCATCGTTTGCATACCAAACCGAAGGTTTCCTTGTCTTTGTCGGTTTCCACCCTCGACAGAATGGAACGGAGCTCGTCGTCCGTCAACGCGTCGTTTATGCATACGGCATGTTGTTGTTCCTGTGTTGAATTGGAAGACATAATGATGCACAGTAAACCCTAACCCCAACGAATTGGGGGTAAATAGGAATTAGTAGTACTACTGGCACGCACAACCAACCAACGACACAGTTTTAGTTTGATTGAGTTCAGAGATGATGATGATGATGATGATGATGATGATGACATGACATAATGAATGCATGATTCATTGTCTTTGTATAGACCGGCCAAGCGTAAAGTGTCCGCATGTGAATTTACAAAAGTAACTGCTCTTTACCCCAAAAAAAATCAAAATTAGTATTTTTTTATTTTTTTTGACGGAGTAATTTCTACTATTTTTATAGAGTAAAAAAATGAATTTTTTATTATTATAATTTAATCAAACCATTTTAGTTTTTGGAAGTATAATTCAATAGCATATTTGTTCATCGTTCTTGAATATATCAAAATTGTAATTATATTTTTAGTATCTCTTTTGTTAATAATTGTATTGACGAATGAAAAACACATTTAAAGATTAAATTGACTATCTAAAAATAAATTTGGGGATCAAAATAACTAATAATAAAAACACATGCCCAAATATTAAGGGGCAAAACGTGGAATTTACCATGTGCATCAGGTCCAAACAAATATAAAGTCTCAATTCAATGCTACGGAGTGGTCCACTATGGACAAGTGATCTACTCAATACTAATTTTACAAAATTTGCTCGTAGATTAAAAGTTTATATCATATAGATCATTCATAAAAAAATTTAGAAAAATTGAAAATGTGTGGCCCTGTTATAAATGGCTGGTTGCACTGGCATTTGGCCGGCCCTGAGCTCAAGTTGTAATGTCTTTCAATAGCTACTCAACTTCGACATTGATAAAAGAAAATTGTAACTGTTTCATTCATCATTCAACAATGTCTCAACAGCTTTCCAAAACACAACACCTGTATAAACAAACATCTTAGATCAATATCAAATATACACTATTTATCATTTGTTTGCTCCCACTCTTTGTTGCTTCAATGACTTGAGCGATAAAATATTTATAAGTACTCCAACTCACATCTCGACAATTGTTATTCAACGTCCGTAGTATTATGATCACCCCTAATTAGTAACAATGTCAAGACATTTAATGTAAGCATTTCTATTACAGTATAATGTTAAAGGTACACTTAACCTGATCAAAAAAGTATTTGATAAGCATAGGTTGAGCGTAAAAAGACATTCTTAAAATATAGGTCTGGATTTTCTCAGGTATAGTTTTCACTATAAGAAATTTAGTCTACATTCCCGTCACTTATTTAAAAAATACCGTGGTAACTAAATGTAAATCTAAAATTTCAAAAAAAAAGAAGAAAATGCATGAGAGAAGATACATTCTCCCTTAAATTATACTATGTATTTGATATTTGATGATTTGTATTGACAATTGAGATGCTCACACGTCAATTTATGATGTTCCATTTACCTTTTAAGTAACTAACGATAGTTTAGTCTATAAACCAACCAATGGGACCAACCTATGAGTTGGTTGAGTGAAGAACATCTCATGAACGGAATTTGGAATCTTATTTGATGCGGTCAACCATGCAATTTTTCTTTTGTTAAAATGAGTGCCAATAACCAACATAGTGTGACAAGTGGTAGATACTTGGGTTTTTAACCATTTGGTTTTGGGTTTGATTCCCGACCGGTGTGTATGGAGAAGCATTTGTTGTGAGAGGTCAACCCCTTAAATGGATCTCAATTATCTCGAGAGGATTAGTCTCTGCAGTTGCGCACGGAGAATACCTTTGGTTTACCCAAAGAAAAATGAGGGCCAAGACCCAATTAAATTAGCTATTTCTTCTATTCGCTCCATGTCCTGTCCCTATAATAAATTTTTTAAAAAAATACTAACTAGTGTTCTTAGACATTAGTTTAGAAAACGGAATGTAATAAAATTTTCTTAGAATTTGTTTAGTCAATCGTTTTAAAACATGAAGAAAAAAAAATGATACTTTCAATGCAAAACTCCACTTTTACTCTAACAACTATACTACATCTACATTTTAAGAATCAACTTAAAGAAGCTAGTTTTAGAATGGTCATGCTAAATAGTGCCCCCGGGGCAATGGTTAAGCATACCAAAAAATAAAATAAAATAAAAATTTAATATTGAGAAAACAACTTTTTACATTTTCAATTTGTTGAATGCACACATTTCGAGACAAATTTTCTATTTTAATATGCTTAACCATTGCCCCGGGGGCACTGTTTAACATTTTACTTTTTTTTTTTTTTGACAAATTAAAAGAAGCTAGTTATTAAGACTATATAACTTAATTCTGTTATGAAGTAAAAGAAAAGAAAAGAAGAGAACAATTCTGTTATCTATTTAGTACTATGTAACCACTTTTCTGCTCATCTTATTTTACATTTTGTAGCTCACAATTACCTTCAGGTACTTGAACTGAACATCATCCTTACTTATCAGAATATACAAAAGATTTCAATAATCAAATTATTTGCCATCAACTAACAAAACAATACACCACTGTACTTTTTCAATGCAATATGAAAGAAACATCTAAAAAAAAATTGCAATGTCTTTCATTTGCAGTATCAATGTATCAATGAATTGATGATAAGCTGTCAGTGAAAGGTATGTAATCCCTTAAAGGGATTGACTTTTGAAAGTCCTAACCGCCATCAATTAATGGAATGGCTTCTCTCAAAAATCAAAAAGAATAAGCTATATGCTGTATGAGTGAACCAAGCAATGAATTAGTGAGATTCACATTGGTCAATAACACACTCCTCTAAAAACTGACTAAGCTGAGAAGTATACAATTTCGGGTCATTTCTAAAGTGGTCAACATGGGGCGACGAGACAAAATTGCATGCCCTCACATCATGTCCAGCCTTACGCTGTGCATCGACAAACGATTCCACTGAATCAGCCGGAATGACTCTGTCTGCAGAACTATACATGTATAACTGTGGACACCCTGGTTGCTTTGTAGATAACATGCTCAAAACATCAGAGAGCCTCCTGCATTTGAACAAGATTATTATTAGTTAGGACCAAAGCTATTCATATGATAAATTTCTACATAATGGTTTCTTCTTCTTTTATAATAAAGCCAATAAGCCAAGAATATATGTAACCCGTATTGGGTTTTATCGACTAAATTTATTGATGATTGGTCATAATTTGCTTAACCATTCAAGGGTTGTGACAGCTTATTATCAGGTTAATATTATCAATAATGGTTTAATAATATCCACATACTATAGTTATGTATATGGTTGAAGAAACAAAGACAAGTAAGGGTTGGGACGAAATATCGTCTATTCTTAACACAGCAATCAAGTAGGAGAAGAAGAATGATTTATGAATCATTACCTATTCACTGAAGGGAGATGCAGAACGACTTCAAAAAATTTCTTTAGTACTAAAAGCAAAGCTGCTTCTGTTGCCTTAGGTTTGAGTACTAAATCTTCATTGCTGCCAATTGATACTTTAATGCCAGACTCATCAGAGGATACACGTCCCTTTGTAGCTACGCTATTCTTCTTGAGAAATGCTGCTGAGAAACCTGAGGCCCAGACCTGAGTACATAATCAAATGATTAACATCATAATCTAGCATAAAAAAATAACATTTTAATAAAACCAGGTCGAGAAAAGAATAATAGAGATCGTGTATTAGTTCAGTCCAAGTTTAATCAAAACACAAAACATATAAAAAGAAACTCCGGGTTTCAAAATTTACTAAATTTTGCACAACTTCTTCTTTTTAACTTTAGATGTCAAGGTCTTGATTCATCACAGTATCATAAATTTATAAGCCAACAACGAATATTTATTTGATCGTTTTGATGATGAGGATAAATAGGACACAATGAACCAGTGACAGACCGAACAGACAGGTAGAACGAACAATAATTTGAAAAGAAAAAAAAATTGAATGTAATCATATGTCGGTTGGTGTCAGGCATTAGACACGCCTTCAGTGTTAAGTGTCGATGTTACATAGATAGGACAACGAAATTCAAAAAGCAAGCTAGCATTAACATTATGAAAACAACAGACTAGAGAATAACATAAACAGCATAGAACACCATAAACACAGCAAATGGCTGTGTTCACTGAGTCTTAAAATTTCTAAGCCTTTACCTCTGCATCAGCGTTTGCAACAGGTGCAGAATCTACAATGCAGCCCCTAATCCTTTCCATCAAAGACGAGTCTTGCTTTTGAAAACGCTCCAACATAACTCCATACCTGAAACGATGTAAACCAAAACACTCAAGTAACCGAAAAACAACATTAACAAGGGAAGAACAACAACAAATTTCATACTTTTGCATAACAAAATTCACTCACGTTAACCATCCGGTGTTACTGAAAGTATGAAAGACGAGATTCTTTTCGTTCTCCTCTTCTAACCAATCAGCCAAGTGGTCCACAAGCATGTGAACATTTTGTTCCGCTTTTCCTCCCGGCTGATAACTCAATACATCAGCCATTGGAAAAGTAAAGGTAATGACATGATATCCCTTGGAAGTGTACCATTCAGCATACTTCTTTAGATGTTTCTGCTTTGCACCTAACCATCCAAGCAAAACCACCACCGTCTTCGATTTCACAGATGAACCACCAAAAGCATTGGGTTCAGGCAAATGCCATTTATACATGAACTCAGAAGTTGAATTAGAGCCACCATTGTAACAAGTGGACGACGACAACCTTGAAAACCTAGTTAATTCAGCAGACTGGTACAAATCCTTAACAAGTGGCGAAGAAGCAACCGAAGAATAGTGCAAATTTGACCCCAAAGCCGGCACCCGGAAATTCACATTAGGAACCGGAACCCGAATTTTGCTCACAAAATAAAGGTTAGCAAGTTTTGAATCAGAAATTTGAGAAACCACTGATGAATAAGATTCATGCAAAGACTCAGAAGCTGAAGAATGGTCAAAATTGGAGGTAGAACAATCACGGGATGATCCAATGAATGGAAATTTCTCAGTAGAAAAAGAAGCGGCGGCAACAGCAGCAGCAGCCACAAGGGGTCTCTGAATTGCTCCAGAAAACGAACTCATTGCAGAAATTTTTATCAAAACCAAAAACCGCGTCTTTATCTACACACAACGAAATTAACAAGACCCAGAATGAAAATCACGTTCCAAAACAAAAATCAAATGAAAAGTTCAATGCTTTAAGGCAAACAAAAAAGACCCAGTAATGAAAAAATTGGAGGGTTGGTGAGTATAGTATCAAATTGCAAATCCAATAAATAAGGAGAAAAGGGTTAAAAAAAACGTAAAGAGAACGCGAAGCAAAGAATAATGAAGATAAAAAAAAAAAGGATATTCTGTTATTCGGAAGAGATTATTCTGTTGATTTGGTACCTTGTTGGTTTTGGAATGTGAATATTTGAAATTGAAAATCTGATATGTATGTATGTATCTTGGAAGAAACAACTGGGGGCTGTCAGCGTCAACGACAACGTCGTTTTGACAAGACAGCCCTCTTGGAACGGAAAAGCGTGTGAACCAACAATCGAATGAAGCCACCCAGAAACAAAAAAAAAAATTGTTCTTTCCTTTTTTATGGTTTGGAACAAAAGGGAAAGAATCGGTGTTTTCCAAATTGAAGCCTTTTTCTGTATTTGCAAAGGAGGGTAATTGGAGATTTTTTTTAGCGTAAAAAAAGCGAGAATTTATGGTATGTTTGGTTGCGGAGAGAAAGTGACAAGAGAGAAATAGGTGAGAGAGAATATAAGAAGAGAGAAATAAGTGAGAAATAGAATAGATTTGATAGATTGTTTGGTAGAAGAGAAAGAGAAGAGAAATAGAGAAGAGAGAAGTGTTGATTACATTTAAAAGGACCAAAATACCCTTTGAATAAAAAATCTCACATAAATTATTTAATTAATTAAACAACTTTATTAAATTTCACTGATTAATAATTATATTTTATTGCTATTTTCGGTTTAAAGTTTATTGTCTTTCCTTACCTTTTTGAAAAAATAAAAAGAATACCCATCAATTTGCTTCACCTACCAAGCACAGCAAGGGGAGTGGTTATGGTGCATAAGCTTTTTCCTTATACACCGTGCATAAATAATGAAAATTGCTTAATACACCCCCAGATTACTTAGCGCACCCCCCAGTTTGCTTAGTGCACCCTCCCAGATTTCTAGCGCACCCCCCAAATTTCTAGTGTATCCCCCTAAAATTATGGAGGGTGCGCTAAACAATCTGGGGGGTACACTAGAAATATGGGGGGTGCACTAAGCAATTTTGGATATTTATGCACGGTGCATAAACATGGCTTATGCACCATAATTTGTGCCCATAGCAAGTATCATCCCCAACCCCAAAACTCCACAAGCAACACAACAATGGTGTTACTGTTACCATATCAAAAACTTTTTTATCAATCCATCTAGTAATAGATCGATTAACAATCACATATCATATTCTTTACTTATTCAAACTCCATTTAGTTAATTACTTAATAACAAAAACTAAAATCAAGTATTCAATTTGGTTACCCTGTTTCTTTGGCGTTGATCTTCTTCTTTTTTATTGATATTTTTACTTTCACCTTCTACAGAGATGGATGCAAGGTAAATTATTTATTTTTTGTTAAAAAATTTCACGTATTAAGTATCATAAACAAGGGCAAAAATGGGAAAAATAAAATAAAGAAACTTTCTATTCAGTTTCTTCGCTGTTGAGGGAAGAAGAAAAAAGGTGTGGGTCCCGCGCCCATTTAGTCTTTCTCTTCTATTTCTGTCCTGTTCCAAACAGGAGAAATTCAGTATTTCTCCTCTTACTCTCTCGTCCCTCTTTCTCTCTTTTACATTTCTCTCAAAACAAATAGATCCTTAGTGATGATAAATAATGATAATATTTGGAATTTGTTTTTTTGATTTGATTTTTGTTGTGATAATAAAGATAATGGACGAATTGGTTTGAGCCACGTTTGAATTGAACTGTCCAACGTGACAAAAATTAAGTCTGCTATTGGTGGGGTCTACAAAGCAGTGTGCGGTTCCGATAAAATTGGGGAGAGCAAACAAACTCAAAGCCCATACTTTTACAATTTTTTACCGAATATTCGTTAATTCAATTTCGATTTATTCTCCGATACCATGAAATTTTCAGATACCAATTTCGATTTAATTTGATAAAGTACGTCTTTACAAATACAAATTTAACATTATTAAAAACTGAACAGCATAGGAGTTGGGGTGTCAATGCGTTGAGTTATAAAACACAGACACTTTTTAGATTAGGCTTATTCATTCATGTCAGATATGGTCGGTTCGGACACTAACATGACACTAACACTTATAATTATATTAAATTATGTCATTTTCTTAAATTATTATCAATGTTGATGTGTCAGTGCGTTGTATCTGTGTATGTGTCTGTGCTTCATAGATGTTGAGCTTCGGTGGGATCACATGAGTGATTAAGATGCTCATTATGGAAGTCGGAGTGAAGAATGGAGTCTTTGCAAAAAAAATTGAGGCTTTTGGAGTTACAGTGAGATGTTCGTATTTGATACACACATATTTGTGAGGTTAACATGTGTGTTGATACACTTGCTCGTGTCACATGTTTGTTAGGTTTCAATGTGGCTATGCATGAGTCTTGTCTAACTCAATTTGTCTTGTTGTAAATTGTAACAGTTGATGCAATTGAAACTAGTGACTAGTGTTCCCAAGCTAGTTAATTTGTAATTCTTTCATTGGGTTTAGCCTCTCCTTTTCATAAAAAAATAAATAAATGAAAAAGAAAAATTTGCAAACACACTCACAACATCAACTTGAAGAGGTCTTTAGTTCAAATTTTGTCCTAAAAATACATAAGTATTAAATCTCTCGAAAAAGAATTTCAACGCATTTTATGGTGCTATCTGATTTTAGAAATTATTAGCCTTTGCAATTACACTCTTGTAAAAAGAAGAGAAAAAAAAAACTTTACAATTATACACAGGATATTCATTCATAAGAAAAATGAAAAATATAAATAAACTCAAATTTCAACATGACTTAAAAAGATGGAGACTAAAAGTGACGACGGTTTAACGATGATTATTATATACTAATATTTTAATAAAGGAAAGGTTAACGAGTGTCCTTTCTTTAAGATTTTAAATAGTAGATTTTTATAAAAATATGTAGAGTCAATGAATTGAAAATTGAAATGTTTAAACTTTTTGAATAAATGATTTTGTTAAATAAAATTTATAAAGACTCTTAGTAAATAACTTACATTGGATGACATTGTCAAGAAAATTAAATCAGATGATATCTATTACTATATATAAAAATGATACAAATTTTTTGGAGGACTTTTTCATTATACATATTTTACCCTTAAAAAAACTACAAAAAAAAAAAACTAAATATTTGTATATGTTGAAAAAATAACTTCCACATAAAAATAGATTTTCAGTTTTTTTTAGTAAATAATTTTTTTTTTCTCTTAATAACTAAACACAACTTCCACATAAAAGTATGTTTTCAGTTTTTTTATAGTAAAACAAAAATAATATTTTTTTTCTTCTTAATAACTAACCACAACAAAAAAGGATGTTAAATATTTATCAATTAACCAAGTCCAATAAAAAAGGAGATTAAATAATTATTTATATTTGCACAATAGAGAATTTCGATCACAGCAAATAAAAAAAAAAGAATATCGATCACACAAATTGCCCGTTTGACGGCTAGTATTCATAAAATAAATAAATAAATCAGATGATGTTTGCCCTAGAATTAATCTAATCTACCTACAATTAAACAGTTCAAACGTTTTTTTCCCACTCGTTCGTAGTATATTGCCTAGGTTGCCATGTTTGACATGAGGAAAAATAACCAAAAAGATAGTATCAGTCAAACGCGTTCGAGTCAATAGGTACCTCCAACAACTCTATTTCCTCATTTTACATAAGTTTATTCATATATCTCGACCATTACTAAATTGAATTTAATAATGATAAAAAATAATTTTGTTTGTAGACAAAACAACTGTTGAGGAAATTGTCAAAGCAATTGTCGTTTAGAAGGCATAAAAGGAGACAAAACAACTGTTAGTTAATTTAAATTTTCTACAATAATGAGAGATTATTTTGATAATTTTTACCATAATAAATTAAAAACATTGAATTTAAGTGATAAAATGTTAAAGAGAGACTGGCCCAAAACATATTCCTACTAGTTTGGTAAACTTTAAATAGATAAAAGGCTAATTTACCAGACTTGTTTGCTCTAAAGTAAGCACAATTACTTTCAGAGAGTAAACTAAGACAAAGACATCTCAATTAAAATCAATGTTTGATATTTTAATGCATCCATAGTTTGTTATGCATGTAGACATAATATCAACCATTGATTTATTTAATACCAGTTGATCTTAATCTACCTTAAAAATTCTAAAGTTAACTACTGCATGCGTCAAATCCGAGATTACGAGTTGGCAATGTAATAGGAAGCAATCAAAGAGTAACCACAATTTACCTGAAATTTGACAAAGTACATACATAGTGGGACAATTACAATGTCAGCTATCAAAATATGCTTCATCGGTCCAATATTGAGGCACCCACGTTCTAAACTATATGAGGAATAACATTATTGGAATCTAGGTGTGTTCTTATCAATTGGAATGCTACAAAACCGTTATTGTCCCCAAGAGTAATCTCCACTTTTTCCACCAGATTTTTGCGTAAGTCTTATATCTGTAATTGTTATAGCTTTTGAAGCAGCCTTACACATATCATACACTGTTAAGCCAGCAACAGATACTGCTGTCATTGCTTCCATTTCAACCCCAGTTTTTCCCATTGAAGCAGCTTCCCCTTCTATTGTTACACTGAAGTCCTCATGATTCAATCTCAAATCCACTTGCACGTTTGTAAGGCCTATGTTATGGCACAACGGAATCAGGTTACTAGTTTGCTTAGCTGCAGTTATGCCAGCAATTTTCGCCACAGTAAGCACGTCTCCTTTTGCCATTTGATTGGCTAATACCAAATCAAAAACATTCTTTCCAAGAATTACTTTACAGACAGCAGTGGCAGTTCTCTTACTACTTTCTTTTGGAGACACATCTACCATCTGAGCTTCCCCTGAATTTCCAGTATGAGTCAATTCAAAAGAACTTTCACTTATGATTCCAGATGACAAATGAGGTTCATTATTCGCATGACTATTGCTTTCAGAGCTAGGAGGTCCATTTGGCAGAGTTTCCCCAAATATAACTTCCAGTTCCTGAGATGGAATAAGCAATTTAACATGTACAAAGTAGATAGTGAACAGAAACACTGAAATTTGGTTAGATTTTATTATTTTAAACATTTCACTGGTGCTTAATGCAATATTATTACATAGTAGATGTGAACCAGCTAGCCATTCAAATAGAAGGGCATGAAGATCCGGTAAGTGGATTCAATCTCTTTGTGTTTTGATAGACTATTATTCAATGGTCTCTTTGGATTTGATTAACTTATTTGAGCTTATCTACTGGTATAAGCACTTATGAGACAAATTGAGAGAACTTATGGCATGTCCAAAAGTTGTTTTCAATTTTCAGCTTATTTCCATAAGCTCTCCAGAATAGCATATAAAAAAAGTCGAATTTTATTTTACCTTTTGTCTAGAGATAACTTATAAAAATACGTTTAATTAAGTTGTTTATCTAAATCGGGCCTAAGCCAATAACTTATCTGAATATATTAAGGCGTGTACTATACCAGTATATTGCCCAAAACAAAAAAGACAGCGCATTTACCTAAGTAGCAGAACAAAGAAAAGAAGTAAACTACCTTATTGAATTCTTGAACAGAACTTGCATTGTGACTAACAGAAGAGCTGAAGATCCTTTTTGATTCGCATGACAAATCGGGTTCATTATTCGCATGACCATTGCTTACAGAGCTAGTTGGTCCATTTGGTGGAGTTTCCCCAAATATAAATTCCATTTCCTGAGACAGAATAAACAATTTGACATGGATTACAATAATTCTACTAAAATTTCGTAGTATAAAGTAGATAATGAACAGAAAAACAGAAATCACGGCGTTTCAAACAAAAAACAGAAATTTTGTTAGATTTTAATCATTTCACTAGTGCTTAATGCTATATGACTACATAGTAGATGTGAACCAGCAAGTCATTCAAATGGAAGGGCGTGACAATACGATATGTGAATTCAATCTCTTTGTGTTGTGATAGATTATTATTTAATGGTCTCTTTGGATTGGATAACTTATTTGAGCTTATCTACTGGTATAAGACTATAAGCACTTATGAAACAATTTGGAGAGCTTATGGAAACACAGTTTATGGCATGTCTAAGTTATTTTCAGCTTATTTCCACAAGCTCTCCAAGATAGCATATGAAAACAGTTTAAGCTTATACATAAACTCTTAATTAAGTTGTGCATCCATATTGGGCCTAAGTCAATAAGTTATCTGTATAATATAAGGCGTGTAGCCGTGTACTACATCAGTATATTGCCTAAAACAAAAAGAAACTGCAAGTAGCAGAACAAAGCAAAGAAGTAAAGTACCTGATTGAGTTCTTGAATAGAACTTGCATAGTCATGACTAACAGAAGAGCTGAACATCCTTCTTGATTTTAGAGGACATGCTGCAACAATTCTTCGAAGAAACATGATAAGCAGCTGTGAGAAAAGGAAAGTGAATCAAATCAATATACATTTGCTTGCTTCATGTCCAAAAGAGGCTGTGTTAGAATTATGTAATGTATTTTATGAGTAAATATCATTATTCTTCAAAATTTTCTATATATAATTGCAACCCATGTATCTTAAATGTAAAATTGTTGGAGAGAAGCATCAAAGAGTAAACCCAAGACCCAAAGAGGAATTTAAGCAAACAGATTGAAGGCAAAAAACAATTATCAGCAAATAAACAATGTTGGCAGTAGAAACCATTGTTTCAGATCGGAAATCAGATAGAATTGCATCATAAGAAAAAAGGAGGAAACGCTACCTTTCTGCATGCGACCGTGTATCGTCGGAGTTGAGCGGCGGTTGGTGGATGGTTACTTGCGCTTTGCTCCGTGTCAGACTCAGTGGGGTCAAATATATAAAAAGAAAAAGAAAAAGGATTGATTACATTAATATTGGTTGCGTTTTTGTTTAATTATTTTTTAAAATTACTAATTTTGACAAAAAATGCTACAAATTTTTTAAGAAAATAAAAAGCAATTTGATTTTTTTTTATCCAATGCATATACTTGTAAAAAAATTAAATAAATAAGATAATTGAGAAAAAATGATTTAGTTTTCCAATCGCAATTTTTTTATTAAACTAAAAAGTTAGTAATTTTTTTCTAATATGGATAAAAAATAATTTAATGAATGCAAAGTTCGTTTATTGAAGATTTATATACATATTTTTTTAGAAAAGAGTTAAAGATATTTTTGGTTTGGTTAATTTGTTTCACAAATGACAAATAGTTTAAGATAATACTCCTTCTGAATTGATTTTATCGTAAAAAAAGAAAAGAAAATGATAATCTGATTTTGATTTCTGAATTGAATATTGTAATTGTTAACGTAAAATTAAAGATATAGATCAACATTTCACTCCTTCAACAATTTAAAAAAAATAAAAATATAGATCAACACTTTTCACACCCTTCTTTTCACTCTCTTCTGTTAAAATTGTCACATGAGACAATCCATGACGTCCTAAAACAAATGCACTTCAATGAAGGAGATTTAAATATTAGAAATCTCTTTGATGAGAGGTTGGAAGAAGAATTTTGATGAGAATCTCTTACTCAAAATGTTCACAACTATTTTAGAATCCAACTCAAAAATCACCTATGGGAGAGGATCCAAATCCGAACATGAGATCCTTCTACTTAGAAAATTTGCAACAATTGGTGGATTCAAGAGAATTAGATAAAGAGAGTCAAAATTGAGCTTTTAAGATTTTTGGTTTTATGTAGGAGTACTCAAACATCCAATTCTGAGGAACAATGTGTAATAAAACAAATCATACTTCACTTGTTTCAAAATTTGTTCTTTGAAATGGTATAATTATTTGACTAACTTATAGACATAATAATACATTAAAGGGGGAAAAAGGGTAAATATCTATACTCACTTATATCAGCTTAAGACTTAGAATTTTCATCTGAAGCACTTTGGGAAGGATAAGAATAGTGTGTAATTAAGTAGACTAAGAATTTAAATAGAAACATTATCTAAACTGAATCAAGTGCTAGAATCACCAAATTCAATATGCAAGTACTGCAAATTGTGAGTACCAAAAATATCACTCGAACCTCCGTAATCTGTTTCTATATGGACAAACTTGCTGTCAATAATTACCCTACATAGCATAACATTTTCTTCACTGAGTAAAAGTGAACACTTCTCATATAAACCTTCCTTTGGTGCCAGATTCAACAAGCATGATTTAGGAGCAGACACCTTATACTGGCTAAAGCTAAACCTTTCTCGGTTAGTGGCCATTAATACGAGACGATGTTGTCTGCCTAAAAGCTCTGAGACATACTTCATGTCCCCTACAGCAAGGGCTTCACGAACACGGGTAGACGAGACCTGTCCCCTCTCTTTGGAGCCAGTATTGGAATTTATATTTGTAGAGAATTGGTTCTTGTCCATAACAGATTTTATTATGTAAGCTTCCATTCCATATTCCTCACACAACTTTACTAGCTCCGATGCATCACCAGCTGCTTTATATCCGAATCGGTAGTTCTCACCTGCAACAAGTTCCGGCAGAGACATTTATTTCAGTTTATATGAGGATAAATATTGGCAACTTAATAAATTATGTTTATGTTCCTATTCCGGAAAAATAGCAAATACCAGCAGATTATTGATAATGTGAACAGGGTTGGTGTAGCTACTTATTTACCTGCAACAACGCCGCGCACTCTAAGCTCTTTTGCTAACTTCTCGACAAATTGTTGCGGACTGAGATGCCGCACGCTTGAAAACTCAATCTGAAACTCTTCTGGGACCATGTTGCCACAATAAGGAACCCAAGATGAAAGAACGCGCTTCCGGTCACATTTCGCCACTATGGGAGCTCTGTTTGGGAAACATTTGACAAAATACATGTTATCTATTTCCCCTCCAAGGTAAATAAGAAAATGACGATGATGCAATAATCTTTAGTAAATCAGAATCTAAAAATGAGTTAGGAGTTCATATATTTGGTAGAAGTATGCCAATTCCAAAAGTTATTTTATCAACTACTATAAGATAGGAAAATGGTGTATCTTTCGTATATAACTAATCACCTAAAATATGGCCAAACTTCTTGATAACATTTTTAAATACCTAAAAT
The DNA here is from genome assembly GCA_030408175.1 of Trifolium repens. Lineage (NCBI taxonomy): Eukaryota > Viridiplantae > Streptophyta > Magnoliopsida > Fabales > Fabaceae > Trifolium > Trifolium repens. Next base: position 65,368,606 of record CP125837.1, on the reverse strand, counting down.
CATAATTGTCTTCATTAAAGTGGACTGTAAATACAATATCGATTGCAGAGTTACTCTGCCTGATGGGAAAAAATATTGGCAAATAACAGTAAATTGCCAGTGGCAATGCAATAGATGTTAATATTTCAGGTTTAATTCACATAAAGAGAAAAGTAAATCCTCTAAGAAACCTTGAGACACCAAAAGGTTGTAGAGTTTGTTGTTGTGATGAATCATATAGTGGGCTTCATCTGAGTTTATATTTTATCGTTATTTTCCCACCATAGGTTATTCAAGTAGGGTAATAAATGAAGTGTTACTAACTGGGAAGCCCAATTTACAAAGAAAGAGTCGCTAATCATTTTAATATGTATGTATGTGATCAATGCAAGAACCAAACACCTTTACCAGCCATATAAAAAAATAGTATAATAAATCTTTGAATAGGCTTGATACAAGCATATAACGTGCAATACCTATGTTCCCAACCAAAAACCTTTGCCATGCCAACAAATGATAAAAGAAATGGAGGTCCAGCCCTTGATGCTTGAATTGCAAGTTCTCGATGACCTATGTGCAGAGCATCAAACTTTCCCAACGCTACAACTCCACCTAGTAATATCACGATATCATCAATAACCACTAATAGTCTATAACGTACAATGCCAACTTCCAAAATGAAAACTTCATTATACACATGTTCTGCATTACTATTTACCTACACTACACCACAAAAGTAAGCAATACTAATTTAAAAATAACAACCAAGCCCTATCCCACTAAGTAGGACCAGCTACATAGATCAAACACCACCACAATGTTCTGTCTATATCATATCTCTATCCAACATTCCAAATCATTTATCTCTAGGTCTTTCTTAATAGTTTCTCTTATAGTTTTTCTAGGTCTTCCTATATCACTAGTGATTTGAGTACACTCCATCTAATTTAAAGCAAAAAAATCTACATACATGAAGTGAAGAGCTAAAAAAAATACCTAGTTGACCAACCAAAAGAAAAGCAAAATAATGGACAAAAAGTAAAGGAATGCATGCTCTACTCCTATCAGAAACTATGATGACAAAGTTGATCACAGAATCAGTACATAAATAGCATCACATTTCCCTCAAAACAAAGGGATGTGATCAAAGAGGCACAAGGTGAAAGAAAAAACAAACCTGCCACTGCAGATACACCGTCAGAGAGAATTTCACGTTCATCTTCTTGTTGGCTACAAAGAAAACAAATTCTTAATGAAAAAGATAAACAATTTATCATATTCTTAAATTGGCTTTCATATACACCTAGTTTAAATACTTTCATCTGAATGAACTATTCATAGCCACACATTTAAAAACCGTTGTGAAACAACATCACTGAATGACCCAATTGATAAAGGTAAGAGATGAACCTGAAAGAATCGAAAAAGAGGGGAATTTCTGGAGAAGAATAGCATTTGGTTGGGTTGTGATTAGTAGTAGCGATGATAGCACCGAAAGAAGAAGGTTTGAGAGGGCGTGGGAAGGAAAGATGATGGAAAGTGTGAAATCTGAAACCAAAGCCAAAGTTCTGAAAATGGAATTCACAGTCACGAAAATGATGCGAGACGCTACTACGAGTCACACCAAACATTGCTTTGCATCATCAACTCAACTCTCTCTTCTCGTTGTTGCTGGTTTAAGGTAACAAAGAGATGATAAACAGATCCGATGGATGGGTTCGGTCGGGCCACGTAACAACCCGACCCATGGACCGAACAATAGTATTACTAGTTTACTCGCTGTTAATATCTTTTTTACCTTGCCCTAGGTAACATTATTTTAAAATTTAGTTCTTTGATTATTTTTTTAAATAAGATAAATGTAAATATATTTGTAAATGGTGTTTGAATTTTAACCTTTGAAGCCTTACTTTTTTAAGTCTTAAAACTAATCTAAAAGTTAAAAGTGAAAATAAGAGTTTTTAGAAAAAAACTAAAGTTGTTTGATAATTGTTGTTTTTTTAGCTTCAAAACTCTTCTATCTTTGTATTTTACTCATAAAAATTAAACAAATTTTTTCTATCAAGAATTTATTGAAAACTTGTTTGGCCGAGCTTATGCTTTTTTTGAATAAAAAAGTTAGACCAAACGGTACATAAGCATCATCCTGTCACGTTATAAAAATGATATCTCTAACCAATTTTTGTTTATGTAGAGAAGTGATAAATATTACATAAATTTCACACGTGAGAAATTTCGAGTTTGAATTTAGACGAATATGTTCAGTCTAATAATATTGGTATCGATAATTGAGTTAAGTTTTAGGAAGTCTGTCCAATTTTAACTCCTACAAAACTAAGAGTCAGATTAAAATTAACTGATACGGCGCTATGGTGGGGTGTGGCCTCAAAATTCAGTGTGAATGTGTCATAAGGACGATAGATGGTGACTTTGTTATGGGATTTTCTTGTAATCTCAAAATTTGACCGATCACGATGAATTGTGGGCAATTTATGAAGGCATTCAACTAGTAAAGAATACAGTCTTTCTCAAAATTTGGATCGAGAAAGCTATAATGTGGCACTAATTAGTAGTATATATATTTTCATTTAATGTCACAACAAATAAAGGGTAAAATAAGTTGATTCTAATCTATTTAGATTCTTCCTCTAAATCACTAATGGTTTAGTTTAACTAGTAAAAAATTTGAACCTGTTATGTACGTAGTCATGGGTTCGATTTCTAACTATTGCATATAAAAATGATTCGATTGAGAGGAAGGAATCCACATTATTTTACATAAATTCAATAAAATTTTATCATTACGAATAAATGTGTAAAAAATTACATTATTTCTAAAATATATATATTGTCCACAAAAAACTAAAATAATTTATCCCAAAAAAAACTTCATAAAAGATATCAAAAAAATAGTTTATAATCATTGTTTTTAAAATATAATCCTCTTTTAAGGTATAAATAGTGAAAATTGAAATTAAATAGACATTTTAGACCAAAATTAGTATGCAATTCACGACCATAAAAGTCCATGTGATAATATACACGAATCACAAGCCCTGTAGCCTCTAGCTCCACACATCTAGCAGAACTTTCAAATTTCTGATAAATAAAAATGGCTAGCAGCAGCTATCCTAATTACAATAAATAATTCATTCATCATCCTTGGTCACTTCCTACTGCTATCTCATTTTTCCTGTTGTATTTTCCTCATTTTTGGTATATAGTTGGCAATGCCCCTTAAAACAGTGCATGGACCAAAGCCAAATCCCAAAAGGAAAAAAATAAATAAATCAACTTATTCTAGTACTGTTCCTTCTTCCCCACCATTTCTTCTTGGCTTTTTCTATTGAACTATCTTCACTTCCAAGTTTATTTAAAATAACCTTTGTTTCACGCAGTCTTGCGGCATAGTCCTTTTTCCAACCTTCAAACATTTGTTTTAATCTTCTAAGCTCTTGGTCTGGATTCAAACTTGCTTCAATTTGACCAGATTTTACCTCAACCAAGAACTTGGCATCGTCGCCAAATACTTGACTCCTTTGCTCAAATTCTTCAGCTAACCGACTTATAACGCTCAAACCAGCACTCATTGATCGTGTTCCACCGCTTTCTTGCCGCCTGTGATTATTTCCAACATCCCAGCTGTATTCCTTGTCATCACTTGCATTGACAGAAGCATCTGAATTTCTTTCAGAATCATCCATAGCAAGACTCTTCTTTGCAATAGAGAGGCTAGACTGTAGGGATCTCATTTGTTTCTGCCAGACTTCTTCCATGGATTTCATTTTTAGTTCATATTCAGACCATCTGCTGTCATACTGTTGAAGACGTTGATGAAGGATGTCATTTTCTTCTTCTTTCTCTCTCAGGCCAGCTTCAGCCTTTAGCACCCTGCGTTGTAATTCAGCTAGGAAAGACGCCTTCACCAGAACCTCATCTGCCTCATTAGTCTGTTTTAGAGTTTATAATTGTAAGTATCACAAAGATGATGTATTTTTACTAGCAATCCGCGATGATAATTGTTTTGAAATATAGTTTCTGAATTAGAAAAGAAAATACCTTCATGCCTCCGGATTTTAAAAATCCTATATCTCCTGAGCATCTTCTGACTAACCATCCACGAATAACTGCAAAATGTAGCAAAAAAAATTAATTATGAAAACTAACCTACGAAAAAGTTTTAGTGCAACACCTATGCTATAATTCATGTCCAACATTTGCACATTTATTGGACTTTCATTACAATCTGTTTCTTGCATAAATGTGCAATATTTAAGGAACTAACTAATCATGGAGTTTAGAGAATTAAAATTGCTTACATGATTGTATAACTACTGCAGCACCAGTGCTCATTTTCATTCTGTTTCTTGCATATGTTGTTTTCACGTGCTTCTGTATAATAATAGCAGCTCTATGTCTCTGAAGCGAAGTTGCAAACCCCTTTCTGCTTTTCTCTCCTCTAATAACTGCATAAATGGGTAAAAAATAGAAGTTTTCAGTCTGTTACACTTCCCAAGGAATATGACAAGCCAAAAGAATCAGGTGCAGTAAAGGAAATACATGACTGAAGAGTAGTGATTCCTCTCCAAAGTTCCTTGCGAAGGCAACGAGCTTGATAACCCCTGAAGCAACTTTGTACACGTAAAATGCCATGGAGGGTACGATTCCTAGTATCTTCAAGCACTCCAATCTGCAATCATGATCAACACAGCATAATAAATACACAGTGCAATAGAAACGAGTAGTAAAGTTCAAGATCAGGCTTGGTGATTAAATAACTTGTAGAGTTAAAAAGACACAATGCAAAAGCATGTTCAACACCGGAAAGACACGGACCAGTTTATCATGTAAAAGAAGAGGCAAAGTGATGCCGCATAATTCTAGGGTCCTTCCAATCCAAAGATTTTTTTTAAGGAGTAGATCAAGTTTAAACTTAGGATCTGACGATTAAACTGTAGCAAGAGTTCAAAATGACAAGAAAATTCTTGAAAGCAAGAAGAAAAGAAAAATAATGCAAAATAGGAATAGTTTCAGTAAACCTAGCCAAGTAACCATGCCCAGGCTGATGGTTTAAAAAAGATACTGAATAGTTCATTACAGTATCTTCATAAAGGAATCAAGGGATCAAAACAGAACTAGAAAGACTAAAATCACCCAAGCCAAAAATTCCATAACTTATTCAGTAAAAACTAATTCTCAAATTATAACCCTAACCACAAATAATTTCAATTTATCATTCTTCTTTAAACTTCCATATACAAAGTTGAAAACTGCAGGTACATGAAATCAATAAAATCGTGTTTATCACCACGACATCAATTTGAATTAAATGAAAGAAATAAAACATCATATAGACTTCTTACCTGCCCAGTTCGGAAGAATAGTTTTGTGTAGCCAACTTGATACATCTCAGGCAAAATGTTAAACTGATGAAGAATAGCAACAGACACACTAAGTGGATCCTGAGATGCAACATTTTCAAGGAGAAGAAAACCATATCTGATTCACCATTCCCAAGACAAAAAGAGAAAGGTCAGAAGAAACATACAAAAAAATGGGACTGGTTTGGGGAAAGGGGGGTTGAAAACATATGTATCATTATCACCATATTTCTTTCTCTATTATACCTTTTCGCAAACTTTTGGTGAGACATTCTAGTTGGAAAGCCTGATCTTGATATTCGAACCACTTCTAGGACGCCACAACATCTCAACTGCTGCAGTACAAGTCCTTGCTCATATGATCCAGGTGATTGGAGGTTATTGGGCTTAATGCAGCGAATAAAATGAGGTGTGGTGCTCTCTAAACGTTGCATCAGTTGAAACAATTGTGCCTGGGTGCCAACAGAAAGATCTTATAAAGACAATTGAAACAAGCAAGACAAATATCTCAAGCAAAAGTTGCAAAATTTGTAAGGCTTGATGTGAGAGATAACCCACTTGATCCTAATTCACGGTTGTATTAGTCAGTTAGTTGTAGCTAGTAAGTTAACTATTTTTCAGTTACTAACTCTTAGCTGTCATTTCTGCATTTGTAGTGAGGTCATTCATCTATAAATGAGTGTCCTCTAACTTTGCTAAGTCACTAACCAGAAGAAAACTAAAGTCACTAACTTAGAAAATACATTTGCTGAGTTAACTATTTTTCACTGGCATATTATAAAACAAAAACAAACATATACATTGAATGGGAGGACCAAAACATCAGTTATCCAACTACCAGACCATTTCGTGATACACTCTGGAGAAAACTAAAGTTGAGGGTTTGTACCTTGAATTTTGTGGCAACACTTAGCTTTTGGGAATCTGCACCACCTAACTTGTGTAAGGGACCAACTGCAGGCTTCTCGGACTGAGTAAGCATATAGGATGCAAATATCTGAGGAAGGTGACATTTGCTTGAGGATAGAAGTTGGATGGAATCCACGTGCAATAGGTCCCTGTTCTTCTCTAGGAATGCAGTTGTATCATAACTGACCTGATGGGAAGAACAAGCGAAAATATCAAACTGTCAGGTAACAAGCAAATATAAATCAACAACGAATAAGTAATCCTTAGTTTTTAAGAAAAACAACAGTATATGTGGTTCAAAAATATTAAGTATGGAATCACAATCAAAATCACAGTTATGATTATAGTAAAAACTAAAAAATAACTCATGGTTAGTAGGTTATTATCTAACATGGATCAAATGTGAAATAATTTAGGGTTTCCTGACCCTTAAAACTTATTTCTACCACATTATAAAGCTCGCACCAAAATGCAACTTGAAAGCCATTGTAATGTGAATCTTAGAACTATCCATATCTTAAGGCAATTATTTACCAGTACTATGGATAAACAGAAAGAACTGTATATATTTTGGAAATATATCTCACATATAACATTATATGACCTTGATCAGATTCATACCTCTCCTGCATAATGACGCACAGTAAAGGCTTTATTTCGCTCTCCTCTGAAGCATGAATTAGACTTCAAATGCTGCTTAAGTTTGTCAGCAAATGTCAAATCCGTACCATTTGGAAAAGTGGACTCTTCATCTAACAAGGATAGTAGCCCCAGTGGTTTCTGCACAATTTTCAAAAGTGAAGTCTCTAAGAAAGTAATTTCAAATTTCTTGTTAGATGTGGAATTTTTCCACAGCAAAGAATAAGTTAGTTCCAAAACCAATCACACAATACTAGGATTGAGGACCTTGCCAACGAAATACTACTAAAAAGGAAAGAAATATCTTCAAAGGAAGTTTCACCGGGACATTAAGACAAAATCATATCCCCAAATATGTAGTTCAATAGCAGAAAGAAACAACTAATGGAAGTATAGATAGCCAGTTATGCTGAAAGTTTAGCATATATATAAACTAAACTTGGTAGAAGTAGAATCCTTATATCTTGGCCATATGAAAGCATGTTATGGTGTTGTGCATGATATGACATGCCATTCAAACAATGTATAATGATGTATGCATCAACCCTAGATTCTAAATATTCAACCAAGCATCAGAGTATGTAGGCTTTCTATTGGGAAAAACTCAACTCAAAGTATCACATTGGCTAGAGATGAGGCCTAGGTAAGGGCAGCTCTATACCTTTTCAAAAAGATTAAGGCAGTCTTGGTTGTCTTCAAATTCAACTTTAGCCCAATCAATGCCGTCTTGGATATATTCCTGAAACAAAATTGTAAGCATGAGATGTTTTAATTTTATTTTATACGTAATGTTTAGATTTCAGTTGTAAGCAAAGCCCTTTTTATTTTAACTTTATATCATGGAGGGGCACAATACTTTCACTTTAAGAAGGAAAAAAAGACCAGTATGAAATTCCATGTTTTAGTTCTTGCGTATTGAAAAACATTCATAAGCCAAAGCACAAAGAAAGTTGAGGAGCAGAAAAAAAGTTGTTGATAACAAGATGAGGGGATAATCATGAAGAGCTATGAATCAATAACAAAAATATTGTTGGTTTAATATTCAAATTTTTCACAAAAACTCACATTTGAATACAAAAAATATATCATATGTCTGTTAGCATCATCGTCCATTGTATTTATTTAAGCAATATGTTTCTATATGGTGCATACCTCCTGTTCCAACTTGAATAAATGACGATTGAAGTGTTGCTGTAATCTTTCATTTGCATAATTTATGCAGAACTGCTCAAAACTGTTCCTCTGTATAAAATGCACAGAAATCAGCACAAAAAATATTTCAAAATTTAAATAGTATAAAAGACATATTTAGGAAAGGAGGGTTGTGGTTTAATACAACGTACATTGAATGACTCAAAGCCATAAATATCTAGAATACTGATAGATCTGCCAGTTCGTCTTTTGCCAACAGCAAGTGATTTGTTTATTTGTTCAACCAGCCAATCAAACAGACATGCATATATAGACTTCGCCAAAGCATCTCTTGCATCACTAGCCTACGTAATAAAAAAATTAACATTTAAGACAAGCCATGGTCATGAACAAATGAACAAAGGTAATTGTCAACACAGTAGTCATTTTACCTGAGATAACGTCAACTTTTGGACAATAATATCATTATTAACTTTCATTTTGCGAGTTGATAAAGTCAACTTCAGATCTTCAATGTCACAGCCAATCAATTTGGCAGTGCTGAACAGCCCTTTAAGGAGTCAAGGAACAAAATTCATTTTTAATTGAGGTATAAATCAACTTATAACACATGAAAGCATCTAAAATATGCTCAACCGAGTAAAACCAATGCAGCGGATATTTTGTACCAAGTGCAACAACATATGTAAGCAATAGTTATCGTAAAATGCAAACGTGCTCAAGTTACTACATGGTTCTGAAATCATAACTTCATAAGGACGGAACATCAATCATAAATTAACATAATGCATGAAAGCATCTAAAATATGCTCAATTGGGCAAAACCTATGCAGCGGAAATTCTGTATCAAGTGCAAAATAGGTAAGCAGTAGCTAACATAAAATGCAAACATGCTCAAGTTACTACATGGTTCTTAAAACATAACTTCATAAGGGCAGTAAATCAATCAATAACCATAATATATCAACAAAAAAATAAAGAGTAAACTTAGAAAACTGATTTGGAAAAATCTATATTTTGGATATCATCAGAGATGATAGAAATTCTTACCCTCATCCTCAACAGCTTGAACATGATTTTCATTATCGATCACAGTAAATGATATGTTTCCTAACCATAATACTGCAGCAAGCATTGCAAATACATTCTCTTGGTCTCCTTTGCTAATATGGACAACATCCAGAGCATCCTGGTATTAAAAAGTTCATGTGTATTCAAAGCCATTACACAAAGCAGAAATTAAAAAAATAAAAATCATATAATATGAAACCTATATTGACGTAGATCATCATTAAGCAATAAGCAATGAAAAATAGAATATACCGTGACTATGCGGAATTCTTCTGCATCATCAACACCAGAAATTGAATAACAGTTGCTCTGCCTAAGATATTTATAGTCTTCCGCACTTCGTAGATTTAGCTTCTCTGAGGGATAAAGAAGACATAAACATATAAAGAACTTAAATATACTATTACATAAAAAGAGATACTGTAGTATAAAAACTTATATCATTAAAATAGAATGACCTTTTCTTCAAGGATATCCTCAAATAAAAAGTATAGGAAAAATCTACAATCCATCATATGTAAAAAATACATTAGCATAATAGAAGGTAAAATTATCCAATTACCCCTGAGAGATTGTGGTGCTCCAGCACATAGCTGATAAAATATATGATATGACCTTTCTCCTTCATTGCATTGGACTACTCTAGACTGTATATATACCAAGTAAAACTAGTATCAATTGATATTGCATGAACAAAATTTGAAATGTAACATTAGCACAGAAGATTGAATTACCTTTTCTAACAAAACTGTTCAAGGTATGGTCATAACAGGAGCGTCACATAAATTCCACATATTGATGCAAGCATTTAACATGATTAGTTGGAAATTTTTAGTCGAAGGAAGACACTTGGTATGAACTTCAATTAAGTAGTAAACTTACATGTTTGAATATTAGCACCAGATATTTTTCCAGTTTCACTGAAGTGAATCTCAATGAGCTTTCCCTGTAGCAATCAATCAAATTAAGAGAGCTTTCAGCATCAAAAGAGAATAAAATTGAAACCCGTAAGAACAGGCCAATTAAAAGAATCAATACATATAGGATTAGGCAATCTTACAAAACGACTTGAGTTGTCATTTCTCAATGTTTTTCCATTACCGAAGGCTTCTAGTATTGGATTAGTCTTTAAAATTTCATGCTCTATTCCACTTCCACCACCAAGGGCAGCCAGGTATTGCATTGCTATTTTTGCTGTCTCAGTCTTCCCTGCTCCACTCTCGCCACTGAATATGTAGATTATAAGAATTACTATAGGTCCCAGTTCAAATACAACTAAGGGGGGGAGTACACAAGGCCAAGGAAAACCAATTTGAGCTTGATATTAATGACAAAACCATCAAACGGCATAAAGAAGCTTTATGTCAATCAAGGCTAATCCAAGGGTGGAAAATAAGAAGCTTTTCCCTGAATTTTATGAAACCATCAGAAAAATGAACCCGTGGTAAGAAAACAACTTCAATTTAGTTTAGGGGATAAGAATATTTAACCACGCAAATGGTAACTTATTCCTTTGACCTCTGTTACCGCTTGACCGGTCATTCATTCCTGACCTTAAAATACATTTATAAATAGTTCCCTTTTCATATTTTCCTAAAAAGTTTTAGTCTAATCCGTCACTTCATTCAAGAAAATTGCAAGATGAAAAAATCTCCTTTTCATAGTATCTCATATACAATGAGAATGCTTACTAAGGTCTCAAGAAACAAATTATAGTATAAAATAAACACAATAAGCACGGCACATTTCAGTTCAAAATCTCAAGTAAAATTTAAATCGACCCTACATGGGAGCCTTGCACACTGGACCACTAATTATGAAGGAGTAAAAAAATTAAGACCAGTCTTCAGGTAATAATTGCATAAGTCACAACTGGAATGAAATTTAGATGGAAACGTCTTATAAAAAGGAAATAACAGAATAATCAGTTGTACAAAAAAGAACTCAACACAAAATACTGACCTTATAATTATTGATTGATTAACTTCATCTGCAAATAAAGCGCAAGAGTCAGAGTAAGAACTTATAACTTAAAAGTTAAAACAAATGGAAGTGGTCGCAACTTCTAAAAATTCATCCATATATCTAAATAAAAGAAAGTAATAAGTTACTCCGTATCATCTCTCTGATCCGTATATATAATATTAGAAAGAAAAAAGTTACCCCGTGTCATCTCTCTGATGGCTGAGTCTGTAATTGCATAAACATGAGGACTTTCAATTGCTCTACGCTTGTAGGCTTGAATATAGTCAATTCCATACAGAGGAACTTTCTTAAAGGGATTTACTGCCACCAAAACAGGCCCTGCTTTTGTCTGGATTGCACAGTTATATGCATAAATATTTTGTGATTGGCAAACAAAATTGAAGAAAAAAAATTCAGAGATGCAAAGACTTACATAGATCATATTTTGATTGTATCTATGTTGCAGGTTGTACAAAACTGATGGTTCATTTAAGTAACTAAGTTGCATGAGGTCATCCACTCCATCAAGAATATCAGGATTTGCTGGTACCAAACTTTCATCTTTCACCTTTAAAACCTATGATTAAGAGGAAAAGAGTTCAGCTATCAGACCAAAAGATGCAATCCAATATACAGTAGAAAAAATGTTGTGTAACTTGTCTTACTTTCCCGTCAGGCAGTGAAATGACAGATTCTGTTCCAGAAGTTGATATTATCTTCACCAGCTTCCAATCCCCATTTGAAAGTTGAAGCCAAGACTGAAGCTTCTGAAACAGTAAATAATAAATTAAAAACAGCCTGTTAACTATTAAGATTGGGAAGAAAAATTCATTCACTTGCTTCAACTCTATTTTTAAAGCCAGTGCCACAATCAAGTGGAACTTTTAGAATGACAAGACAGAAAATAAGGATGCCAGTTTAGCTAGTTGATACATATATGAAGAGATAGACAAAGGATACATTTCTCAGATAAAAAAACTGGAAATTAACTAATATAAATTTCTTTAGTTTAACTTCTCTATAGAATTTTTAACCAATTATTGCTGTTATGCTAGTAGTAATGCATCAAATAATATGTATTAGTTTCCCACAAGTTCCTTTCAATCCTCAAGATTCTACAAAGCATCAATCGAGTTGATTATTTGGGAGGCAAAAAACTATAAAACAAACATGAGGATAACGACACTGCAAAATTGACAGATAGTTCGAAACAATTGCAGTATTGCCTAAGAAACATGTTGATGCAAGACAAAGGGAGTCAGATGAATCATACTTCTATTTTGGCTTATTGTGATTTTCATAGGAAGTATACTTATGATATTATTTAGACAGTCTAGGAAATTGGTAGGTACTAAAGAGTTAAGAATATACCCAGAGTCATACTAGTCCAACTAAATTCCAGTTTGCCTTCTACAACAAGCCCTAACCCACTTCCCCTCATGCATTAATTTAGAACTGCAGTGTCTATTTATCTACTATGAACCTTCAATGTTTCAGCTGATTTTGAGCATGCTCCAAATCCGACACTCAAACCAAAATTAAAAACTACAGAATATGAATTTATTAGCCATGTGAGTCCAATGACTGCTATGAATTTTTTTCTTCCATATTTGATACTCACATGTACATGGAAAACACTCACTCAGCAATAAGTTAAGCAATGTTTATTGACACACTCACATTAACAGTGAGATGTTCCTCAACTGCTTCTAGCCCAGGGGCCAGGGCCCAGGCAATTACAACACAAATGACTTTGAAAGTATGTAGTGCCAAAGCAGTCATTTCTATATTACAGGATGCATTGAAACAGAAGTAACACAAATAAAGATAACTTATATAAAAATCTGGCAAGACCTTTCATATATTTATGTTTGCCTACAATGTCTTTTCAGCCGACGGAATGAATATGTATCATAATCAGCAATAACTAAATGAATTAGTAATTATTATTCACAGGTATTATAACTGATCTAAAAAAACAGGAGTAAATTATATTTGCAGTCTGAAGCCTAAATTACCTTTTTTGAAGCATAAGCATTTGTATCACTCCATCTGCTTTCCCTAGAGGATGTTGAAATTGATGGTTGGGGCAAGGAAGCGGATATCGAGTCTTCATTAGCATACAACGGCCTGTCTTCAAATGAATCACCGTTTCCACCGTATGGAGATTCTTCGTCAGAGAGATCCATGCCACCAGCACGGCTGTCTGCTTCCTTAGAAACCTCCCCCACTATTGCACCATTTTCATGACCATTTGATCCAATCAGATCAGTGCTTCTCAATTTAACGTTTCCACGCTTTTCCACATTACCAGAGTTTCGATTATTATCAAACTTGAACTCGGGTGGCAGCGATTTAATGGACTGGAAAGCAGGTGGGACACTGGTTGTCTGAGACATCTTTCCTTAAATAGTTCTGCCACAACCAAAACTGGTTATAGTTACAAACAGCAATTGCACGTTGCAATGGCAAAAAAAGTGAGATATTTATTCTTTTTCAAAAAGTTAACTTTTCAAAATAATGGTCCTTTCAAACTTTACAACAAGACCCTCAATGAAACAGGATAACATAATGGAGGGGACCATAGTTCAAGATACAGACTTTACTATAAAATATAGTGCTCCAAGCTTAATGTGGTCATTGACACATTGAACATCATCCTAAGCTGTAAATTTCAAAATTCATGAACCTAACATAGCCACAATCCCACAGGGCCTAATCTAAGGACCCATGCAAAATATAACTTTTTAGTTACTCCAATTGGAAAGTTGAAACCTAAGCTTTGTTTGCGAGTTTGAAGCGAGGGAATCAGAAGCAAAAATTAGAGAATTTTTTCACATTTGTTTTTACTTTTTACAGAGAATGATAAATAAATGCTTATGATTGATATATATTTTATTTTGAGGATATATTATAAGTAATGCAAATTGAATTTGAATAATTCATATAAACCTTCCAAAACCCTCCAATACAATTTTCGAGTTCCGACAAATTAGGAAGGTTTTGTATTCCGAAAAAATGAACCCTCCCAAACTCGTCTATTCCTTCCACTTGTTATTAAAATCCTCCCCTCCACTCCAAACTCGCAAACAAAGCCTAAAGAAAACTTCGCGATGGGATACATCAATTCTCTTAAATGCTGAAAAAAGAAAATCTTCCACCTTTCAACTTTATCTTTTGAAAATGCCGCAACATTCACACACACAAAAGAAAAAAAAAAGATCTATTTTTCTAATTTTGGACATCAGTGTCCTAGGAAATAAAAAAAAATTACATATGAACATTGAAAATTTGAATTTTGAATTCGTCTAACACGTTATGAAACAAGAGTAAACATTCAAAATAAATAGTGATAAAGAAAAAATTTAAAAAAAAATAAATGGCTCATTAAGAAACAGAAAATGAAGATAAAGATTTGAAATAACAATCCTCTTAATCTTCAAATTTTCAACATGTATACATCAGTAGTAATTTAGCTAGAGAAAGGTAAAAATGGTAACAAGCATGAAAACAAGCAAAGTTTGCTATTTTGATGAAGTAAATCGATTGACTAACCTGAGAAGAAGAAAATTAAGCAGAAGATTAGTAGCAGAGAAGAAGGATTAAGGTAAGATCTAGCTGAAATGAGTTAAGGTTGAAGAAATCGTTGAAGAATGACTGAGTCAGAACTCAGAACAAGTGTGATGTGATGTGATAGATAAATGTGTTCGCGGATGAAGCTAAACCACGCAGAGGACTTGTTTGGTTTCACACCACGTATGATAGATATCAAAAAGAAGAAGAACAACAAAGATGCAAGAACCAGCTTTTTTTGCTTTTCTCTTTCACCCTTCTAGCTTAAACTCTTTCTTAACACGATAATAATCATAAAATAACTTAGGAAAACAAACAATTTTTCAAATTTTGTTTCTACACGTGGCATATAAGCATAAACTACCATCCATTTGGATTAGCTTATTTTTAACCTTACGCGAAAACAACTTATACAAATAAATAAAATTTTATATTAATTTATAAATTTCTACTGACGAAAATTGTATTTTTATAAATTATTTTATCATAAAATACCTTAACAAACTTATAATACTACATAAAAATGTATTTATTTATATAAATTATTTTATATAAGCTCAAAAATATATTAATTTGAAAGAGCCCAAAATACTATGACATCATGTAGAGGACTAAACTTTTTATTAGTATTATTTGGACCAAATTATTGTTGGTAATTAATTTTTTTTGTAATGCATGGTTAGTAATTTTAAAAACAAAATTGAAGCATATATATATTAATAAAATGAGACCTAACTAACTTTGTGAAAAAAGAATAATAAAGTGAGTGATGACCATTTCAAATATTTGTCCGGTTTTGAGAGAGATAATTGTAAATTTAAATTTAAAAGTGCGCGTTTTTCTTTGCCAACCGATTTTGAAGAGAAAATTCAGCCACAACATTAAATTTTGTTTTTGTTGGAGCCAACCATGTTGTTCATTGACGAAACTGCCCCTCTATTGTTGGCCGCTTGCAGACAGCTCAACCAAGTAATAGTAATGAATAGGCAAAATGCATTCATAGGTCCTTTAAGTTTTACGTTTGTAACAGATTGGTCCTTTAAGTTTTTTATGTAACAAATAAGTCCTTTAAGTTTTTTAAATAACAAATAGGTCCTTTAAGTTTGTAATTTGTAACATTTAGGTCCTCCAATTACTTTAAAAATAGGACCTAGATGTTACAAATTATAAACTTAAAGGACCTATTTATTATTTAAAAAACTTAAAGGACTTATTTGTTACATAAAAAACTTAAAGGACTTATCTGTTACAAACGTAAAACTTAAAGGATCTCTGGATGCATTTTGCCTGATGAATACTATCATTAGATAGATGACAATTTGTGAATATTATTATTTTCCCGAAATGAATACCATTATTTGAATTATTTTTTTGTTTAATTTAACCAATAATTTTTTATTTTATTTTGGACAGGGAATAATTCATTTGTTGCACAGTCTCAAATCATTAATCAATATTTTTACTTTATGGTAGGATTGCAAGTCACACTATATTGCTTCGTACCAAAACAACGTATAATTTCCATCATGTAGTAGTAGCCAATTAGGATTAGCCATGCCCATCAATTACAATTATTATCCATTAAGGAACCAGATGGATGAATTCGGTCTATGCACCGTGCATAAGGTTATCCCGGAACACTTTTCAACAACTGTTCCGGTATGCATAAGGTTACCGGAACACTTTTATGCATACCGGAATACTTCCCTCAACTGTACCGACACTTTTATGCATACCGGAACACTTCACTCAACTGTACCGGAACACTTTTATGCATACCGGAACACTTTCCTCTCAACTGTTCCGGTATGTATGTTAAATTGCACTACGATTATGACACGTGGAGGGCTAATCTGATGGTTGTTATTCACTTATGCACCGTGCATAAGGATAATCCTTATGCATAATAACTTCAGCCGATGAATTCGTATGATAAATAAAAAAAATTGACGCAAAGCAAAACCATAACATTTCGTTGATAATAATACTAGTAAAATAATTAGAAATTACATCAAAAATATTGTAAAAAAATATGGGATAAAGTTGTTCTTGCAAGTGCATGAGCGCTACCGATGTCTAGTAAAAACAACTATAGAGTCATTATAGTTACTAAGTCAGGTTCTACGGTCTTAAATAATTGAACCATGCTCTGAGTGATTAGATTTCATGTTATTCACATCATCCACCACCATTTTGCAATTCATCTCGATGTAGACTTTGTGGTCTTCCAAGCTAACCATCCAATGAATACCTTGTTTCAGACTCCAAGCTTTCGCCTCTGATGCCGTCGTAGCACCTTCATTTTTAGATGTCATGGCGGCAATAAAATTGCGTTTTTTTCATCTCGAAGATAAGCTTTCACACCTACTTTGTTATTTACATAGTCTATAGGTGGAGATTGCCAATGTACAACTTGTTGTTGCTGCTATCGCAACCCTTTTGTTCTTATCACATCTAGTGTGAGCTGCCATGCATGTAATGTGCCTTGTGCACGGCCAAGCACTTGTATAAAATTCTCTGTTATGTTTTCTCATAATTATAAATTACGTTTTTTCCATATACTCCATGCAATCATCATAAACATAAAAATAAATCAAAATTAGATATTATGAATATTAAATACGCATTGCAGCCCGTTAATATCTAATATTTAATAACATCCAAACAAATTTAACACTAACATATTGCATTAATACTTGACCAAACAAAATATATTATATCGATAAAAGTGAAACTGATTTCAAATATCTCTAAGTAATGTCAACTAGTTTGAACTATGAAACATATGTGATTTGATTAAGAAACTCTACTAAAGAGTGCGGGTCAAGTTTTTCTACGAAAATTAATTAATCATAAAAAATGTCGTTGAATAATTTGCACCAATATCGATAATGGATTCTTTCAATTGTTAGATCATGTGTAATTTATTCTGTCAAAAAAAAAAAAACATGTGTAATTTAGACATCCATATTACAAAAAGATGATAAAAATGAGAGAAATTGATTAAGAGTTTTTTTTTTTTTTATGCAAAAGTTGATTAAAAGTTAAGATGTAAAAATTGAGAAAAAATAAAATGAAGAGATCCATTCTCCACCAATATCACAGTAACAAAAAAAAAATACCATTAATATTATGAGTTTAATTGATATGCACTGATGGTGTAAAATAATTTTACACGGTCATCCAATTAGAAACCACCAATCTTCCATGTCATGTAAAGAAAGTGGGGTAAAATGGGGTGACGTGGCGAAATACATGGTTGTCATTGGTTGATAGTGTAAAATTATTTTACACTGTCGGTGCATACAAATTAAATCCTAATATTATATCTTTTTGGGTCAATATATAAATCTATGACCATAGTATCATTTAGTGGTGAATCTTTTTTTGGTTAATATTATAGTAAACTCACTATGAGTTTAAAAATTTGTTACGCATGAATCTATTTATCATCTTTTATTTGTTACTATGTTATAAATATGAAATTTCCACCACTAAATTACTATTTCATGGTGACCAATCTCTATTAAAAAATATGTCGAATGGATAAGATAACTTTTCTCCATTTAATTAAATCTTCACCATATACAAAAATAAGAAATTAAACCCTTGACAATTTGTTTACCATAACTTAATTGAGAGCATTTTATAGAGTTAGGTGAGGAAAAAAAGAGTTTGAAAGTTCTTGACAAAGATTAAATTATTTATAATTCAAGTTGAATGATTAATCTTTTTTAGAGAAAGCTATTGTCAAAAAAATATTCTTTTTTATAGAAGCAAAATCAAGTCAACTCATTTCATCAATGATTAAATGTTCAATACATATGCTAAAACTGTATAAAAATGATTATCAACCTCATTTATTTATCTCTTAAAAAATTTAACGTAAATCGCACCCAAAAAAAAAAACCTAAAAGTTTCTAAAAAGAAAAAAGAAAAGATGTAGACACTATTTCATTATGACACCAAAATTTAAAAATTCTCTTGTAGCCCAATAGCTATGATGAAGCACATACACCTCTAGGAGGTGGCGTGTTGCGGTGTCCGACACTTGTATGACATCCGTACGACACCTGTCGGAATAGTCAAACAAATTTCACCAAAAAAATAAATTTTTTCTTCTTTGCTTTGACACTCTAAAAAAGTTAAACATGTATTGAAATAATGTTATCAATTAAGAATTAAAGATATTAATTTTGATTAGAATATTTTTAATTTTTTTTAATAATGAATCGATAAATAAAATTAAATTTTATCATATATATAGCAGTGTCAGTTTCCTATTTTTTTTTACATTATTAGTGCCGGAGTGTACATGTTGTGTCGCAGTGTCCATATCAGAGTCTATGCTTTATAGTCCAATAGTGACCGATCTTCTGACAATTAAATAAAATCAAAATTAATTGATAATATTGTTCGAAGTTCAATATTTAAACTTCTCATTTACCGTTATCTTAAATATATCCTAAATTTTCAAGATTTTGAGCAAAAAGTTAGAGTTCGAAAGTTTTATATAAAGATAAACTTATGGAGGATTTTTTTTACCCTAACCCCATGTGTTACCACTTATCAAAATATATGATGATATATCATGAGTTTGACATGTGAAATATCTTACAAATTTAGAGAAAACAGGGATTTATATTAGTTGGTCGAGACTGGCTAGTATGGGGCCTGATTATCTATTTTAGGGGGTGTGAAAAGAGAACATGAAAAGGGAACAGTACAAGTGCATTGCACCTTAACACTTGTCTGCCCTTTTTCTTTTGATAGATAGATTATAACGTTGTGGGGATGCAATAAGAAGATCTCACTCATATGTGGTTGGATCCTCTCTTACTTTCTTTTTTCTTTAAGGTTTCTCGTTTTTTTTTAATCCAACGGTTGATTACTCACAAAAAATAAAATAGTTTATAGGAGAGAAAAAGATGGATGATCGACTAAGATGGGGTAGAAAAACAATCCAAATCGCTCCCTCCATATTCCCAAATATTTTGTTTTATAACCATTTTATATATGTACAAAATATCGCCGACTTTGTCAATGATTAATCACCATCAATTTCTACCTTTAGCATAATCTCCACTTCCGACCACATTTTTGCCATCTGAAAATCTTGAACTCAAGATCTTACTTTAGATATTCAAATATAGTTTCCACTAACACAAATGTAGTGTTAGAACAACCTCATCTATTCTCTAACAAGCAAGTGTTGTTTCTTTTTTAGTTGTCGAGTCCAATCATTAAACTATTATTGTATGAATACTTTTTCTTTATGGGCATATATTCAGCACTGTTACCATTCTCCTTTATCACCATTATTCTACATATTTCCTTTTCTCCATTTCACTTCATGGTTCTCCCCTTTTAAAATTGAAACAAATCAATCATTCTTTTTAGATCCGTTTGCTCTTATGATTTAGTTTTTGTAATAAGTTCTTATATTTTAAAAAATAAAATAAAAATCAAACCTTTATCCATATGATCAGTGTCACTTTCAACTGTAATCTCAAGATTTGAATCTAGCCCTAAAAATGCAGCATAGCCCTTTAAGAGAAAACCGATTCGCGATCTCATCCAACTCAAAGAACTAATCTCTACAATTACACACAGAAGATACTCAAACATTACACTCCTTAACAAGACAATCAACAAAACATCACTTCCAATTGAATATTCACAAATAAATTAGTGTACCCCTTGACAGCATATTGATGGGTTTATTCTAACTTTATGCTTCATAATTTGATTATTTATGGGCTTATGCTACACGAGTATTTCTCAATGATTTGGCAGTTTATTGCCAAACAATCATCACTCTAAAACAAAAAATGCCTGAATCACCTAAAAAAAAACCTTCACTTATACAATTCGGAACACGTGGCCAAACCCATTTAAATTAAATAACAATAAGAGAAAAGTAGATAAAAAGTAAAGCAAAATAAAATAAAATGCAAATTTGGCATTGCCAAAAAAGGAACATTGCTACACCTATAATGATATTATGTTTCCTTACAGCAAGGTAAATGTGGATCATCTGCAATCTGCACCAACAGCATCAAGGATTGATTTGAAACCATCTTTTTCCAAGCATGCAGCTAGTTCAGCCTAAAACCAATTGAATCCAAGAATGAGAATTATGGTGCATGAATATACACATTACAGAAACATGTGTGCAGTGTATGAATAGTATGATACCTTTATTTGAGGAATAAGTGCGGGTCCACCGTAAGCAAATGCTGTATAAAGCTGAACAAGAGTTGCTCCAGCTCTTATTTTCTTGTACGCATCCTCACCACTGAATAACAACAAGGCTCAGAAATTATTGTATAATTTGTTTGCATTTTTAGATGATAAGAGGAATACTAATATACGGTAAAGACTGGGTGACGAAACGTGTAGTTTTTACCTGCTAATGCCCCCACATCCGATCAAAGGAATCCTGCCCTGATAAACATGAATTGACAGAGCCATGTTGTTAGTTAGGCGAGAATAACATGCATAAGCAAATCATGGCAAAGAAAAGCATTATGTACTAGAATGTGCATATTAAATCTAAAATTAAAATGCAGAAAATAATGAACACGAAAGTGCTTAACTACAAGACAATATCAATATAAAAACAACAAATGTACCCTTGTCAAGATATACATCTCCTTCAAGATATTGGTAGATAGATTGAAGAGAGGCTTCCCACTCAAGCCGCCAGTTTCTGAAGCCAGTGGATTTTTATTGACGGCATCGGGTCTTGAAATAGTTGTATTTGATATAATCTAGAAATAATAAATAATCGAATAAATTAAGAGTAAATAACGTGAAGATTTTCACAATTTAAAGTTTTTTCTTCATGCCACAATTTTAAATTAGTGGTGAAGTAGAGAGATACCAATCCATCCAAGTGAAGAGCCAAGGCAACCTACAAATAGATATAAACTGTTATAGAGCATATATGAGATGATGAAGGTAGGCGAAAAAAATACATAAACCTAAACATGCTTACTGCAGCAATATCTTCAAGGTCTTCTTTTGACAAATCTGGTGCAATTTTTACCAACAAAGGAGGGGGACCCTCCTCGCCCCATTGCATTTCATCACGTGCAGCCTGAACCTTCAGAAGAAAAGCAAATTTTTCTAGAGTCAATATCTTGAGCATCAACATGAGATACACATGAAGAAAGCTTCACGTTATAATTTCTACCTTCTTAACAAGATCCTTCAATTGCTTTCTTCCTTGAAGCATGCGCAAGCCAGGGGTATTGGGTGATGAAACATTGATCACCTATAAAAGGATAAAACATTTAGCTAGAACAAATCATCCAAAATAAGTACTAAATAGTTTTTCACTTTCTTATAAGCTTAAGATAAACATGGAGAGGTTAAATAAGACGGCTTTTGGAAAAATTGAGATGTATTCCCTCCGGTCATAAATATTTATGAGCGGAAAAGATATTTTTAACTAGAAAAAAATCTCAACTATTCCAAGATGGTTATGGTTTTTTCCTGTAGTGCTTCTTGTCAAGTTTATCCGAACTGACTCTATATCTATGCCTTGGATGGATGAGTGCTCAAACAACACAAGATATGACTATAAATGAAACAATTCAGAGAAAGCTGGGATAATTCTCATAATAGAAAAGATGATAGAGTCTTGCCTTACGGTGATTTGTAATGAGTCAAAAATAGTAGTAGAAGAGAGAAAGAATATCCCAATGGATAGAAGAGGAAGATCAAGAAAAATTGTGTGTCGAACTGCTAAACAAGATTCAGATTCAAGAAAGGCATTGCTGCATATCTTTTTTACCATTGTAGCTGACTCGCCTAATAGGAAAATGCTTTTGTTGTTGTTATTGTTGTGCATGACATGTATATTCAATCTGATGATGGAATAGTTATCAATGGACCATACATTGTCAAAGTTCATTATTAATCTATAGTATAGAGTATATAAATTATTTAGTGACTAATCATGCTTTGTTATGTAATGAAATGCAAATATCTTTTGATTAAAAATAAATATAATTGCAACAGATACATGTCAAACACAACAAACAAGGAAAGTTTACCAACTATACTTATTTACCATATCTATCTAATATAACTGCATGAAGAAAGTGCCAAACACTGAAAAGGTGTATAATTTTTTTTATACCCTGCACTCAATCATACAAGGATAAGTTGTGGTACATTAATTTTCTATCTTTCCTGTGTTTTCTTTATAACTAATAACTCAGAGTTTGGTATTATTATAGATATGTGTTGTAATTTATTAGTAACAAAAAACAACTGTAAGGTCAGTTATGTCAGGCGGCAAGCAAACCGAGTAGCTCACGAATTACCTCAAGCGACTCGTTTTATCGCCAGTCATCAAACATATAATTATTGTCCACCTTGTATTGAACTTATTATTATGAATGAACTGCATTAAGTTTGCTTGTGTCAAAAAAAAAAAAAAAGCGAATACTTACCAAATAATCAGCAAATTGGGACAATGTATGTACTCCTTGAACATAATCTGCTGCAGCATCTTCACTTGTCTTGTTCTTGCCAAGATTGACACCAAGAATGCCAGGGCCAGCTTTTCCACCATGTTTGACTTCATTATTTGAATTTGTTGAAGTGCTTGAAGTTTCATCTAGTTTCCTCTTACCGTGCTGAGCACCGAGCCGTTTTGCAACAGCAACAATCCCCTCACTATTAAAGCCACATCTATTTATAACAGCACTGCCAATTGAATTGAATTGAATAGGCTTAGAATAGTGTAGATTAACATAGACGAACTATCAAAAAGTACAACCTATAAAAAGTAGCGACTTTCACGTTTACAACAACCTTTTGCAATGTTATGAAATGATAGGAAAAGTTAAAAAAAAAAAAAAAAGAAGATAAAACAGAACCAATCTATTAATAAGGAGCAGAAGAATAAAGAAATAAATGACAAATTCTTACCCTTCATTTCGCAACCTGAACATTCGAGGCTTTGGATTGCCATCCTGAGGGACAGGAGTAACAGAGCCAACTTCTACAAAGCCAAAGCCCAAACCAAGTAAGCCATCCACAGCCTCGGCGTTTTTATCAAAGCCTGCAGCAAGACCTACTGGGTTGGAGAATTTCCTTCCCCAAACCTCTAACCCTAAGATTGATTGGTCAGGCCTCTTCTCCCTTGGAACCCAGCCACGAGCTGCAGCTGAAACCGCTAGTTTGTGTGCAAACTCGGCGTCCATCAAAGCGAAAAAAGGATTCACGAGTTTTGTTGCTGAGAATAACCATCCACTGTAAAGAATATAGCTCAACATTGGATCAAACATTTCAAAGGTATGCATTTCATCTTTCAAATCAAGCATTATAAATAATATTTCTCGAGTGTAATCACTTGAAAATTTTAGAAGACTACATATACAACTGCTGACATATATAGTGAAAGCATCCGAATAGACAGATTTTTCCTACCGGATAAAAAAAAAATATATATATTTTAAAAGCACAATTGAAGAAGCAAATCAAAATGCAAAAAAAGAAATAATATTTTAAAAGCACAATTGAAGAAGCAAATCAAAATGCATACAACACTCAAACTCCCAAATGAAGTACCAGAAAGTAGCTTCATCCACAGTACTCACATAAGCTCCACCAGCTATAACTAGGCCTAACGTGGCTCCTGTAAACAGTCTTCCCTGGCAATTCAAAGTAAAGATGATAAAAGAGAAAGTTTAGAAAAACTTCTCCGACAAGCATTTCAGGAAAAAAGGAATACTAAAAGAATCTTATAACAGCCTGAGATTTTAAACAACAATATTATATTGTATTACTCGAGCTTGAAATAACCTTTTCACATCGAATTTTTCAAAAGTTCTTTCATTTCACTTCATCATAAACCCCTATAAGCCGCTTGTAAGAACATTTTCATAAAATGAAGAACCATAAACTTATTTTAATCAAAAAATCCTATGAGTTTGAGCATTAAGTTAATCCAAACTAGGCCAAAAGTATACCACCTCAGAAGTTAAAAACAAAGCTTTAGTGTAACATGTCATCAAATAACTAGATCACACTGCATAATTTTTCTTAGATATGTTAACATATAAGTAAAAGATCTTCCAATTCATTAACACATGAAATTACTCACTGCAAAATACACACTGCATTTGTTAATACCATAATGCTAAATGAATCGACCATCTTACAACCCCAAAATTACCTTAAAAAATTCAATTTTGATTGAAAAGCTCAAAAACAAAACAATGCATAATGTAACAAAAGGGATAAAAACACATACTTTCTTGGAATAGTAACCAATCTTAGGAGCATTTTCAGGTGCTGAAGAAAAACCTCTGCCACCTGAAAATCGATTCAAAACTCCTCTTTTGAGAAAAACATCTCTGAGCAACTTTCTAGAAGACCATGCGGCCATTATTAGTTCACAATTATTCTCTGTACGTAACTTCAACGCAACAAGACCCACAAAAGGAATCCACAAAACACTTAAAAGGGGTGAATCAAAGAGGAATAAATACTACGAAATTCGCAATCTTTCGTTAATCAATGGCGTGAAAGGGTTGTAGTGGCGGCGGCAACAAAGTAGAATCACTACACGATAATGAAACGCATTCGTGCAATGAGTAGTGGTTTGAAAGAAAGCGTTCGTATGAACTGAAATGCGGTGGTTCCGGCGGGAACAGTCGACAGAGCCGTCGTAGGTGGGGCGGAGAGGTTTAGTAGCAAACGCCGAAAGGTGTTTTGCTTTGGGTTTATAGAATCAAAAAATCCCTTTTCATTCAGCACAAAAACGACGTCGTATAACTCGGGAATATATTTAAGGCTATATTAGTATTAATTAATAATTAAAGCCCAAATGAATAGCAAAAATAAAATAATCAAAGGGTGTGTTATTATTAGAACCTCTGATTTTGCTACTACCATGATTTTCTTTTTCTTTTTTTACTTAATCATTTTTTCTTTGATTTAAGAAATGCATATATCTGGAAGTTTATATCTATATAAATTATTATTGGTTTAATACCTAAATTATTTGAGAATTTTTAAATAGATCTCTAAATTAAAAAATTGTAAAAATTGGTTCTTTGAAAATGGATAGTGACAATGGACAAATATTAGGAAGTGTATATAATTATTAACCATTTTGATATTGGTCATGCTAAACACTCCAAGACAATGATTAAAAAAGCAAAAAGCAAAAATTTTAAGTAGGAAAGATTTTTTTAAAAAATTTCAAAACATTGTATATCAACTTGATTGAGCTGTATGCAGTATGCTACAGTGGCAAATTTCAATAAATAGATCACCATTTGCTTGTTTAATTTTAGAGTGAGAAGAAGAGCAAATGAGTTGTGATAAATGGAGAAAACATAAAGTGGATGATACCATACGGTGTCTTGTTTTTTCAAAAATAAGAAAATAAAAAATATTCATCATCTATAAGATCATTTTTAACTTTTTTTTTAATAGACAAAATGATAATTCACTAAAAAATCACATACACAAAGTAGAGGGATTGGAGATCGAACCCCGATCACGACAGAATAAAACTATCCTTAATGTGAAAACTAAAATTGGATTTTTACAGCAGGCCATAACCATCCACATCACTATTAAGAATTGGAAAAGAGAAAAAATGAATATGTACTGACAGTGTAAAATAATTTTATAAAATAATTTTGCAAAGTCAACTAATAACCATCATATTTTCCGCCACATTACCCCAATTGTTTAATATGATATTACAAATTGATGATTTTTTATTGAATGACCGTGTAAAACAATTTTAAAGTGTCACTAAATATCAATTAAACTTGTTGGAAAAACGCTCATCTTGGTGTGGCCAAAGGGTAGTAGTAGGAAATATTGAGGGTGCAAATAATGAGATTTACTTTCGCGCCCCCTGGATCTCACACTCACCCTCTGAATTTTCAATATTACGCCTCTCGCTATGTAGGGAGTGAGTGTGTAAATAGCAAAAATTGGGGGTGAAAAGATAGTTCGCTGTCAAGAATGCAAACTCAGGGGATACCAAAGCTGAGAAAAAACAGTTTGCTACTTAAGTATCGAACCTTATAAAATTTGATATTTTTTGAATTTTCCCCTTCCTTCGCCCCCTATTTTATAAAGTTCACATTCCAGACAGTTTTTTCCAGCTTTGACACCTCTTGAGTTTGCTACTTAAGCAGCGAGGGGGTTATATTATAAATCTCGGGAGTGCGTGTGAGATTCAGGGAGCGCTGGGGGTGCGAAAAGTAAATCACGCAAATAATATCGGCCAAAACCAAATTCATAGCCCAGTCCAAAAGCAAATTAAAAGTGTTTGCGATGGCACACGTGCAGCATAATCACCGCCGCCACTTCACTTGTCAACTCTATAAATAAGCTTTCCATTTTAGGACAAAAAAATTCAGTTTCAAATTCGAAGATTCACTGCGACACTGTAACCGTATACTTGCGTCGCTAAACGGTGATGATGGAAGCTCTATCCCTTTCAATTTCAACTGTACCATTTCCAACCATCTCAATTTCCAGATCCAAGTCGAACTACCGTCCGATCAAATGCTCCGCTCAATCTCTTCCTCTAGGTTATTACTCTCTCTCTCTCTTCATTCAACATTCACAATTTCGTTTTCTGTTGATTTTTTGGTTCAGTTGATAATGCAGATAAGTTTCTAGAAGCTTCTAAGAAAGGAAATGTGATTCCTTTATGCCGTTGCATATTCTCCGATCATCTCACTCCGGTTCTTGCTTACCGGTGTTTGGTTAAAGAAGATGAAAGAGATGCTCCTAGCTTTCTATTTGAATCAGCTGAACCTGGTCTTCAGATTTCTAGTACTGTAAGATAATTCATAGTGTTTTTTGTTTGTGTGTTCTTCAGTTTTTGATGATTTTGTTGCGAAAATGTGATGTGCTTTGTGTTGATTTCTGTTAGGGAAGGTATAGTGTGGTGGGAGCTCAGCCGTGTATGGAAATTGTTGCAAAAGAGAATATGGTTACTATAATGGATCACGGGGAAGGGCGTAAGACAGAGGAAATTGCGGTTGATCCTTTGGCGATTCCTCGTAGGATTATGGAGAAGTGGACGCCTCAACTTATTGATGATCTTCCCGAAGCATTTTGCGGTATTTGAAATGAATTCAGTTGCTATTTATTGTATAATCTTACAATGCCATGATATGTCTGTTTGTTGCACGTGTGTGTGTGTGTGTGTGTGTGTGTGTGTGTGTGTGTGTGTGTGCGAGCATGTATGTCTTAAAGTTGATGGGTTCTATATAGTGGACTGGTACTTGAAAATCACCCCAAACACTAATGATGATTAATGACACATCCCGAAAGTAGAGGCTCACAATCATTCTCGTTTTTATATATAGTTGGGACTTTAGACAGTGATTTGATCGATGTTGGTTAGATAAAAATAAAGAAAACTGAATATAGGTTGAGTTTTGAGGCACACATATTTGTTTGCCCTTGTTTTTGACAAACAGACACCGATCAAGTTACTATCTTAGTTGTAAAGAATGTAATTGTGAACTTCTAATTTCAGAAGACGATGTCTGATGTCATTGGAGTTTCGAATGATTTTCAAATACTGGTCTACAGTGGACCACCTATCAACACTGATCCTAAGTAGAATTTGACCTTAAAGTTTTGTAGTTTATGAAAAGCCAGATTTACTGGTCATGCTATGCTCACTTCTTTTCTTTTTGTGATTTAATGTTGAGTGTAATGAGTGGACTGTACCTTCAGTGAATACCGGTTATATTTGATTTTTTTTTCAACTTCTAAGTGTACATTCACATGCCAAATTAATAATTGAAATGTTCCATATTACTTTCTTCGTCTAGAGCAGACTTTTGTTCAATTCAACTTTTGAGAAAAAATGAATATTTGGTTGATGGACCTGAACAATTTCATTATAAATTTCATGTGTTTGACTGGGTGCCATTTTCTTTTTGCAGGTGGTTGGGTAGGTTATTTCTCGTATGATACAATGCGCTATGTAGAAAAGAAGAAACTTCCCTTTGCTAATGCCCCCTTTGATGACAGAGGCCTTCCTGATGTTCATCTGGGCCTTTATGATAATGTGATCGTGTTTGATCATGTTGAAAAGGTACTTTTATATTTATCACGAGCTATCCAAATGAGTTTGATTACTTGTTTTATATTCAAGAAAGTTCTGCTTCAATATATGACTTAATTCACATTTTCAGGATAATAATATTTGTTGGTAGACAGTTGGGTGACATGTTTCATTCCCTCCCAGTGTGTGTGTGTGTGAAAGCACTACACAAGGAGCATGTCTAGCAGCTGAAAACAAGACAAATTATTTAAACTTGTGAACTGATTTAAATCAACACATTTCAAATGTTAATTATTACTATCAATATGTTTAGTTGAATTCCCTAAAAAAGCAGGTTGAATAGGAAAGTCACGATTGATCCCAAACAATTGGGAGATATTAATACTGATTATACTATCTGAGAGCATTTACCATTTTGGTCCTGAAGAATATTTCAATTTTTTATTTGATTTTGTTTAACCCAGAAAGCATATGTGATTCATTGGGTTCGGTTAGATCAATATTCTTCTGCCGAGGAAGCCCTCAATGATGGAATGAACAGGCTGGAAACACTAGTATCTAGGGTGCATGATATAGTTACGTGAGTAAACTGTTTTTACTCATTTTATATTGATTTGACATTTCAAATCAATGGTTGTTCAGTTTCATTTCTGTATCTACAATTATAGTTTTCAATTTCAGCCCAAGGCTGCCTGCGGGTTCAATAGAGTTATTCACTCGTCTCTTTGGTCCTAAACTGGAGTTGTCAAACATGACAAATGAGGAATACAAGAACGCGGTATTGCAGGCTAAAGAGCACATACTTGCTGGTGATATTTTTCAAATTGTCCTAAGTCAACGGTTTGAGCGCCGAACTTTTGCAGACCCTTTTGAAGTCTACAGAGCTCTGAGAATCGTTAATCCTAGTCCATACATGACTTATTTGCAGGTTTGCCAATTTCGCCTGATTTAATTTTTTTCCAAGTATGCATTCAAAGTTTAACTTGTTGAAATACATACTGGTATCAGGCCAGAGGGAGTATATTGGTTGCTTCAAGTCCAGAAATACTTACACGGGTGAAGAAGGTAACCTTGTGCAACAATTAATCAAAGAACAGGCTTTATCATTTAATTTTTGTCCCAGCATATCAATAATTTTCATATATGATTATAGTTGGCCTTGTTCTTGTTCATTGCCCCTTTTAAAATATCTTCCATTTTACTAGGCATCTCATTAACATTATGAATATCATTCTAGATCCAACAAATTTTAATAGGCATTTCATATCTCTGTTGGCAGAGAAAAATCACCAATCGCCCCCTTGCTGGGACTGTTAGAAGAGGGAAAACACCAAAGGAAGATATCATGTTGGAGAAAGATCTTTTGAGTGATGAAAAACAATGCGCAGAACACAGAATGCTAGTTGATTTGGGGAGAAATGATGTTGGAAAGGTAGATTGTTTTCAATTCGAGGCTTATTATCTGTTTATTTTGTAGTAAATTGTTGCTTTATAAAGGTTTGTCGGAAACACTTGATCTAAATCCAAACAAAAATGTTATGAATAGAAATGAAAAATAAAGACTGCCTCACACGAATAATAATTGATATTACTTCTAGACTCTTAAACCATTCATAGCTGAAATTCGTTGCGGCTCACAAACACTGCCAAAAAAGAGTACACTCATACACATACATATTGGTGGCATATTATGCAGTGGAGTGTTTTACTGTGAGACTGAGAGGTGAGAAACTGAGAATAACATTTCTTGACCATTGGAATGGTAAAAAATTCCTTAAATTGTTACATTAAAAGTCCTGAGCACATGTGCAGGATTTATGATCTAGAGTGGTTCTTCTCATTATGTCACATATCTAATTTGTTGTTTGATATTAACCTATATAAAGTTACCTTTACTGTTTATTAACCATATTTTCGGCCATCCCATGTGGCTGCTTAAATTGAGTAGTATTTACTTATCTTGAATGAGAAGTATGGCCCCTTGAAAGCCCCTTAGGGTTGTTCTGACATGTTTTTGGTAGTTCTAAGATATATTAATTATTCACCACTGAATTTTTAGCGTACAATATTCCTCTTCTAGGGTGATTTGTTGACCCTTTAGGATAGTTTCATCAAACTCCATGAAATGCCGATGTAAACCATATTAGACTTTATAAGATTGATTGATGCATGACAACTGCCTTTTCTTAATTTTCATAAAATGCCTCTCTTATATCTTAATTTTCATAAAACGACTCTCTTATATAATAGTATATAAATTAGATAATATCAGAGTATTTATCTTCAACACAAGATCTTGATTTTACAATTAAAAAAAAAAGGAATTTTATCAATAGGCTTTTGGACGATGAAGGTCGTTGTTTGATAGGCATGCAGCCAAATTTCGATAGAATACACCTTGAAGGAGTCAAAATTTCATAATAATAACTATCGTATAATTGCATATACGCTGTGTTGATATGCATTCCATAGCCTGTTTCACTCTTTGGTTCTGTATGGTCCTAATTGTTTTACACTTTTAGGAGATTGTGTGAGATGCTTAATTTTTTTATTTTTTTTTTTTATGTTGTAACCATTGTTGTGCTGATATGCAGGTCTCCAAACCTGGTTCTGTTCAAGTTGAAAAACTTATGAACATTGAGCGGTATTCCCATGTTATGCATATAAGCTCTACCGTAAGTTCTTTACTGCAAATTATAACAATAATTTAGAATAAATAGATGTCCATGTATATGTATATATACTCTTTCCTTAAAATTTCATATTTTCAACTATATAAATTTTCCTTTACATTTGTAATTTCCACTATTGCAGCCAGAAACTAGAATAATATGGAAGCTAGTGAGCTAGAGTCCCCTCTAGTTTTACTGGACTCCATTTAGTTCAAAAGCTTATCTTTGGATAATAAAAAATTGTGCCTGTCTTTGCAGGTCACTGGAGAGTTATTAGATGGCTTAACAAGCTGGGATGCATTGCGGGCTGCATTACCTGTTGGTACAGTTAGCGGAGCACCTAAGGTAAATTATAACCTACGTTCTTTTTATTGGCTCTTCTTCCTTGTGTAGTTTCTGATATGATATCATCATTCATCAGCACTTCCCTTCAGTTCTGAAATATATTGTGTTGGATAAATGGGGGATTGTTAAGAAAAAAGGTGGTGGGTAGGGGTTATCAATTACACTTGTCCCTAAGCATTCTAAGAACTGCTAGATTCAGTCTTTATTTGACATCTTTATTCAAAAAATAGTTCTCATCAGCTGTGGTTCAAAACAGGTGAAGGCCATGGAGTTGATTGATCAGTTGGAAGTTGCAAGACGTGGGCCATATAGTGGCGGTTTTGGAGGCATATCTTTTTCTGGTGATATGGACATTGCCCTTGCTTTGAGGACAATAGTGTTCCCAACCGATACTCGCTTTGATACAATGTACTCCTATAAGGATGTGAACAAACGCAGAGAATGGGTTGCTCATCTCCAGGCAGGAGCGGGAATTGTGGCTGACAGTGATCCAGCTGATGAGCAAAGAGAATGTGAGAACAAAGCTGCAGCACTTGCACGTGCCATTGATCTTGCAGAATCTTCATTTGTTGACAAATGAATGATTTGGGTTTATCCATGTTAATACTCCATTTAGTTTTAAATATAAGCAAAAAATTACTTTTCAAATTCATTAATTATTCAATGAATCTGGAAAACAACTTTTTGCTTATATTTGAAACTGGAGGGAGTACATCTATGTAACAAAGTGATAAAAGGTAAATTATGTTGTTGATCGACTTCATGGTTCGTGGTGATTTACTTACTGTCGTAATAATTGTACAATATCAATATCATTTTTTTAAAAAAACAATACAATATCATTATCATTGGTGCTAATCAAGAGTGGGATAGGAGCTGGGAAGAGGCAGATTTAGAAGTCGGCTAAAGTTTGAATAATGGATGGTAACCGTGGTATTATTCCCCATAAATATTAATAATAGGGTTAAATAAATATGTTCGAGACCCTTACAAATATGTAACTTTTCAATATTGATCTCTATTATTATAATTTTTTTTTCTCCTTGATGTTTTCACCCTTTGCAGGTTTGGTACTTGTTATTAATTTTTTGTTGATCAGGAAGGACAGCAGAAGTGCCATATAAATGCGCCATTGTGATATTTTATTTTCCAGCATGCTAATTTTTTCATCTTCTCCAACACCTCATTCTCAATCCAAAAACTTTCATATTCACTTGTTCAAAAAACAAAACTTTCATATGCACACCTTGAATTCAAAAAATCAAAATCAAGAAAATTTTAAAGTCAACATAAAAATCCTACTTTCACCAAAATCCACTCATACTTGAAACCAAAGAACAAAAATAAAGCGTCTTCCCCCAGGACAAAATCCATCTTCATCAGCAACAACCCCTTTCTCACAGTCTCCCTCTCATGTCATGTTACTCCCACAAGCTTACAAGCCTAGTGCCACACCTTCTCTCTTCAAATGTTTCGTTTGTAGTAGTTGAAGGCAACATCCTTCCTTGCACCATAGCACAAAAAGCAAACTCGAAATTTCTTCCTTCTTTTTTCGGCTTTGAAATCCTTCACTAATATTGTACCTAAATACTTAGATTGAGTTTCATTCTTAGATCTTAATCAAACTCAGATATCACTTTGCAGTGGATCGCATATGAATCAAACTCATCTATCGGGAATCAAACTTTATTGGTACCATCAAAATAACACAAAATTATCATCATCACACATGATAGTTCAAAAAAGACGTAGAACAATCAATCACTACTAGAAAGCGAGAAAATTTGTGTGCAATTTAGTAGTGAAACTGAGACGCGTGAAGCAGGAAGGTAAAACTGTGGGACTATTGCTCATTTTATAGTTACAAAGGTAGCATGAAAATATTGCATGTTGCTTTTAATTTTTTGGTAACAGTAGGAGTTTGAAAGGTAAAAAGGATGATCTTGTGAGTTGTGACCTGTTTTCCATGGTTTTAGAAAAATAAAGACGGAACTGTGAAACCAGTACAAAAAGGAGAGAAAAACCAATATCCACACTTTGGCGTCTCGTTTGGCTGAGATCAAACGATGCTTACATTACTTAGTACTTACATTATAACATTACACAAATTATTCAACCATATATGTTTGATAATCATGATCCTAATGTGTTTCACTTGATTCAATCAAGTGTCTTGTTTTTCGCTCTGCAATTTTAGCAAAGATATAGAATAATAGAAACCACTTTCCACTTGTAATTGTTTGAGCTTTGTTTACTACCTTCTTAGTGTTCTTTCTAAGCCTAATATTTATTTCAATTTTCCTTTTTTTATTTTACACAAGAATCATGAATAATAACACTCTTTAGAACTTAACATTTTGTTTTAATTTACACAAGAATCATGTAAATAAAACAATTCTCTCTTTTCAATAACAATTAGTAGCTGTAGTAAAATTAAAAGTTATAATAAAAATCTAAAACATTTTAACCCTATGCATTAGCATCCCTATATCATAGCCCTCATGAACACCATCATACATTCTTGCATATTTCCAACCAACATAGAAAGGTGAGACGAAGGATAATAAGTTACGGGGGCACCCTTCTCTTCTCCCGAGACTAACATCAAATGATGAAATGAGAACATGCCTAAAATATTATGCGGTAAAGACCAATAAAGAGAGCTTAAAAAATGAATTCCATAACTTTAAGAAAAAGACATGGTGGCTTCGAGTGTGTAGTGCTCAACAATCAAACCCTCCCTAAAGCCAGAACACCCCTCATGATAAAGGGTGTGGAGTGCTCAACAACCTGCTATGATTGAAGACTTGTATAATTGAAAGACCGCTGCCTATTTCTTCAGTAATCATTAAATTTCAATTGGCATCGGTTGACTAGATTTCCTAAATACAGTTCCAATAGTTCCAAACTAATATTTTGAGGCATCACAACAAAAAGAGAGTTATTTTCAGTAAGAGGTTTAAACAACATATAACATCACCAACTCTAACACCACTAGTAATGATTTCCTATGGTACAATGCATTGAAAGAAAACAATTGATTTCTATATCAGCTAGGCAGCTACCTTTAGGATGAAGATGCTAATTGCTTCAACTTTGCCTGTAAAATAACCCCAGCTTCATCTGCAACATTTTTCTTTTTAGACGCAACCTGCATTTTTAATTAAAACATGAATTCTTCTTAAACACAATTTCATTAAAAAGCCAATTTAGCTGAAAATAGAAGGCAGAAAACTGCTCAGCTAACTTCCTACATAGATTAACAATTAGGGTTTAAAATAAGTGTTATTAGAATAATCACTCTCCACAATAGAATAACCACATTTGGTATAGAACAATCGCACTAATTGAATACAAATGACACTTATTTGAGCTTATCTATCGGCATAAGTTATGCGAGAGAGTTTAAAAGAACTTATCAAAATAGCTTATGACAATTTTCATAAATTTGTTTCAGCTTATTTTCACAAGTTCTCCTATATAGCTTATGTAATGGCGTAACATTGAAAACAACCAGCGCAAATACTTATATCAAAATCAAATTTAGAACCAGAGGAGTAAATTACCTCAACAAGTTGATCGAAGTTAGATTTGAGTAAATTGATTTTGCGTTCACAATAATCTTTTCCTTCAGGCATCGTTTTCTGTATTCAGCATCAAAACACAATAACTAAATTAAATTAAAAAACGAAAATAATTCTTAACCCTAACAAAACATTGCAGAATAATCTAACACGAAGAATCAGGCAAATGAAAAAGACGCATAGATAATACAGATCTAATTAATTAATCATTAATCATAGAATTAACAGTATAAGAGGAAAGATCGAATGATGAATAACCTCAACGAAATAACCGGTTCCGATATCAACGAGAACATGATGAGGATCTTGAAGAGTAGCGGGAACGTAGAGAGAAGCTGTAAGAGGAACAAGGATTTTACTACCGAGAGAACGGAGAGAGAGATCGTTGAGAGCGGTGGTGGCGATTTCAAGACGAGTTGTGGCGGTGCCGATATTGGTGAGACTGTCTTGAAGAAGATTAACTTCCATATCTGCTTGTTCTTTAACTGCCTTCAACTGTTCAACGCTCATCCTCTCAAGAGTCATTGCTGCTCCTCCGCTCTTCGATGAAGCCATTTTTTGATATTTCTCTCTTTCTCGCTTCTCGCTCCTCGCTCCGTTAAACCCTTCAACTCCGATTCAATTCGATTCGATTGCTACAACACCCCCACACTTTTTTACCTAAGAGTCCCTTATTTTAATAAAAATATCCACACTACCCCTTTTGTAAAAAATTCTCATTCCGCCCCCAATATCCTCCCTTTAGGACAGCCAACCGGATAGAATGGCCCACACACCAGGTGGAGCCACTGTCAACGGCGCCACTTGACTTGAGATGGTGTCAGTCAAAGTGGCGCCACCTGCCACATGTCTGCACGCGTCAGCTGCTGTGGTGTCAGTCAAAGTGGCGTCACCTGCCACATGTCTGCACGCGTCAGCTGCTGTCCCCTGCATGCACAACACTGTTTTTTTTTTTTTGTTTTTTTTTTTCGTTTTTTATATTCTATAAATACCACACTCTATACTTTCATTTTTCACTCACAAACTTCATATTTTTTCATCTCTCTATATTTTTCACTATCTATTTATTTTATCACAAATGGCCTCTTCTTCAAATGTCCGTACATCAACCACTCATAATTTTTCTGTGAAATTTAATGGGCGCGAGGAACATTTTAAATTAGCGATTGGCAAATTGAGTTCTCTTGTTTCTTTGAAGAGAAAAAATAAACCACGATAAAACAACAACAACTTACTATTTTTTTAAGGTCGCGTACAAACAATGTGATTATTTTTCAAATTCGACAACATTAAAAATAAAATAAAATTGCACAAACATAAAACATAATAAAATTACATGACATAAAAAATAAACCACATTTAACAATAACTTAACTACTTTTTTTTTTAAGGTCGCGTACAAACGATGTGGTTCTTTTTCAAATTCGACACTCCTAAACATGGATTGAACATCCATATCATTCTCCAACTTGACCCAATATTTTTTATATGTTGCAACAATAGAGTCACTCGTGATGTCCGTACATGAATCTAAATAGGCCATATGCTCAATTTCTATTTGTTCACCATTTTTGAAGAGAAATATTTCTTGAATATTATTCTTCAAAGAAACAAGAGAACTCAATTTGCCAATCGCTAATTTAAAATGTTCCTCGCGCCCATTAAATTTCACAGAAAAATTATGAGTGGTTGATGTACGGACATTTGAAGAAGAGGCCATTTGTGATAAAATAAATAGATAGTGAAAAAAATAGAGAGATGAAAAAATATGAAGTTTGTGAGTGAAAAATGAAAGTATAGAGTGTGGTATTTATAGAAGGAGTTGATAGTTGAATAAAAAAAATATAATATAAAAAACGAAAAAAGAAAAAAGAAAAAAAAAAAAAAAAGTGCTGTGCATGCAGGGGACAGCATTTGACGCGTGCAGACATGTGGCAGGTGGCGCCACTTTGACTGGCATCATCCCAAGTCAAGTGGCGCCGTTGACAGCAGGGGCGGAGCCAGGAATTAAACATAGGGGGGGCTAAGTCTAAAAAACTATAATTTAGTCCATTTTACACTAAAGGTAAGGCAAATTACACCACATTTTTATGTTACAAGTTAAAATTAAAACCAATACAAAGTCCATTTTAACACTGTGAACTAGTTCTAGTATTATGAATAAAACAATACGCAAGCTTCACACACCAAAATGGTTAACAAAAACAATGAACCACACTTACTAACCAAACATAAACACATTAACCCAAAAGCCTCATTTCCAAAAAATGTCTATGACAAAGTTGACTCCAAACATACCTTATGCTTGCACATTTTTTTACAATAAAAGATAAAAACTCAATATATATATATATATACACACACACACATATATCATCAACTTTTATTAACTGAATTAATGTCACTTATAAAAAGAACCGAAGATATTATATTAATTATTAGTAGTATTATAAAAAAAATATCAAAGAGGTGGGGGGACCATAGCCACCCCCTGTCCCCCCTCTCCCTCCGCCCCTGGTTGACAGTGGCACCACCTGCTGTGTGGGCCATTCTGTCCGGTTGGCTGTCCCAAAGGGAGGATATTGGGGGGCGGAATGAGAATTTTTTTCAAAAGGGGGGTAGTGTGAGAATTTTTATTAAAATAAGGGACTGTTAGGTAAAAAAATCCTTTCACCCCACTATCAACCTACTCAAATAAACTTTATTTTCTTTTTCATTTATTTTTTCTGTTGAGTTTTAAACTTTAATATTTCACCAAAACAATTGAGTATTTTTAAAATGCCACATGTTGCCATGATGGTCCTTGAATAATAAAAAATTATTTTAAAATCCTTGAATTTAAATTTTGATAGTGATACTAGTCTATGATGTTATCTTTCATCGAATAAATGTTTGTTCTTAATGACATGTACCAATGATTGACTAGTTGACCATGACACGACATTTATCATTCGAAAATCAAGTCCATGTAGATAGAGAAAAAATACCATCAAACACTTTCAAGAACAAACAACACATAACCAAGTCCAAAAATCAGGAACATCAACAATAACTCGATAAAGGATGAAGACACTGTCGGTTTTATCTCCTTTTAATTGTTTATTTATTAATTTAAATAAGTAGAAATTATCCACTAAGTGCACATTGTGGTAATTTCTCATTAAGCCTAAAGTGTGGTCTTTATTCTTCCCCTTAATTATAATAATTACCCCATTAAGAGACAGTTAATATGGACATAAGTTATATAATGTAGTGCACTTTATTTGTTTTGGTTCCTTAAGTCTGACATCTCTCTATTCAGGACAACTTACACGTCAAAATGATATTGTAGGTTTAGAAGAGCATCAACATGCTCGAGTAAGAGCAATTCTAAAGCAAAGACAAGTTTAAACAAAAGCAGGAACAATGAGTTCATCTCTAGATGCAAATTAGTCCAAGTTTAAAAGATGCTAATTCAGATAAAAAAATGACCTCAAACATGTCATTGTCTCGTGCATTATAGACAAACAGGACAGCACCATGATGCACCTGGATTTTCAGCAACATTTTCTCTTATATGTGTGTGTTCTAGTGTTTTATAGTTTTTTTAAGAAAGAAGGGTTGTCCAATCAAACTTTTGTTTCATGGCCTCAAGCTATTTAAAAACATATAGTATCAATTATTAGGACCATGAGTCTAGGAAACATTAGAGATGCATAGTTTATGAACTTCCTTTAGAGTTGAAGTATAAAATAATTGCTTCTCATATGATGATGACAATAACCATGACTATATGCTTACTTTCATATAGCTCAATTGATAGTTATTAGAGACATTATTATTGAACGAGTCAAAATTTAAAACTTGAATTCCACACTTTATAGAGCGTGAATCTAACCACTGCATTACTGTACCAAAATCAAAGTCTTTTGTTTGTTTCGTACAGTTTGAAACATCGAAGTTATTAATACCACTTTCTTATATATTAGTAGTCAATAATAATGTGCAAAACAACACCTAGCTGCTTCACCATTACACCAATTCCTCTGAGAAATCAACTATTCATTTAATCTTTGTCCATGCTTGTGTCAACGAGGTTATCATCAAATCATACATAATTTAGCATACAATAATTAACTACCGAAAAATGGACAATCGTGGATTTAATTGCAGTTGTAATCAACTTCAAAAAAAAGTCTACAAGTTTAAGGATAATTTTTCCTTTACTTGTGTACCAAGACAAAATTCATGACCATCAAGGTTCACAGTTCAAATTAGCAAACCTAGCAGTTGCATCATAGTAGTAATGGTCAGAGGAACTAACTAGTAGTTGGATTGGATTACGTGCATTCATTTTCAATAATAAGTTCACATGTAGGAGAGGCCCTTGGCCATAAGGATAATTCTGTTTCTAGTTTGAAGCCTCTATAGCAATAGATTATCATAGTTTGCAAAACTCTTGCATTCTTCAAAATATATCTTGTTAACATGAGCTCACCTTGTTGACCTAAGAAGTAAAAAAATTCGCAAGTTTTGAGGTGTAATGAAAGGCATTGCGGAACCAATTTTGGATCCACCCAATATTTTTGGACATGTACTCTTTTGCAACCGGAGGGGGCCTATTAATACAGATAAAATAAATTAATTCACAAAATCATGCAAGAAAAAAAAGAGAATATATGATTCCTAAACTTAACAAACCTCACAAAGCTGAAGGTTTTGAAGCTTAGGGCAATTATTGAGCACTTCCACTAACAAATTCCAATTAGAGTTGATATAGTTAAGTGTTAACTCCGTCAAATTATGAAAGGTACGAATCTCATCAAAACTCCGATACACCTAAAAACAAGTAAACAACATAAAAAATACACTATCAGAAATAAGGTCAAAATTTTCACAAGCAGAAACTAAATTAACACGTTCTTCTGTTCTATCACCATCAATGTATTCATATAGTAATAATAAATTTCAAACCTTATTTATTTTTATGCATAGTTTGTCCACATTATAAAGTGCTTTCATCGGAAAATGGCAGGATACCCCAGACATTTGTGCTTTGGTCAGCTTGCTTAAGCTTAAGCTCTCGCACTCTTGATAGGTAAGAGAATCCTCAGAGAGGAACTCTAACATGTCTAAATATAAATCTTCAAGAATTGGACATCCATCCAAAAACAAAACCAAATCTCGATTATGTTGTAATGTACACATGTTAAAACGTAGAGCTTTGAGGGAGGGGAGTCTAATAGAAGAAAAACCCTTCACATCAAACGCAAACAAGTTGAGAGTAACAAGGGTCTTGCAGTTCAAAACTCTAACAGGCAATTTCATGCTAGTGAAGAGATTGAGGCGAAGGTTCTCAACACCATGTTGTACAACATGGTCGACCCATTTGACCACACTAGGAATGCCAAGTTTCTCAAGATCAGAATTATCGTATCCAACAATGAGGCGGAAACTCTTGATGGAATCTAGCTTTAGTAAAACTGAGTACACAAACTCATTAAAGCGAAAGAGGGTGTATTCGTCATCCAATTCAATTGCATTAGTTCCTTGTACGTCATTTTCGTCTGTTAAGTCAATATCAAGAACCGAGTGCCAGAGATGAGTCCATCTCTTCGAAAGGACGCTAGTAGCAACAGCCTCTTTGGTTGGGAGAAAAGAGAGAATATGGCAAAGAACAGGATCAGGTAAATTGCTGATTACATCATAATGACCCCTAATTGATGACATTTATCAAGACTTGAAATTCTGCACAACAAAAATAAACCAAAATGTCAAACCTCAACTTCAACAAAAAAACAATATTGTTAATACCCCAAATGTATTATGCAAAATATTCAACACTACATATAGACACTACCGCATAGCTACTCAATTTTGTGGTGCAATATTGTTTTATATAAATGCAAAAACTAAAGCGCATGATTAGATTATACCACAAAGGAAACTGATAATAGTACAAGAGATAGTTCCAATAAAAAAGATGAATGCATATAATATAACATACCTACTAAGATTATTATTGTAACAAAATATACAATCGATTTCATGAGATAAAAATTGCAGAATGGAAGAGTGATTAAGAACATGTTATATATTATACTCACTAGGTTAATTAAGGATAGCTCAATCTCTTCCAAGATTACCCTACCCCTCTTTGTTTTTGTTGTGAGTGGTAGTTTCTATGTTCCTATTATGCTTTTCGTCTTTGGTTTAATTTGTCGCATGGATAAATAAGGGTTCAAAATTGGACTAATACTTATACCAGCAAGGCAGCAACCGAGCAAGATAAAAATCCATGAGTAATTAACGGCTAAAAATAAGCGGGTATATGGTGCAATACATGTACCTTAATATA
Organism: Trifolium repens; assembly: GCA_030408175.1. Classification (NCBI taxonomy): domain Eukaryota; kingdom Viridiplantae; phylum Streptophyta; class Magnoliopsida; order Fabales; family Fabaceae; genus Trifolium; species Trifolium repens. Next base: position 65,326,922 of record CP125837.1, on the reverse strand, counting down.
CATCCAAACTCATACCGTATACCTTTCTTTTAATATACCTTAGAGCATCTCCAATTGTGATATCACTTTGGGTATCATACATCACTAAAAAGTGGTCCATACAATGCTATATAGTATTTATGCAACTCATACATGTTTTGATCCAATGGTGATATCACTCTAGGTATCATACATATTAACAATTTATTAATTGTATTTAATTCGATATACCAAAAAAGGTAATATTAAATTGATGATACGGTACCTTAAATAAGGTACCGTATCATCAACTTTGATACCCTCTATGCCACGTCATGGAACTCCAATGATAAAAAAAATTAAGATACGGATCATTAATCTATGAAACTATCTATGGTACTCTTATTGGAGATGGTCTTATAATATATAATTATAGAAGAAAAAAAAATGCACGGACTGTGTAAAATAATTTTAAAGTGTCAACCAATCACAACCATATACCATGTTAAATCCAAATATACAAAGTAGAGAAGTGCACAAACAAAGGCTAGGGTTTCATAATATTGCAATTGTACCAAACAAGGATTACAAGAGAATTTATAATAAAAGATTTACTTTTCGCACTCCCCAGGTATCCTCCTTCACCCCCTGAAATGACCATAATACCTTCACTCGCCATCTAGAAAGCAAACACTTTTCGCACTTTAAATAGCGAGTGTCAATATTTTATACTCAAACTGAACGCTGGCACCCCCTATGGATGAAAAAATTATGAAAAAAAAGAGTTCGCATCCTAGGGAGCGAACACTTTTTTTCATGATTTTTTTCATCCATTGGGGGTACCGGCGTCCAGTTTGAATGTAAAATATTGACACTCGCTACTTAGAGTGCGAACTAAACATAGTTCGCTACTTAGAGAGCAAACTCAGTTTACACTTTAAAAAGGGTGAAGAGGACAAAAAAAAATGACTTTTATAAGGTTCGCATCCTAGGATGCGAACTGCGGTGTTCCCGTTTTTGAAATTTTACACACTCGCTTCCTAAGTAGCGAGAGGGATAAAAACAAAATGTCAGGGGCTGCTTGTGAAACTCGGGGGTGCGAAAGGTAAATCTCTTATAATAATACGTACCTAATTGGCACTAACTTACAGTATAAAGGTCCAATAGCTTAAACCCAATATTTTATTATATAGTATCTACCCTCAAATTCATGATGCATCAACAAAAAACATTGTGAGTTTGTCAAACAAAATGTCACATTATTCTACTAGTTAATCTCATTTTTTTGATATGACATAGAAGATTAAGTCATTCTTATTAGTTATCGGAGTAAAATTAATTTATACCGATAATGCGTGTCATTTAAACTCATATTTATATATCTATCATTTATCATTATTTCACAACTAAAAAATATGTATTGGATTGAGATCTTTAAAAAATGTTATTTTTGACGTCTTGAAAATTTTAAAAAATTGTATTCAACTTTTAAGACTTCTAATTAGCAACTCAAATGGTTCTAAAATAGATTTTTTTGCTTTCTTTCATAGGAAGTTTGTTATAAATCTCTTTTTTTTTAATCTCAAAATCTATAAAAAAAGAAGTTAAAATATATTACCGGTAACAACACACAAAGCTTCTTACGTCTTACATTAAAACTACAAGGTTTAAAAAATTATTACAAGTAAGCATGACTTCACTAATATTACAAGGACAATTGTACCAAAAACAAATATTACATAGGACAAAAGTACAGTTAACCCTTTATTTTTTCATTTACTTTTCTATTGAGTATTTGAAGGTGGCAAAAGTTATTCTCCATAAGTCAATTCTTTATATATGGTGCATAAGTGAATAACAACCATCAGATTAACCCTCCACGTGTAATAATCATAACGCGGTTTAACATGTATACCGGTGCAGTCACACAAAAGTGTATCGGTATCAATATTCATATCGATACAGTCAAACAAAAGTGTACCGGTATCAATATTCAAACCGGTACACGCAAATCTAACTGTGCCGGTAACTTTTTTCCAAACTGGTATACTTTAAAACAAGTGTATCGGTAAACTTACTTATTTATGCACGATGCATAAGCAAATCGGACCCATTTGACGGTTTTTTAAGAATCAATTCTATTAGGTTTTAATATCTCACCAAAAAATTTGAAAAAAAATCTTTTAGAATACCTCATAAAATAATTATTTAAAAAAGAATTTCAAGAGTTATTAATTATAAATCATTTAAACATTCTTATTAGAGATAAAATAATTTCAATGGATTACCATTTCATCTAAGACAAAAAAAAAATTACATATTATTACAATGTTTAAGAATATATGAAAAAAAAATTAGTTTAAAAAATTTGATTTAATTCGTATATACTATCAATGAAAGAGATTTTATACTGTGAATCTGTCATAATTGTCAAATTATTAGAAACGTTTGATTTTTTCACAATCAATTCTAAAATCACACCCATAAAATTAATTGTGATGTGTTGAAAGTGAGTAATTTTTTTTTTTTTGGGTGTTCAAAGTGTAAGTATTTTTTAGGCTTAAACATTATTTTCGTCCCTGTAAGTTCATAAATTTTTTGTTTTAATCCCTGAATTTTTTTTTGTTGCAAATTAGTCCCTGCATGTGAAAATCTTGTTTATTGTAGTCCCTAAAGCTAAAATTCGCAGGAAAATCTGCAGGAAAATTCGCTGGTTTTTTGCGGATTTTCCTACGAATTTTAGTTTTAAGGGACTAAAACCAAAAAATTTGAACATACAAGGACTAATTTGCAACAAAAAAAGATACAGAGACTAAAACCAAAAAATCGAGAACTTACAAGGACGAAAATGATGATTAAGCCTATTTTTTACACCAACAAAACATGAAAATTAAGAAACATGTAAATTTATGCATACTACATAGTTTTAATTTACTCCAACACACAAAACACAATCCTCAGTAGACCAAAACGTGGATACCTGGCTATGCATATATTAGAAGCTGTTGTCAAGATATCATAGCAAGAATACAGTAGTAATTTCAGTCGTTTAGAACAGTGCCGTTCCTGACATTTCATGGGCCTTAGGCCATAAAAAAAATGTATTTCATTTAATATAATAACATTAACACATACTTCTTGGGTATCTACCATTTTGAAAATAAATTTTTCAAGAGTCCTTTGTTGTGATTTTATTAGCTCTTCCTTTGATTTTTTTTTTCTTTTCGGTTTTTCATTACCACATAAAGGTTTCTTAGGCAACATCTTCTAAGCTTCAGATAGACAAAAAAAAAAAAAACTCAAGTAGAGAACAATAGCACATGGAAGGAGAATGCTGACTTCGAAAAACAATTGAAAAATCGTAAGATCCAAATTGTTGAAATTGGATGCAAAAAATAACATGTTAAGTATTAAGAAGTGTAGAAAATAAATTAAATAACTTACTAATAAAATTAGGAACACAAAAAATAAAACAACGCCAAAACCTAAACAATAAATACATATAAACATTCTTACATACCTTACAAGAATGCAAGAATTAGAAAGAAAAAAATAAAACAAACTCAATAGAAATTAGGAATAAAGACAAGTAGTGCCGTCTTTTTGTTGTTCTGCAGGGTTCTATATTAATCCTATCATTATGCCTAATTATTTACTAGGTAAATACCACCTATTTCGTAGGCTAATCATATTTTCTTTCCTTAAATATAATTGATTTTTTATTTTCAATAATAGTAGATAGCTAGGTATAACAAAATATTTTGGACCCCTAAAAATAATGGGCCTTAGGCCATGGCACCCATGAAGTTTGCTCTTCCCACCCCCCGGTTTTCTTTTCCACCCCCCGAGTTTCCCTAAATGCCCCTAATAAAAAAGTACGGACTACGCGAGCCGTATTTTTACATGAATTTTCCACCCCCTACTGCATTGAAAATTGGTACGGGAAACAGCACGGATCGCAAAATCCGTACTTTTTCGTTCAAATTTTTTGAATTTTCAGGGGTAATTTTGGGTTTTAGGGGGGTGAAAAAGAGTTAGGGGGGGTGGGATGAGCAATCTTCGGCACCCATTGCCTACCCTCAGGGCCGGGCCTGGTTTAGAAGGTCAACTCTCAAAATAAATGATGCAATTTTTGCACCCATGATATATAATGTTGCGGGGTGTATACCTTGCAAGGCATTTGGCTTTCTCTTTGGAAAGTTGTCATGCAATTCTTATTGATTGTCAGTGTAAAATTAATTTACACTGACAGTGTGTGTCCTTTATGTCTGAACAGTAATCGGAAATTATTGTTTTGTTTGGCTATGACCATTTTCCATATTCTCTTCCTTTATGACAGAATGAACACAACTGTATGTATAGTACCCATTATACATACTAAGATATATCCATGCTCGTCCAAATACAGTATCCCCTTATCACTAAATAGATCTCCTCAATACTATTATGTAACCTTTCTACCCTGCTTAATGAATTTCTTACCCTTCTCTCATACTAGCATCAAGTTTCTACCAAAATAGATATATTAAGTGAGATATGGCATGGAGCAATTACAGGGACTACTAAAAGTTTTATCACCCAGTCTAGTACCTTTGTAAGAAAATGAGAATAACACTTTAAACTGTCATAGTCATTACCATTGTAACATACTACTACAACCACAATACTAATACAGTAATACTATCTCAGCCAAAAAAATTAGTCATAAGTAAGTTGCCATTGAACCTTGGAAAAAAATATAATAAACATACATTCCTGAGTATAAACTGATCGTTGTTCATTGCAAATGAAAAAGAAAAATTCAAAGTATATGGATTTTCATCGTTCCTTCAGAGTTCTGACACAATATTTAGTTTTGCCTCCATCACACCCTTGCAAATTAAAATAAATTTAACATCACAAAATATTGTCACCAGCCAACATCAAAATAAGTAGAGACAGAGAGATGAAGATGGAGATCAAATAATGAAAAATGAGCAACAAATTTTGTTCATAAAGGAATACCAATGGAGAAGACAAACTGCTACCAGAAAACTCAAGATACTCACTCGTCCAACGAAATCAAACATGGTGGTGTGAACATGGAGGTTCAAAACCGCCGAAATGAACCATAATATAGCCAGGCCACAATCATCAAAGATCAACAGTTCTCCATAAAAAATTAAACAAAAAGCAAAATGATAACAGGAGATAAATAAAGGAACATATCGGTTGTTATTCTGGCCCTCCAAAACAATACACTAACATGCAATGCAAGAAAACATTATTCTCATGCTGATCAATCTAAGAAATGGCTAAGAATTGAAGATAAATAAAAATCTTAAAAACAAAGGTCATAACCAGAGCATTTATTTTTTAAACACCAATCACCTCCGAAACAATTAATAACAACCGAACAAGGGGAGTGGAAAGGAGAAAGAAACAGCTCATGACTCACCAGTCACCACTCACCAACAGCATCTGTGTCAAAATCGAAACATGCATTGCCACTTTATGCCGAAAATGGGAATGACAATTGAACTTGAGAAATGCAACAAGCTTTCAACCACTAATTACTTCCTCAACTGCAACAATAACTTATCAGTCAAAACTCAAAACCCACTATGAAAGTGAAACAGAAGCAATTAATTAAACATTCCATCAACATCCAAGCTTGGAGAGCTTTCAACTCAACAACCAAAACAAATCCACTGCACTTGTTGCACAACAGTCAAGATTCTGATTACCTATTCCAGCCTCAATCCAATTTATCAGCACCACCACCACTATCGTATAAATAAATAGCATGCCTTCTCTCCTGCCTAAACCTAAATGAAAAAAGGCTTCAATCCATGATTAGTAAACTTGTATACCAAACAGACTTCCCTGCTAGGTGTGATTAGAGAGAGGGATGAGGCTTGACTAATGGACAGGTCATTCAAATAATTAAGATTGTATATTTCTTGATGGAACTTTATGTATCGTAATTTAAGTTTACTAGCAACAACAGCAAAAACATAACCAAAATTCCATTTAACTAATAATATAAGAAGAAAACTTACATTTAAAACTAAATACAACATAAAATGTATCCAGAACCTTGCATTAAGGGAAATTGAGAGAGCATATCATGCACGGCGTTTACTCAAACGCCATGAATTTGGCTCGTGGTATCTATCATAGAGTGGTTCAATACGCTCTTGACGCTTCCGTTTGCTCATCTTTGTAGGATCTGCCACTTTGAAGAATTGTGGAGCCAATTCAACAAGCCATTTGGGGTCTATGACTGTGACCTCGCGCATATATTCCTTCGTTGTCATTACAAGCTCGTGGTATATGACCCAGTCTGGCTGCCTCTGGAACAAAGCTGAACTTGGATGGATATATACAGGCTGATTCTCAACAAGGGTTCTGTAACCTTCCTGGGGGTCCTTTCTAGCTGCATGAAAAAAGAACCCAGCAGTGATAGCCTTCCTGATCTTGGTGAAGTTTTTCCCAGCACTCACAACATCCAATTTGTACCTGCATATCAGCGTTCATGATTAGAATTTAATCTGACTAAATGATGCTTCACAAGACTAATGTCATCATAATGGCTATAAACCACACGATCACAGTAAAATGCTGGTTAAAATAATGGCAATGAGAAGCCCAGAGTAAAAAATACATGGGTATCCCCTACATAAGGGAAAAATAATTTCCCTTTCCATTATATATAGAATATAATATTTAATCACTACCAAAAAAAAAATTTAAAAACAAGTGCATCAGTAATATCGTTGAGAGTCTAAAAACTATTGTGCAAACTAAATATATAGAACTGAAGGGGACATCACATTTACCATAATAAGCTTTTCCTTTCAAGAGGAAAATTTCCCAACATGTTTTTTTCTATCATAATGTTATAAAAATTACTTATGACTATAACTCCTTGCCACATATCTTCCATGCTTTGGAATTATGTAGGACAAGGTTTCTCATTAATTTTTTTTTGAACGGCAAATATATTATTATTATTAATAAAAACTCGATCTCTGCACAAGACGAGCAGAGACCGATAAAAAGGAGCTACAGAATAAAGGTGCCGTATATAAGCGGAACACCAATAAACATACCAAAACAAATACTACCAAATAGAGGTCACTTCTAATCTCATTCTTAGAAGAACACTCTCAGCTTCCAGACCACCAGAAAAGACATCAAATCCGACTCATAAAGACACCACTAGACACTAACTCCCGATCTCGAATCAAAAGTGATCGGCCCATCAGAATCCAAAAAGCAGCTTCATGAGCCAAAAGTTGATGGAACAACGGTGAATGAGAGCCTAGGCAGACATGTCTCAGCTTGCAGATCTCCTCCAAACAGTCAACACCGACGCAAAAGAGGTTAACCAGATACACTGAAAACCTGCAAATCTCAACAGATTTGGATACCAACAGAGACTCAAAAAGAATCCTGCAAATCTCAACAGATTTGGGAAACGGTCAAAGAATCCAGTCTCATAGAAAAACCACTCACGCACGGCATCGACCACACACCAACGGCGCCAAACGCCACCATATCAGTCTCTCAGCACCTTACCACCACAACACTACCTCATCACCTTCAACCACCAGTACCCCACCTCAACACCAACAATCTCCAATCACCAAACCTGCAACCATCACTCCTTCTACAAGTAGCACTTTTTTTTTAAAAAAATAAAGCTAATTTATTAAATACATCAGAAGTAGTGATAAAGAAAGCAAACACCACTAAAGCCACCGCAAGCCAAAACCAGCAACCCTCCTAACATAAAACTAAATCCCATTCCCACTACCTACAAAATAGAGCAAAGAAAACCAAATCCCAGCCCCAATACCTACGCACCAGACCAAAACTCACGCAGTACAGCAACACCAAAACAAACCATCACGCAGCACAGTAGCACCAAAACAACAAAAGCATCAGTGCATCACGCAACAAAGCAACAAAACCAAACCTTGTTGGGAGAAACACAGACCCAACGACAAGTCCTCCAAGACCACCACTGCAACACCAAACCTCCAGCTACCATCACCAGTCCAACGAAAACTCATCACCACAACATCAAGACCACACAAAAACCTCTGGATCCGCGCCGAACCACCACACCCGCCGGAAAAACCGCGACGCCAAACAGAGCAAAACAACACCTAGATCCGAAGCAGCAGAGCCCAGATCCGCAACAACAACCTTCAAATTTCCGGTATGGAGAGGGAGAGGAACAGAACGCGAGGATCCAAAAAACTCGGCGATCAACGACGATTAAGCGAAAGAGCTCGCCGGAAAGGAAGGTGGGAAACGTGGTGGTGTGGAGTAGAGAACTCCTCGCACCACCGGCCATGGCGGTTACATTTTGAGAGAGGAGGATTTGGATGTTAGGGGGCGGCGGTTTTGAATTTCTAGAGAGAAGGCAGAGAAAAATATTTTAGTGAGAGAAAAATTCTGCAAATGATATAATTAAATAGTCGATAAACAAGGTTTCTCATTAATGTATTGAACTAAAAAACAAAAGAGTACAAAACAAAGAAACAAAAGCAAACAAAATTTATAAGATTTATAAATATATAGATATCTTACTTATCCATGATGGTGAGAAGTTGTTTCCTTACATCCTGGGCTCTTCTCAATGATCGAGATTGAACAAAGTTCTCAAAACACCAGGGTCCAGAAAAGTTTTTACTTTTCCAGGATTCATAAACAGCAAGTAGTGTAAGATGATCACCCTCTGCCTGGAAAAACCTTGCCTTTTTCTGATCTGCTTGAGCTTGTTTTTCCCTGGGCCTGTAAAAAATATTGCCAGTCTGGATCATGGCAATTATGGTTAAAATCTCATCACTGCATCCAAGGTCTACACTGGCAAGCAGCATCTTGGACAGTGGCGGATCCAAGGGAAATTCAGCCATTTTCCTACCCAATTTAGTTAGAAGACCCTCTTCATCCAATGCTCCAAGACTGTAAAGCTGCTCCATGGCGGAAATAAGTGCTTGGGGTGATGGTGGATCCATAAAATCAAATGACAGAAGATCATTTATGCCCATAGCTTTCATGCTAAGAGTAGTCATGCCCAGGTTTATCCTTTGAATCTCTGGAATTGAAGTAGGAGACATCTCATTCCTATATGCACTCTCAGTATATAGACGATAACACTTTCCAGGTCCAGTACGCCCTGCACGTCCAGCTCTTTGTTTAGCAGACGCTTGTGATATTGGAGTTATTACCAAGGAATCAAGACCTAGCTTCGGGTTATAAACATTTTGCTTAGCAAACCCCGGATCAATAACATAAAATATCCCATCAATAGTCAAAGAAGCCTCAGCAATGTTTGTAGCCACAACCACTTTCCTTTTCCCAGGAGGAGCAGGATCGAATATCCTGGATTGCATTTCACTAGGAAGGGCACTATAAACAGGTAAAATGATCAACTCTGGGACATTCTTACCTAATCCCTTCATTCTCTCGTAGAGAGACTGGCAAGCAAAATCAATCTCCTCCTGACCAGTTAAGAAGAGAAGAATGTCTCCTTCAGGTTCTGTCAAATGGATCTGTAGGACGGTGATCAAAGATGCATCTAAGTAATCACTTTCTGGCTGTTTAGTATAAAGTACCTCCACTGGAAAAGTTCTACCAGGAATTGTGAAGATGTTGCAGTTAAAGAAATATCCTGAAAATTTTTCAGCATCAAGAGTAGCAGATGTGACAATCAATCGCAACTCAGGTCTACGCTTCACCAGCTGCTTCAGCAGTCCGAAAAGAACATCAGTATAAATAGTTCTCTCATGGGCTTCATCAAGCATGATAACAAAATACTGTGACAGATTCTCATCAACCAATATTTCCCTAAGAAGCATACCATCAGTCATGTACTTGATTACGGTATCAGGTCCGGTGCAATCCTCAAACCGAATGGCATAACCAACTTCCTCTCCTAATCTACACCCAAACTCTTCTGCAACTCTCTTTGCAACTGACATTGCAGCCACCCTACGGGGTTGAGTACATCCAATTTTACCTCTTGTGGTGTAACCTGCTTCAGCAAGATACTGTGTGACCTGAGTAGTCTTTCCCGAACCGGTTTCACCAATCACAACCAATACCTGATTATCATGGACAGCCTGAATCAATTCTTTTTTTAACTTGTAAATTGGCAAACTCTCCCTCTGTTCCTGAATAGAAAGCTTTGACCTTTGCCCAAAAGTAATGGTTTTCCCATAGGCATCCTTCTTCCATTCTGGCATATCATAGGCCGATAAGCCAACACCCCTCAACTCCTGAGCAAGATGCCTTTCACCTGAATCTGGCATAGGGTCTTCCCAAGGACGATTGAGATCCTTTGGAATTGAATCAAGCATGGTTCGCTGCTGCTGTTCTCTTACTTCCCTTCGTTCCTTTATAAGTGCAGACTGAAGTGCAGCAGCGCGTCCCAGAGAACCTTCTGGATTCTTAAATATCTTAACAGGAGACATATCCATTGACGATCTGGTCTGCCCTTGCAAGAACGCGGGCTCGTCGTCATTCATCTCAATCTCAAGCTCTTCCTCAGCACCTTCTTCTTGGTACATCACTCCATCTCCCTCATCATCATAAGACGGATACTCTGAAACACTCAAAACCCCCGAAGCAATCAACTGTTTCGCTTCCCATATCTCAGGAGAGCTCATTCTCTTCAACGGCCTGCGCAAAGAACCAACATCATCCTCTTCAACAATCCTAATCCCAGAAAGCCCAGTCCTAGCCACCGGCCCATCTTTTGAATCTTGTGGATTCGTCCGAAAAGTCTCCTCCTCCGAGCTCTTCTTCAACGGAAGAAGATCCTTTCCAGTATGTTGATCAACATCCCGCATGGAAAGACTCAACTTTGAACCAGAAACCGAAATCACCTTGACATAAACCTGTTGATCCCTTTTAACAACCTCCTTAGCATTAACAATCTTCCTAGTAGCCATCTGAGAAACATGAACCAAACCTTCCTTCCCTCTAAAATCATCCAACTGAACAAAACAACCAGTATCCATCACCCTGGACACTCTTCCTTTATAAACCATATACAACTCAAGTTCACCAGAACCACGCTTCGAATCTCTATCTTTACGACCTTTCTCATCAGCATTCTCCTCCCTTCCATGTTCATACTCGTCTCTCCTCCGCCTCTCATATCGATCACTATCTCTATCATTCCCCCTTTTATCATCTCTTTCGTGCCTATCTCTGCCTCTTTCTCTGTCTCTATCATTTCCTCTTCTGTAATCCCTTTTATCATCTCTATCATACCTATCTCTGTGTCTATCTCTTCTATCCCTATCCCTATCTCTGTAACTGTAACCATCATCATTATCATCCCTATCTTTTTCATACCTGTCAGTTGATTCCTTTTGCTTCATTTTCTCTTTAGCTTCAGTTTCGATCTCTTCACGAAGCTCCTTAGCACGATCCCTATCATCTGAAATTGCCAACGCCTTGAACTTCGTCTTCGAGGTAGAGCTATCTTTATGAATCTCTTTCTCTTTCTTAGGTTTAGGAGGAAGAATAGCATGGATAATTGTAAGAAGAGTTCGAACAAAGTAATCCGGCATCTCAGCACCGTTTTCTTTGAGTTTAGCGTCGAATTCCTCGACGGAGTCGGAGGAGTGACCTAAGTCGGTGATAAACTCAGCAAGTACCTTGTCGCCGGCTCCGGTGTGAGATTCTAACTCGGTGCATACCTTGGAAACGAGTGAAAGGTACTCGAGTTTCTTCAATCCATCTTGTGGAATTTCAGCACCCATGATTGAAAAAAGCAACAACAACAAACACGTGCTATGAAAATCAGTGGCGGTGCCGGTGAGATAATAGCTTGATGAAGCCCTCTACGCCGCCGCCACCTTCGGGTGAGTGTGAGTAAAATTGAAAATAGAAAGGTTTGAAATTGGAAATGGGTCAAAATTATTTTGATTTGGGGATTTTGTATGTATGAGGTTGAGACTTGAGTGTAACAGTGCAACTGCAAATCAAAACCTAAACACCTTGGAGGAAAATTCTTCAAGGAGAATGATATTGATTAGTATATTCTTTTTTCTTTAATCAGAAAATAAACAAATTTCCCCGCAACTGCGATTGGGGAGGGGCTGGAACCACTTGAGGCCAGAACTGACCCCGAACCAGATTAAACTGGTGGTGAAAACAAAAAAAAATAATAATAAAAATAAACAAATTTTTCTTTACAAGAAACAAATTGGATATATACTCGATTAAAACTATATTAAAGTGTTTAAAAGATAAACAAATTTTTTTGTCAAAAAAAAAAGAGATAAACAATTTTTTTAAAAAAAATAAACAAATTAAAACGATTTTAAAGTGCTGCATAAAAAAAATTATTTAAAGGTGTTGCAAAAAAAAAACGATTTAAAAGTTATGTGGTCACCACATACCTACACACTAAACATTTTTTTTTTACAATAATAATACCTATATACTAAACATATTAATATTATTTATGGTCTGTTTGAGTTAGCTTATTTTTGAACTTATAAGCTTATGTAATACGAGTATAAATTAAATTTTATGTTATTTTACAAGTTTACACTAGTGAAAATTATATCTATAACAATATATAAAAAGGATATGTGTTTTTGGGATAATTTTTTTACTATTTCAATTTTATCCTTTAAAAACTGTCATTTACTTAAAAATAATACTGTATTATTATTTAGCGTTGAGTTTCTAGATTTGATCTTATTGACTCTACTCCGAACAGAAAAAATATAAAGAAACATAGTTTTAATTAGCGTTGTCACTAAAATTTCTGGATCCGTTCCTTGTTATCGGGCACAAATTTCATTTTAAAAAAATTATTTATGAACATTAACATTTAAAGAAAATTTTAACATCATGTAAGCCTCGTTTATCTCAGCTTTAACCCAAAAACCCTTCTATAATCCAAAACACACTATCAGAATGCAATGATGTTTATCAAAAGAGACTTGTAGTTGAAAAATGATAAAATTATATATACAAAATACAGTAATTATTTAACTTTATTTGTTGAGAGTCTCATACCAAATAAGACATTTTTTTTTGACACAGAATTAGGCATGACTTAAATATATATTTAAGTAAAAATAATCTTTACTATATAAACTGCTTTTTAAGAATTTAGATGGACGCAATTTAAATTTTAAGACGTGTTAGAACACATATATGATTAGCTAGATATATTGTATTCTTCTTACTTATTATTATTATTATTATTTATAAACATTATTTTAGATTGTATATTTAGATAGAGCATTAATCCAATGAATTGTATATTTAGATGGAGCATATTGTCATTCTAAGCCCCCGCTTGGACTTTTCCCATGCTTCTTTTTTTTAGTTTGGGTCTAGTACCCCTGTACTTAATCCCAAAATGTGGGTGTAGTACTATTTGTACTTATTTATTCATTCAATATATACGATGCTTTTGATGTTAAAAAAAATTATTATTTATAAAAACCTAATTTATTGATATTATGTATGCATTATATGTTTCCCAACCCAACTAACACGAATTTGTTTATTAGTGAAAGCAAACACAAGGAGCAATTGATACAATTATGCCAAAGATTTGATGCAACTTCTGAAGTACTCGTAGAATTTTAGAAACAACTGAATTTGTTTTTAGGTTTCAACTCCAACATGTCTCAGATCTATACAACCTATACAGCATTTGGTACGCAAATAAGAATGAAACTAAACAAACATGTTTTGTTATGTTCTCTTTGTTCAATCTTTGGTTCTTAGGGTACTCCAAGATATCAAGATACTAATACTATAATAACTCTAAGTGTGTGTAATAGACATAAACTCATGAGAAGTAGAAGAAAATTAATGTTGACCATAAAACCATATCTATTATATGTAATACGCGAAGACTATTTATAATCTCTCTCTTCTAGAATACTTGTTTCTCATGCATTCTGCTCTCTAGTGCATTTGACATTTAATGCAATTATGATTTATTTTTATTTATTTAAAAGATATATCTTTATCTTTATATTATACAATTGAGCCTTATTTTATATGTTTCAATTAATGTGCATGTACACATGTCTTTCATCACAAAGCCTCATATTATAGTGCATTTAATTCGTCTAACTAAAAAGGAAACAATTCAAATTAAATTACTATTATTATTTTTAATTAAATTAATTCAAACAAATTATTATTTTCGTATTTAAATTACTATTATTATTTTAAATTCAATTAATATAAAAAAAATTAGTTTGGTAAAATAGCTTATTTTAATGAAAAAATTTATTTTGATTCATGATTTGAAATAGTAAAAAAAAAACATTATCTTTTTAATAAAATTAAAATAGCTTATTTTAATGAACGAATTTTTTTCAAATTATTGAAATAGAAGTATTATTAAATATTAACAATTGTTATTTTATTGCAATTAAGAAATAATAAAGAAAAGAATTATGAATATATTCTAAAAATTATAACCAGATTATATATATTTTTAAAAAAAATTATAACCAGATCATACATATCCATTTAAAAAATTGTAACACCCCAGATTCCCATAGGTTTTATTGGTGAAATCATTAATTATTTTATTCCAAAAGGAGTGTTACTCAAGCTTAACTCAACTAATTTATTAAATATATAAATAAAATGCTACATCGTATTTTAAAAATTAACACATATCAATATCCAAATTCTTGAATAACAAAATCTCGAAAGAAAATTATAATATAGTCTGACAATCCTTAATAAAGGTAATGACTAAAATAGTTTAGAGTTTCCCCATGGTATCTTAACAGAGCGACTCCACAGAACAGAGCGAGGAAAGAGCTCTCCGAACACATCAACTATGACTCATTACCTACAGAGAAGTCTACGAGTTTTACGTCGCAGGGTCAAACCAGAAGGGGTGAGTAACGAACATCATATAGAATAACTGAATTCAATAGCAGCAATAAATAAAATATCGTCCTTTGGGGCGATCAAACACATAAACAAACACAACATCATATACATACCAACTTGATCAATTTCACAAATTCAACTTAATTAGACAATGAATGCAATGCGACTTAAACTCTAAATGCATGTGGTACCAATAGCAACGTCATATTTTCAACTTCATTTATACAACATCAATAAACAACGTCATTTTCAACTTCATTAAGCAACTTCATTGACACATGTATGAGTGCATGATAGACTCAACAAGAACAACAACATCATCACGTTAACAACTTCATTAAAATGTAATATTACTACTTCATCGCTACATCGTAGCTAACTACACCATTGCTTCATCGTCGCCATTAAGGCTATTACTTCATCGTCGCCATAATGGCTATATTATTAGAATATTATAACTCAACATCATTATTCGACACAAGTACAATATTTACTTTTTAAAGAAACTCAACGCCAAATAAACTCGACACCAATTGAACTCAACCCAATATTTACTTTTTTAAATGGATATGTATGATTGATTATAAAAAAGGAAAATAATGATCTATATGTATGATTATTATAATTGTAATTGGTTCTTCTTTTACGGAATTAATCCAATTTTATAATTGTCAAGTGTTTATTTGACTGTATTTTAGTTGTATATTATGAAGTCTACACCTCAACAAAATTGATATGTAATATTATTGATCTAATTGTAATAAAAAAAAAATAAACAAATCTGTAACAACCCGTTTTTCAACGGTCAGAAAAGAGCATATATTTTTTTTTTTTTCTTTTTCAACTAACACTCAGAGTGCGCATATAATATTTTTCAATGAGCCGGCATTCAAATATACAAAAGACTCATTACCATAGGTGCTTCGACAAGCAAAGTGTATTCCTGAATAATTACAATCCAAGTCTAAGTATCAAGTACTTACAACAAAACAAGTTAGACAACCCTATGCTAACCAAAAGCACGGTGCACAAAACACACCGGCGCATAGTCTATCTATACTAAGCTTCACCAAATGCTTACTATAGCCTAGAACTGCCACCGTCGTCATCACGACCTAACCCATCACCTGGGTGGGATGAGCCCGCAAATGAAAGAAAGGGTCACCACAAAATATATAGTATATATATATATATATAACCGGTGCGAAAGATTGTACACATAACAATAATTCCACAAAACACAAGAGAAAGCTCTTAACCAACAAAGCAATTCCCACCAACGGGTTCATATAAGCAATGCACACATAGCCTATAATGCAACCTCTACAATGCGTGGTACTAACCCTAGCTACCACAATGCATGAGCTCCAGAACTGTAGGTCCAACCCCTACTAAAACACCAACGAAATCACAATGGTTAAGGTGGATCCACTCCCGCAATCACACCCCATGGTCCACTCCCGCAACCATGTATCGACTCAACAAAATCACAAAGGATTAAGGTGGATCCACTCCCGCAATCACACCCCATGGTCCACTCCCGCAACCATGTGTTGAACTCAATAAAACCCTATAAGAATCAGGTGGGTCCACTCCCGCAACCACACCTCGTAGTCCACTCCCGCAACTACACCTCGTAGTCCACTCCCGCAACTACGCACTAACAATGCATGAGCATACGATTCCCCATGTATACTAATGCAACAAATACATACCTCCCTAGCATATGTAAATCATCCCAACAACATACATACATATCCAATCATATGTAACAAACCACAACAAACATACATACATTTCCAATCATATGTATTCACCCACATGTTCATACATACATCTCCAATCATATGTAAAACAACGCACGTATTGTAAACACTTTCTCATCACGAGAATACATAACACATACATGCCAAACACACAAACACGCATCACCGAAAATAACCAACAAACATGTTATAACTCAGTGAAAAGACAGAAATAAAGTGATGCCCTTACCTCGGCAAGCTTCCGTCAACAATACACGCTCAAACAACACAACGCGCTTCCTAAAACAAGCAGCGCAACAATCAATACATTGTTCTCTAACCAATAGTATTGAAACTACACAAATCCCCCAAAAACTTAAAGGTTCCTAAGGAAAATCCGCTCTTTCGGATACCATACCAAAATCTATCGTATTGATCAACCCCCATGAGTTATTTGTACTATTTTTAGGACCCAAAACAATAGGCCAAAGTCTTAAATAGTTTGAAATGCAAAATGGCCGTTTTCTTGCGTTACAAGATACACACTTTCCGAATATCCGAAAAACTCGTTTCCAATCCCAACCACTTCCATAAATTAATAAAAAGGGATTAGAAAGCTAAAAACCAAGTTTGGAAATCAGAATCCAAAATCTCAACTCCCAGAGCTCGCCCTGGCGAGTTGGTGGCGAGTGAAGGCAGAGAGTACTGGTCTTACTCGCTCTGGAGCTCGCCCTGGCGAGTTGTCAGGACCTGTGACACTCGCCCTGGCGAGTAACCACTCGCTCAGCGAGTTTCAACTGTCATGACAGCAAAAGACAGCAACTCACACCACCTTTCTCCACCCAAGCCTAGTTTGATTCTATTAGTTCCCAACACTTTTTCAAGGCATAAAAACAAACCATTTTCATAAGCAAGCAATTCATTTCCGAAAGCTTGTAGGTTGCTTCGAGTGCAAGTTATTTGGTTTTCACTTCCAAAATCAAAACCAAATCCAAACACAAGTTTTATTACGGGCCTCAACCGTCCGGTAATCCTTTTCAAACATGTTTTCAAGGTAAAAAGCGACACCACATGTCACAAGAGTTTTAAACCACTTTGACCTCAAAACACTACTCAAAAACTCTTAGAAAATATTTTCATAAACCTCAAAATATTTTTCATCGGATTTTCTAAAACAAAACCATACAACGCATTTCCCTTTCGCCCAAAGGTTCAAAGACAACTTTTCTTTTCAAAACCTTACAACATAACCTCATGGTATTGATCAATACATAACCAAACCAAAACCCTAACTTTTCTCATGAGATTTTTCACCAACTCATGGAAAACAAAACAACAAAGCCTAGCATGCTTCCTAAGCTCTCATGAACAACTTTCATGAAACAAAAACTAGCAAGAACAACATTTCTCACCAAACCCTCTTAAGAACATAAACCCAAAAACCTCACAACTCAAAAAATCTACCAACCTAGGAGATAAGAAGAGAGGGTTACCTCAAGAAAGTGATTCTCTACAACTTTCCTCAAAGCTCCAAAGCTTGAAATGGAGTGAAATGGTGAAGAATGGAAAATTTTGTGAAGGTTTAAGGTTAAGAAATGGAGTTCCACGTGAAAGAGAGAAAGAATGGATATGTTTGGTGATGTTTTTCTAAGTCCACAATGAGCAAACCTCCTTACTAAGCTAAAGCTCTTGCTAGCTCATGGCCATTGGATCAAAAACACATTGCCAAGACAAAACCCTAGCCATTGGATCAAACCAAACCAAAGCCACTTGAGATTAAACTCAATACCTCATAGAAACACTCACACGTTCAGCTCTCGCGCGACGCGACGAACGTAAAACACAAAAACATAAAACCTACGGAAAGAACGTCTAACGTTTCACATTTCCAAAACTTATCGCCGAATCTTTTTCCGCGACTGTAATTTTCTTCCATACCTTAGAAAATTAATCTCAGGACATATCCTAACTCGCGCAGATATATAAAACTCCCATCCGAAACCTCACTCAAAACAGACGCAGTAAGATTTTCCATCCGCGGGTAAAAATCCTACTCGTTTTTCCAAAAACAAGAATAATTCAAAACTCGTTATTCTAAGACCACAGAAATCTCCTCATACTTAAAAGAGAACTACGACCCAAAAGTCTGTGCCTTTCCAGCGCACGAGCACAAAACAGGCTCCGTTTCAGCAAAAATCTCATTAATGTGACGATAATCACAAATCCGTTTCTACTAAAAACCCTAAAACTCGTAGCCGACACTAGAGTTCCTTAGAAAACTGTACAGTAAAATCTTGGGTCTTACATTACTACCCTCCAAAAAGAAGTTTCGTCCTCGAAACTAAAGGTAAGAGTAACAACTCAACTAATTATTACCATCACCAACACAACAAAATCCCTCAGGATTAGGTGTAGCCACACAGATGCTAACACACTGGCACAACCGTGCAGCAACCGCAACTCTCAACGAGTTCACCACTCAAAAATTAACCTCACAACAGAGGTTCTCAACCTCTAGTTCCTCAAAAGTTCAAAGGTCCACACAAATTTTTTTTCCAAAATCACTTCTTTTGCCTCCGCGACGTAGCCTAAACCACTAGGTTCACGCGAAGCAGTGACTGGCTACCCTCCAAAAAGAAACACCGAAACTTTCTGCACATACCAATTCCTCTTGGTTAGATCCTTAACCAAATATTCTGAGTTTTCCAACAGAAATCTCACTCAACGGTTACTAACTCATAACCCGACACAGAACAAACACTAGAACTGTCACTACTCTAGCTATGTTCTAACCGACTCTGGACTAACGACTCAAGTATACACTTTCCCTTTGAAGATTTAAAGCCGTGCTCTGATACCAATTGTAACAACCCGTTTTTCAACGGTCAGAAAAGAGCATATATTTTTTTTTTTTCTTTTTCAACTAACACTCAGAGTGCGCATATAATATTTTTCAATGAGCCGGCATTCAAATATACAAAAGACTCATTACCATAGGTGCTTCGACAAGCAAAGTGTATTCCTGAATAATTACAATCCAAGTCTAAGTATCAAGTACTTACAACAAAACAAGTTAGACAACCCTATGCTAACCAAAAGCACGGTGCACAAAACACACCGGCGCATAGTCTATCTATACTAAGCTTCACCAAATGCTTACTATAGCCTAGAACTGCCACCGTCGTCATCACGACCTAACCCATCACCTGGGTGGGATGAGCCCGCAAATGAAAGAAAGGGTCACCACAAAATATATAGTATATATATATATATAACCGGTGCGAAAGATTGTACACATAACAATAATTCCACAAAACACAAGAGAAAGCTCTTAACCAACAAAGCAATTCCCACCAACGGGTTCATATAAGCAATGCACACATAGCCTATAATGCAACCTCTACAATGCGTGGTACTAACCCTAGCTACCACAATGCATGAGCTCCAGAACTGTAGGTCCAACCCCTACTAAAACACCAACGAAATCACAATGGTTAAGGTGGATCCACTCCCGCAATCACACCCCATGGTCCACTCCCGCAACCATGTATCGACTCAACAAAATCACAAAGGATTAAGGTGGATCCACTCCCGCAATCACACCCCATGGTCCACTCCCGCAACCATGTGTTGAACTCAATAAAACCCTATAAGAATCAGGTGGGTCCACTCCCGCAACCACACCTCGTAGTCCACTCCCGCAACTACACCTCGTAGTCCACTCCCGCAACTACGCACTAACAATGCATGAGCATACGATTCCCCATGTATACTAATGCAACAAATACATACCTCCCTAGCATATGTAAATCATCCCAACAACATACATACATATCCAATCATATGTAACAAACCACAACAAACATACATACATTTCCAATCATATGTATTCACCCACATGTTCATACATACATCTCCAATCATATGTAAAACAACGCACGTATTGTAAACACTTTCTCATCACGAGAATACATAACACATACATGCCAAACACACAAACACGCATCACCGAAAATAACCAACAAACATGTTATAACTCAGTGAAAAGACAGAAATAAAGTGATGCCCTTACCTCGGCAAGCTTCCGTCAACAATACACGCTCAAACAACACAACGCGCTTCCTAAAACAAGCAGCGCAACAATCAATACATTGTTCTCTAACCAATAGTATTGAAACTACACAAATCCCCCAAAAACTTAAAGGTTCCTAAGGAAAATCCGCTCTTTCGGATACCATACCAAAATCTATCGTATTGATCAACCCCCATGAGTTATTTGTACTATTTTTAGGACCCAAAACAATAGGCCAAAGTCTTAAATAGTTTGAAATGCAAAATGGCCGTTTTCTTGCGTTACAAGATACACACTTTCCGAATATCCGAAAAACTCGTTTCCAATCCCAACCACTTCCATAAATTAATAAAAAGGGATTAGAAAGCTAAAAACCAAGTTTGGAAATCAGAATCCAAAATCTCAACTCCCAGAGCTCGCCCTGGCGAGTTGGTGGCGAGTGAAGGCAGAGAGTACTGGTCTTACTCGCTCTGGAGCTCGCCCTGGCGAGTTGTCAGGACCTGTGACACTCGCCCTGGCGAGTAACCACTCGCTCAGCGAGTTTCAACTGTCATGACAGCAAAAGACAGCAACTCACACCACCTTTCTCCACCCAAGCCTAGTTTGATTCTATTAGTTCCCAACACTTTTTCAAGGCATAAAAACAAACCATTTTCATAAGCAAGCAATTCATTTCCGAAAGCTTGTAGGTTGCTTCGAGTGCAAGTTATTTGGTTTTCACTTCCAAAATCAAAACCAAATCCAAACACAAGTTTTATTACGGGCCTCAACCGTCCGGTAATCCTTTTCAAACATGTTTTCAAGGTAAAAAGCGACACCACATGTCACAAGAGTTTTAAACCACTTTGACCTCAAAACACTACTCAAAAACTCTTAGAAAATATTTTCATAAACCTCAAAATATTTTTCATCGGATTTTCTAAAACAAAACCATACAACGCATTTCCCTTTCGCCCAAAGGTTCAAAGACAACTTTTCTTTTCAAAACCTTACAACATAACCTCATGGTATTGATCAATACATAACCAAACCAAAACCCTAACTTTTCTCATGAGATTTTTCACCAACTCATGGAAAACAAAACAACAAAGCCTAGCATGCTTCCTAAGCTCTCATGAACAACTTTCATGAAACAAAAACTAGCAAGAACAACATTTCTCACCAAACCCTCTTAAGAACATAAACCCAAAAACCTCACAACTCAAAAAAATCTACCAACCTAGGAGATAAGAAGAGAGGGTTACCTCAAGAAAGTGATTCTCTACAACTTTCCTCAAAGCTCCAAAGCTTGAAATGGAGTGAAATGGTGAAGAATGGAAAATTTTGTGAAGGTTTAAGGTTAAGAAATGGAGTTCCACGTGAAAGAGAGAAAGAATGGATATGTTTGGTGATGTTTTTCTAAGTCCACAATGAGCAAACCTCCTTACTAAGCTAAAGCTCTTGCTAGCTCATGGCCATTGGATCAAAAACACATTGCCAAGACAAAACCCTAGCCATTGGATCAAACCAAACCAAAGCCACTTGAGATTAAACTCAATACCTCATAGAAACACTCACACGTTCAGCTCTCGCGCGACGCGACGAACGTAAAACACAAAAACATAAAACCTACGGAAAGAACGTCTAACGTTTCACATTTCCAAAACTTATCGCCGAATCTTTTTCCGCGACTGTAATTTTCTTCCATACCTTAGAAAATTAATCTCAGGACATATCCTAACTCGCGCAGATATATAAAACTCCCATCCGAAACCTCACTCAAAACAGACGCAGTAAGATTTTCCATCCGCGGGTAAAAATCCTACTCGTTTTTCCAAAAACAAGAATAATTCAAAACTCGTTATTCTAAGACCACAGAAATCTCCTCATACTTAAAAGAGAACTACGACCCAAAAGTCTGTGCCTTTCCAGCGCACGAGCACAAAACAGGCTCCGTTTCAGCAAAAATCTCATTAATGTGACGATAATCACAAATCCGTTTCTACTAAAAACCCTAAAACTCGTAGCCGACACTAGAGTTCCTTAGAAAACTGTACAGTAAAATCTTGGGTCTTAAAATAAACAAATCAATATCTATAATATGAATAAGCAAGAATCATTTGTCTCTCTTTTTCTTTAAGAATGCTAGATTCTGAGCAACATTTTTCTCTCCTTCATTTGACAATTAATGCATTAAATACATTTATTTTTTAATTAGTTTTCAAATGATGTTTTTTGTTACATGAATGCTATTAATTGCGAATAGTTTTTCACAATAAATTTGATAATTGTGTATTTTTCCTATAAATATTTTTCCTATAATTAGTTTATGTCTATTATAAGAGTTGAGATACGTTGACAATATGTGCAATGTCAAAATTAATTTTGACATCAAACTTTATTTGAGTTGATCCAATGGTTAACAATTATTACCTCATGTGATTTCATTTTTTAACTCTCTCAAGTGATTTTTTTTTTGTTTCGCATCCTTTTCTGCCATATATTATTACGAGTTTTTTTTTTTTTTTTTTGTAATTTATAGGGCCTAGATTTATATATATATATATATATATATATATATATATATATTAATATGGGAACCTATTTTCATTTTTTTAATTTATATGGAGAATTTTTTGCTTTTATTTATGATGCCTATGCCTATTTTTTTTATCAATATATTAATGCAAGGACCTATTTTTTAAATTATTTATACGGACGTTTATTTTATTTGGATAGTATTAAAGCGTACAATTAAATAATATAAATTATGTCGTGCAATTTGTTTAGACTATTTTTTGGGATCATGCTAATTTGTTTTTCTGGAGTACATGTTAAGAACCCAAAGATCAAAACATTCTCTTAACGTTTCTGCATTTCATTTGTTATTTAAATCATTAACATGTGTCATTACTTTAACATGTTCCAATGTCACATGTTAGCATTTTCTTATCTTTTTTCATAGTTATTTTACTTTAGATATTATGGAATTAAGTTAACTATTTTTGTTTGCTCAAGGGGCTTTGTTTTAAGATATTTATACGAGATTTTATACTCTTACTCATATATTCATAAATGGACCTATTTTTTGTACTTTTTATGGGGACCGTGTTCTTTTTTTCTTTTGTTATTTATATAGTACCTTTTTTTGTTGATTTATACGATGACTATTTATTTATATTCATATATTAATATGAGAATCTATTTTTATTTTGTAATTTATATGAAATTTTTTTATTTATAATTTATATGGGGCTGGTATTTTTACACATATATTATTATGGGTCTATACTTATGTGGCAGTCGAACTCTGAATTATCAAGGAATTCTTCCCCTGGGAACCAAATGATTAATATTAAAAAAAATATATTAATATATATTATATAAGAACTATATTTTTATTCATATATTAATACATGGACATTTTTTTAGTAATTTATTCGAGGCTCTATATTTATTCAGTTAATTTCTTTAGGGTATCTTTTGACTAAAAATAAATGATATTCACTCATTCAAATTGTTTGAGTACATCGATGAAATACAAATTAAAAGTCGCTAAAAATAAATAGGATAAATTTGCGAACACACTCATAACAACCATGTTAATAGCATAAAATGACAAATTACACAACACAAACTTACAAATATGACTATATTGAAGTGTCTAGAATAACCATGCATCTGAATATGTAGCGTTGATTATACCAAAATCGACATTGATTGGAGGAACCAACTGTCCGATTTATGTCCTATAATTATATATTTTTCCTTTTTTTTTTGTATTAATAAAATTTCAGATTATGGAAAAATTAATTTCAAAATAAAAAATATTTAAATAATACATTAATATTTTTTAAATATGTAAAAATCAGTTAGGCTAATTTCTAACCCGTGCTTGGCACGGGTGTGGACACTTTTTTTTTTTTTTTAAGCAAAAGGATAAATATATTAAATAAAAAACACAAAGTACAGAGACTGGGGGACATAAAACCTGACCCAGCTACAAACCAAAAGGAAATACATCGTGATAAAACAATACCAGGTCAAAACAATCCTAATTAAACAAAACAATAAAAACACTCGTCACGAGCGCAACCCAGCGAACCCGCGTACGGGCGCGAAACCAAGTTACAAAAAAAGATGAAGAGTGAGAGCACCATCAAGATAAAAAGGATTCAAATCTTAGCGAATGGAACAACCGCCAACACGGAACAGAACCAAGTGCCAACAACCCCCTGAACAAGCAGCAGGCATAACAATTCTTTCGAACAAACAATCCGAGAGTACGGATAAGAAGCCGGTACCGGAGTAGAGGTACTCCTGACGCCTTGAGACCTGCAGATCTCAACAGACCTGGAATAACAGAGAAACGAAAAGCGCAGGAACACCAAAACAGCCAGTTTCACGAGAACACGCATTTGAACTCAGATCATGGGATGAGTCCAACACGTTAATAACGACCCTTTCGGGTTAATAGGACCAAACCCTTTCGGGGTTAAAAAAACAGCAATATCACCCAATCTCTGAACCAGAAACAAAAACAAAAACTAACAGCACAAAACAAAAACAACCAATCGACGAACAGCACGGTGACGAGCACGGAACAACACGAACAAACAAACATTAACGAACAGACAAAACAAAACACCAAACCGTCGGAGTAGTGGAAACTAGATCTGAACTAAAAACCGAATCTGGAGTAGAGGAGGCGAGGTCACCGAACCGCTGAAAGAAACAGTGTGCAGCAACGAAAATCCAAAACTGAATCACCAACAACCACCGCCGGAGAAGCGGCCAAGCTGAAACGGTGTGAAATCAGAACGGAAGAACACTGAAAACGAGCGGAGGCAAACGAAAACCCCAAAGCCAAAACACCAGATCCGTAAACCGTGGCGGCAATTGACGACCCAAAACGAGGCAAACTACTCCGAACGGGAAAAGAGGTGGTGCGGCCGTGAGGGGCAAGTGCACCACCGGTGTGTATATCTACATGGTGAAGAAGCTTTTGGATTTGGGGAAAAAGAGATGGGTTTTTTTTTTTTTCCTGGTTCAAGAGAGAGAAGGTCGTTAAACTTATCTTTGTTCCTCAAAGCCACGGGTGTGGACACTAGTATGTAATACGCGAAGACTATTTATAATCTCTCTCTTCTAGAATACTTGTTTCTCATGCATTCTGCTCTCTAGTGCATTTGACATTTAATGCAATTATGATTTATTTTTATTTATTTAAAAGATATATCTTTATCTTTATATTATACAATTGAGCCTTATTTTATATGTTTCAATTAATGTGCATGTACACATGTCTTTCATCACAAAGCCTCATATTATAGTGCATTTAATTCGTCTAACTAAAAAGGAAACAATTCAAATTAAATTACTATTATTATTTTTAATTAAATTAATTCAAACAAATTATTATTTTCGTATTTAAATTACTATTATTATTTTAAATTCAATTAATATAAAAAAATTAGTTTGGTAAAATAGCTTATTTTAATGAAAAAATTTATTTTGATTCATGATTTGAAATAGTAAAAAAAAACATTATCTTTTTAATAAAATTAAAATAGCTTATTTTAATGAACGAATTTTTTTCAAATTATTGAAATAGAAGTATTATTAAATATTAACAATTGTTATTTTATTGCAATTAAGAAATAATAAAGAAAAGAATTATGAATATATTCTAAAAATTATAACCAGATTATATATATTTTAAAAATAATATATTTGCAAAAAAAATTATTGAGCATTTTTTGACAGAATTTTCAGTAATTATTTTAAAACTTATAAATTGCTCAAACTATATTTTGGTACTGCATT
The DNA here is from genome assembly GCA_030408175.1 of Trifolium repens. Lineage (NCBI taxonomy): Eukaryota > Viridiplantae > Streptophyta > Magnoliopsida > Fabales > Fabaceae > Trifolium > Trifolium repens. The sequence goes on along the minus strand of CP125837.1, from coordinate 65,300,447 downwards.
ATTGAGCATTTAATTGATTCAAATCAAATTGATTGGTATGTGATGAAATTATTGATTTTTTTCATACATTATTATCATTCAATTTAATCCTATTTTTATGAGATTATGTGCTTCTTTAAAAAGTTTGTGTTAATTATTGACTTCCTACAAAAGTTTCTACATTAGTTTAATCAAATTATTAATAAATAAATTCAGAAAAAATAAAAAATACAATATAATAAGAATAACTATTTTATTTAAGAAATTTAAATAAATAAACGGTTTTTTTATTAATTTTAATATGAATTTCTTTTTTTTTGGTACAAGAAATAAAAAAAATTCTATGTCAAATACTGATAATACAATTAAATTTAATTAATAATGATATAAAAAATATCCTAACACAACATTACCCGAAAAAGGAATCAATATATTTGTTATTAATGGGTTTGCTTGAATATTTTGGGTAAAGTTACTTATTTATCCATGTCTATTTTCCTATATAAATGGTCTTTGGGTGAACACTACAAATCACAATTTTTTCAATTCTCTTCTCTATAGTTATTTTCTTCTTTGTTCAACTTTTCTTATGTTACATTTTTTTTGTGTGTGAATTCCTATTTTGGTATGTTAAATATTCATTTGGTGTTTATATTTTTATTTATTTATTGATACTATCTTTTATTCTTGACAGGAAAATCATTTGAGCGGCAAGGAGAAATGAATCACATTCTTACAATGGTTTTTACCAACCGCTTTTGGCAAAATCTTGCTTTTAAAACCTTTTTAATAATAATATGTTATATACAATTTGGAATGTCAATGAAAATATAGCTACGAACTAAAATATGACCCATGTGTTTACATAATAAATCAACCAACAAATTAATCAAATGATATATTTTCTTAATAGTGTTGAGTTTATCTTTATTGTATCTTTTTTCTATTTCAATTTCAATTTTGTTTTAATATTCTTTTTTAGAACAATTTGATCTTTCTCTCTTTTTTTTCTTTTTCCAAATGATTGCGTATTAGGTGTTCATAAATTACTATACAAGCATTTTAGTTTTGTAATAAAAAATGAATAAACATTTTAGTTACGTAAATTTTTTTTTTTTTAGTTTTGAAATTACCTGAAAAAATATTAAACGTGTATGAGTTGGACAAACGCCAAAGCAAAGCATAATAACAATGGATATGTGCATCTCTATTAACAGTAAACAATATCATTGGATGTTGTGAATATGACATCAATTAAAAAAAATTAGCAACTTTTCACTCTAATAAATGAGATGTTTCGCCTTTTTTTTTCCGGAAATGACGCATAAAAAAATTCAGGATTGGGGTTTTATAAAAGAAAACCCCGAGCATGTGACTAGAACTCGGCCAAATCAACATAAAGGTACCTTTATAAGTGTTGGCGGATAATATTAAGTACTGTATCTGGAGATCTCTAATATAAGCAAATTCGTAACTTAAAAAGGGGTCAACGGAAATCACATCGATTTTGATATCCTCTTTTAAGCATATTGTTATGAAAATATTGTAGAAAAAAAAGGAGACATATTAGTTTCACATATTTTTATATTATATACATGCACGAAAATAGTGTGATAATAATTTATTTATTTAAATCATCAATATTTTTTGTGTAAAAAAAAATCGTAAATATTTTATTATGTAATATGAGCATTTAATTTATTCCATTTCTTGACAAAAAAAGATTCGTCAAATTTTTTTTTGGTTATGCAAATATTAGCATTTAATTTATTCAAATCAAATTGATTCATATTTATTGAGATCCTTGATTTTTTCAGCATTAAATTAATTCCAATTTTATGCGATTCTTAGCTTCTTTTGAAAGTTTTTTTATGAATTATTGTATTCCTATAACAGTTTTCTTATTATTGAGAAATTCTTCCTATAACAGTTTATGTTTATTTAAATTGAAAAAATAAATAAATTTTAAAAAACTAAATAAAGTTGTACAATAAAATAAAAATAACGATAAAATGTTGGTGTATAATTTTTTTAACTAATTTTATCAAAAGAAATATTCAATAGCATTTACATTTATTATAAATTGTTTTTGTTCATGATTCATTGATTTGTCAATAAACAAAAACGATTTTTTTAGTGAAAATAATAATTATTATGTAATGTGTGTGTAATTGTCAAATATAAAGTCATGAATAACAAAAAAATGCTAACTTAATTAGTAAACCAAAAAAAATGTGGCTTTTAATATGTATGAATTTATTTTTTATTTCAAATTCAAATGTGTAAATTTTTTTTTTTTTGGTTTACAACATGCATAAATCAAGGCGATAACTATTTTGATTACATGATATCTTTGGCTATACATAGTGTTTTTGAGTCTCACACTTCTCACACCAATTTTACAGTTTATATTTTCCAAAGACATCGTTAAACCTCCATTTTTCTCTTTGGAACATCGTCATTAAGATAGAAGTGCTTTTAAAACTGTTACAAAGTCATCAAGATATAAAATTTCTCTATAGTCTGTTTTTGTTTGACTAAAAACTAATTCGTAATGTGTTTCATATTCTTTTTAATTTTTATCGTATTAGGTTCGTCGTGACTTTTATTGGTTTCATGATCATGTGCAAGGATGATAATATTCCTTATTGTGATATCTATTAATAACAACTTTTGTTTCATAACCGATCACTTTTCTTAAATGACCAAAGTACATATTATATATAGGGTTGACTTAACATAAGTGACCACTTTTATTTTTGTTCTGTTCGTTTTTTAGTTTCATACATTGATCCTTTTTTATAATCCTATTAATAATTTTTTTTATATTTGATTTATATTTTGGACAATTCATATAATTAGTTTTTGTGCAACAACTTATTAAGAAGTCTCACATTGGATGTGAGATGGTCTGAATATGAGTTTATAAGTAAGAGTTATTTTCACTTTTTTTTTGGTACAAGAGTTATTTTCACTTTACAAACCAATTTTGCAGGGTTAAATTAGGCTCAACATCTCAATTTTAAAATGGTATCAGAGCTTCTCCAAGATCCGTTGGGCCACTCTTTATCGGCGCAACCACAAAATAGCGTTGTGTGTGAGCGGTCATGTTAAGGAGTCTCGCATTGGAAGTGGGATAGTCTGAATATGAGTTTATAAGTAAAGAGGATATCCTCACCTTGCAATCTACATGAGCACTATTTTAAAAACATATATATCCGGCCCCAATTTTTTGTAATCTATATGGGGACTATATTTTATTTATACGGGAGCCTACTTTTTTTAATAATTTTTTTTACATGAAGACTATATTTATATTTATATATTAATATAAATACAGCGCATATTTTTGATTTGTAAATTTATATGGATTTTTTTTTGTAATATATATGGAGTTTTTTGTAATTTATATGGGGCCAATATTTTTACTCATATATTATTATGAAATTATGATAAACGATAAAAGTTTTTGGGTATACTTTAATTGATATTCCTAAAGTTTCTCTGATACTCGCCATTCTCTTAACTTATTAAACAAAAAAATTACTCATATATTAATATAGGATTTTTTTTTAATAATTTGTGTGTGGAACTACTTTTATTTTATTTGGAGGGTATTTTTTTTTGGTAAGGTGGCCATCTTTTTTGGAGGGTACTCTCTTAACTTAGAAAACAAAAAAAAAACCTAATTTTTTTGGAGGGTACTCGCCATGTTTTTTTTATGTGTACAGCAGTTAAATAACACAGTATAAGCTATATTCAGAAAAAAAAATTAGGTTATTTATGTTTCATGTTTATTTTACTATAGATATTATAAGATAAGATAAGATTAATTTAACTTTTTTTTGTTTGTTTGGAGATTTTTTTAAAATAATTTATAAAGGCGGTTATATTTTTACTCATAATTTTTTTTATACGGAGTATATATTTTTAGTCATGTATTAAAACAAGGCTTATATTTCTAACTCATAAATATATTAATACGACGACTTTTTGGTTCTAATTTATTCGGCGGACTACTTTTATTTGGTTCTAATTTTATTATTTACGTTTTTATCCCGTGCAGGAATTTTCCGTGGAGATTTTCCCATTTGCGGTCCCAAAGATGGGAACTTTTTTCTCGTGAGGATGGTGAAGAAAGTCCCACAATTGAGGTTTGGAGATGGGGACATGATTCTATACCCATCCTGTGAAGACTTCATTCCATATTTGTTACAATTTTGGTCCATCCATATTTTTTTCTCTAAAAATAACGATTTTTGACGTCCTAAAAAGTGATTTATTGTCTTCAACATTAAATTTAAAGATGAAATTTCACATTTGAAATCAAAATTCACCTCTTCCGACATCAAACGTCGCCACTTTTAGGGAAAAAATATATGAGTAAGAGGACTAAAAGTGCAATTAAGCTATTATTTTTAATGTTGATGTGTCTCGGGGGGACTGTGGGAATCCATGGAATGAAGATGGAAAAAATACTCCTTAAAATGAGAAATGTAGATGGGAATAAGGATAATTTTAGATGGTGGATAAAGGAGTGAGAAAGTACTCCCCGCTCAATTTTTACTCTGCTAACATCCCTATACGTGAAAAACATGCCTATATGATTATGATAAGTTTCCATTTCTTATTTTTAACATAATTTTGCTAAAGTTTAACATGTAACATTTATACAAGGTGAGGTTTATAAAATATTATAGATATCACATTTAATTATAACTTTTAGAAAGAAATGAAGGTGAACAACATGTGTACCATAGCTAACTTTATACTCACGATGTAATAAATAAAAAAAAAACTTTATACTTACGACGTGGACGACATTGGTTCATATCAAAGTTATCAAAATCGGACCTAACCGAACTACATGACAATTATTTATAATTTTGAGAAGGAAATTAAATAAAAGTGGACAACATGTATACCATTGCTAAATTTGTAGTTTGACCGGTTGAACTGAGAACTAGACCTATGTATAATATAAATTGGGCTGGAAACTGCAAAATCAAACCACCAACGAAAAAATTGGAGGAAAATCAGTGAAGTAGAGACGGTTCAATTAATGTCTACTTTATTTTTATTTCTTTTTATGGGTTAGATTTATGCCGATATAGTTTTTTATTTATCCTTTTTTATTTATTTCTCAATACATTTTTATTTTATGAAAAAAATTAAAATAATAATATAAATAACATAAAATTTATTAAAAAAATATGCAAACGAATTTCTAGCCCGTGAGCACGGGTATTCATACTAGTAGGAGTATATGGATGGTCAAGAAATATTTTCTTTTTTAATACCCGAATTAAATTAAATATTCATAATTAAATGCAAATAAGAAACAAATTATTTAATAAGTAAATGATTCATCCATCCGTTTTTAGTCCAAAAAAAAATGAGTCATATCCATAAAAAAAATAAGAAGAAAATGTTCAAAGTTGACTGAATTCATAATTAAATAGGCAATGAAATAATTAAATACAAATTATTAATTTCAATAACTTTGCATAACTAAATAGGCAATGGAATTATTTCATTATTAATACAACCACATAATATTTTTTTGTAATTAATTGCAATATGAAACAAATTATTAATTTTGAAACATATTTTTTTTTAATTTATTAAATTCAAAGTTAACTGAATTAATAATTAAATAGGCAATTTAAAAATGAACATTTAATTTAAGTAGTCTATTTAAAAAGAAAATATTTCAAATTCTAATTTTCATATTTAAATTATTATTATTTCATATAATTTGCAAACTCAAATTTTTATTTTCGTGCAAGACAAGTTTATTTTATTTTTAATTTTTTTTAATATATATTATTTTTAAATAAATAAACAATTGTTTTGTTATTAATTTAAATATGAAACAAAAAAGGTAAGAAATAATTGTACGAGAGATTTGAAAATATTTTGCATTCAAATTCAAATCACTATAGCCAACAAAATTTCAAACATATAATTATCTCCAAAAGGTAAGAAATTATTTTACCAATTAAACCGTTCAATTCTTCCCAAAAGAAATTGTCAATCACAATTCTTCCCAAAAAAAAAAGACATAAAGGGATGGCGCCCCTATGGCAATCTTTGAGAGGATGCCATACCCTTGCTGCAGGTCCACATGGACATTAGGGAAATATTTTTCAAAGAGGAACGTTTTGGTTTTTTTTTCCTACTACATGGACATTAAAACAGTGGACATGCAAACGAGGTCGGTTAATAAAAATTTAGATTCTTTCGAATAATTTGTATTTTAGTTTTTAATAATTAATTTTAATAAATAAAAACTGTTTATTTTTCTTTGTTATTATTGGTATTTGGAAGAATGAAGAACACAATATTGATAACAGTAAGTGGAAATTAATTTCTAAAGACTTTGTCAAAATTCACACCAACTCAGGTTGCAAGTCATGGTCAGAAATCTCTAAGAAATCTCCAAGCACGACTTCTAAACATGACTTGTAACCTAAATTGGTGTGCGAATTTTGACAAAATCTCTACAAATTTAATTCAACTTTCCTTTACCGATTAGTTTTAACCCGGTTAAAAACATATTGTGTTCATCCTCCACCCAAATACCTTCATTAACAAAAACAAACATAATAACAAAATCAGTAATAAACTGTCTTTTATTTATTATAATTAATTATTAAAATCTAAAACACAAATTATTTGAAAGAACTTAAATTTTTATTGATTGAAACAAGTCAATATTTAATTTAAGTATTTTTCGGCCAAACAAACACAAAATAAATAAACAAAGTGCTAATTGTAATTACGGACCTCGTTTGCATTCGCAGGATGCCCGCAGAGGTATGAACGACATTGTCAGAGACATTAGTGGTATTGAAAGAGGTTGTTGTTGGTGTTATTGTTTTCTCCTCCGTCGTTTGCTTTCACTCAAAGTATAAAAAATAATTTGTGCAAAAAATAAAATATAAAAAATAATAATGCACAGTGAATGGCTGAATGCTGTTAAGTAACATAATATATAGACTGTATTTATATGTGCGGCAAACAGTAGAGATAGGGTCGAGGATTATTTTAAGAAAATATCCTATATTTATTTTTAAAATCAATATGTCAAAGAAAGAAAGATTATTTTATTTGGGTGATTGACAAATTTTATTTAAAAAGAAAATAATGAGCAGATTTGATTTATTTTGTTTTTGGTAAACATTCTTATACATATCATATTTGGATATGTATCCTTGCAAAATAAAAATAAAAATCATATTTGGATATATATATATATATATATATATATATATTGTTGATGTGAATAATGATTATAGATCTATATATTGTTGGATATATATTCAATGCGAGGAATGTAAAATCTAGTCAATAATTGTTTCACTAAAAATTGAAATCAAATTCTTTTTTGTGTTATTCAGGTCTATTTGTAACATCCTCAGCCGGGTGACCAGTTAAAATTAATTATGATCAAAATGAATCACCACTCCCAACTACCACTCCCAACTGAAGATTTTTTTTACAGAGCCAACTCAAGAGTTATACCTACAAAAATGTCCAAAAATAATAATTTCTTTCCAGCCTGAACTAATTTTCGAATTATGAAAATTACGCAATTAGAATTTCTCCTGAAAAAGTCTTCATTGTGGTGGAATTGTGTTTTCTTTGATCTAAACAAAGACATTACAACAACTATTCAACTATTTTTTAATGTAAATTTTACAGGGTAGTGAATCTCACATTCACACAGAATGATTGAGCAACAAAATTTAACCACTCCTTGGCAGATACATTTGAATGAGTCAGGATTCACTAGGGAGAACATTGAAGAAATGATAAACCTCGTCTTCATCAAAGACACCTACCTCTGTCGAACAAACAGCGCAACAGACTTGCTTTAATGTTTCATTACTAGTTGAAATTGCATCGCTCCCATCAAATCCTTCGTTTCTTCTATTTCTTTTTCTTGATCTTGATTGTGAGCTACTTTGCATCGGAACTTGTTTATCCTCAATCTTGCAGTTTGTAACAAATATTGCTCTATACTGGGTCAAATATTTCTCATGCCTGCAAGACACTAATGAGGTCACAACCCACAACATGGTTATACTAGTACAAATTCCCATACCCAAAATCAGCATTTATGTATTTTATTTGAACTTTTGTTTTCTGACCAGGCTAAGAACAAATAATACAACAAAAAAACCAACGATAGACTTCTGAAGTACTCGTGGAATTTTAAAAACAACTGAATTTTTTGTATTTTTAAAAAAAGTATAATAGTTGTTTCATAATGCTAGGAAATGAATCTTTGATCATAGGCTTGCTCCTAAACAACAAAATATGAAGTTGAGACACAGTTTTTATTGACAATAGCCAAAAAATTTAGGACTTAGGAGGAACTTCCATTGTTTTAAAGATGGAAAATATTTAGTTTCTTTAACAATACTTGGACAAAACATATGGATATACGGAATCAGGAAACTTGAACAACAAGCATTTAATTAGTTAGCCAGCATTTGGTACGCATATAGAATGGAACTTAACAACACGTTTTGTATACTATACTAGCACAGGCGAAGCAACCTAGTACTGTTCTGACCGAAAATATAGACTATTAAAGCTACTAATTTAGAATTCATGCTCAAAAGAAAAATGAATTTCAAGTGTGTGTGTAATAGACATAAACATATCCAGCGATAATAGTTCTCGTGACTCATAAGAAGAATTAATGTTGACCATAAAACCATATATGGATGGTCAAGATTAATTGTCCTCGCGTTTTCATGTTTGCACTTAATATGCTCATTCTGTCCCTATACAACAGAGAGTGGACTTAGCTAATCAATAATATGTGTGTATGAATGCATGCAAAAGCGCACAAAATACATAAGTATGCATATACGTATCAGCATATACCTTTGACATTCTAGGCAGAGCGTGGTGAAGCAAGCAGGGCAACAAAGCACGGCATCAGAGTCACTTCCATGTCTTTTTTTATGAATCCACTTTTCATCCTTATCATCAAGTTCAGGATCATAAAACTCCGGTTTGGTCGAGTAGTCAATCTCCTCATCATCAGAAACTGATATTTATATCAGAGAAACAAAAATTAGATGATTAGTACAATACAAGGCCAAGCATTGCATTGCATTGCATATATCGCTAATTTGCTAAAAACTTAGAGCAATTATTATTTTTTGCACATAGCAACCACAGAGGTCGAAACCTATTGTTTCAAGCAATCCTAGTAGCTTATAGAACATACTTTCTCCGATCTCATATATAAACAAAAATTCACTTTCTAGGTTCATTTAGTCATTGAATTGAATGACCCTGGAAAGTGAATGTTTGCTTATATATGAGACCGGAGGGGGTAGTTTTATACGCTAATTTTGTAAAACCTAAGTTTATCTTCACAGTAGCATTGAAATTGAGGGTTTGGCACTAAACTAATAGATAATTTAACCAAACTAAATGGAAAATAGTAACAGGATGATACCATGTTAAACAATTCATTTCATTGCAGATTATAGGTTTACCAAAGTATCTTACATTTAACAATTTGTTGCCACTTAAACTCTTTATTTAACTGCTAAACCCAATTTATTATGAAAAAAAAATATAAACGATGACGAAGTTGGTTACCAGTTTGTTGTGAATTGGTGGGTGATTTGGCATCTCCTTCTTCCATATCTGTCTGTCGCAAGCTTTCTCTCTCTAACCTCTACACTATGGAGAGAATATAAACGAATTTAACCTTTCACCAGAAAATTGAAAATTGAGAGTAAGCGAATTTTTTTTTGGGTCGAAAAAGTAATTGAATTTGAGTCGGTGATGTATGGGGCCTTTGGGCTTTATAGCATACAGTGGTAGAAAATTGCTTTTAGGCCATTGTATTGCTTACAGGCCTCCCAAAAACTCAAAAATACCCATGATTTTAGATCCAGAGTGGTTTGGAACTTATGTATTGACTGATTATAGATTGTAACTTTAGAAATACAAAAAATTTAGAAAAATACCCTAATTCGGAAGGTGCATTCTGAAATTGAGTTTTCTATGCTATTTTTTTCAACAACCAAGTCTTTCTCTATATAAATTAGCTTCGGAAATTGCGTTCCAAAATTACTTAATTTCAGATTTTGCATTCTAAATCCCTTATTATGGGCATTTTGGTCAAAACAGGGACCTGAGAAGCAACATAGGACCTAAAGATCAATTTTCACAATATTATGGGATGAAAAATTATTGTCCGTGTTATCAAGAGCATCCAATTATAATACATGACACAAACCTCAATGTAAATCCTCTTCCGACCACATTTTTGTTCTCCCCCCTAAAAAATTTTCTCTTGCAAAAAAAACTTCAGAACGTATTTTCTGAAGTTTCTCTGGTTCAAATATTATTTTTAACAGTAAAAATGTTTAGAAAATGCGTTATGAATTTTTACGCAAGGGGAGGGAGAGGGGGAGAGAATTTTTCAAAACTCAATTGAAGAAATTTTATAGTCCTTTTTTTTGGAAAATTTGTGTTCTTTTGAGAAATATTCACCGATCAGTTATTGTTATCTGTAATAAAAATTAAATCATTAACTTTAGTTAAAAATAAATTAGTACTTAATATAACTCGAATTTGAATTTTTTTTTTTTTGAGAGAAAAATTTGAATCTTAACAGTAACAGTTAATTTCATTTTTCAATAGATCTAATGGAGGGCGCTGGCTAGCATGGGAAAGGGACATAGGTCTCCCACCATGGGAGACCATTTTTCACCCTTAGATCATGAAGCTCTACAATAAGCCAAACTAAAGTTTTAACATTGTATAAAAATGCAAAAAAAAAAAAAAAAAAAAACAAAGAAAGATAAAGATAGAATTGGGGTTGAAGGTTTCTGGGTCAAAGTTTTAACTGTTGCGTCGGAACTCAGTTTCCGATCACCGGAGCAGGAAGAAGATGTTAACATTACCTTAGATCTCATCTTCCTAGCAATCTTTCAAAATCAAAACTCATTGGCTTAATCAAATTTGAAAACATCACAATTTGAATACTCAAAAACAATTCAAAGACTCAAATCTAGTTATGATTCATTCAATTTCAATCGATTAAACGTTCATAATCGTATCTGTATTTCAGTTCCATTCCATCAACAAACATACTGAGATACATTCAATTTCAAACGAACATTATGAAATCAATTGAATCAAAAAATAATAAAAATCAGAGCAGAAATTCAGAAACAATTATGTTCTGGACTGGACCCAGAGCTGGCCCAGTCCACATCCTGCTCGACAGAAGGAGTTTGTAACTCCTGCTCGCCATTATGGATCGCGAGTCCCTGCTCGGCTGCAAGCGAGCTTCTCTGCTCGGATTCGATACTCTGACACGGTTCCCACGTGTTCCTATTTACTAGGACACGATATACATGAAGCAACCGCCTCTCCGCACGATGGGGACAGCTCATCACCAGGATAAGGGCTAAATGCCGGTTCCTTGCTCCAACAAAGGAGAAATCCTGGCAGTCTCTCCTATTGGGCCGTTCTACACAGCCCATTAAGAGGACCTTGGCCCAGCGCTGGGGGATCTATAAATACCCTCCTTCACTGGAGGGTCAGGTATTCTATTCTCATTCTACACTTTTACTCTTTGTATCTGTTCACTCTTCTGACTTAAGCATCGGAGCGCCTGCAGGTACAACCCCCCCTCCGTTGGTGATTTACTGCTCTACTCAACCGTTCAACTCAACTGAAGGACTCATCAACTAGAGGATTTGCTGGCCCAGAACCTTTCTGATCAACAGGTTAGATCAGTGGCGCCGTCTGTGGGAACCTGGTTTCCCCTTCTTTGAAAAATCCAAAGTTCAAAACCGATTTTCTCTCCAACAAATTCCTTTCAATGGCCAGCACATCTAACACTCGCAACAACAACAACGATGATCAAGTCAATGACCACATCGATTTTGTCCCTACAAGAACCTCCCCCGAGAGGTACGACACAGTCCTCAGCCCTGTGGAGCAACCAGTCCCAGAATCCGACCCTAGGGACGGCCAAGAAACCACGGTGTCATCGGAAGAAGACGACGACATGCAGATTTTGACGGCGCGCCAATCAGGGAAGCGCCCGTCAAACACGCAGGAAATTCCGGTCGTCAGCGCACAACCCGCTGACCAGCAAACTGACTTTCAGAGGATTCTCGCTCTCCTCGAAAGGAATAACGACCTCATAGCGCAACAGAATCGCAGGATTGAAGCGCTGGAACGAAACCAACGCCCCCAGCGGGCAGGCAACTCTCCCCCGCGGAGGCATCCCCCATCTAGGTCCCCTCCTCGACAGGAAACAGCCAGACAACGGCGTCCTGCCCTCGAGAGGATCCAACCTCCGACCAGCAAAAGGGGTCGGACCCCACCTCCCCGCGAGGAAAGGACCTCCCCTATCACGAAAAAGGGGAAGACAGCCGAGCAACCTCGTCACTCTCCCCAGGGTCTGCGAAACATGGCAAAACAGGGAGGCACCTCCACTCGCCCTGCTCGCGAGGACTATGAGTACCGAAGTCCCACACCGGGTCATCGGTACAACGACGACACCTTCGAAGTCTCCCCCAATGGCAGCGAGGAGGAGGATAGTGTCTGCGCCCTCTCAACTGACATTATGAGGGCACCTATTCCTTCGGCACTGGAGCGGCTCCCCAATCTCCCCTCCTATGATGGATTGACCGACCCGGACGACCACATCAACAACTTTAACACCATACTCAACTTCCGCAGAACAAGCGGAGCTATCAGGTGCAGGCTTTTCCCCACGACATTAAGGAAAGGGGCGCTGACCTGGTATACAAGTCTTCCTCCTCGGTCTGTGTTTTCCTGGCAAGATTTCTCAGACCAATTTAAACAAAACTTTACTGCGTCTCGGAAGCAGCCGAAGACGGTAGCTACCTTGGAAGCCATATTCCAGGGACCAAACGAATCTCTCCGAGCATACATTGAGAGGTTCAACAGAGAAGCCGTACAGGTCACAACGACCGACGACATGAAGAGGTACCTGCTCGCTCGTGGCCTTCGTCCCCGAACCGACTTTGCTAAGGCCGTAGGCATCGAGAAGCCCAGGACTTTGGCCCAGCTCCTCGCGAAAGCAGAGCCGTATATACAGTACGAGGAGCAAGAGATGGCCGACGCCCTGCGCCAAGGGCGAACCGAGGAAGCTCCCCCTCGCCAAGATACACACAAACCTCCCCGTGAGGCCGGGCAAAGAGACGGGGGGAGAGATGGGCAGAAAGATGGACAAAGAGACGGCGGCAGAAGAAGAGGTGACAAACCTCGTGGACCACCCAGTTTGTTCACGGTTTACACCCCCCTCAACGCCTCTCGCGAACATATCCTGATTGAATGCTACGACACAGAGTTCAAAGAAGGGAATATCAAATTCCCCAAACCAGGAACGGCCAAGCCTGGTCAGGATAAATCAAAGTGGTGCAGGTACCACAGAGCCCATGGTCACGTTACTGAAGAATGCATCCATCTAAAAGATGCCATAGAAACTCTCATTCGCCAGGGAAGGCTTGGAAGGTTCAAGCGCGAAGAGAGTCCCAAACAGGCTGCTCGACAAACCGCAAGCGTCGAGGAATATCATCCCGCCTCTGGCGGAAAAGAACCCAAGAAGGTCGCTCTTTCCATCTCGCGACCAGAAGATTTCCGTGTCCCCGACAACCTCGAGGACAAAACCTCTCATCCCACCTTTTCCAAGTGGGAAAATTTTGCTGAAACAATGGTTATATCCGCCGGTGGTTACAGTCAAAAAACCATCGGTTCGGTTAAGAGGAAATTCGAGGAGCTCATCGACTCCTCCTCCAATCAGCCTGTCACCCTCGACAGGCCCAAAAAAGGCTCAGTTCCCCTTGCTTTCTACATGGAGGAACTTCCTGGTGGGACACCTAACGCCCACATTCCACTCCTCATCCGGGCAGACATGGCCAATTACGACGTTCGCCGCATCCTCGTCGACACAGGGAGCTCGGCTGACATCATGTTCTCCCAATGCTTCACTGCCTTACAGCTCGACGAGACCTACCTGGCACCTTATGTTGGCTCCGACCTCCAAGGGTTCAACGGAGCAACAACTAAACCATGGGGCTATGTCGACCTCGTGGTAACTTTCGGGGAAGGTGAGGCAGCTAGGTCCGTCAAAATTCAGTTCCTGGTCGTAGACTGCCCATCACTCTATCAGTGCATCCTGGGCCGCGAGGCAATGGCTAATCTGCTCGCCGTCCCCTCTACTGCCCACTTGAAGATGAAATACTACACGACCAAGGGGCACGTTGCCACTTTGCATGGGGACATAGAAGCTGCAAGAAGATGCTTCGACGCTGCGACCAAAGGCCTCAGCTACATCGGCCAGCTTCCCAGCCCGTCGAAGAAGCCGAGGCTAACCTCACTGCTCCCAGCACCAGATGTAAGTTCGGTCGAGCTCGACAGCAGACATTACAAAAGGGAGCACAAAGAAGAGAAAAAGCTCAAGAAAGAAAAGAAAGAGGATGAGGCGAGCAGAGACAATTTCCGCCCAATCCCAGATGGCGACTTTGAGTTTGTTCCATTCGGCGAGGACCCTGGCCGCGGAGTTAAGATTGGAGCAGGACTTCCAGAACTGGCGAGGAAGCAACTTAAAGCCTGCTTAAGGGAGAATGCAGATCTTTTTGCTTGGAGCGCTGCGGAGATGCCCGGATTGGACCCTGAGGTCGCATGTCATCAGCTCACCGTCGACCCCGACGCCAAATATGTAGTACAACGTAGGAGGAAGCAGTCTCCCGAAAAAGAGGAGGCTGCTCAAAAAGCTGTAAAAGACCTCTTAGAGGCAAATTTTATTTCTGAGGCCAGGTATACAACCTGGCTCTCCAATGTTGTACTCGTTAAAAAATCTAATGGAAAATGGCGTATGTGTGTTGACTATACCGATCTCAACAGGGCTTGCCCTAAAGATTCTTATCCCTTACCATGCATAGATAGTCTTGTAGATAATTCTTCCGGTTTTAAATTACTGTCTTTTATGGATGCGTACTCAGGATATAATCAAATACCGATGGCGGTCGCCGACAGGTACAAAACTGCCTTCATGACCCCGACGGGAAATTACTACTATAACGTCATGCCCTTCGGTTTAAAAAACGCCGGCGCTACATACCAGAGAATGATGAACAAAGTATTCCGAACACAAATCGGGGACATGCTCGAAGTCTACATGGACGACATGATCGTCAAATCCCATGACGAGGTCGACCACACTGCTCACCTGCGAAAGGTGTTCGAGCAAGCAAGGAAATATAAAATGAGGTTCAATCCTGAGAAGTGCACCTTCGGGGTCCGGGCAGGTAAGTTCCTCGGTTTCTACTTAACAGAACGAGGAATCGAGGCCAACCCCGATAAGTGCAGAGCATTTACCGAGCTCCCTGTTCCCCACGATAAAAAATCAATACAAATGCTTAACGGAATGCTTACTTCACTATCTCGTTTCATCGCAAGATCCGCTCAACACGCACTCCCCCTTTTCAAACTTCTGAGAAAAGAATCTACGTTCGAATGGACCGAGGAGTGTGACCAGGCCTTACGACACCTAAAAAAGGCCCTCTCCGAACCACCGGTCCTATCACGACCAAACGACGAGGAAGTCCTCTACCTCTACATCGCCGTCGCCTCCGAGGCCGTCAGCGCCGTCCTCATCCGTGAAACAACAGAAGGGCAGAAACCCATCTATTTCACGAGCAAGGCCCTGCAAGGTCCTGAGCTTCGATATCTACTAATCGAAAAAGTAGCTCTCGCACTCATAAACGCCGCGAGGAGACTAAGACATTACTTCCTCGCACATACAGTCGTAGTCCGAACAGACCAGCCAATTAAATCTCTGCTCAGCCGCCCTGACATGGCGGGCAGGATGCTCAAATGGTCCCTGGAACTATCTGAATTCGACATCCGCTACGAAAGTAGAAAAGCTCTCAAAGCGCAAGTACTCGCCGACTTCGTCGCCGAAATGACAGCTCCCGCTCCTTCACTCGAAGAAACAGAAAGGTGGATAATTTTCGTCGACGGAGCGTCCAGCTCAACAGGAGCTGGGGCGGGGATCATACTCGAGAATGGGAAGGGTATAGTCATCGAAGTCTCCCTAACCCTCTCTTTCCCAACGTCGAACAATCAGGCGGAATACGAGGCTTTCCTCGCAGGACTACGATTAGCCGAGGACATCGGTGCAAGACAGATCAAGATATGCACGGACTCTCAGCTCGTCGTATCCCAGGTACTCGGAGAGTATCAAGCCAAAAACGACAACCTCTCCGAATACTTAAACCTCGTTAAAAACAGAATAGCTAAGTTCGAATTCGCTGAGGTATGCCACGTTCCCCGAGGGGATAACACCCGAGCGGACATTCTATCAAAGCTGGCGAGCACGAAGAAAAAGGGAGGAAACAAATCCGTAATACAGGAAATCCTCTCCCGACCAAGCATAGAAAAACCGTCAACCACCCTCGACGTCAACGCAATCGGGGACAACAGCTGTTGGATGACCCCCGTCTACAATTTCCTAGCAAACGACACACTACCATCCGACCAAAAGGAAGCGGCGGTAATCAAACGACGCGCGTGCGCTTACGTCCTCCTCGACGGAACGTTATACAGGAGAGGGTTTTCTATTCCCCTTTTAAAATGTATCGAGGAGGATAAAGTCGACTATATCTTGCGGGAAATACACGAGGGGATCAACTCCCAACATTTAGGAGGAAGGTCGCTCGCCAGGAAAGCCCTCCGAGCAGGTTATTACTGGCCCACCATGCAACAAGACTCCAAGGAACATGTCAAAAAATGCGACAAGTGCCAAAGACACGCCGACATGCACCTAGCTCCCCCAAACGAGCTGAAGTCTCTGTCCTCCCCTTGGCCCTTCGCGTGGTGGGGTATGGATATCCTCGGACCCTTCACCACGGGTTTTGCTCAAAACAAATACCTCATCGTAGCCGTCGACTATTTCACCAAATGGGTCGAGGCCGAACCACTTGCGAACATAACCGCGTTTAACATACTCCGTTTCTTCAAGCGGGATATCCTCGCCCGCTTCGGGATCCCGCAAGTCGTAGTCACCGACAACGGAACGCAATTTACAGATAAGAGATTTCGCGAATTCCTCGTCGCGATTAACACCAAACAACGATTCACATCCGTCGAGCACCCCCAAACCAACGGGCAAGCCGAAGCCGCGAACAGAGTAATTCTGCGCGGACTACGACGGAGACTCGACGGCAATAAGAAGAAATGGGTCGAGGAGCTGCACAGCGTCCTATGGGCCTATCGAACTACGCCACACTCCACAACCGGGGAGACTCCTTTCCGCTTGGTATACGGGACGGAAGCAGTTATCCCCGTAGAGATTGGAGAACCTTCTCGTCGCACGCAACGGCCCCTCGACGAAGAGATGAACGACGAGGCTCTCCGAGAGGAATTGGACCTCGTCGAAGAAATTCGCACGGGTGCGTCGTTAAAGGAGGCAACCCTCAAGCAAAAAGTGGCTGCTCGACACGATACCAAGGTTATCCCTAGGGAATTCGACGTCGACAGCCTCGTCCTGCGACGAAACGCCAAAGACTCTCACGAAGGCAAATTAGCACCTAACTGGGAAGGACCATATCGAGTCCGAGGAAAAACAGAAAACGGTGCCTATTACCTCGAAGATCTCCAGGGCAAGGAACTTCCCCGACCCTGGAACGCACAAAAACTAAAACAGTATTATAGCTAAGTTATTGCCGAACAAGGCTTACAAAGCCAAGGTAGCGTCTTCCTCGGAAAACGGGCAGACACACCTAAACAACGGAGGATGTTCAGGCACAAACATCTGTCTAAAACCTAAGCTAAGCATGATCTCTGTCCCCGGGAAGGGGAAGGGAAAGTACTCCTGGTGGAGAGAATTCAGACAACGAGCTCATCACCCCGTGCCAGGCTTAACACCCAGCTCGCGATGGGAGGTTCAAGCAGCGAGGAAAGAGCTCTCCGACGAGCCTTTCCCCGCTAATTCGAGTTCTAAATAACGCCTCGAATTCAACGCCTCTGCTCGAAAAGTGCTTAGAAATTTTTTTAAAGTTCAGGATAAACAACTAGGACACGGGCAGCATATCATGAACGCGTATAAAAACATACATATAATCACGGAGAAATAAAAGGCAATACTTAGCGCAAAACAGCATATATAACGGGGACAAAGCCCATGTGTTCAAATGTTGCATAATACTGGCACGCAGGCCCCGGAATACTTAGCAAAAAATTAAAATAACATTCAAGTATTACATAAGTAAGGCACACAGGCCTACAGGATTAATACAATCAGGCACCCTCCTCGCCATGTTCGCTTTCATCCTGCCTCTCTTGGTCGTCATCCTCCTCCTCGCCATCCTCATCTTCCATCCGCTGGTATACCTCGGGGACAACAATGCGACCATCCTTTACTTGGTACAACATCCCCGTTCCCTCAGTAACAAGTTCCACCCCCGGGTTAGCGATCTTCAACTGCTCCACGGCATTAGTAAAGGCGTAGCTCGCCGCTTCAATTGTGTCTTGGCGAAGAGCGAGTATTTCCTTGACCAACTCTGCTCGACTACTGAACGCATTGGTTGCTTC
The DNA here is from genome assembly GCA_030408175.1 of Trifolium repens. Classification (NCBI taxonomy): domain Eukaryota; kingdom Viridiplantae; phylum Streptophyta; class Magnoliopsida; order Fabales; family Fabaceae; genus Trifolium; species Trifolium repens. The sequence goes on along the minus strand of CP125837.1, from coordinate 65,281,847 downwards.
AGTTTCATCGGCGGTGGGCTTCATGGCAGAAATCAGGTCTTCTTTTTCTTTCTGTTCGGCCTCCACCTGCAGCTTCAAGGCCGTAACCTCTCCCTCCAGCTTGACCATCGCCTCTTTAGTCTCCCAGAGTTCTCTTGATTGCTCGACAAAAACTTCATATTTCCCCTTGTAATCAAGGAGGTCCCCCTCGGCCTTCGCCAACCGAGCCTCCAACTTCCCGTTCAAATCTCGAGCTTTCGCGAGTTCCCTCCCAGCATCACCTTTGCTCTCCGTCAAAACCAGGGCCGTCTCCCAGATCCTCATCACACCTGCAACGTCCCGAGCAAGCTGCGCCTCTGTCTCCGCAGCACTCATTTCGGTGATGAGTTTCTTCTCCTCCGCGGTAACCAAGGGAGGGCACTTCTCAAAATATGTCTCCACCCCATAGCAACCGGGGACGACAAACCTCTGTTCCAAAGGGCGATGTTCGGGAATCGTCAGGTCGACCAGATCATCCTCCTGTCGTTGCCTCTTCGAGGGATTCTCTCGGATAGCCGAACTAGAGGCTCCCCCCGGGGAAGAAGAATCAACCGGGCCCGATCCAGAGTGAGCGAGCACCGCCCCCATTCGGCCCTTGCTTGTCTTTTTCTTCTTCTTTCCCTGCTCCTGGGACGCAATTTTGAGAAGACGATCAGCAATGCTCGACATATTTTCTGCAAAGCAAAACATCAGAGATAAAAACAAGTTAGGGACACGAGGAGAATCCAAAATAACGACACAGGAAAAAGCAGAAGGCAATAAGAAAATAAACAGCGAACATGATGCACGGAATATACCGAGGAAAATATTGGCCTCCGCCCTACTTTTACACTCGAGCAGTTTTTTCGTAGCGATCAAACGGGGAGAAAACTGCTCCCTTCCGAACTTATCCAAAACGGGCTTACCATCTCTGGTCTCCCATCGAGCAGGACGAAACTCCCGCACATACTTCACGAGCTTGGCCAGACTAGCTAAGTCCCCGTCTGACATATCCTCCTCCCTAGTAAGATAATACTTAGGATCCTCCTCAAAGTGCTCCTTCGACCAATTCATAGGGAAACGAGGAACTAGCTTGGTTTTCTCCCGACCATCTTCGTCGACCTTCACAACCCCGTCAGCTCCCACATCCGGTTCTCTCGTATACATCGAAAGTATACCGAATTCCGTCGTCGGCTTTACAAAATAATACCGAGATTTATACCCGCGAACGGAATCCACATATATTTCGAAGAGGGTCACCCTTTGCTTCAACGACACCCAACTACGTTGACCCTCATCGTTCGTTTGACGTTGGAGCTTAAAAACCCTAAAAAATAACTCCTTCGTCGGCGCCACAGAGTGATACTCGCATAAGCGATCAAAAGCAATAATGAATGCCATCGAGTTGGGATGAAGCTGTGAAGGGGCCAACTTCAGGTGTTTGAACACCTCGATCGCGAGCGGGCTGAACGGTAAACGCAGCCCCTGATGCTTGAAAACGACCTCATACATGTAGCACCCAATATCCGGTATCTCCGAACATATTCGGCTCCACGGCTTGGGAGCGTACGCGGTGAAGTTTTCCTCCTCGGGCTTTTCTTCTAAAATCCCGAACACATCCGGCAAAGTTGGAGTTATCACCGAGGCCGTTCCCCGCGGCTCAGGACCAACCCAACTCAGGGTAGGATCCTCCATAGGATCTATTCTCGGGGTGGCATTGTCTACCTCCTCGTCAACCATTTATACCTGAAAAGCAGCGAAAGCAAAAGTGAATTCGACATCAAATCAAATCCACCCTTCCACCGCAGTTCAAGTGAAAGGGCGTGAATAGGCGCGAGCAAGCTGCCCTCGGCCAAAGCCCTCAATAAATGGCACTACGAATACAATAGGAATTTCCTCGGCAAAACATTCACACGAGGATATCTCACGGGTACAATCTCCCCGCAATAGTCTGCTGCTCGAGGAAAATAATCAAATACGAGGAAAGAATTCGTAAACGAATTCTCCGTTTAAAGGGGGAACTCCCCACGGGAAAACCCTAAGTCATCTGCGCAAGTAGCGCCGCGAGGACAATTCGCGAGGAGATTCATTTCTCCAGAAATCCATCAGACATTCATGAACATTCATGAACTTCATAAGACTCACCGGCGCAACTCCGGCACTACGGCGGTCCCAGGGCCTCAAAACGCTTAAGAACAAAGTCATAAGGATCGCAAACGCATACTAATCAATAAAATCAAGTTCAAACACGTTACCCCGGTGATGGCTAAACCACCACCAAACACCAACACTTTTCCGGTCTAAATCTAAAGGTTAAAATCTGAAGCATAAAATTCCGGACAAAGCGAAAGGATTGAAACGAAACTTACCAGTTGAAGAAATGCAGATGATGGAAATGAACTTCGAATCACAACAATGGTGAAAGCTCCAAGCTTTTGGCTGATTGAACGTGAGATAGGGAAGGAACTCAAAGCAAAGTGAAATGAAAGTTCTGAACTTTTTTCTTCCTTCATATATATATACTATGTTCCCAACAGTTGCATCCTTAGAGGAAAGGTGCGCTCATTCAATCTGTAGCGTTGTTTCAATCTAAAGGTCAAGATTGGGAGGATCCAACGGTCCAGTCCCGTCCTCGCATGAAACGAGACGACGTTCCAATCCAACGGTGATAACACCGCCTCGTGAAACGGGGTCCATAATGACACCTATTCATAGCCATCATCACGCCTTTTCATAGCTATGCCACGTGGCAGCGTCAGATGAAGCATTTGTCACTTCAAAAGTCGCTTCACTTTGCTCGCAAATTCCGACTTACGAAGCGAATCTTTCAAGGATTTCTAGTGAGCAAGCAGCTCGTTGAACAGGTATAGTATATTCCTCCGGGAAGGAATACGCGAGCACAATCCACCCACGTTTCCACGAGCACGTTTTTGCGAGCAAAGAAAAAGCCTTTTCTCCACCTTCGCGAGCACAAATGCACGAACTTGGTTTAAGACATTTGAGCGAGTATCGTCTTCGACACTTAGGCTGACATTAAGTCATTGCTCCTATACCTGGGAGCAAAGACTTGGGGGGCTCCTGTTCTGGACTGGACCCAGAGCTGGCCCAGTCCACATCCTGCTCGACAGAAGGAGTTTGTAACTCCTGCTCGCCATTATGGATCGCGAGTCCCTGCTCGGCTGCAAGCGAGCTTCTCTGCTCGGATTCGATACTCTGACACGGTTCCCACGTGTTCCTATTTACTAGGACACGATATACATGAAGCAACCGCCTCTCCGCACGATGGGGACAGCTCATCACCAGGATAAGGGCTAAATGCCGGTTCCTTGCTCCAACAAAGGAGAAATCCTGGCAGTCTCTCCTATTGGGCCGTTCTACACAGCCCATTAAGAGGACCTTGGCCCAGCGCTGGGGGATCTATAAATACCCTCCTTCACTGGAGGGTCAGGTATTCTATTCTCATTCTACACTTTTACTCTTTGTATCTGTTCACTCTTCTGACTTAAGCATCGGAGCGCCTGCAGGTACAACCCCCCCCTCCGTTGGTGATTTACTGCTCTACTCAACCGTTCAACTCAACTGAAGGACTCATCAACTGGAGGATTTGCTGGCCCAGAACCTTTCTGATCAACAGGTTAGATCAAATTATGAGTTGTTGTTGTTGTTGTTCTTCTTCTTCTTCAAAATAACTAACCTAATTTTATGATTCCAATTTTGTTTCAATGTGGATGATGCATATTTTTTTATTTAAATTGTGGGTTTTGATTTGTGAATCTTGATTATTTTGGGTGTTCAGCAAAAACTGTTGGTGGTGATGTTGGTGTTGTTGTTGTTGTTGAAGATTGTGGCTATGGAAGAAATGTTGTTGTTGTTGTTCAAGATTGAGTATGATGGTATTTTTATTGAAGATTGACTGATAGATCCTGGTGGTGTTTCTGCAGATTGTTTTTCATTTTTTTTATTTCTTTTTCTTTAAATAAATAAATAAATAAATATGCATAAAGAAAAGGAGAATAAATTATATAATGTGGGCAGGAGTAGCATGCACTTGCAAAAAAATTGGTCTCCCATGGTGGGAGACTTATGTCCCTTTCCCATAGTAGCCGGCGCCCTAATGGAGAAGCTCAATGCAAAGAAGTGAGAAATTATATGTTCGAATACGGCCAAGTCTAGGGTGGGAGAGTGAGATAGGTCTCCCACCATGAGTGACTTTGTTTTAACCATAGATTCATTTAAGACATATGATATTATCCTACACCTTCCACACCATATTACTTTATCCACAGTCTTCAACTCACACAACGAGCACCACCTCCTCTCTTTCTCTCTCTCCACCATCTTCATCACCATCATGACAAAAGTTTAGAACTTGTAGAAAAAATCTCTTCTCTTGCACTCTTTCTTTTCTCAGTCCCTCCATATTTTTGCAACAAATCAATATTTTAATGGAGCACAACCTCTCAAATATTAAGTGAATTTCAAGAAAACTTTGGATGGATATATATATGATTAAAGATTGTATTAAAAAAAAAATGAAAGGCAAATGATAGTATATATAAACAACACACAACACAAGGAGTGCTCTGTGAAGTCAAGGAATAAGTCCATACAACAAACTTCCCAAAAAACATGGGGAAAACATAACAGCACCTGCTAGCAACAAGAAAAATAAACGCATAGCAGGAAACAAAAATTTCAAATATTACAGGCTTTGATTTTCCCCAAGTTTCAAAAATTTGCAGGGCTTTAGAAAATTTTACAACAGATTTAAGAAAGAAACAAAAAAAGAAAGGAAGAGGAATTGATTTGGGAAAAACAATTTAATTAGGGTCTAAAGTTTCATCAAAATGTCAGATTAGCTTTGGTTTTATATTAATGTCTTCAATAATTTTATTGAATTCCAGAATGAAAGCATGTCTAATGATTTAAGTCAATTATTCTTCAATTGTTTGATTGAGTTTTTCTATTCACTCATGAATATTTTAAGATGTATAGATCTAGGTAGTGACTGGCTGCATATCCTTGGGTTTAAAATTTAAATGAAATTAATAGGAGATTAAATTGAGAGGTTTGAGTATTTGTTTGAAGAAAGTAAGGAAGGTGGTGTGGTTGTGAGATAGAAGAAATGCAGGGCAAACACACAAGAACAGACAGCAAGATAGAAAAGGTAGAGAGATGATGGTAAGAGAAAGAAAAATGTATATGATACTGACGGTGCATTGTAACATTATTGATCCAACGGTTCCTATAACTCTCTCACGGTGGGAGACCTATCTCACTCTCCCACCCTAGAATCCGCCGTTCGAATACACATCCTAACATATTAGCTGTCGTTGCAACCTTTCACAATTCAATATTCTATCTATTTAAAGTTCAAAGTCATGTAATGTTACGGGGGTATAAGGTTGACTTGATAGTTGTATAGAAATTCAAAATAAATTTTATCAAACCAATTAACGAACTCAACATCCTTTTCCTGTAGGCCCGATATAAAATTTTAAAGTTTTGGCGGAATATTTTTTTTTATACAAAAGTTTAAATAAGTTTGATCACGAGACTCACCTCGCCAAAATCTGAGTAAACTTTAAGACTCGATGAACATTAACAAATATACTTATATATTTCACCCATAAAAGAGATCTTTATGCCGGCAACAAGAGTTAAACTCACGCTCTTACAAGGTATGAGTCAACTTTTATTTGTAATTCACATAAATTTTAGTAATTGATATAAGTGGGTGTGTTAATTTGTTGGTTTTATTCATGCATTTTGTACGTTGACTTTGGGGATTAATAAATCGGGGTCTTGTTAGTATGTTTTAAAAAAATTAAATTAAAAACCATGTAAAAAATGATTTACTACTACGTTTTTAGAGTTTATTTAAACCAGAAATTTATTATTGGTACATTAGCCTCATTTTAATGAATTAGAAAAATGCTAAACAATTGCATTAGTTAACCAAATTATTATGAAAATTTTCTTTTGGAAATTTGTACATTCAATGTTTTGAAAATGTAAAAAGTTATTTTATCACTATTATTTTAGTATTTTATTTTCTATTTTAGCATGCTTAATAAGTACACCGGTGCACTGTTTAACATGACCCACCAAATTATTATTGGCAAGTCAACACTTAAATTTCAAACTACTTCTAAGTTCCAAGTGGATCCAGGTTTGATTGACATCAAATTTTAGGCAGTTGTTTCAAAAAATGGGGATTCTCAAGTACAGTAAATCAGTAATCTTTTAAAATTCAATATATGGGGATTCATCACATTTTTATTTACACATGGTTTGAAATTTCAGAATTATGGTACATTTGGGGGAATAATTTTGCTAATAAAAACATCAGTAAACGAGTATTTATTGTTTACTAATTCTCCTTTCTTCATTATGCATTATGCTTTCTGTACACTCATCTTCTTTAGATAATTTTTCAGTCTCTATGGCATGCTTTTGAAAATGGCTAATTCACGCTGCAAAGTTATATTCAGGTTGCTTTTGTTGTTATAGTGTTCAATCTGTTTTACTCTTAATATCAGGTTAATGATAACTCTGACATATAGGAAACTGACAGTGTAAAAGCCACCCAAAATGGCACAATCATTGTATAAGGTGTAGCTGATTTGTAACACCTTGAGAATAGGTAGTGCAAAAACTTTATTGCTAGAATGAGGAAGCCATTGAGAATTGTTTGTGGCATTATGCTGAGTGAATTTTCTGCACAATCAGACAGAAAGATATAAGCATGATTGCAGCTTATAGCATAAGCGCTTATATGGATAAGCTATTTCTATAACAAAAAATAAAATAAAGTCAAATTGTTTTAGTATAAATAAACTGTATGTTGTTTTCATAAGCTATCTTGGAGAGCTTATGAAAATAAGTTGAAAACATCTTACAAGTGTGTCTATCAATAGATAAACTTAAATAAGTCAATTTAAAAAGACTTTAATAGTTCGAACTTATAACCTCAGTAGATATAGACAAAGTTCAAATTCCCTTGTAGTTGTAAAATGATTATCAATACCGTTTTATTTAAGTAATAATAATTTCTACATTCTGCAATTTATTTATTTCTTAAACAAAAAAATAATAATACTAGGATATTGTACAAATGTAAACTCACCAATACTGTAAAAGAGATTGTAATCATGCTCTGCTTTATAATTCCTTGGAGTTCCACAAATGCATGAGCTGAAAATAGCACCTACAAAAATCCCTGAAAGGGCATATAAGCAAACAACTTTGTTCATGTTTAGTTTTAAGGTCTTTTCCTATTTCTGTTTTTTGTTTGTTTGTTTCTGGGGGGACTCTTGACCTTACACTTACTAGAAAAGATTTAATAAAAAGTGCACAGGCACAACTCACTCACTTCTGCATTCTCAAGGATTTGAGAATGCTCCATTATATAAGATTCTCAAAGCCACAAACCTTGTAGAGCACTCTCAAGATTAAGAATGGTTCATCCACCAAAATAATAATATTAAGAATGGTTTGTTGATTATTTCAACCAAGTTTAAAATAAGAGTAGACCCACCTGTCCAATTATTGTGGAACAAGTCAACTTGGGTATTGCTGCAGTTGTTTCCCTATTCCTTGCGGGGCACGGTATAACTCACAAGAGTGCTACAATAAAGGATTTCGGAAGTGAGAGGAGGACTTGTCTTATACTATATTTCATTCTTATGAAAACTATAAAATGTTTTTAAAAATAAATTGTGATTGAAATGTTAATTATGTACCATGTTATTCTTATGATTTTATAAAATCTCAATCCTATACTATCAAATAAAAACTTCTTTTTATACTCAATGAAATTCCAGTTACTAAACTTCTTTTTATAATTATTTACATGCATTATGCTGTAACATCTACAAGGGTGTCAAAATGCCGTGCTCAAGTGTTTCAATATTTTGTGTAAAAAAAAAGTGTTGTGTTGCAATATTTTCTTTAAGTACATCTCTCTACACTACATGCATGCAGTTCCACCTCCTTCGAATATTGACCCGATCTGTCATCCACCCAAGTCACCAGATAACAAAATTTCACCGAGTTTGTGTGGGGCTTATCAATATTGACATCTTTCGCCAGAACATTACAACTAGTATTGAGATTGTTTTACATAAAAGAGAATAAATTTTCAAAGCTAAATACTATTATTGGTTTGAAAGGAAAGTCTTAAGCCTCTTATATGTTATGAGGTGATTAAACTCGATTAAAGTACATCGACCTTTAAAGGGATTCAAAATAAAATGGGGTAACTTAAAAGCTTAGCTTCATTCTTGTTCCTACAACTAAGATTGTGAACTAATAACAAACACCAAATGTAAATTCCAAATACGAGCAATGTGCAATAATACTATGGAGCACTAGGGAGATGGGTCATGCCCGTAATGTATGGTTCTTTGGTCGCATACACTAGTGTGTCGCCATACATGCTGCTCCCCATACTCTGTCTACCACAATTCCCATTCTCTTGATCCTTGCTGATGAGATGCAAGTCTGTGCTATACCAATTTTAGCTAGCCAAACAGAAACTAAGAAGGAATAGAAGAAATAATTGGATACATAGAAAAAGAGATGGAGAAAACCGACACTTGGAATATCATCCTTGCAGTGTAGTGTAGAGGTTCTGGCAGCATACCTCCAGAGTTACACCTCTTGAAATATAAAACGAAAACTGACCGAGTTTCCGGTCATTAAACCAAACTACTTATTCTTAAGTACTAACAAATCCAGTATTAAATACTTAAAACCCGGATTGGACCACCTGGACCATATTATTAAATACTAAAATTAATGACTTCTTTTCTATCTAACTACCATTCTCATGAAGAAGAAAAACTCGTCATTTGTGTTCCTAATCAATTAAACTAATTCACCTGCAACACTCATTTATCATCACATGTGAATTATCAATACTGCCGATGATGCCAAATTTAAACCCCCATACAGAGCATGATTAGTACAACATTGCAAAAATGAAGAGAGCAGATAAAGGATAGCAAAATCAACATTGGACGATTGGCAAAGATGATCTGTACACAAAAAAACAACAGCCAAAAGTTGCTATCAACACTGGATAGCAGTACCTAAAATCTCAATAACTGTATGCTATCACAAAATACCATACTCCAACTAACAACTAGATTATAAAAAAGACCTTTAATTGGACAAAGTAACTGGCCGCAGATGATAATGTATCCTTACAAGAACTTCTATAAACATAACAATGCAAGTAATCTATTCACGAACACCTTGAGCTGCAAAAGATAGTTCCCAGTTTTAAACACCAAATAATTTCTGCAGAAATACAAAGGAAACACTGTTGATCAGCACTAGATATCAACTCATGATATAATTAATTATTTGAATCTAATCAAATTCCTTTCAATTCACTAACTGATGTTTTATTTCTCTTCATTTGCACTTCTTTCTATAAAGCAAAGCCTTATTAAATAAAACAAGGAAAGGTTAACAATTATAAATAAAAGTTCAGACTCCTGAAATATAATAAATATTCAGAACTGGATAACTGTACATAGAAAGACCAATTTAAATCTCACATGGCGTTCAGATTAATAACACTTAAGTAAAGATGACTATAAAACAAGAATATACAGAATAATCTTGAAACTTATGACAATAATCAACTCACTAGTAACCTAAACACCTAGACAGCATGAGAGCTAGTGGGTATGTTGATATAAGTATACAAAGCATTCTCACTGCGTAAAAAAGCAAAAAGTTTAACTTTGACTGGGAGTATAAGTAATAGAACAAACAACAAAGATGATCAAAGAAAAAACACCTGAAAAGTCTATCAACTATAATACAATTACCAGGCTATACTTAAACTATAACGTGGTTTGCAGGAACATCTGATTGAATAAGAAATAATCCACATAATTTTTAACAGCACTCAAAAAGACAACCAAAGTAATAACAGATGAATGAATCCACATACTTTTCAACAGCACTCAGAAAGAGTAACAATACACATCATTAGCCAAAAAGAATAGATTTTATTGTTGCTGGACTACTACAAAATGTTAAGTTGCAACACTAAACAAACAAATTTCATCCAAGGTGGATTTTGTGCAAAATTATATCAGCACCATATCTAAGCTCGCCCGCCCCCCTACAACCCTGATCCTAATTCCTAAATCCTAATCATAAAAATATAATGTATCTGAAATTATGATAATTAACAACGAAAATCATCGTATACAACGAACAAAACAGGGAATAATACCTTTCTAGATACTTACAACTTTCAATCCAAATCCTCTTGCCTATTTCCCAATCCCCTTCCACCAGAGTCCTGAGCAGAATCACCAGCACCGAAAGGATACCGCAGAGATATTCTAAAAGTCCTATGGACAGGTCTGTTCCCCCCTCCTCCACCTCCACCGCCATTGCCGCCGGCACCACTACCAGTACTGCTACCATCAACAACAGACCTCAACCCATTGTCATCATTACCCCTACCCCGATTCTCATAGTCAGCATCATCAGTAGGCAATTCATATCGACAAACAGGACAAGAATTGTGCAATTCAAGCCATGGAAGCAAGCAATCATCATGATACACATGCTTGCAAGGCATTTGCCTCACCTGCGAACCCTTCTCAAACTCATCCTGACAAACAGCACATTGGTTCAATTCCGAGTTCAACAATTCATCATCAACAGTTACCGTTGGAAGATTCTTAACCGCGTTTTTCGATGCCGGTGGTGTTCCGTAACGGTTAGGATCATTCTCGGCGAGTTGCTGAATCAATTGTTCAAGGCCAGGACCGAGAAAGTAATCACCAAAACTGGAGGGAACGCGAAAACCAGGTTCAGAATCAGAAGGATGATTGATCTCGAATTGGATGTTGGCACCATCAGCATGAAGGCCGTGAAGGTGATTCTGAAGGAAAGTGAAGGGGTCGAAACTCTCGGGTTCGGGTCGGCTTCTGGAAATTGAAGCAGAAGATAACAACAGAGGTAGAAGAGCGAATGGATGGAAAGGGAAATCGGAATCGGTATCGGAGGAATCGTCGTTGTTGAAGCTGAAGTGAAAACTAGGGTTAGGGTTAGGTTCGGGAATTTGATTACATTCTTCGAGGAAACCTTGGAAGCAGATTGGACAAAAAGGCTCGGAATCATCGGAGCAGGTAACTCTCCGACTGCAAACGTGGCAGAAGAAAAGCTTACCAACAGCGCCGCCGCCGCTATCGCCGCCAGAAGACATGACTCGTCGGAGTATTATAGAGACTCAAATCAACAATTGGAGTAACGCGGCTTACGCCAGGTTTGATTGGTTTCCATCAGATGCTTGTGTAGTGTTTAAATATAAATTGGGCCAAATATAAATGGGCCAACTGATGACTTCTTTTTACTAATCTAAGATTCTTTTCTATATTTCACCCCATGAACTTCTGGTTACACATCTATCTTGTTAAGACGAAAATACCCTTTTTTTTCCTTCAAATTTTTATCTATTACCCATTTTCTCTTCTTTATTACTATTTTTTCCTCCAATCCTTCTGTCTCACTCTAGCATTTTTTCTTTCCATTTGTTTTGTTGCTCCTCTCTTTTTGTAAATCAAACTCATTTTAGGCATGTTTGGATGATTTATTTTTAAGTTTATACAAATAAATAAACTTTTATATATTATTATAAACTTTTCTAAGTAATTTATGCAAAAATAACTTATAAAAATATAATTTTTGTTAGTTTGAACTTATAAATTAACACAAAACTTTATTTATTTACATAAACTATTTTCATAAGCTTAAAAATAAGTTAAATCCAAATGGGCCCTTTCTCAAAAATATGAAAATGGTTGTCAAAAATATAGAAAATTTTGATTTTAGTTTTTGTAATTAATTTATTTATTTAGCCTTGTAAATATATAACATTTTTGTTTTAGTCCCTTGTCATGTTATTCTATTCCTTACAAAATTGATTCATATTAAAATTGTTTCTTGTAATATGTAAAATATTTGATTTCAGTCATTTAAAATAAGGACTAAAAAAATCATTACAATTACTAATTTTAACATAAAACATATTTGCAAAGACTAAAATCATAATTATTGTTTTTTTGTACAAAAAAATAATCTTCATATTCGCGGATATGATTTTCATGTTTAATGCTTATTTTAAAAATATACATTGCTTAATTTTATTTTACTTTTTTTAAGTGTGTGTGACTGTGCGCCTATATACTGTAACCATGTAAGAACTCTTTTAAAAAAGTACGGTTGAGCACAGACTCGCGACCCCCATTTAAAATCAACATAATCGCCAACACATGAAAACATCATGTCGGTGCCGGGCCAGGTTAACAGTGAAAAATTGGTCAAGAACGGTTGCATACAGGCGGGTGCGAGTCTCCACAAATTTATATCTTGACAAGCGAACAACAATTAAGATATAAATTTTGTTTTTCTTTGATTTCGGGTGCCTCCTCCTCTCTCTATCTCTCTCATACTCCCTGTTTTGTTGTTTTTATCCATATTTGTTAGATGAGATGACTGTTATATGTTGAAGAAATAGGTGTAAATTGTACTATAAATTTTTAGGTATATTTTAATTTTTACTCCCCTCCTCATCTAGTTGATCTATTATTTGTCTTTGGATCTATAAATTTTAAACGAAATGTCATTTTGTCACCCTACACTTTTTCTTGCGCACCCTACGAATCTACCAAAATACATCTGCCCGCTACTTAAGTAACGGATACCCCAAAAAATATCTTACAATTATAACGTCTATTATTTAAGTAGCGGAAGACATTTTTCAAAATTTCTCATTTTTATAACGTCCGCTACTTAAGTAGTGGAAGGATAAAATGGAAAACGTGTAGAGGGCACGAGTCACCTGTAGGATAACAAAAGTAATTATCATTTTAAACAAAGTAATTGCATTCTACCTTTTTTATTGTTCATTTATATATTCTATGTTTTGCTACCCGGTGCACCAGATATTTGAAGAATATAGATTTATAGAACAATGGAATTTTAAATGTAGCAATAAAATTTTCTTTTACTCGTTAAAATCGGCTCGTTCTATCCGTCACCTATATTACCCAACACCCAAATAAACCAAAAATCTAGAAAGTTGAAATTTGGTCTAAACTAAGAGGTTGCAGTTTTTATCATTTTGATGATATTCGGTCCAAACCCTACCTATAAAAAAATAATTCTATTTATTTAAATTTCTGCTTATTAGCAAGCCTTTTCTTCTTTTTTTTCTTTTTTATTTTAAGAAAGGAATAGATAGATTCTAGATATTTAACTAATCAAAAACACAATCTTCTTCTTCTGTTGCGATTTTGGGACAACGCAGAAGCAGAAGAACTCAACCCAACCCTCTTCAGTCTTCACTATGTGTAGTCTCATTTCCAAGTCAAACTGCCACTTAGGCCAACTCCAACTCTCTTTGCTACCTCTTCAAACACGGTATCCTGTAAATTCAATTTTCAAACTGTTTAGTTTCTCTGTGTAATTGAATTTTCAAAGTGTTAGTTTCTCATGTCATTCTTCACTCTTGTGTTTGCAGAAATTCAGAATATGGAATTGTGAAGGTGAAGATGAGTGGGAGATTGAAAGTAGTGTGTAAGGGTATGTTGACACCAAGAAAATTCATGCAAAGGAAAAAGAAAACGGTGGTTTTCAAGGATGCTGCTGATGAAGCTGAACAGAAAAATTGGTGGAGACTCATGAATTTAATAACCGAGACTGGTTCTGCTGTTTCTGTGCTTTCTTCTGAGAAAAAGAAAAATCAAACTATTCCTAAAGACCTTCTTGTTGGTACTCTGATTAGATTTAAGCAACTCAAAAAGTGGAACCATGTTGCTGAGGTATATTGCAATGTAGTGTTCTTTGTATTTTTTGAATTTGATTTCAAATGTTTTGTGTGTGATTATTTGGAAGATAATAATTTGGTTTAAATTGTTGGCTTTTCTAAATGTTGTGTGCTCTTAGTATCCTATGTTTTTGACATTAGCAGTGTCGACATGTCTCTGTGTTGTATCAGGTGTATGTGTTGGAGTCTGTGCTTCATAGATTCTAATTGCTTGTGGGTTGTTTTCTGTTTAGATTCTTGAATGGCATAGGGCTCAAAACATGAACCGTATGAAGCACGAACACCTTTGGTATTAGGCGTGTCTCGGTGTCCAACACCCCTTACCGTAAATAGATAATTATGTATTAGTATCGGTGTTCTATGTGTTTAACATTAGCAGTGTCGATGTGTTGTGTTAGGTGTTTGTGTCATAGTTCGTGTCTCATTAATTCTAACTGCCTGTGGGTTGTTATATGTTCTGTTTAGATTCTTGAATGGCTTATGTCTCAAAAGTGGTGGGATTTTAGTAAGACGGATTTCTTTATGCTTATTACGGCTTATGGAAAGCTTGGAGATTTCAATGGTGCCGAGAAGGTGTTGGGCTTGATGAATAAGAACGGTTATGCACCAAATGTAGTGTCTCAAACTGCACTCATGGAAGCATATGGACGAGGAGGCAAATACAACAATGCTGAAGCGATTTTTCGTAGGATGCAGACATTTGGCCCTGAACCTTCTGCTTTCACATATCAGATAATACTTAAAACACTTGTTGAGGTAACATACATATCTTATTTTCCCTGCGTAATTTTATTACCCTTTATCATAGCATTAACAGGATTACCATTGTGTCTGTGGTTATTTTGTTGGGATATTTCTATTTACCTATAAGAATTTTTCAGTTGAAGTATCGTCTGCCTTTTTAACTTTAATTATTCATTGTTTGGTTAAATTTTGTTAGAAATAATATAAAACAATTGATGTGGCCTATCCTAACAACTTAAGCTTTTGGGATAATTGGTTATTTGACATGGTATCAGAGCCTCTATGACTAAGTGGTCTAGAGTTTGATCCCGGCTCCCCTCACTTTCTAATTAAAAAGTGGAATTTAAGCATATGGTAGGTGGGCCTATGCATTATCCACGCTTCAAGCCCAAATGGGCTCTTGCGTGAGGGGACGTGTTAGAAATAATATAAAACCATTGATGTGGCCTTCCTAACAGCTTAAGCTGAAGCAAACACCTTGAGCATATACCCGGATAGACAGAGATCAAATATAAAAATGGAACTAAGTTATTGTATATAAGATGGATGGAAATTGGAAAATACAACCAGTGCTAATGCTCCTCAGCAGAGAATATTTCTCTCACTGCCTAACCAAGATGGTGAACCGAAAAATGAGTGATATCATAACTAACTTCTCATGCACTACTTATTGAATGGAATATCCTAACAAACTTCCACCTCAGCACTCCCCTCCCTTTGTGAGACCTTTCTTGGACCTTCTCTCATACACACACCACACCTTGGGCTCAGCTTCATTCTCGTTGGCCAACACACCATCCTCTACATGAATAGGCCCAGCCCACTTCCTACCATACCCTCATGTGAATTTGAACACAGAGATATCACGGGCTACAAGAATGGTTGTTCCAAGAATCAAAACTGATCAAGAATGTCCCAATAATGATTTTTCAACTCCAACACATCTCTTCATGTTTCTTTGATAACTGCGTTGAACTCGATATTTATTTCTGTGATGGTGAATACTGCAGAAACTGTTACTGAGTGTTGTATTTTCAATTTTGTATTGATATAATTGATTCACCTGCAGGGCAACAAGTTTAAGGAAGCTGAAGAAGTATTTGACAAGCTACTGCATGATGAAAAGTCACCTTTGAAACCAGACCAGAAGATGTTTAACATGATGATTTATATGTATAAGAAGGCTGGAAATCATGCAAAGGCTCGCCAGACATTTGCACTGATGGCTGAACGGGGAATCGAAAGAAATACAGTAACATTTAATAGCTTGATGTCATTTGAATCAAATTACAAGGAAGTTTCAAACATATATGATCAGGTAAAATAAAATATCCACCTATCTACTTTTGCAATGTCCATGATATATTCAGGATTCTTTCATTTCATCTGTATTGTATCCTAGATAAAGAACAGTCGTATCTAGTTCCTACCATTAAATTATTTGAATTCTGTTTTATGGTTTTGAAACCTTTCTCCATGCCAACTCGGTCAGAATTTTATCAAAGTATCAAATCTCTGAGTTATGAAATGAAGTCTTAATACACAAGAGGCACTGATATTCTCTGGAATTTGCCGGACAGATTATTTATATAATCTGTGGTATTTTCAAGACTTTCCATTGGTTTTCTTGTATATCTGTTCCCCTTTAATTTATTGTCTATAATTAATTGATCAGATTTTGAAGTAAATGCCTAATTTTAGATGCAAAGAGCTGATCTCAGACCTGACGTGGTTAGCTATGCCTTACTCATCAATGCTTATGGGAAAGCCAGGAGGGAGGAAGAAGCATTAGCTGTATTTGAGGAAATGCTTGATGCTGGTGTCAGGTATGCCAGAGAATAAAATTATTAAGGCCAAGAGTAATAGAAAGCGGATAGTTTAACATATTAGTTTTTCAAAATTATTATCAGCACTGTAAAATTAAGTTTAACATAATTTCATATTATTGTATCATCCTTGAAACCTAGTAATTTCAATTACATAATGCAACTCTTGTAAGTTTTATCAGTTGTCTATTCAATTTAATGATTTACTACTATCTTTGGAAGCCCCAAATTTCATGCGAAATATTGATTCACTATAACAAATTAACAACAGTATGCCTTGGTGCTATGTGAGTAAATCATATAAATATTCATATTCCAAGCTATCTACCAAACTCTGATGTCTTCTGTGCATAAACAATTAGTTTTCTTTGATAAATTTTGATTATGCGGAACTTTTTTTTTAGATTGTTGCCTATTTGTTTTGACAACTGTTATTTTCTGATACAGCTGCAAAACAAATTTTATTTTATCTATCTTTTGAAAAATCACAGTATTCTATTCCTTTTCACAGACCAACTCGGAAGGCTTACAATATTTTACTTGATGCATTTTCCATATCGGGAATGGTAGAACAAGCTCGGACTGTGTTTAAGAGCATGAGAAGAGATAAGTAAGCTGTTTTCTTTTGTATCATTAGTTTATAGTTAATAGTTAATGTTAAATGAATCTACCATTATAAATATTAAATTTAAAGATATATGTTCTTTAAGCTATTCAAAAGAACCTACATGCATTCCTTATACTCTTGTCCATTAATGGTTATGGAGCATCCAAAGCAAAGTTAAAAACAGATTAGAAAACCTGCTTCAGAGAGTGTTTTGCATTTGGTCACAAGAAATGAGCAGCAAGCTTTTTCGTAATCATTTTAAATTCATGTACATATTCAATTATGAATTTAGAGAATTTATATACATATGCTTTTAACATTTTCCGGTATCATTTTACTTTTTCTCGAGCAGATACATGCCAGATCTTTGCTCATATACTACCATGTTATCAGCTTATGTCAATGCTTCTGACATGGATGGTGCAGAGAAGTTCTTCAAAAGATTGATACAAGATGGTTTTGAACCTAATGTTGTAACTTATGGAGCCATAATTAAAGGGTATGCCGAGGCAAATGATCTTGAGAAGGTAACGGAAAAGTATGATGAAATGCTCGGGCGTGGTATCAAGGCCAATCAAACAATTTTTACCACTATCATGGACGTACATGGTAAAAATGGAGATTTCGACAATGCTGTTCACTGGTTTAAAGAAATGGAGTTGAGTGGACTTGTTCCTGATCAGAAAGCTAAAAATATCCTTCTATCTTTAGCAAAAACAGAGGAAGACAAACAAGAGGCTAATGAGCTGGTATTACTTTCCATTGAAATTAACAATTTACCTAAAGCTAATGGCCTTGACGAAGAGGATGATGACGATGAAGAAGAAGATAATTATGAAGATTTTGACACCGAGGTTGCAATAGCTTATGACGAACAACCGGAAGAGACAAGTTAATCAATGTGTCCTTTAATTTGTACACTTGCAAATTTAGGGTCTTAGTATTTTGGGATTGAAAGTTTTTATTTATTTTAAATTGCTACTGTAATACAAAAAAAATGCTAGAGGATTTTAGCCATCAAGAGCTATGCTGGGAAATTTGTCCCATAATCCATTTATGCTAAATGTATCAACTAATTAGTAATATATTATCAATTCACAGTTTCCACAGCACTACCAAATACAGTAGTAGCACGCAACTCTCCTAAAACATTAACCTACTAAAAGAGATTTTTGATTGTCTCACCCTTGTATTCTTTTTTGTTCTTAATTCTTCCGTTCTCACAAAATGGGTCGTAAGTAATCCAGAGTTTAATCAGAAGATTAAATAAAAATTGACCATTGTTTCAGTCATATACAACTTAAATTCGGATGTTTTGAACAATTCTAGATTATCTTCTAGAATTGAATATATTTTCCTTTTTTTAATTAAATATTTTTATTTTTATTTACAAGTAAATTTGGTACCTATGTTATATACTAGAACTGGAATATTATTCTGATTAAACAACGTCACTAAATTTATTCCAATTCGTGGCCACAAATTAATACTATCTGGGTAAATAAAATAATCGGTTCTGTATTTAAAAGTGATTATTATTCTTTTCATTATCTATCATTCATTTCCTACTTCGATTGGTTCATTGAAATCCAAACTATTACAATGGACACAATCACCTCCACTTCAGCTTCACTAACACTATCTCTCCCTACGGTTCCGGTTCGTACAGTTGCTTCTTCCATCTCTGTATCTTCATCTCTTTTCCTCCCACGCTCTCACTGTTCCGCCGGACAGAGACTCTACTCTCAAAAAAGAAGGTTCTGGAATTCTTCTTGTTCTTCTGCTGTTCCAAAGTTTACAGTGACTTGCGGTATCACGGAAATCAATGAGAGTCAGTTCAAGGAAACCGTATTGAAATCTGAGCGTCCGGTTCTAGTTGAATTCGTCGCTACTTGGTGCGGTCCTTGCCGTTTGATCACTCCAGCTATGGAATCCCTAGCTCAGGTCTTTCTCTCTTTCTATATCTAACTAATTTAATTTTTATTTAGTTTAAGCTAATTTTAAATTAATTAATTATTATGCATGCAATGCAATGATGTGTAATCCGTGCTTAAGTTTGAATTAATCGTGATGCTCAACTTGGATTGAGTTTAAATTAATTACATAATCTGTGATTTTATTTGTTGGAGCGTTTATGTGCATAGTTTAGTTTTAAATTGCGGTTGGGGTTACAATACGAGCTTTTAATATTGTGGCAAAATACAGTGAAGTTGTAGTTGAGATGTAGTTGGAGAAACTCAAAAAATTTTATATTGCTGTTGCAGACGCAATTTAAAACCAAATAAATCATCAATTTAGTCCTTAGACTATCGTCTCTCTTCAATTTAGTCTCACTATATAAATATTCTAACCGGTACCTTGAAGTATATAAAATTCGTCAATATGGTCTCTGCTTTTATGATGTGTGGGACTAAATTGATAGATTTCATATATTTATTTAGGGACTAAATTGGCGTATTTCGTATACTTTAGGGACTACTTATTATATTTAGGGTAAAATGTATTTTTAGTCCTTGTAAAATTCTCCAATTTTGATTTTGGTCCCTGTAATTTTTTTTTACTCAATTTGCCCCTGTAAAATTTAAACCCATAGGTTTTAGTCCCTCATTTGATCTGTCAACAAAAAAAACCATTACATGGCATCGGTTCACTGACATGGCATGTTGGATTCATGTGACACGTCAGCAAATTTAATTTTTTTGGTGAAAAGACAAAAATGCTCAGGGACCAAAATCAAAATTCGGGAATATTACAGGGACCAAAATCAAAATTCGGGAATTTTACAGGGATCAAAATTAAAATTGCAATTTTTTTTCCTTTTCTTCTTCTTACATCGCACAAGAACAGAAAAGTTACATTCTTCTACCATTTTTTCCACCTTTATACCCTTGTGTTTCTTGTATTAATTGATAATTATAATTATATAAATACCAAAATGAGTGAGTAAGCATAACTATCAAATTACAAAGATTTTGTTATTAGCACAATTTTAGTGCATAAAATTCCAAAATGCGCACATTGTGCATAAGTACCAAATTACCAACATTTTCTAATTATTATAATTTTGGTGCATAAAATTCCAAAATAAGCACATTACGTGCACAAATTACAAACATTTCATGATAAGCACAATTTTAGTGCTTAAAATTCCAAAATACGCACATTATACATTAGGAAATGTTTGTAATTTGGTACTTATGCACATAATGTGCACATTTGAAATTTTATGCACAAAATTAGTGCTTATAACGAAATGTTTGTAATTTGATACTTATGCCCATTCACTTATTTTGGTATTTATGTAATTATAATTATTAATTAATACAAGAAACAGAGAAATATAAAAAGGTGGAAAGAATGGTGGAAGAAATGAGAAGTTGAAAAAATGGTGGAAGAAGATAACTTTTCTGTTCTTATGCGATGGAAGAAGAAGAAAAGGAAAAAAAATTGCAATTTTTATTTTAATTTTGGTCCCTGTAAAATTCTTGAATTTTGATTTTAGTCCTTGTAAAATTCCCGAATTTTGATTTTGGTCCCTGGGCATTTTTTTCTTTTCACCAAAAAGAAAAATTGCCGACGTGTCACATGAATCCAACATGGCATCTGCCATGTCACTGAACCCATGCGACGTAATGGTTTTTTTTGCTGACAGACCAAATGAGGGACTAAAATCTATGGGTTTAAATTTTACAGGGGCAAATTGGATGGATTTTTTTTTACAGGGACCGAAATCCAAATTGGAGAATTTTACAGGGACCAAAAGCACCATTTACCCTTATATTTATATAGTTTAGGGACTGAATTGGAGACAGGGGCGGACCTGGACTGAAAATACTGGTGGGGCTAAAAAAATTAGGCACTATCGAAGAAGAAAAATTTATCCTAATAATTTAGTTAAACAAAAAACAATATATGAAATTACTACTAATACAACATGTATATTAAAAAAAAAAAACACAAACAAATCAGAAAATTTCTATTAAAAAAATATCAACAAACTATCCAAAATACCATAAAATTTCTATTCGAAAAAAACAAATGACAATAACTTATTGAATATTCGTTAAATCGTGCATATTGTTATTTATTGATACTTCACAAGATCTACCTTAGACCAAAATATATAGAACCCAAAATTATAATATTTTATAGTTTATTTTGATAAATTAATTCAATTAGCTTATAACTTATTAATTTGTATTCCAATTTTACATATTACTTGAAAAAAAAAAAAAACTATTGTTTTATGTCGTTTCATATTTACATGCTCATTCAATAGTTAATTTTACTCAATATTACAAAATCAATTAGTTATTCATTTTTTCTTTTACAAACAAAGTCTCGATAAATGAAAGTATATAACTTAAAATAATACACTACGTATAACCAAAGACTTGAAATTATAATAGACTGTAAATTAATATTTTCACTAATACTTAAACTAATATATACTGAGAGATTTATAATCATCGATAATAAACTTTAAACTAATGTTTACATTAATATTTGTACGAATATATGTACAGAATAATTTAAAATTATTTATAAAATTATTATTATTATTTTTTAAAAAAATATGGGCCGGGCTGGTGTGGCTATAGCCACACCAAGCCTCACACAGGTCCGTCCCTGATTGGAGAGACTAATAGTTCAAGAAAGCTTCTGGTGATTGCTGTCAAATGTAGTAACTCTGTAATTTGTTTTCATTTTGTGCAAAACTTTTTAGAAAGTTGATGGCTTGATTTAGGGTGTGTTAGCATTCACCGTGGAATGTCGTGTCACTGTGCATTGAGCTGAATCTATAATTTCGAGCATCGTAAAAATCATGGTTATTAGTAGGGTGCTTCGTTAGTCGTCTGTGTTTTCTAGATTAATGCATTATCATTCATACAAACACGGTACATGCAAGAGCAAAGAAATGACAAAACAAAAGTTAATAGATAGGTAGAGAGGGCGGGGAGAACCACCATGCACATACCTGAAGTTGACATTATTTGCAAATTTAATGCTGGAAAAAGATTATTAGAATGCTGTATAATTTGTGAAATAATTGATATGACATTCCTAGCTTGGGGCTATTATCAAGTGTTCTTTGGGATCTTAGTGTTTCTCAACTGAATAATCTTATACATTAAATTGCAGGAATATGCAGACAGATTAACAGTTGTAAAGATTGATCATGATGCTAACCCGCAGCTAATTCAAGAGTATAAAGTTTATGGACTGCCACACCTGATACTCTTCAAGGACGGGCAGGAAGTCCCAAAAAGCAGGAGGGAAGGTGCAATTACAAAGGTGAAACTTAAAGAACATGTTGATGCTTTATTGGAATCAATATCCGTTACATAGTCATTCGTATATATGATTCCAATTGTGACCTTCTTTTTGGGAAACTAGTAATATGGCTGCAGGTCTAATTCTGTTCCATATCTGGTATGAGGGTTTAATAGGCTTTTACAATTTCAGTTTCTTGTTGTATAATCTGTGTCATTTCCGAAGCTGCAAATACAGCATATATTGTGGTAAAGGAAGGTTGTGTTCAAACTCCTCTTTGATATATGATAAGTTTCTTTCCACATTTTATTGTTTTAAAGATATTATACTTATTTCCATTTTAATATAGACGGGTTTAAACTAGTGAGTTTTGAATATTCATTCATGATTATATCTATTCCGATTATTGTTGGAATTCAAAATCTCTTGATAACATTTGCATTCATTTATAAGTCTCACGAAGATAGTTTGGTGGGTGAGCTAAGTGATATAGAAGGAGTTTTAAGAATGAGTTAGAGTTCGAATTCCGAAAACTAACATAATAAAACTAACTTTTTTTTTGTCAAAATAATAAAACTAACTTACTATTACTAATATTTGTATATTGAAAAAATATTTACATTCATCGAATCTATCACTCATTTTTGCATTCATCGTGTATAAAATCCGTATAATGTTGTATTTAATGTTGCATTTGAAAAACTTGTCCAAGAAAAAATGTCCTTCGCATTTATACGCGTACAATTTCAAATTAAAATTAGTCTGATTTGTTTATAGTAATGATAATGATTTTACTTATTTTTTCTGCTCTGAATTTTTTATATGATATAAATTTACTTTAAAGAATGACACAATTATGAATCATGTAGATTGGTCAACATAATTAAGCTAGTAGAGCACCATAATTTGTGAAGTGTTTGAAACTATTGATGGCAAAAAAATTAACAAGTCAGTAATTTTTCAAGTGATTCCACAATCTAGTTTGTTATTTTCCACCAATGTACATTGTTTATGGGAGCATTTCTTCAACTTTGAGCAGTGGCCCTACGAGTACTATTGATGGCTGTGTCAACATCAGGAACAAATTTTGTCCAAAACCAATGTGATTTCCAGACTTTATTCATTTCTTCAATTGGGACATTCTTTGTCTCAGGGAGGAACAATGCAATGAAGACGGTCATGATGAGAACAAAACCAGCGAAGAAGAAGAAAAGACCAAATTTCAAGTGACAAAGCATGTTGAGAAAAATTTGAGCAATGCAAAAAGTGAAAAACATGTTCACGGCAACATTGATAGCTTGACCTGCAGATCGAACTTCAAGAGAGCAAATTTCACTTGGTACCAACCATCCTAATGGGCCCCAAGACCAAGCAAATGCTGCAACATATGCACATATAAAGAACAAGAGAAGGTTGGCTTCTCCTTTGGTGAATGACCCTTCACCACTCACTCCAAACTTTAAGGCAATCATGGTTCCAACGGCAATCTACATAGTATCTTTAAATTAGTCGTGCATGACATTGCTAACTACTAAGAAATAGATTCATTTTAAAAGTACAAACGTAAAGTATATATAATTCCATTAATTAATAATTAAAGTTAAAAATTTCTTTCACCTGACAGATAAACATTTGAACGCCACCTTCAAGAAATAAAAACCTTCTTCCAAACTTGTCAACACTGAATATGGAAACAAATGTGGCAAGCACATTGACACCTCCAGAGATAACTGCGGACATGAGGGCAGCATCATCACCAAAGCCTAGAGTCTTGAAAAGGACGGGTGCGTAAAACATGATAACATTGATGCCAGTAAGTTGTTGGAAAAATGGAATGAAAGAGCAAAAAGTGAGTTGAGGCTTGTATTTAGGTTGTGTAATGTTCTTCCATGGATGTTCCACATTCTTTGCCTCCTCACTAGCATTAACAAGATCCTGAAACTCCTCCTCAACATTGTCAATACCACGAATCTTTTGTAACATTTTCTTGGCCGCGTCTCTTTGGCCTCGTTCAATCATGGAATTGGGTGTATCACTTAAGAAAAGTGATCCCAAACACAACATGATTGCAGGAACAGCTCCAAGACCTAGAGAAATTCTCCAACCGTTTTCAAGTTTGGAAGTTCCGTAGTTGATAAGATTTGCAACTAAGATACCAATTGTGATCATCATCTGAAAACCAATGTTGAGAGCACCTCTAATTTTTGCAGGAGCAATTTCTGATAGATACACTGGAACAGACTGTTAAAAAATTAAAGCAATTAGTCAACATTATTCATAAATTAGATTTCTTCTTTAAACTTGAAATAAAAGCATAACAATGAATATATTAATTATTCTTACTTGATTACAATATCCAACACCAAAACCAAGCAATAAACGACCAACGATAAGCATCTCAATGTTATGAGCAAAGCCATTCAACAATGCACCAATGAGAAAAAACAAACCACCTACAAACATCGAAGTCTTGCGTCCCATGACTCTTGTGGTTGTGGAAGCAAAGAAAGAAGCTACCAATGCCGCAAGATACAAGGAAGAGGTGAACAAAGTGAGAAGCTCATTGTCATATTTGCAGTATTCGCTTTCGCGAAGAGTTTCACCTTTCATTTGTTTATAAACACCTGGAAAGAATTTTATCAAAAATGGATCCATAGAAGTTACTCCTCCTGTAATTCCCAAGTCATAACCAAAGAGTAAACCTCCCATGGCTGCCACAAAAGATGTAACCAACACAAATGCTGTCACCTTGCCATCAAATTGCTTTGCATTTCCTGAATCTACAAAAGTTCCACCTGCCATCTTTTAACTTAAATATATAAAAATGATTTCACTACAAATCTCTGGATTGAAGAGTTGTGCTTCTTTCCTTGTTGATTGTGTTAGAAAGAATTTGAGATTTATACCAAGCAAATGATAGACATCAGCCATTAATAAGTTATTCTAACTACCACTGTTATGCCAAGTTTGTGTCATAAGTTATTTTTAGGTCATAGGTTTTATCCACATGTATATTACAGATCATGTACGTTGTAGTTGAGTCACAAAAGAAAATTATACGTTGTCGTTTGGATTGTTGGCTAAAAAATAGGGATTAAACACTAATTTTGAGAGGCAAAACTATAACTAAAGGATAATTTATTTTTTTTGGTTACGTAAAGGATAATTATCTAGATCATACATACATGTTCTTGTGGATGCTTAGATGTAGTTTTCGTTGTAATGTGTATTTGAAACAAAAAAATTCAAATATAATAAAATACATTAAAAAGAAGACACCTTTTGTTTAAAATAAATAAAAGTTATGTACCAAAAAATAAAATCAAAGTTAAAAATATATCTAAATATATTAAATTAAATAATATAATACATAACACAATTTTTTATTAGAGTTGTATTTTTTTTTTAAATTGAGTTGTTTTTGTTGATTTAGAACATACTGAAGATTGCTGCCATTTTACATAAAATTGTATCACGAATTATGGTTGGGATTCATTGATAAATAAAATGTGTAGAAAATATAAACTTTTAAGCTATTTTTTTATAGTAAAATTTTCTTCAAAAAAAATCTCATTATATTTGGTAAAAAATAGCGGATAATTAATAAACTAGCTTAATTATGGTGGGTGAGCTTATAGCGAATAAACTAGTTGATTCAATTAGTAGTGTTTGATAAAATAAACGGTTGAACTAGCTTGTATGAAAAGACATAAAAAAGATGTGTTTAATTAATATTTAATTTTTTAAGTAAGATGGTAGGGGCAAAATTGAAAGAGAAAATAATAAGTTATAAGTCCATAAGCTACTTGAAATAACTTTTGAAAAATAAGTTATAAACTAGTAAAATAAGCTATAAATTTATTTTGAAAAACGTTCACCAAAAAGAGCTTTTTGGTCATACATAAGCTCAAAATTTGGCCTTACTAGAGCCTAAGTGTATGTTTGGTTTCAATTTTGGAGCAACCATAATTGATTCCAGACTTGTAGAATTGATTTTCTTTTGTTTGATTTTTCAAAAGTAGAATTGATTCTGTCTCCAGAAATGATTATACTTGAAACTAGAAATCGTGATTCGTAGCTTCTGATTCTAGAATTACTTTTACACTCAAATTTTTTTGTTCAACTCACTTTTCAATGAATATATTCAAATATAAATAACTTTATCTTAAAATCAATTTTACAGAATCAATTCAGCCAAAAATCAATTTTTTCAACTGCAGAACCAAATGGATAAATAGGTCTATCAGTTTAGGTGCTGTTGTTATTTATTTTCCTGTTGTAATGCTTCTTGTGTATACTCAAACACTTGTCTTGTCTTGGACTTGTTATTTTTCATAAAAGCACCGCAGAAGCAACGTTGGAGGAAGGAATCAGAGAAATTAACGTTGTTGGTGTCGAAATTCCAAGCTCTCATATCTATCTTATATTCATTCATGGCATTCAAACTCACTCACACATTCTTCTCCAAACTCCGTTATTCTTCTTCTTCTTCTTCTACTCAATCCGCAGATACCATTGTCTCCATCTTCACCACCAAAGGACCCACCGCTCCTGAACTCGACAACTTCTCACCTTCACTCACTCCTCACCTCGTCGAGTCCGTCCTCACGCGCCTCCGCAGCTGGCGTGTCGCTCAAACCTTTTTCCATTGGGCTTCAAACCAACCCTCCTATCACCACACTTCCTTCACCTTCAACGCCATTGCATCCATCTTCTCTCGTTCCCGCCAAACCCAACCTCTCATAGACCTTGCCAAACACCTTCCCAATTCCTCATGTTCATTCACACCTGGTGCCTTTTCTTTCTACCTTCGCTGCCTTGGTAATCTTGGCTTGGTTCATGAAGCCAACCACCTGTTCGATGAAATGTCGCTGAAGGGTCTTTGTGTTCCAGATCGTCATTGCTATAATACTTTGTTAGAGGTTATTTCGAAATGTGGGTCGGTTCATTTTATGGAGAAGAGGTTGAGTGAAATGAAGGGTTTTGGTTGGGAGTTTGATAAGTACACGTTTACGCCGGTTGTTGTTACTTATTGCAATGCTCGTAAAATTGATCAGGCTTTGAGTGTTTATAAGGAAATGGAAGAGAAAGGTTGGGTTGATGAACGTGTTTGTTCTATGATGGCGTTGTATTTTTCTAAATGGGGTGAGGTTGATAAGGCTTTTGAGTTGGTGGAGAGGATGGGTGAAAATGGAATGAGACTCAGTGAGAAGACTTTTTGTGTTTTGATTCATGGGTTTGTTAAGGAGTCACGTGTTGATAAAGCGCTTCAGCTGTTTGATAAAATGCGCCACAAGGATGGTTTCACTCCTGATGTTTCCTTGTATGATGTTCTCATTGGAGGACTCTGCAAGAATAAGGACACTGATAAGGCTTTGAGCTTGTTTTCCGAGATGAAGGAATCTGGGGTTAGGCCGGATGTTGGAATATTAACTAAATTGATATCGTGTTTTTCGGATAATAAAAGTATGGTTTCCAAGTTACTAGAAGAAATTCCTGAAGGGGAAGAAGACAAGATAACTCTTGTTTTGATCTACAATGCCCTTTTGACTTGTTATGTGAATGATGGGTTGATTGATGAAGCTTATCGCCTTATTCAAATGATGATTCAAAGCAAATCTAGTACTGATAATGACGTATCCCGGATGGATGCTTTCTTCAAGGTCATTAAGAGATTGGTTTTCCCCAATATCACTTCCTTTGGCATTGTAATTGATGGCTTACTAAAAAATGATCAGTTGGACCTTGCCCTGAGCCTCTTTAATGATATGCGACGATTTGTTGGTAAACCGACTATTTTGGTTTACAACAATCTGATTGATAGTCTCTGCAAATCCAATAGATTGGAGGAGAGCTATAAGCTCTTGAGAGAGATGAAAGAATTGGGAATTGAACCAACTCATTTCACTTATAACTCCATTTATGGATGCATGTGTAAAAGAAAGGATATCTCGGGAGCATACAATATGTTGAAGGAGATGGGTGCGTGTGGGCATGGACCATGGATAAAACATACCACCCTTCTTGTGAAAGAGCTATGTGATCATGGGAGGGTGATAGATGCATGTGAGTTTCTCGATAACATGGTTCAGCAAAGCTTCCTTCCTGATATAGTTTCATATTCTGCGGCAATTGGCGGCTTGGTTAACATTGAAGAAGTTGATCATGCACTGAAAATATTCAGGGACTTATGTTCTCGCGGGCACTGTCCGGATGTGGTTTGTTTTAATGTGTTGATAAGAGGGCTATGCAAAGCCAACAGATTCACAGAGGCTGGAAATTTATTCAATGAGCTTGTTGAGAGGGGTCTTTCTCCCTCAGTTGTCACCTACAATCTGTTTATTGATTGTTGGTGCAAAAATGGTTCTGTTGATAAGGCTATGGCGCTTCTTTTCAGAATGTCCAAAGAAGACAAGGAGCCTAGTATCATTACATACACAACTTTGGTGGATGGATTATGCAAAGAAGAAAGGCCTGATGATGCTATCTTGCTCTGGAAGGAGATGGAAAGAAAAGGCTGCCCTCCAAATCGAATCACTTTCATGGCACTTATTTATGGTCTTTGCAGATGCAGTAGGCCAACTGAAGCTCTTTGTTATTTACGTGAGATGGAACAGAAACAAATGAAACCTGCCTCCTACATTTATATTGCATTGCTAAGTGCTTATGTGTCTGATCTGAATTTGACATCTGCATTTGAGATTTTCAAAGAGATGGTTGACTTAGGATTTTTTCCAAACCCCCTTGATAAAAATTACCCCATTGCAGTAGATGCAATACTCAAGTTTTGTAAGGATCACAGAACATCCTCAGGCATCCAAGTTCTAATGGAAGAGGGGAAGATTCCAGCACAGAGTGAACTGTTGGAAGTAAAAGGTTAATCAAAGGGAGGCATCCATTTTTTGCGATTGCTAGAGTAAAGTAAATGTTACATATCAAATTGATGCGTTTAGCATAGAAACAAATGTACAGAAAAAGACATTTGTTACAATCCACTGATATTTTGGCTACAAAGAGAATGTGAGCTTTGGAATTAATCAAGTCTTATATCACTTGTCAGTTGTCAAGTTGATAGTTGGAAGTAGTCAAAGGGGCAGGAGGAATAAGTGCAATGGATTGGTTTCAGCATACTAAAAAGGATATGAAATAATGGATACACAATCCCCGGCCACACCCCCTCTTCATTCCATTCAAGTTTCACTCAAAATCAGTTGAGATTTCGTCATGGTTAAATCTTTGAAATTGCAACCTCAGGCCCTGCACGTGGTCTGATAGTCACAAGGTTCCCCAAAGGGTGTTTCATAAGATAAAGAAGTTATCAGGTTTAATTGAATTGCTCTGTCCTTGTGAAAATTAGGTATGCGGATTCTGGTGTTGACATGTTCTTTCTTTATCATTGATATTTTCCCATGTGATTCTGTTGCCTGATTGGAATAGATGTTTAACCAATCCTGAGTTTTCTTTTAAATTTGGAAGGATAAAGAATAATAAATCTGATGTACAATTTGTAGCCAATGATAAAAAAAAGATTGATAGTTTGAAATTTTTGCTCTTTCATTGTATTTCTGTTAATCTTCTCTTTTGAAGTTATGTGCAAGTTAATGCTCCTGAAGCTTATGATTAAGGCGAAGACAGATACATTTTGATGAATTTGAAAAAAAAAAGATAGTCTAATTAGTTTCTCCCATATGATTGATGATAGGACCCCTCTACTATATGTTTTTGTATGTTTTCACTTTTCATAAAACAAGCTAAGAACTAAAGAAGATTTGATGTGTCTTATGAACTGTGGTCATTGGAGACCATAGGTCTTGGAGTCAAAATCCTTAATTGCTTGATGACTCAATCGAACTGTAAACTGAGATCTAATTTCTGATAGCAGTATGTCTTGGTTTCAATGAAGTGGAAATTTATGACATTGGTATGGCTGGGACATCTAGTACTTCTCATTGTATTTTTTGTATATGTGAACAATAAAAATTGATGTTCTGCATAGAATTTTGTTCATGTATTCTTAATTTCTTATTAACCTTTCTGCTACTTGATCTAATTAAAGTTTGGTTTTATTTTTATATATAAAGTAGACTAGGATTCATATCGAGCCATATGAATAGTGACCATCTGCTGATGAACGGAAAAATGTTTGGTTGTATAAATGTCTGCATTTCTCTTGGAAAGTAGAGGGTTACTACAAAAAAAAATTAATAAAAAATAAAACACAGACCAAGTGATCGAGTGTTTATCTAATTTTGTGCCCGTTTGTTATAGATTAAAAAATAAGTGATTTTGACATTAAATAATTTAGGGATTATTTTTTAGAGATTTTACAAAAAATCAGAAGCTATTTTGTGTTTGTTTACCATAATAAAAATTACTTTTTATAAAAAAATAATTTTTAGTTTGTTTGGATACAACTATATATAAAAGTGATTTTTTATCACAAAATTACTAAAAAGGACACAAAATAATCATTTTAAAGATAAAAAAGAGCAGCACAAATTATAATCGTATTGTAATATATCATATAAAAAATACACTAACAAAATTGTAGTATTTGTACTACTCATATCAATTATTGTCTACTGAAAACAAATAAATAAAAATAAAATTAGTGTTGTCCTCTTCTAGGCAATTGATCTCTAATAACATTTCTTGTTTCTTCTATGTGTCTGATATCTTCCTGTGTTGGCTCTTGCCATTCATTGTGTTGAAATACACTATTATCATCTCCATCATTGAAATTTCTCTCGGTGTCTTGTAACTCATTAATATATATTCTCCAAATTCTCAAGAATGGATATATCACCAGAGTCCATTCTTACAATTTAATTCAAACTAATGATTCTACAAAACCGCAGCACATCAAGCTAGGTCCAATCACAGGAACCAAAAAAATTAAAAACGCACAGTTAGTTAAACATATATCTTAATGGTTAAGGTATATCAAGATCTTGAGTTTGTGTCATTAACATTGTCCCATGTGACCCAAAGTAACAGACCAACAAACAAAGCCACACCAACAACTACTTTATACAATCAAAATGGCACCAAGCAAATGCTGCTACTACTACACCAAGTCTGAGAAACAAACAACATGCATGATTAACATCGGCTACATAGGCAAAAAATAGGCACCCTTATTTTTTTGCCTACACTTTCTCTTTCCAATAAATTTCATATATTATGTAAAAAAAAAAATTAATATGTTATGTACCAACAAAATTTAAAAAAAAAAAAAGATTTAGTTTTTCAAATATATAGCATTAATTGGTTTTATGGAAAAGGATAAGAGCAATTGACAGGGTATAATTGACAAATCATACCCATAAAATACAAAAAGGACAATTAAATAGAAACGCTAAATATGATAGTAAAAGACAATTAAAAAGAAAGGAGAGAGTAATATTCTATAAAGTGATTTTTTTTAAAAAATAATCTGTAACAAATGGGCTCTTTATTGTCTATTTTAGAATTTTTACTAAATTATAAACTCCTCCACAAAATGACAAGAGACAACCAAAACCAGGTCATTAAACAATAGCTGAGAAATGAATAAGATAAAATGATTCCATCTATGTCAATGTCAGAAAACCTAGTATGTACTGTAACCAGGACATAATACAACACAGAAAGATAATAGAAAAATAAAATAGGAAACAAATCAATATCAATAAATAAAAACAAATGGCAAAGACATATTATTAAAATATAACCTTTTGAATATGTGACTTATACAATGATTAGCAGCATCCAGGGACGGAGGCACGTAGGAGAGAGTGTGGGCACATGCCTGCACAAAACTTTTAGGAATTTTTTTTTTATATAGAGAGGATATGACATTGTATTGTGGGCTCCTGGGTTGGGGGATGATTTTGTTTTCTCTAACAGCTCATGGCAGTGGTGGCTCTCTCTTTGTATTTAAGGAGTGTGTGTAGTGTGCTTTGAAGTTGTTTGATTATTTTCTAGTCTATGATTTAAACATAGTTTTAATTAGTTTTTTAATTTACGAAAAATGTTAATTAGTGTTTCGGAGATGTTAATTAAGTAAATTTAATATAATAAATTGCATTGAATCTTGAGTAGTTAGTTTGTAAAATATAAAGTGTTGTTTTCAATGTAAAAGTTATATTTTTTTGTATACTTAACTAGTATTCCGGGACACTAGTTAGCATGATCTTATATTGGTAGAGAATATTTATAATGTATATTTATGCTCTAAAATTGAAATGTAATATATATGGGGAGAGATCAAATTATACCGGTGTAATATTTGAATAATATTATACCGCTCAATAATGCTTTAACGAATTCAAATTTGAGTAATGGCGAAGTCAGAAAATTTATAAAGCTCGGGTAAACTCTTAGTTTTATACACAAATCCCAATTTTGTACTAAAAATCTCAATTTAAAAAAAAAAAAAACTCAGTTTACCCAAAATTAACGCTCAAAACTAACCCCTAAAATACCAATTTTTTTACCGGAGTCTTGGCAAGTACCCGGGCTTGCCGGGCTATAGATCCGCTGCTATATATATATATACATACACATATATTTAATGCTGCAAAGTTATGTATAAGATGCCCCCTCAAGTCAAAATTTCTGGCTCCGTCACGGGCAGCATCAAACTGATTCTGTCAAATATATATGTCCAAAAAAATATAAACTTTTGAATATGTGCGTTTACATTGATTTTTGGTAAACAAACGCTAGTTTGAAAATTACTTGCAGGATCAACTAGTAAAATCCTTTTTTAATGGTTCGTTCAAGCCTCGGGATTTACGATGTATTTCAAGCGTCTTTAAGAACAAAATCATTGTTCTTTTTAGTGTCAGAATCGCATCCAACACTTTTAATTACAAGTTGTCTCATGACAACATAAAAGAAAAATTACTCAAGTGAGTATTGAAAAGAAAGAGAATTAAAGGAGATGAAAAGAAATGCATAATTGCAAGAGAAAAAGGAAAATAAAGTAAGAACAAGGCAAAATTAAATTGCATGAAGTGTAAATGGTGGAAGGAATCCATCTCTATGCACTCTTCAACCCATTTGCACACGCGGCGTGGGCATTTAGAGCTTCTAGAAAATAGGATCCAACCCTTTGTTCTTATTACAAACAGATATATATAAACCTTGTAGGAAAAACTACCACTAGATCCTACGGTCTAAGTTAAAGCAATAAATAACTTCCTATACTGGAGCCCTACACTTGGTATAGTTACAAGACAGATGAAAATAACTTCTAAAATAACTTCCACTTGCATGCTTGATGTGTTGCTCCATGTTGCTTGTTGCCACGTTGATAATGCTTCAATGTAATTGAATGTCACAATGTTCTTAGTCGAATTCGACTAATATGACTAATTTCGACAAGTCTTTGTTGAAATACTCACATGGCTAGTCGAAATGAGTTTTTCATTCTTTTCCAATTATAACACCAAATCGAAATGAATATCATCAACTTTATAATTTTGGTGTTAACAATGTGACTTATATGATTAGCAGCATGTAACTAGTTTTGTCAAATTTGTACCAAAAAAATAATATTCCTGTCAAATATGTCCAAAAAAATATATATAACCTTTTTAATATGTGACTTATACAATGATTAGCTGCATCTAACTAATTCTGTTAAATTTGTACCCAAAAAATAATAAATCTGTCAAATATGTCCAAAAAATATCTGTCATAAGAAAAACAGCCCTTAAAATATTTTTAGTGCACAAAAAATTAATATATGACTTATACAATGATTAGCAGCACCTAAATAATTCTGTCAAATTCGTACCCAAAAAAAAAATCTGTCAAATATGTCCAAAAAAATTCTGTCACAAGAAAACCAGCCCTTAAACATTTAGTGCACAAAAAATATAAATGTTCATGCAAAAAGAAAGGAAAAAGTTATTGCAGTACTGAACAATTTTTGATATTATTAGATTCAAATATGAACGCATTCACTCGAATTTAAACTCAAAATCTCACAATGATATATATTTGGATTCGTTAATTATTTGGTCCTGCTTCGATCTATAACGTATAAATAAATATTTGTTTTAAGAGATCAACCCATTAAATAAATTTCAATTAATTTGAGAAAATCAATCTCTTGAAATCATGCGCAGAAAATACTTTAGTTTAC
The DNA here is from genome assembly GCA_030408175.1 of Trifolium repens. NCBI lineage: Eukaryota > Viridiplantae > Streptophyta > Magnoliopsida > Fabales > Fabaceae > Trifolium > Trifolium repens. Next base: position 65,247,399 of record CP125837.1, on the reverse strand, counting down.
CAAAAAACTAAAAAGATCAATTTTGTTTCAATCTTTGTATACTAACCCCCACCACCAACTTCCACTTCATTCATCAACTTTCAAAACTCTCTCTATAGTGATCTCTCTCTCTCTCTCTCTCTCTCTCTCTCTCTCTCTGATCTAATAATAGTATAATACCCCACCAAGCAGTTATCTTGAAATTGAAGTAAGAATATCTATCAAAACACTTTCCCTGACACCCAAGCAAAAAAAAAAAGCAAACCCCACTTCACACGCACAAATCAAGCAGCAAGTTTCAAACTTTCCCTCACCCCCCTTCACTAAACCTCTCCAATAATAATAATCCTCTTCCGTTTTTAAATTATAATAAAATCATAAATTATACTAAAGGGTTTTTTTTTTTTTTTTTTCTTTTTCTGAATGTTGTTATGTCAATAACCTTCAACAACAAGAAGCACCACCAACCGCCGCAAAACACCATGATGCCTATCCATCCAATCAACGACATTCCTTCACCGTTCGGAGATCCACCGTCAAATTTACCAACCTCCGACCTCCGTGAAACTGCCTACGAGATCCTTTTAGCGGCATGTCGGAGCTCAGGTCCAAAACCGTTGACATTCATATCACAGTCGGAGAGAGGAATTAGGGATCCGGCTCCGGCGGCTTCGTTGCACCGATCAAGGACTTCGATGGCGGCTAGTAAGGTGAAGAAGGCTCTTGGACTCAAAACGACGTCGTCGAAAAGCAAACGTGCAGTGACGACTGGTGAATTGGTGAGAGTGCATATGAAAATATCTGAACAGAGTGAAAGTAGAATCAGAAGAGCACTTCTTAGAATCGCTGCTGCACAGGTCTCAGTTTTGTTCTTTCCTTCTTTCTATTTTTGAATATGTTCCAAAAAAATTCGTAAACTAAAGTTAGAAGCTTATTTAATTTTTATTGGTGTAAGTGAAGAATCATAAGTTTATTTTAATTGATAAGTGCTCATAAACCAGTAGAAGCTTTTGCTTTGGTGTGATTTATTTAATTAATTTTTCTAATTTTATTTTTTTCAATAATAGCTAGTTTTCTAGTTGTTTCAGTTCTCTTGGGATGTAATTGAGTTCTATAAATATGTTGGTGTGTAAGTGAAGAATCATAAGCTTATTTTAATTGATAAGCTCATAAATTAGAGGTTTTGCTTTGGTGTGATTTATTTACAAAATTTAAGTAGAAATGCAATGAAAATGATTCATTCATACTTGAATATGATTATTGAATACAGTGAGTGTGTTGAACTCAAGTAATCTAAAGTTCAAAAGGAATTATTTGAAATAGGTTTGTGAGCTTTCATTTTTCGGCCGCTAAAATTTCATTCATATTTGGAAAATTGGATTCATCTACTATTGATTTTTGTTTAAGTAACTGAACTGAACCCTCTGGAGGTTTTTTGAAAATGACACTTCTATCTATTCTAGAGCTGAAATTGGAATTCCACCTTTGATTTCTGTTTTTTTTTGGAATGAAACTTGTTGACTTCTGTTGACTAAACCATGATATTTTAAAATTTTGATGGAGTATTGTACTTGTTCTAAGGTAGTAATACTAATATTATTTTCTTTTCATAGCTTTATTGTAGTTGCATAATTGCAGGGAGATTTCCAGTCAGCTGTTGTTTCTTTTTTGAAGTAAAACAATTTTATAAGCAAATTTGAAAATGTTTTGCAGCAATTCTGCGTTACAATGGCTGCAACTCTCGCAGTTGCATTAACTACCAAATCACAATGTAACCACAACCACAATTTAAAACCATGCGATTATTTTCTCAACAAAAGGAACAGACAAGTGCAAGAAGCTAATGAACATTAGCTGTTGGCTACTTTCATGTGCATATCATCAGTTACATGTTTGTTTTTTTTATGGATAGGCAAGTGATAGTTTTGTTAGTAAATTAGTGAGTAATGTTAGTTCTCAGGGTTTGAATAGTGGACCTCCTGGTTAGTATTCATTCAGTGTCGCTCAGCTCATCGGTTGCATGTTATTATTGTTTAGAATAGATAATACGTATTTCACTTTCTTTTATTGCCTGTTTGTTGATTATTAAGTTGGATATATTTCTTACCGCTGGAAAAGGTTACACTAGATTTTAGTCATTTATGATTGGGACCAAAATCTAAGATTTCAGCTCATTCATTTTTTCTCCTTGCATATGATTAAATCACTAATGATAGCTTACTAGGTCTTTGTTCATGAAATTAAAATAGCTTGGAAGACGCATGGAGACAGTGGTTCTTCCGTTAGAGCTTATACAACTGTTCAAGGTTTCAGATTTTTCCAATCAACAAGAGTATGAGGCTTGGTTGAGAAGAAATTTGAAGGTTCTTGAAGCAGGACTCCTCTTGCATCCGCATGTTCCATTAAATAAGGCCGACACTTCTGCACAGAAACTACGGCGCCTGATTGGAGGAGCCCTCGAGAAACCTACGGATATTGCAAATAATGGTGAATCAATGCAAACCCTCCGGAGTCTTGTTATATCCCTTTCTTGCAGATCATCTGACGGGTCTGTTCCTGAGACCTGCCATTGGGCTGATGGGTTTCCAATGAACCTTTGGATCTACCAAACTCTTTTAGAAGTTTGTTTTGATAGTCACGCTGATACCTGTGTAATAGAAGAGGTTGATGAGGTCTTAGAGCTCATTAAGAAGACTTGGGTTATGCTTGGAATCAATGAAACCCTACATAATATTTGTTTCACATGGGTCTTATTTCATAGATATGTCGTCACTCGTGAAGTAGAAAGTGATCTGCTTTTTGCATCCTGTAATCTACTGGGGGAAGTTGAGAAAGATACCGAGGCCATGAAAAATCCCTTTTACTCAAAAACATTGAGCTCCACGTTGAGTTTGATGTTGGGTTGGGCGGAGAAAAGGCTCCTTGCCTACCATGATACTTTCCATAATGATAATATTGAATCAATGGAAAGCGTTGTATCTCTTGCTGCACTATCAACAAAGATACTGGCAGAAGATATCTCTCATGAGCATAATCGGAAGAAGAATGAAGCTGATGTAGCCTACATCAGAGTCGAAAGTTATATTAGATCATCAGTGCGTGCTGTTTTCATTCAGGCAAGTTCTACCGCTCAAGCTTCCTTTCAGATGTTACAGACGTATGATTATTTATGACATTTTTATACGCTATACGTACTTTTGATACCACTGACCGAAATAGTATAAAATTTGTTGTTTTGCTCTATTATGGTGTCATTCATATGGCCTAACTCTTTTTAATCTCTCTTAAGGCAGAAATTGGAGAAAGTGGACCCCAGCAAGCATCTATCTAGAAAACAGAATAAAGCTTTTCCCATTCTTTCTGTCCTGGCACGAGACATTACTGAACTGGCTTTTAAGGAGAAAGCCATATTTAGTCCCAAACTAAAGAGATGGCATCCTCTTGCTGCTGGTGTTGCCGTTGCCACCCTTCATGTGTGTTATGGAAATGAGTTGAAGAAATATGTTAAAGGGATCAATGAGTTGACACCTGATGCTATAGAAGTGCTGATGGCTGCTGACAAGTTGGAGAAAGAGCTGGTGCAGATAGCAGTTGAAGATTCTGTTGACAGTGAAGATGGTGGGAAATCTATTATAATGGAGATCCAACCTTATGAGGCTGAAGCTATAATAGCTAATCTTGTTAAGTCATGGATAAATATCAGAGTGGATAGACTGGCAGAATTGGTCGACAGAATTCTGCAACAAGAGGTATGTCAAACCTTGTTGCTCATGGATAAATCCTTTATCTGCATTTATGATGATTAAGATATCTTTAGATACTACCATTACTTTGTTATTACTGTACAAGAACGTAGTTGTTGGCAAGTTTAAGATTTGTAATTTAATTTTTAACTTCTCCATTGTTTCCTACAGGCATGGAATCCACAGGCAAATAAAGAGGGCTTTGCTCCTTCTGCAGTCCAAGTTCTACGTTTCATAGATGACACTTTGGAAGCTTTCTTCCTGTTGCCCATATCCATGCACGCAGTTTTACTTCCTGAATTGATTTCTGGTCTTGACAAATCTATCCAACAATACATTTTGAAAGCAAAATCCGGCTGCGGTATATATTTGCTGCATTAGTTAGCATTTGATTTACCAAACTGAGTTATTCAATCACTGTGTTGTGTGACTAGGTTTTCCCCGTATGATCTGCAGGGAACCGTAAAACATTCATCCCAACTATGCCTGCATTGACTAGGTGCTCAACAAAAGGAAAATATCACGGTGTATTCCGGAAAAAAGAAAAGCCACAACCGACGCAGAGAAGGAAATCCCTTGCTAGAACCACAACCGGAGATAGCTCATTCGATGTACCCCACCTATGTGTTCGCATCAATACTATGCAGCGTATTCGCATGGAATTAGGGGTTTTGGAAAAGAGGATAGTTGCCAATCTTAGTAATTCTAATTTGACTAATGAGGATGATATAGGAGATGGGGCGAGCTTCAAATTTTCTGCAGCTGCTGCGGTGGAAGGTATCCGTCAACTCTGTGAGTGTATAGCGTACAAAGCAGTTTTCCAAGATCTATGTCACGTTCTTTGGGACGGCCTATACGTTGGAGAAGTTTCTTCTGCCAGGATTGAGCCTTTTCTTCATGAGCTTGAGGAATACTTGGAGATCATATCATCAACAGTGCATGATAAAGTTAGAACACGAGTAATTATTGAAGTAATGCGAGCTTCTTTTGATGGGTTCCTGTTGGTTTTGTTGGCGGGAGGTGCATCTCGTGCTTTCTCTTTGCAAGATTCTTCTGTAATAGAGGAAGATTTCAAGCTTCTAAGTGACTTGTTCTGGTCAAATGGAGATGGATTGCCGGCCGAATTAATCAAAAAGCACTCTGCAACTGTTCGAGCTGTACTTCCCTTGTTTCACACAGACACGCAACACATAATTCAGCAATTTAGTCAACTTACTATGGAAATGTATGGTTCTTCGGCTAAATCACGGCTTCCATTGCCTCCAAAAGCAGATCAATGGAGCCCAAGAGAACCAGACACACTTCTGCGAGTTTTGTGTTACCGGAATGATGAGGCAGCAGCCAAGTTCCTTAAGAAGAATTACAACTTGCCTACAAAAATCTAACAAATAGTAAAGTAACCCTTTTGATATTTCATACCTTGCCAAGTTATATATAAATTTAGTGGCTTCATTTTTCTGTTCTGAAATTTCCACTAGTGAAACATGATACTCTTAATCATTGATTTGATTAAATTTAGGAAATATATGGTGCTTTATCTTTGTACAGGGGTGTGTGATTCTTTGCTTGCTAATTTGTTTGCTTGTTAATGTTTCCAGCTTGTGTCAAAATGCAATTTCTGACCTCACTGTGGTGTGGTGATTCGGATGCCAGAGAATATTTTCTTTTCTAATTTCAAAATGAACTGTTGTGTATTTATTGGGTTGGCACTATAAAAGAAAATCTTACAGGACCGATTTGAACTTGGACGTGTAAATCTAATTAAATTATTTTATTTTCCCAGGTTACATATTACATACTATAGACAACAAAATATTCATGTTAGACAAAGCCTAGAGTAATAGAAATTAATTTTGACATACGGTTATCGTAAAACATATGGTCAGCTAATCATAAATCATTGACATTACTGTATGGCTTTTAAAATATAGATTAAATTAAATTAAAATCAAGTACTATTAACCCAAAAATTGAGTGAGGGTAGGGCTGGAAATGAGTCGAGCTGAGTCGAATTCGTTTGAGTTCGACTCGACTCGATAGAAATTGGTTCAGTTCAAAATTCGGCTTGAGTTCGACACAGACTTTTTTCAGTTTGAGTTCGGCTCGTTTAAAGTTTACGAACAGTTTGGTTCGGCTCGTTAAGTCAAATCACATGATTTTACATTCATTTTTTTGTGAAAATTTTAAAATTTGATCTTTATCCTTTTAAACTATTTTTTAAAAGAAAAAAACAAATATTAAAACAAAATAAAGAAGAGGAAAGGTAATGGAAAATGAAAAAAAATCTTTTGGAAAAAAGGGTTTAAAGGAGTAAATTTTTTTTTTATAAAGATAGGGTGAGTAATATCCGTACACAGAGAACTGAAAAGTTTATTGTGTCAAGATAAAAAGATTTGGATAGTATATATATATATATGTTGGGGATACCCAAGCAAAGAGAAAAACAAAGAAAGAGAGAGAGAGAAGAGAGAATTCTGAATTGATTTGAAAGAGAATAAGAAAAAGAAATTGTTGTTGTATTCATCCACTAGGGGCAAAAACTATATATACAAGTGGGGGTTGCTTTCAATGCAAGCAACATCATCTAACAAACTTATCCACTAAGTAACTACCTAGTACAAACAAAAACTAACTAACTAGCTAAAGCTAATAACAGAAAAACAGAAAAATCATATTCTCCAAATTCTGAGAACGTTCTGAGAATCAGTCTGTGAATCAATCTGAGAACGTTCTCCTGTTATTGCAGAGTTTTGAATTAAAACCAATACTCCCTCTTAATTCAAACTCTCAAAGCACACAATCCCTATCTTTCTTCTGAGCTTAAGAAACTGATCTCTCTTGACAGCTTTAGTGAAGATATCAGCTTGTTGATCTTCACTTGAACAAAACTCCAATTTCAATTTTCCTTTACTGACTTGGTCTCTAAGGAAATGAAATCTGGTTTCAATGTGTTTGCTTTTGCCATGGCTAATTGGGTTCTTAGCCAGGTTAATTGCTGACTTATTGTCAAGCTTTAGTACAACTGTGATGTCTTCTACAATGCCCATCTCACTAAGTAGTGATTGTAACCAATTTGCTTGACAAGAAGCTAGAGATCCTGCCACATATTCTGCCTCACAGCTTGAGAGAGCTATCACTGGCTGTTTCTTAGAATGAAACTGGAGCTCCTTGAAACTTGAATAGGTAACCACTTGTGCTTTTTCTTTCAACCTTATCTCCACACCAATCTGCATCAGAGAATCCAACAAATTCTAGATTTTCTTTGTTGCTTGAATATGGAAATAGAACACCATAGTGGATTGTGCCATTGATATATCTCAAAATTCGTTTAGCTGCTAAGAAATGAGATTTCAGTGGCTTGCTCATGAATCTGCTGATATAGCCTACAGCATAGCTTATATCAGGCCTGCTTTGACATAAGTATCTTAGTGATCCCACTAGTTGTCTGAACATAGTTGAATCTACTACCTCACTTGTGTCATCATCTTCAATCTTTACCTTTGTATCTGCTGGTGTGACTGATGAATTACAGTCAACCATTTCAAACTTTCTTAGGATCTCATTTGCATACTTTGCCTGGTGTAGTACTATTCCTCCAGAAGTTTCCAATAGTTCCATTCCTAAGAAATAAGTAAGTTTGCCCAGATCTGTCATTTCAAACTCACTCTTCATTTGTGATTTGAAATCTTCAATTTCTGTTGATGAGCTGCCAGTCACCAAAAGATCATCCACATACAAACATATGATTAACATGTGCTTGTCCTTACTGCATTTCACATATACACCATACTCCACACTGCATTTTCTGAAACCTTGCATAACAAGAAGACTGTCAATTCTCTTGTTCCATGCCCTAGGAGCCTGCTTTAAGCCATACAATGCCTTGTGCAGTTTCAGCACCTTGTCATCCTTACCCTTTAGTTCAAAACCTGGAGGTTGCTTCACATAAACATCTTCCTCTAAGGGTCCATTTAAGAATGCTGATTTCACATCTAGATGAAATAGAGGCCACCTTCTACTACAAGCTAAAGCAATTACTAGCCTAATAGTTTCATGCCTTGCCACTGGTGAGAACACTTCATCATAGTCTAACCCTTGTCTCTGCAGAAAACATTTGGCTACAAGTCTTGCTTTATACTTGATTATCTTGCCTTCAGGGTTTTGTTTAGCCTTATACACCCACTTCAGATCAATTGCTTTCTTGTCTGATGGTAGATCACACAAATCCCAGGTCTTGTTCTTCTCAATTGACCTTAACTCTTCATTCATTGCTTCCTTCCAAACCTTACTCTTCAATGTAGCTTTCACATCTATAGGCTCAGTGTCAGCTAGCATAGCATAATGTACAATTTCCCCTTCATTATCTACTTCAATGTCTGGAGTTATTTCACAATCAACTAGTCTTCTAGGAATTTGAATGTTTCTCTGAGGTCTTGGTATCTGAGAACGTTCTGAGAACGTACTTCTACCCACATCAGAATTTCTCTGAGGTCTTGTAGGTGTAGTTCTGTCATCATCATCACTTGAGGTGTGCATATCCTCATCACTGTTGGTTCCTTGATTCTGATCTACAAATGTGACTTGTTTGTTTGAATCATCATCTAAGTCCACTTCATAAGTTTTCTTAGATGTTGATTTTTGCTTCCAATCCCAGTTATCATTCTCAATAACTTTCACATCTCTGCTGATCTCTACCTTGTCAGTAATAGGATTGAACAATCTATAAGCACCTGTTCTATGATATCCAACAAATATCATAGCTTCACTTTTATCATCTAGCTTTTTCCTTCTAGCATCAGGCACATGCTTATAGCATAGAGAACCAAATACCTTCAAGTGTGACACACTTGGCTTAACTTTTGACCAAACCTCTTCTGGAACTTTATCTACCAATCTCTTTGTAGGTGATCTATTGAGAATATACACTGCAGTAGATACTGCTTCTCCCCAGAACCTCTTTGGCAACTGCTTCTGCTTAACCATGCTTCTAGCCATGTTAAGTATGCTTCTATTTCTCCTCTCAGCAAGTCCATTGTGTTGAGGAGTGTATGGTGCTGTAACCTCATGAATTATGCCTTGTTCCTTGCAATAATTCTCAAACTCAGTTGATGTATACTCACCTCCACCATCAGTTCTCAACACTTTGATTGGCTTTCCACTTTGCTTCTCAACTAGTGCTTTGAATCTCTTGAACACATTAAAGGCTTCACTCTTGACCTTTATGTGATACAACCATGTCATTCTAGAGAATTCATCCACAAATGTCATGAAATATTTGTTTCCACCAGTAGATAACACATCTATAGGTCCACAAATACCTGAATGTACAACATTCAACACCTCACTTGACCTCATTGGTAGATGATTTTTGAATGAATCCCTTGGTTGTTTTCCTAATAGGCAGGTAGTACATGTTTCTACAGGAGCTATAACACTAGGCAGACCTAACACCATATTCTTTGAATTCAATAGTGACAAGCTTTTGAAATTCAAGTGTCCATACCTTTTGTGCCATAATTCACTGTCTTTATTATGAGAATGTTCTCTTGTTGATGCAGCTAGGCATTCATGTTCAACAACTTTCAATTGTGTCTTGAAGGTCCTGTTCTTGCTTTGAATTGACTTAAGGATCAAATTCTGCTTCGAATCAAACAACTTCATTGTTCCATCTTCCAAAACCACCTTGAATCCTTTGTCAAGTAACTGACCTATACTCATCAAGTTACACTGCATACCAGGCACATACAAGACTTTCTCAATCACTGATTTCCTTCCATTCTTTCTCTGAATGACCACATTGCCAATACCCTTGGCATCAATGGATTTACTGTTGGCAAGTTTGATCTTTGTGTTGAGACAATTACCAAAATCAGTCAAAATGTTTCTGTTTCCGGTCATGTGGTTTGAACAGCCTGTATCAAAATACCACTCCATAGATTCTGCAGTTTCATCAGTGAGAGTCACCATGAAACTCACATCATCATCTGAATCTTTGTTCTCTGCCAGATTTGCCTCTTCACCATTTTTCTGATTTTTGTTCTTCTTTTCATTCCCACATTCATTTGCATAATGTCCAAACTTTGAACACTTGAAACATTGAATGTGAGACTTGTCTTTCTTCTTTGAATTACTCTTCTGTTTCCCTCCTCCTCCATTTGAGGATTCAGGCTTGTCTTCAACACTTTCTTTGTCATTCTTGTTCTTTTTCTTGTTTTGAAACTTCTTGAACTTTGCGTACAAAGCTTGCTCATCTTCCTTGCCTTGGTCTTTCTCACCATGCTTCATCTCATGAGCCTCTAATGTACTCTGCAAATCTTCAAGTTTCACCTCACTTAGGTCTTTAGTCTCTTCAATTGCCACCACTATGTGATCAAACCTTGAAGTTAAAGTCCTAAGCACCTTTTCAACAGTTTCTTGTTCTTCAAGATTACTACCACAATTCTTCATTTGATTAGTGAGTGTCACTAACCTTGTGAAGTAATCTGAAATTTTTTCATCACCTTTCATCTGCATCAATTCATATTGCCTCTTTAATGCTTGTAATTTCACCTTCTTTACTTTAGCATCACCACCATAGGTCTTCTGCAATATATCCCATGCAGCCTTTGAAGTTTCTGCATCAGCAATCTTCTCAAATACCTTTGAATCTACACACTGATGGATCAGAAACAAGCCTTTGCTATCTTTCTTCTTGGCCTCTCTGAAAATTGTTCTTTGTTCTTCATTTTCATTAGCTGGGAGTGCAGCAACACCTTCATTCACTTGTTCATACACTTCTTGAAAAGTGAATATCACCTTCATTTGCTTTACCCATGTATCCCAATTCTTTCCATCAAATACTGGGAGATTTGCATGAAAATTATTGTTTCCGGCCATGGTTGATTGCAATGATCAACCAACAAGTCCTGCTATACCAGAAAGACTTGGAAAAGATCAAGTCTTGATCACTTTCTTGATCAAGGTCCCTTGGAACGAACAATGCTCTAGATACCACTTTGTTGGGGATACCCAAGCAAAGAGAAAAACAAAGAAGAGAGAGAGAGAAGAGAGAATTCTGAATTGATTTGAAAGAGAATAAGAAAAAGAAATTGTTGTTGTATTCATCCACTAGGGGCAAAAACTATATATACAAGTGGGGGTTGCTTTCAATGCAAGCAACAACATCTAACAAACTTATCCACTAAGTAACTATCTAGTACAAACAAAAACTAACTAACTAGCTAAAGCTAATAACAGAAAAACAGAAAAATCACATTCTCCAAATTCTGAGAACGTTCTGAGAATCAGTCTGTGAATCAATCTGAGAACGTTCTCCTGTTATTGCAGAGTTTTGAATTAAAACCAATAATATATACGGGGTTTGCTAATTTAGACCCACTTAAAAACATGTGGGTCTAAATTAACAATGTGCACCTTTTCACTATGGACAAAAATAACCCCTTACCCCTAATTTATGTTAGTTTTAATTAAAGGACGATTTTGTAATTTCTTTTTCAAGAAACATAAACTATTGCAAACCTTAATCTTTGACGGTGAGAAATGATAGTTTGACACACTTTTTCTTACACAATATATACATGGGCAATTTTGTAATATTTTTCCCCTTCATCTCTTCTTCTTCCTTTGGTTTCTCTCTCCCATATATGTATTGTGTCATGAAAAGTGTGTCAAAATATCACTTCTCTACAAACATTCTCAAAAGTTTATTACTATGTACCTAGGTCTTGCTTCCTGTTCTTACGCTTTGACTTAATTTTGCACTGCGTTTTTATAATAAATAAATGTGTTTGTACAGAAAAATCAGTCATTGGCTGAGAAGGTAGCAAACAATGATTCAGCGACTTTTATGATTCAGTCGGTGCTTAAGTTTTTTTTATCAAAAAAATTAATAGTAATGTTAAAATTAGAAAATAGTATAGACTTAAAAAAAAAATAGAAAATAGTTTTTTTGTTAAAAAAAGAAGATGAATCTAGATTGGATATGTTTTTCTAAGTTGTCATTTTTTGATTTCCTAGGTTTTCATGTGTTTTCCTAAGTTGTATATATTTATAATTAAGTTGGTCTAAATTAGCAAAATGGATGCACATTATTTAATAAAATTGACCTAACTAACCCTCAATTGCTAGTGTTAAACAAGTAAATATCAAGGGTATTTTTGTCCATTAGAAAAGGTGCACCTTGCTAATTTAGACTCACATGTTTTTAAGTGGGTCTAAATTAGCAACCCCATATATATATATATTTATGGCATATTACATTTTGAAATAAATTTTACATTTGATAAGGATTAAATGACAATTTTGAATCACCAAATTGAAAATTAACAATTTAGGGGCATATGTTATATGTAAAAATCATTTTTTTTTAAGATCAAACACGAGATCAATAAGTGGGTCTGACTTTCAAAGTTAACAAACATAATATACGAGACAGTTTGAAAATATAAATTTGAATACAAGCAAAGAGAGGCAAAAGAAACTTTTCTTCCATTTTTTGAAATACAAATGGAAAATCTTACAAAAAGCATAAGAACCGACAATTTGGGAAAATCTTACAAAAAGCATAAGAACGGACTTTTCTAATCCATATATATCAGTATTACACTAAAAATCGAGGGTGCGTTTGATCTGCAAAAGGATGGTTACAGGACAGAACAACACTGGACAAGTGACTGAGTTACAGGACAACTTTTTGTATTGTACTTTGTTTGATGATCAGTGCACAGGACAAGCAATTTTGTACTGTACCTTGTTTGATATGTTAAGTACTGGACAAAATAACACAAAATTTACTGTAATGTCCTTTTTGAAGATATAAAAATATTTTATTTATTATTTTAATAAAATGACAATTATTTAAACAATTAAATTATAAAACTACATAGTATATCAATAAAATTTGTAATAATCAAAACCAAATTATAAAAAATTCATACGGTGGACGAATCAAAGAGAAATATAAATTTGTGTGTACTGAAAGTGATAGTGACATCAATATGAAGACAAAAGAAATACAAAACTAGCAATGCAAAACTATTAGAAATGGAAAGAGAAAAAGCAAAGCATGAAATTAAAGTAAAAGCATTTGAAAAAGTTACTTGAGGAATGGAGAGAGAGAGAGAGCAGAGTTGCAGCGTACGTTTTGTGCAGTATTAGGAGAAGGCTGGCGCGAGCGAGAAGAAAAACCTAAGGTTAGAGGATAAAATAGTATTTTTAATTGTTTGTCCGCTGGACAAATATTTGTCCCCCACTTTAGTGAGTTACAAAAAAGAGGCTACTTGTCCTGTCCATCAACATTTATTTTGTTCTGTCCATGTGTGTATTTTTGCATCAAACACTGGACAATTAGTTTTGTCTTGTCCTGTCCCTCATTTTTTAACAGATCAAACGCACCCCTAAAGTTATAATTCAAATATTGTAATTTCTAAATTTAAAAAAATAAAAAAAGACTTTTAATTCAAAGTATTCTCAACATCAAACTGATACATGAAGGATCAACTATAGTTATGATCATAGCTTCTGGTACAACAATGCACTTATTACTACAACATAGTATAATAGAAATAACAGCCTAACAACTTCACAACGAATGGCCTAAAAATATGTTAAGAGTAACCTCTTTTATTTAATTAGGTGCACCAACTTAACTTCAAACGATGTACTGTAATCTACTACAAAGTTCTTTTAATAATACTAGCTAGTTTCTTTTGAGAAAGTTCTTGTACCATTGGGCAGAAAGCTTAGGGTACCTTTTTAATCCATCTTTGTAATCTACAAAGTTTAATCCAAAACGAACAGTAAAGCCTGCAAACCATTCATTACAGTCCAAAAATGACCATGCGTAAAAACCCTTCACATTTGAGCCAGCCCTGTATATTTCATTAAATAAAAAACCCAACAAATCAGTGAAAATTCATAATCGTACTAGCATATAGTATTAAGGCTTAATTAGTGTTCAAGTCCCTTAAAAATATTTTTGGTTTTATATTGATCCCTTAAAGAATATAAGTTTCACTTTGGTCCCTTAAAGACATATATGTTAATCAAAAAGGTCCTTTTTGTCAATTTTTTAAAAAAAATGTGAGTCTTTGTTGACTCAGTTGATGTGTCATTATAGATGTCATAAAGTGTAAGTGGTCCACCAAAGACCTAATTAATATTTTAAATTTTAACCATTTGATTTTTTTTGTTAGAAAGGAAGCCATTGGATCTTGCAAGTCTATTATATCTTACAATGAACTGTCAACACTTAATTTATTTCACTTCCTTCATCTTCGAGAAGTGGCAGGAGGTGGAAGGGGGGTTTCGTTGAAGCTGTGGAGGTGGTTGTTGTGGTTGGATTTGCGTGATTATGAAGAAGAGCATGCCCATGAATTTGGGTGGTTGTGGTTGAATTTGAGTTTGAAGATCTGGGTTGAATGTTTGAAGATCCGGAGTTGAAGCTTTTGGGTCTGATTATTTCTTGTTGGAAGTTGGTGTTTCTAATTTTTTTGGACTTTTGTTTATGTTGTGTGAAGTGAAAGAGGGTTTAAGATTTGTTTTTGGTATGTGCTTTGTTTCCAAGCCTAAGTTGTGATGGTGTGATGAGTGTTAAGGGGTTTACACAGGTTGATGGTTGTTTAGAATAAAGGTCAAGATTTGTAAGTTTTTTATTTTATTTTATTTTAAGAGTTTAAATGTTGAAGATTTTCTAGATTTGTCATGAATAGGATGATGAACATAGTAAAAATTCTGTGTTTTTTTATGAATGTCATGAAGATATGATGAAGATGAAGAAGAAGAAGAAGAGGGAAGAAGATGAAGAAGGAGAAAATAAATTGAATGTTGGTAGTTAATTATTAGATATTATAGATTTGCAAGATCAAATGTATAGATTTTAAGAAAAAGATCAAATGGTTACAATTCAAAAATTTAATGAGGTTTATGGTGATCCAATTACAGTGTTGATTCACCTTATATATTTGGAGTTAAAGTTTAACGGAAAGGACATTTTTGATTAACGGAAAGTCTTTAAGGGACCAAAGTAAAAAAAATAAAATTTAAGAGACCAATGTGAAATTAAAAATATCTTTAAGGGATTCGAACACTAATTAAGCCTAGTATTAATAATCTTCTTGTTACTTTTTAAAATAAAAATCTTATTACTAGATGAAAATGTAAATATAATGGATATATAAAACAACTTTACATTTACCATGCATATCTCTTTATTTATATGGCCAATCATAGTATCAAGGTGGTTGGTTTTGTGCTAAATCAAAGTTCAACTTGTTTCTCATATTAGTGTTTGAATCATGCATATTTAGTTTTGTTTGTCTCATTTGGTGTTGGACTTCAAGCTCTTAATTTTATGTGTGAGGATCGTATTTTATGTCCTGTTTACGATAAATTTTTTTATCATTCTATCAGCTTCTCGTGCGTCTTTCTACTTTTCTATTTCACTCTTCTGTTACTTAAGTAGTGAACGTATAAAAGTTTATAAAATTTTCATGTTAGAGGGTATTTTTTTTCTCAAATTTCTCATTTTTATAATGTTCATTACTTAAATAGCATACATGGATAATTTGGTAATGTTGTAGGGCACATGAGAAAATTGGTAGGATGACAAAAGAAATTTTTGCTGTTTACTTTATTATATAAAAAAAAATTGGTCTGCCATTAAAAAAATTGTGATGATGATCCAACATGAATCAACACTCTTGTTATCGGCAGGTTAGTTTGGTTTACATTTTACTGAAAAAAATTACTAATTTTCATGGTTTAGTAAACCCTACTCATGTTTAGCTCAAGTTATGTATGCAGTTTAAATACTATAGTATTAGAGGATTTGTAATCATATTTGCACATTTAAAAAATTACTTACTTGATTGCAGAACGAATGTAGTATAAGTGACGGTAATAGTAATCAATTCTGTAAGTATCCAAAAGAGCTTCTTCTACTGGAAGTGTTGCATCGTTGAATTCATTCATACCTATACATTAAAATGAGGTACATAGTATAAAATTATCATCCATATATTCTTTTCAAATAATAAGGATAATTAAGAAAAACCAACATAAGCATGCATTTATATAATGTGATTGTTCAATATAAATCTTCAATTATAATGATATTTAGAAAAGTTAATTTAATATGAAGTATTTGTGTATTTACCATTTTCAGTGATGAAAATTGCAGGATTGTTATATTTATTTTTAATATGTAACAAAAGATCTCGAAGTCCTCTTGGATAAACATATATCCAAATTGAAGCAGCCTGAAATAATTATAAATATTTATTAGTTGTAATGGGCTCAAATTGTTTCTCACAATCATTTTTAGTGATATAATTGAAACACATAAAAAAAATAAAAAAATTAGTGACGAAAAAATATTTTCATCACAAAATTTAGTGAGAGAACTAGAGATGAGTTTTTTTTTCTCTATTTTTCTGTTTTTTTAGTAGTTATTTTAAGTAAAAGGCACTTACCCTTGGACCTAAGGGTATCCCATGTTTTTCAACTGCAATTGTGAAAATAATAAAGATAGGAAATTATCAATTTCAACTTATTTAATTTGTTGTAATATTAAAATAAATAACAAGTAGAATAGATAAGTGTCCTTACATGAAATATTGGTCATAGGATCTGTTGAGTAACTGGGTTTGGCATTGCCATGTGAAGGGGCATTGCTAATATAACTAGAAGAGTAATAGTTTATACCAATAAAATCAAATGAACCATTCACTAGGCTTGATTGCAATTTTGAGAACTTAGGTAATCGGTTTTTAACTATAGCCCGCATGCTCTTAGAATAATCTCCTGTTGTTAATGGTTCCATAAACCTGAAATTAACCAAATTATAATATAATTAATATAACATCCAAAAAATATATAATTATCAACCTGATAATATTCTTGGGTTGTAACAAGTTGTCCAAGTTTAATTAATATGAAATTGGATTTGGTGTATCCGATGTATCACACAATTTTGCATTTCAACGTGTGTGTTTGGTTTAGCTTTAGATAGAATTAATTTTGATAGAATTGATTATGGTAGAATTAATTTTATCAGAATTGATTTTAGCATAATTGATTTATGTTTGGATACAGTTATGTAAAAGTGAGTTGAACAATAAATTTCAGTGTAAAAATCATACTTAAAGCCAGAAGCTACAAATCATAGCTTCTAGCAGAATCAATTCTGGAGGCAGAATCAATTCTGCTTTAAAGTAACCAAACATCTAAAACCAATCTAAAATCAATTCTATACCTCTAGAATTATTTTTGGCTCTTCCAAAAGCTAAACCAAACACACACTCAATATCTCAGATGAATAACGAAATTATTTTTTAAAACAAATTTTTTCGCATCGTCATGTCATGTGAATATTAATTAGTTTTTGTACTTATTGTGTAATCTAAGTCATGTGGATTCAAACAAAAATGCATACTTATTTTATAGTTTTAGTTTTTATGGTACAAAACATATCCAACTGAGAAAACTCTTCAGACATCCTTGTTGTAGCTGATTAAGGCTTCTAAGACAAAAAATGGTCGGACACAATATTTTATTATTTGCCCTATTTCATATGGATATGAATTTTATCAAAGAATGAGTATATGAGTTTTATCAAATAAAAAATGTTTTTATCATTTTTTATACACAATATTTTGGTACCCCTTTTAGTTATATTTTGCCACACTTCAAATAATGAAGCTATTATAAAAATAAATAAAAATTGACCATATTATTTGTTTCTATGGTTGTTTAACCGTGATTAATCTATGTTAGAGAATTTGTAGGGTAAAAAAGTAGAGTTAGAGTTTGAATTCTTAAGCACTTGTTTAAGGGGTCTAAATTTTTATCATTTCGACCAATTCATTATTAATAAATATAAAATTTACTTATAATAATAAAAAAATATGTTAAAAAGAGTGTGTCAAATAATTTATTGTTTTATTTATAGAAAAAATTATTATCTGACCCAAACAAATTATTTATATATATTACATTTAGATTAGAGAAAGGGTTCTTAAAATAAAATAAAAAAAGATGAGAGAAAGGGAGCACTAAATTATTTTTTACCATCCAAATTGGAAGTCAAGTGATCTCTCGGCAGCCTTTATATCTGGTATGCTATTATCATCAAGTGGCATTAACCAGTTAGATACCAACGTTATGCCTATCTTTCCCTTTTGATATGCCTGCAATATCATATATACGACTTCAAAAAAATATTATTTTTTATTTAAATAAAATAATAAGACTTCCGTTTCTTTTAATTTGACTTTTTGAAATAATCATTACTTCTAATAAATTATAGATTTTGTAAAAACAAATTGAGCTAGATATGTTTTTAAGTTGTGAATAAAGAAATTAACCTGGTATTTAGTCTTATACACATGTACAGCTTCTGCATGAGCAAGAATTTGATTGTGTGTAACTATATAAGGTTCTGTTCCAGAATCACCAGCTTGGCACGTTGGAGCCGAACATCGACCTGGTGCATTTGTTCCTAGTGCATATCCAGAATTGCTAAACACCCATGGCTCATTTAGAGTACTCCAATACTTCACTCTATCTCCAAATTCCTTGAAGCAAAGATCCGTATAGTCTCGAAAATCATTTCTATAACATTAAATATAGTGTCAACCAAATTATAGTTATCTACACATTGAAATATTATGCTAAGCAAACGACATTTAATATGTAGATATATTTCTATAGCCTACAACTAATTTGGTCACTAAACTAAATAGCAACCGCTTTTAATGCTAAAGACAAAACTTTTAGTTGTGAGACTCACATTACACCGGAGTTTAAGAAACCACCATACTCATCTTCTAAGACTTGGGGAAGATCCCAATGAAAAAGAGTTACAAATGGTTGTATACCTATAATTTGATCAACAATATATAATAAATATTTAATTAATTAATTTTTACTAACAAAAATATGTTTGGACGGTGAATTTTGAATGTTACCGTTAGCCAATAGTTCGTTGATAAGGTTGTTGTAATATTTGATTCCTTCGTGATTTATGCCTCCGCTCAACTTTCCCTCTATTGTTACAAAGTGATAAAAAAAATGATGTTAAAATCGTTGGGGTAAAACATTGTGATGAAAATTGTCAATGATCAAAGTGTGACTTACTTGGGAGTATTCTTGGCCAAGAGATTGAGAATCTATACGAATCCATATTTTGATCCTTCATAATCCCAACATCTTCCTATAGTAATAAATTTAGTATATATTTGATTTGATATATTAATATTGCGAGCACAAAAAATCAAATTATTTACTTGATGCCAGAACTGACCCCCGAACCAGACTCAACTGGTGGTGAAAACCAAAAAAAAAAAATCAAATTATTTAAAATGAAATACAGCCATATGATCTACCAAAAATCAACTGAAGGAGTACCTTGTAGCGGTGATATTGGTCAACCGTGATGTCTGCATTGCTTCCATCCCTTATTTTTTCTGCATTTCAAATCATATAAAAATATTGTGATGAGTTATGTATATACAAAATTTAAAATCAAACAAGGAAGGAGAAAAAGATGTTAGGCTTTATTTCAATCTAATTTGAAATGTTAGTTTAATTTTGATCTACACATCGATTTCTATAGCATTTTATCATCATCATAATCAAAATTTCTTTTTTAAACAGTAAATATTAATATTGATAATTTTTATGCTGAGGGAGATCAAATTATTGACCACTCAGGTGATACAAGTGATTCTACAAGATTTTTTTTTATTTTAATTAAAGAATTTTTATGGTACATTCGTCAATTCAACATATATAGAAACTCCCAATTAGAGAGCAAATGGACTAAAATCCTTCGATTTGTGAATATATCATCGAAGCTACAAAGTTTTTATATTTTTAAAAATTAATTAATTAAACTAGAAATGTGAGAATTAATTGGCAAATATGTCATTTCCTTTTTTTTTTTCTCTGTAATGTTAGACCATTAAACTGAGAAAGAAAGAAACCTGGATATTTATGGGTGAAGGTATCCCAAATACTTGGTCCTCTACCACCTTCGTTTACTGCACCTTCAAACTATACATGTGATGTACATTTTACAAACATAACAACGTAATTAATAACAAGATCAAGTCAAGTAAACATGAAAATAAATAAAAATACATAAAGTATAACAAATGTCGAAAAGATTTCAAAATATATATAAAAAGATGCAATAATTATTGAAATATAACAGTATAAATTTAAGGTTTGAATGCAGTTTGACCACCCAAGTTTTAATTGCTTTATTTTAACCCTTTAAGTTTCACAATTGCTCGATTTTAACTCCTTAAGTTTCAATTGCTCGATTTTGGCCCCCCAAATTTATCATCTTTTGCATTTGCTAGCCCCTCCTTGTTTTTTTTTTTATTATTAAAAGTTGCTTATGTGACATTTTAAAATTAAATAAACGTTTTCAAATTTTTAAAAAGATATTTTTTTTCAAAATAACTTATAAATTTTTATTATTATTATATGTAGTTTATTGTTATAAAAAAGGGTAAACAAAAAATTATGAACTATTTTTTTTCAAAAAAAAAACTTTTATTAAAAAACAATTTTTAAATAAGCTAATATTATTATTTTTAAATTTTAAAACATATTTTAAATTTTAAAACATCTTTTAAATTTTAAAACAATTTTTTATTTATTTTAAAAATATTAATTTTTTAATAATGTCATAAAGCAATTTTTTCTCAAACAAGTCAATGGGGATTAACAAATGCAAAAGGGGATAAACTTGGGGACCAAAATCGGGCAATTGAAATTTTGGGGAATAAAATTGAGCAATTATGAAAGTTAAAAAATTAAAATCTAATAATCGAAACTTAAAATATCAAAATCGCACAATTATAAAATTTGGGGGCAAAAACTGCATTTAAACCTAAATTAAAAACAATATTTCGCTTGATAATTATAGATATCATTTCACATTAACATTCAGGGATCCACATATCTAAAGGGGGAACCCACCATCCCCTCTCTCATCATAAGGAGTATAATCTAAATGTGAGTCAATATGTTTAATTTATTTATTTATATATGTTTATTTGTATTATATTATATATATATATATATATATATATATATATATATATATATATATATATAATTTGTATGCACCGATAGTGTAATATTTTTTTGCACATGCATCCAATCAAATCATGACATATAGACGTTTGTTGCGATATTTTAAGAACAAACCTATTAAAGTGGCACTATGATATAATTTGATTGGATTCATGTGTAAAAATATTTTACACGGTCAGTGCATAGCAATTAATCTCTCTCTCTCTATATATATATATATAGAATTTAATTTGTATGCACCGACAGTGTAAAATAATTTTACACTATCAACCAATAACAACTATGTATTCCGCCACGTCACCCCACTTTACCCCACTTTTTTCATATGATATGGAAGATTGGTGATTTCTTATTGGATGACCGTGTAAAATTATTTTACACCGTCGGTGCATATCAATTAAACTCATATATATATAACTATTTTGTTTTATTTTCTTGTTGAATTCATTATAGTGATTTGTTTTCATATAATATTTACTACTCCATCCGTCTAATCTATGATTCTTTTCTTTTATGGTGAACACTTTAGTACATATATTATGTGGATATGTACTGATATACTATTTATGTGGTTGATTGTGATTAGTACATAAATAATATTTAATATATAAAAATTAATAAATACTATTTGTAAATCACTCAAAATCATTCACTTCAACAAATATATCGGTATATATTCATATAATATGTGTATTGAAAAATTCACCTTCTTTTATTTTATAAAAAAAAATACTTTTGTTATTTTAAAACATAAGTTACAATCAAAGATATTTTTCATAACCTTACAAAAAGCAAAATTTAAAGCATGTGTTAACTGAATTTTGTTTATTTTTTTAACGTAATTGATTAGTGGTTTGTTTATACATCGATATACAGACCACTAATCAAGGTCAAAATTTAAAGTATATCTGGTCTTTATTAAATAAATTAAGTGCAAAAAAGTTAAATTATCTAGATTTGTTATTTTGTATTATGTGTGCGTGAATACTAAAAGGCCAATTATCTAGCTTTGTTATTTTGATGACAAATGTTATTTTGACACCATTTTAATTGTCCAACAACTATTTTTACACTGTCCCACTACAACTTTATTTTTTTATTGTTTCACGTATTTTGTCTAAGTTGTCTATTTGACAACCATTTTAGTGCTCTATTTTGATAGATTTCTAACATTGCAAAAATGTTGTTTTACTTCATCAAGTGGTATAAATTTCAATATAAATAGAGACACTCTAAAGGTTAAAAAAATATTATTTTTTTGAAGCAAGTTTTTATTAAAATGTTTCTCAGTTATTTCTTCTTTTCTTTAATGCAAGAGAGTAATTGAGCAAATTTTATCATGTAAACTATCATTGATCGATATATTTTATATAAATATGCTAATTTATGTTATGATTTCCAAAGTATTGTGAAGAAGATTTGTTAGTTAACTCATTTGCATCCGATTTTTAAACTAAACTGGTGGTGGGGTGAATCAAACCTAAAATTTAGTGTCCACGTACATGCTTTAGAATTTATTTGTGCAACTATCATCATATTCTTCTTTCTCTTCTTTTTGTTTAAGTTTTGCAATAGTCTCCTCCAACACAAGATCTCATTTAACCTTTTTATAATTATTTATTTTAGAGAATTAAAAACCAACAAATAATAGATTAATAGCATATAAATATATTTTGTCCAAAAAAAAAGCCTATATATATATATATATATATATGTGTGTGTCTAAAACTTTACTACATACGGTTTGGTTCATTTTGAAAAAGTAATTCAAAATCTAATCTAAGTGGTTTTTATAAAAGAACAACCAAATACATCTAATAATATTCAATTTTCAATTTTTTTAATCAATTTACAGTTTATTTTGAATCACTTTAAATTTGAACACTCCAAATTTCAACAACCCGTTTTGATAAAAGGCAAGGACTAAAAATTAATAAATAATTATATGGACTAAAATAAAAATAAATTTTTTTTATAGAGATTAAAAAGATATGTTTGAAACGAAAGTTTTATGCATACTTGGTATGCTGAAGATCCAGCACCAAAGATGAAGCCACGAGGAAAACTGCTCCGACTCAGGTTACCTATGTCAAGAAGAGTAGAAGCTTCAACTGCATTTGTGGAAGTAATTGTGAATGAGCTAATAACAAACAGAGCAAATATGGCTACAATAAAATCCATATTTGGTTTGTTTTTTTAACACTTCACTTACTTTTTAGTGAGTGTGTGTGTGCCCCTCTTTATATAGGAAGGAAGAGTTCCCCTAACTACTCCATATGCTTGTTTAATAATAGTTTATGGATTAAATAAATTTGATTGCACCAATTGTTAGGTGGTTCAGTGGTGATCGATGCTAAACTTGGTAGGAAGAACCACGGTTTGATCTCTCGCAACTGCGATTGAGAAGGGACTGGAACCACTTGATACCAAAATTGACCTCCGAATCAGATTAAATTGGTGGTAAAAAAAAAAAGTTTGATTGCCATTGCCATATAATTGGGGAAACTTATGTTTTGATTTTTATATAAAAATAATTGTTTCACGTTTTCATCCATAATGTTACTATGTTTCTTAATCACCTCTTGTGTATATTTTACGGGTCGTGTTTTGGAATGTAACAAAAAAGTGAGTGTGGTATCTTATTTTATGATTTGTGATCATTTCCCTGTTAATTATATTATTAATTTGGTTGATTTGAGTGTATTTAAAAATCTATTATTTCATTTTTTTTATTAACTTTTTGGTTTTCAGAGAGAAGGTTCGATAATCTAAAATTTGATCGCAAAATAAATAAAGTTTAACCATTTATATATACTAGCTGTCAAACGGGCACATTGTGTCCGTTTGTGTGATCGATATTTTTTTTTTTTTTTATCGAAATTCTCTATTGTGCAAATATAACTAACTACTTAATCTTTTTTTTATTGGACTTAGTTAATTAATAACTACTTAACCTCCTTTTTTGTTGTGGCTAGTTATTAAGAAGAAAAAATATTTTTTTTTACTATCAAAAAACTGAAAACCTACTTTTATGTAGAAGTTGTGCTTAATTATTAAGAAAAAACAAATTTATTTACTAAAAAAAACTGAAAATCTATTTTTATGTGGAAGTTATTTTTCAACATATACAAATATTTAGTTTTTTTTTTTGTAGTTTTTTTCAAGGGTAAAATAGGAATAATGAAAAAGTCATCCCAAAAATTTGTATCTTTTTTATATATAGTAATAGATTAAAAGTTAAACTCAATTTTTTTCGAACAATTCGTTCTAAAGATAATTTATTTAACTACTTTAGCCCAATTATCTTCATTTTAGTAACATATATAAAAGTTGTTTTGTTGTACTCTACCAACTTAAAATAAAATTATAATTTTGATCTTTCACCAAAAATCAGCACAAGTAGAAGCAGTAGACAACAAACCTCTTGCTACGTTGTTCATTTTTTTAACAAATAATCAAAAGAGTAAACTTGTCTTTAACAATGAGCAAAAAAAAAAAATTGTCGTTAACAACATTTCCTCTACTCTTCTCTTTCTTCTTTAATCACCAAAGATGGGTGATTTTTTTTGTCTGGAATCATACACTTGCATTGCTTTTTTTCTAATATTTTCTTTAATTAAGTAATTTATACGTAAATCTGTTTTTTCTTTTGTATTTTTTAGTGGTTTCGTCATCTAAAAACGGCGTTGTTTTGTTCGCCATTGTTGTGCGGT
This sequence comes from Trifolium repens, assembly GCA_030408175.1. Lineage (NCBI taxonomy): Eukaryota > Viridiplantae > Streptophyta > Magnoliopsida > Fabales > Fabaceae > Trifolium > Trifolium repens. The sequence continues at coordinate 65,222,858 of CP125837.1, read as the reverse complement.
ATTTTTGGGTTTTTGTCTTATTGTGATGTATGTATAGTTTTAATTGCTATCAGTTTTGATCCATTAGAAATTCAATCAATAACTTCGGTGTCAATGTTACAAATTCGCTATTCTATAACTAGTCGCTTTGATTTTGTCACATTTGTAGATAAGTTGAGTATCGTGAATTTGCTTATTAATTCATTATTTTTAATTTTACCGATACTAAATTTGTGTTGCATTTTATATATTCTACCAATTTGGATGAATAGATTTATATTTTACACAAGAATAAAAGAAAAATGTATCGATCTCGTTTGTACCTTTGAGGGGAATAAATATAACTATTTTTATAAATGTTCTTTGAATTTTAAGATCTTTTTTACATTAAATTGGAGCACTATCCCCTCATTTTAAATTATGATTATTTATTTTCATTTATTTAGATTGTGAAAATAGTACCTTTTTTATTACGTATAAAAGAGGATATTAAAAGTAAGTAAATTAATGGAATTAAAAGTAATTAAATTTATAGGGGTATTTGAGTAGATTATTCTCACAAAATACGGTGCAGCAGAACTAAACCAAATTTCAAAAAAATTAAAAATTTACCTTAAATATTATAACTTAATCATTTGATTTCAATAATACAAAAATTGTGACAAAAATCATAATTAAAAGAGGAACATAGATATTCCGCGCAACTGCAGAGACTTATTCCCTCGAGGTAATTGAGATCCATTTAAGGGGTTGACCTCTCCTAAGAAATGCTTCTTCATATGCACCAATAATTGAGATCCATATATGTGGGTCCTTTGAGTTTTGTGTTTGTATCAGATAGGTCATTTAAGTTTCTTTGTTTCAAATAAGTTCTTTAAGTTTTAAAATGTATCATATAGGTCGTTCCGTTACAAAAAAAAAAGATGATGTGTTTAAAGAAAATAGATTCTAGGATTTGTAAAGATATGTCATAAGTTATTTTTTGGGTTCAAGACTTCAAGTGATCTTAATTATCCATACAAAAATAGTAATCTAAATATAAGTGTTAGTTCATTTTACAAAATAAAAATATTAAAAATGTACCAAAATAGTGTCGCATAAGTGGTAGATACTTGGACCCCTTAATCATTTAGTTATGAGTTCGATCATTGACTGGTGCATATGGAGAAACATTTCTTGGGAGAAGTCAACCCCTTAAATGAATATCAATTACCTCGAGGGGATTTGTCTCTTCAGTTGCGCGCTGAGGATACTTGTGGTTTACCAATATATATATAGTATTTGTGCGTTTATAAAAAAAGAAGAGTTTCTAAAAAAATATGATATTTGTGAGCGTTTCTAAAATAATAATAAAAAAAAGTTTCTACAAAAAATAATATTTGAGAGTTTAAAAAAAAAATATATTTGAAAGAGTTTCTACAAAAACAACAAAAATTATATATTTGAGAAGCTTTAATTGATTTTCACCTAAGCTTTTTATATTGAGAATACATGTGAGATCTATGTGAGAATCTTATAATATATATAATAAAGATAACATAGATTATTATAAAATAAATATAATATAGATTAGAGTACAATGTAAAAACTTTATTATGGTTTATTGTAGATTTTCATAATTTAAGGGTGAAAATAACTCTTTCATAGTGGGAGACTTATAACATTTACCCATACTAGAATTGGCCGTTTTATATTGGGGTTAATGCATTACAATGTCATATTGTTGGTATATAGAGGAGTGGGGTCGGCTGATCACATTATATGCAACATAAATCCGTGTTTGGAAAAGGTACACATGTGTTATTTCTGACGTATATAAAATATGGAAAATGTTAACTAGAATGATTAGAGTATTTTTTAAATATTTTATTTAAAGAAATTATTTATTAAAAAATTAAATATTTCAATTTTTAATATATTAATTTTATAATTTTTATAAAAAAATTATAAAAATTTACTTCTTAAAATATTTAAAGAATGTTTTGGAGGCATTTGTTAGAGAGCAGCATAAAATATGATTAACCCTCTAATGGATAGTAGTACTTTTAAAAAGACAAAAAATAACGTGCTATAATCAAGAATAGTAGCATTATCATTATGAGCATCGATCAATTATTTGCACTGTTTTTAAATCTAGTGCCAGTGATACATCATACTCATCTATCTGTCCTTCTTTCACTGATAAATTCATCTTGTTTATGTCTGTAGATATTTTACTAGTAAAAACACGCGCATTCTACACGTGAATTCATATAGATTATTGGGATTTGGGAGCAATGGAAATTTGTTTCTACAGAGAGAGTGGGGGCAGAGTGTTGAAATTATCGGTTTTAAGTGAATCTAATATCCGAACTAATGAACTTTTAATTAGTTTGGTTTGATTTGATTTTTAGTGTTTTTTAAAAATGAACCTGAATCAAATTTATTGGTTCAATTTGGTTCGGATACTTTAATTGATTTTTACTGCGCATTTTTTTCGATGTATATTCATGCTATTATTTTTTTTCTCAATATATTATTTTCTCATAAGTTCATCAAATGTAAAATATAATTCATCAGATACAAAATGAGCATCGATCAATTATCTGCACTGTTTTTAAATCTAGTGCCAGTGATACATCATACTCATCTATCTGTCCATCCGATCCAAATTCATGGATCACTTTTCTCTAACTTTTTAGCGCCAAAGGTACTCTACCTTTCACCTCCTATTGACCATTAGATAGATCTTAGGGTTCATATATTTGCATGTCTCTTTTCTTTCAAAAAAATAATGAAACAAAAATAAATAAATAAATAAAAACAAAAGAAACACATGACCGCCATTGCCATCATCATCAGAGAAACAAATAAGAACATTGTCCACCATTTCCTTCCTGTGTCTCCACCGACCACCACAAAAAGAAAGAAACTCGAGGATGGTTCCGAAATGACAACGACAGTCACTGGCGTGGTGACCGCGATGCTCGACGGCGATGTTCGAGGAAGAAAGGAGAAGTTATTTTTTCTTCACATGAAAGGTCCGCCGCCCACCGCCTCCACTGTTGATCTGTCGGCAGTCGTCCACCGTCCACTGTCTAACTGCCTCCCATCGTCGTTGTCGTCGTCAAACAAAAATTAAAACAATGTTGACCGGAGCGGAGATTGACGTAGGTGGGGTGATAGGAAATACCGGCGTGATTACGACAGCAGGAGCATGGTATGGTGACGGGAAATAGTACTGAGATCTGACGAGTTGAGACAGAGGAGGTCGTCGGATTCAATGGAAGTTCCGGCGGTGACTGGTTTTTGAGTTTTAACAATGGCAGAGGTGGAAGAAAGGAGAAGACATTGTGACACTTCTTTTTGTTTTCGTCCTTATCCTTTTTTTTCAATTTCTTTTGATGAAATGATGACACGTGGCACATGATTGATCTAAGGGCTTATATGCATTGAAAGTCACCTACCTTTCGCGGAATAACGTTAGAGAAAAGCGATCCTAAATTCATCTTGTTTATGTCTGTAGATATTTTACTAGTAAATAAAAACACGCGCATTCTATACACGTGAATTCATATAGATTATTGGGATTTGGGAGCAATGGAAATTTGTTTCTATAGAGAGAGTGGGGTCAGAGTGTTGAAATTATCGGTTTTAAATTGTGAATCTAATATCCGAACTAATGAACTTTTAATTAGTTTGGTTTGATTTGATTTTTAGTGTTTTTCAAAAATGAATCTGAATCAAACTTATTGGTTCAATTTGGTTCGGATACTTTAATTGATTTTTACTGCGCATTTTTTTCGATGTATATTCATGCTATTATTTTTTTTCTCAATATATTATTTTCTCATAAGTTCATCAAATATAAAATATAATTCATCAGATACAAAATGTAATTTTTTTTCCTATAAGTTTATCAAATACATAAAGCAATTCATCAAATACAAAATATAATTTTTTCCCATAAGTTCTCATAACGGCCGGTCCTCAGTTTTTAGATGCACATGCAAAATGTTAAAAGTGGCCTCTTAATAAAGAATAAATAAATTGTGTAAAAAAAAAAGAATAAATAAATAAAAAATCCTCAATTTTATATTGAAAATAACATAAAAAATAAGTATCCTTGTAATTAACATAAAAATATTCACATCCTATCAATAACAACAAAATACCTTATAGTCATTTTAGACAAGTAATTTTCTAACATTTTTTGAAGCAAATTCATCAATTAATTCTTCATAGTGTACCTTCTCAAAGAGATCATTCTTCTAGCATTTTTGTTTCTTTCCTCTTTTTTTTTTCATGTTTAGAAAGACTGGGCCTGACAATTGGGCCTTTATATTTTGATTTTGTAACAATATATTACATTTTACACCCCCTGTTTTACTAATACTATTACCCTATAAAATTTTCCCATTTATTAAAGGAACACACGTATTAATTGGTAGTTTAATTATATAACCAAAATATGTTTAAACCGTTGTAAAAAAAATTAAAACCAAAATCAATAACTAAGACCAAATGTTATATAACAAAAACATATTTTTTCTATGTACTCTGATTATATAGCCAAAATACTCAAAATCAAGAACTAAGACTAAAACATGATATATATAACTAATCAAACCAGCTCTCGTGTTTGATTATATAACCAAAATAATGAACTAAGATCAAATTAGTACTAATCTAAAAAATGAGCTAAACTATAAAATTGCAAAGTAAAAGTCAAAAATAAAAAATAACATGAGATGAGAGAGATGAGAGCAAAACAACTCTTGAGAGTAAATTGGAAAAAGGAAATTACATAACTAAAATCAAAATCAAAATTAATTACAAACAAGTAGAGCAGAGTAACGCTTGAGAGTAAATTGAAACAAAAAATCAATACAACGCTTGATAGAAGGTTGTTTGCAGCAGTGACTATGAGGGAAAGAGTTTGAGAGTTTCTGAGTTAGTGTTTGTAATGTGATGTGAGTGAGTAAGATATTATTCTTTTTTACAGGTAGTTGGCTTTGTTTTATTTTTTAATAGATGTCAGATGTCTAAAAAAAATTATTAACTTAATAATATATATATATATAACCGAGCTAGTTCATGAGTCAAACTATATATAGTTTATGTTCAATTTATTTGGTTCATGAACCAAGTTCACGAGTCAATTATCGAACCGAGTTTCGAACTATTCACGAATTGTCTCGGGTCATTGTCAGCCCTAAGTGAGGGTGAGGACATGTAAGATGACAACGGTGAAGATGTCATTTGACGTTGGAGATTGGGTAGAGAGAGAGGAGATAATTTTTATTAAGCAGAAAATATAAGAGTTTGAAGTTTAGTGTTGAGTTTAAGGCTTGTTTGGGCTTAGCGTTTGGTTTGAAGTTTGAAAATTGAGGTTACGGGTTTAGGGTTTGGGGTTTGAAGTTTTGAAATTGGGGTTACGGGTTTAGGGTTTGGAGTATATGGTTTGGAGTTTGTTGTTTTGGATTTATGATTTTGAATTTAGGTTTTAGGGTTAGATTTTAGAGTTTGGTGTAAGTGGTTTGCGGTTTAGAATAGGGTTTGAAGTATAAGATTTTGGGTTCCATGTTTATAGTTTGTAGATTTTGAGGGGAGTTTAGTGTTTGAAATTTAGGGTTAGAAATTCAAAGGTTGTGGTTTTAGATTTGGGATTTTAAGGTCGCATATTTGGAGTTTTTGCATTTGGGGTTTTAAATTTAGGGTTTGGTATTTAGAGTTTGAGATTTTTGTTAAGAATTTGTGGATTTGGGGTTTGAAATTTAGGGTTTGGTTTTTAGAGTTTGAGATTTTGGTTAGGAATTTGTAGATTTGGGGTTTGAAATTTAGGGTTTGGAATTTTGAGTTTGAGATTTTGGTTAGGTGTAAATTTGGGGTTTGAAATTTAGGATTTGGTATTTAGAGTTTGAGAGTTTGGTTAGGTGTTTGTGGATTTGGAGTTTGAAATTTAAGGTTTGGTATTTAGAGTTTGAGATTCTGGTTAGGAGTTTTTGATTTAGGGTTTGAAATTTAGAGTTTTAAATTTCAAACTCCAAATCCACAAACTCCTAACAAAAATCTCAAACCCTAAATTTCAAACCCCAAATCTACAAACTCCTAACCAAAATCTCAAACTCTAAAAACCAAACCCTAAATTTCATAAACCCTAAACTATAAATCGTCAAACCGTAAATCGTAAAGACCTAAACTAGGTACCGCAAATTCCAAATATTAAAATTGAAACCTCAATCTTCATTCATTACGATCATTGCTATTACATTAACGAATTCTTAAGATGACTTCAAGGAAAGAATAATAATAAGGAGTAGATTAAGATAGGGTTCCGAGACAAAGATGCATACAAGCCAATATCCTCCTCAATCTTCATCCAACTTTCAATTTGAGTTTAATTCTCTAATTATGTTCATATTTATCTCCAAATTATGCATTTATGTTCAAGATTTGCATATGTTATGTTTATTTTGAATATATTGTATTTTTGTAAAGTATTTTGAATATTGATTTTCTAAATGAAATACTATATTAAAGTTTTAATTTTTGTAATATAGAACAATGAACTCTAATATTAAAAAACAAATTTTATAACCTAATATAATAACAACATAATAAATAATAAAAATGACATTCACCACAAAGCACAATATAAAATTGCATTTTATCGCCAATTTAAAAAGGAAATAATTCGAATTCTAATTGTCATATTCATATTATTATTATTTAAAATTCAAACAACAAAAAACAAATAATTTTAAAACTTTTAATAAGCAATTTTTAAAAACATTTTAGCAATACAAAAAAAAAAAATTGATGTATATATTATCTTACATTTATTATATGAAACAAATATGGTACCGTTTGGCCTAAAAAGTCTGGCCAAACAATACCTACAATTTTAATATATTAGTTTACAATTATTTCTCTATTTTCTATTTTGTTATTTATGAAAAAATTAAATAAATAATATAATTAAAATATGGCATAAAAATAATAATAATAGTAATAATAAAAGCCAATAATATTTTTAGTAAACCAAAAGCATATTACTTTATTCTTTTATTATGCAAATTTTAATTTTGATATTCTAAAAGTGATTAATTATTATATCCAAAAGAAAATTTCTCAACCAAAGTTTTTTCATACACAAAACGAAGATTGAGCCCATATTATTATATAAAATCCTAATATACATATAATACATATTTTTTGAAGGAATATACATATAATATATATGAAATCTTATATACGGTGATAAACATTATATAGGTAAAAAATTGATTGTTTAATGTTTATTATAAATAATATACATGGATGATTATTTAATACACGGGAGATGAATATTTTGCAATAGAATAAACCTTCAATTTAGTCCCCGAACTATCAATCTCTCTACAATTTGGTCCCTAAACTAAAAAATATACCAAATAGTCACTAAACTATCATTAGTACATCAATTTAGTCCCTCAACTTCTTAAAAAACATGAAAGAAAATGATAGTTCGGGACCAAATTCATGGATTATTAATAGTTCAGGGACCATTTAGTATATTTTTATAGTTTAGGGACCAAATTGGAGAGAGATTGATAGTTCAAGGACTAAATTAAAGGTTTATTCTTTGCAATATGTTTTAGTATACGGGGATGAACATTTAACAGTGAAAACTAATACAAATTTTCATATAATTTACCAATGTAACATTATATATATAAACAATAATGATATAAATAAAACTAAATATCACAACATCTACATTTTTAAGGGTCAAAACTAACTCGTGCTTGGCACGAGTAAATTATTCTAGTATTTTTAATCACCATAAACTTATTTAACTATAAAAATAATTAATCTAATATTGTTTTGTTCTATTTATCAAACACTAGCCGCTCCCGTGTCCGTTTGTGTGATCGATATTCTTTTTTTTTTTTGGTTTGATGTGATCAATATTCTCTATTGTGCAAATATAAATAACTACTTAATCTCTTTTTTTATTGGACTTATTTAATTATAACTACTTAACCTCCTTTTTTGTTGTGGTTAGTTATTAAGAAGAAAAATATATTTTTTTTTGTTACTATAAAAAAAACTGAAAACCTAATTTTATGTGGAAGTTGTGCTTACCTTTTTTTTTGTCGTATTTTTTAAGGGTAAAATAGAAATAATGAAAAAGTCATCCCAAAAATTTGTATTACATTTATATATTAGTATAGATTACTGTATTTCACAACCCAGAATTCCGCAAACAAATTAGCAAGTCAGTACGTACACCAAGACTATATATAATGAGCAAACCTTATGAGCAAGTAGAGTGTACTAAATAAAATTATTGAGTAGCAATTGATTAAACATGACAGTTAGCATTGTTAGACATCAAAGGATGTGGATCTGAAGATAAGGGAACCTTGACAGAGTCTAAAAAAAATCTTATTGAAAAGACAATGGAAAAGAGATACAGGCTCCGTTTGTTACAGATTAAAAAAATAGTGATTTTGATATAAAATAATTTAGAGATTAGTTTTTAGAGATTTTATAGAAAAATAGAATTTACTATGTGTTTGTTTATTGTAATAAAAATCATTTTTTCTAATAAAATAATCATTAGCTTGGTTGGATACAACAAGTAAAAGTGATTTTTTTAATTACAAAATAACAACACTTATTTTCTCTCTCCTCTAAAAAAATCTATTACTCCCTCCGTTTCTTTTTAAGTGTCCGTTTTGAATAGTAACACCAAATTAAGAAAGTGTATTTTTGCACCTTATTTTCCTCTTATACCCTAATATTAATTCACCAATAAAATCCTATTTTTTTGCACACACTTTCTCTTAATAAATTTAATATAGTATGCACACACAAAAAAAGAAACAAAATTTAATATGGTATGTACCAAAAAAAATTAAAATAAAAAAAAAAGATTTAGTTTTGCAAATATATAGAGTTAATTAGTTTTATTGAAAAATATATGAGTAATTGACAAATCGTACCCTTAAAACACTAAATGGACAGTTAAATAGGAACGCTAAATTCAATGTTTTTGGACACTTAAAAAGAAACAGAGGGAGTATTTGATAAGCTACTCTTAGCAACTTCTGATTTTTAGCTGTTTTCTGATTATTTTTAGATTATGATTATCTTAAAAATCTGTAAGGGAGTATAATTGACAAATCGTACCCTTAAAACACTAAATAGACAGTTAAATAGGAACACTAAATTCAAGGTTTTTGGACACTTAAAAAGAAACAGAGGGAGTATTTGATAAGCTACTCTTAGCAACTTCTAATTTTTAGCTGTTTTCTGATTATTTTTAGATTATGATTATCTTAAAAATCTGTAACAAATAGATGCATATTTTTAAAAGCGGTTATTTTTATTAAAAAAATGATTTTTTTCTAAAAAAAGCTATAACAAACGGCCTCACAATTGTTCTTCGCTTGGTCTTGATGGTGGATGGTAGAGCTGGTAGCTCTGCTTTGGTGACGCAAGGTAGACTGTATCACATTGATACCATAGTTGAAATTTAGAGGATGTGGAGATGAAGGGAAAAGGCTTGAAAGTTTGAAAATTGAGAGAAAATCTCAAAGGAAATCATATTGAAAAGATAATGAAAAAGTGGTAATATTTCTCTATTTTTAGAGCTTATTGATTACTAACCAAATACAACAAACTAACTAATTGATCTCTAACAAACTTTAAACTAATAATATAGGGAACAATAATCATCCTTAAAGGACTATAGTTATTATGTTACGTGATGGTTAAAGCTAATTCAGTACTTTTGTATTTTCAATACTATAATAGATAAATGCCAAGTGTAGATGTCCAAAAAATTTCAAAGAAATCATTTTTCTCAAGGGCATCTTAATCCTAAAAATTAGATCTTCACCATTCAGTCAGAAAACATGCAATTACAAAAATTGTTTGATAATTTGATGCTCAAGAGAGTAACTAACAAAGCCGGCAAAATCTCTCCATGACCTTTCTATTAGCTGTATACATGTGTACATGAAGTGCGTACTAATAAATATGCTTACCAACTAATAAAGAAACCGAAAACTAAACTAAAAAGGGTTCCTTTTCAGTTCTTTCCTTTTCGAGGGAGTCTTCGGGCTTGTTTTCTGCCAAACATAAGACAAGAGACCAGTTATGACTAGCTTAAGTTATTTCCAATCAAATATTAACAAGGAAACTATGGCAGTGAAAAGAAATTATATGCTTACAGATTTTGATTTTTTAGTCTTCCCCCGAATTCTGTTCTTTGGAGGTTTCAACTTGTATATCCGCACCATCCAATGGTGGGTTGTGAACACCTGAATGCATTAAAAACCATGACTTACATCAGAAAACCAATACAGGTGCCAAAATGAATATTCGATAGAATGATTGCTGCTATGATTTATTATCTATTTATTAGACTTTTTCACTAATCCAACAAATGTCAACAATAGTATGGGCAAATAATATGGAATGACAACAAAATTCTAGGCTTATTATATATGGAATCTACAATCTGTGTCGTCTTGCAATTTTCCAGTGGTAGGAACTAAACTAGATTGTTGGCAATGATGCCTGTCACGTTATTTGAAGAAGAAAATATTATTTGAGAGGTGAGATCAAATCCTCAGTTGGAGTTTATGTATGTAGTACAAGGAGTCAAGGAGAGTAATGGCAAATCAAGTACAGGACAAAATATAGCCTTAAAAAACAAAATTAAGAAGTTTCAAAAGGTAAACTTTGTATAAATTTAACATTAAAATATGCTAGCATATATAAACACATGGTAATATATCAGATATTGTAGAACAAATACCATGATTGGTTCAGTATGTGAATTCATCTTGCCACACACCAAGTTTAATTTCAGTATCATCATTATATTAAATACACACAGCCAGAAAAAATTCCTAAGGGCTAGTTTGGTTCAAGTTTACTAAATTTATTTCTGAGAATAACTTTCCAAGGAATATAAGGACGGGAAAATTATTCCTAAGTATTTTGAAAAAAATATTTAGTTAACATTTAAATATTCCTGGGAACATTTATAACAGAGGTTAATTGGTAGTTTCGCATTAATTTATTTCCATCTTCATGGGAACTTTTTCCGACCCTTTTCTTTGGGAAAGTTTCTCTTTTCCCAGGAAAATCTTTATACCCAAGAATAAAAGTAAATAACTTGGAACAAACATGGGAATGCATATTTTCTATCCTTTTATTCCCAAGAATCTACAAAGATAACTTGAAACAAACACACTCTGACGGATTCATTTAATATCATCCTCCCTCCCCAAGTGCACAGAGCAGACTAATATAAAATAATCTGACCTCTTCAAAATGTGTAAGTTTGAAATATTTCTTTCCAATCTCCGTCCGCCTCACTCTGTCAAAAGCTTTACCGTCTGTCTCCACAAATCTGTAGCAAAGCAATGTAGAGGGGTTAAGCAGCCTAACAGTTGAAAACAGAATTTTTTCAAAGCCAAATTTATAATGAAACTGACCTGTAGTATGAAAGTTTATACATGAGGCTGTTAAGCATTGTTGGTGTGGCCATATTATCAATTCGATATTGACCGTCCCTCTTTTGAAGAAATTGAAAAGAAAAGGGTTAACACTAATCATAAGCTGAGTGATTATTGAAAGCAGCTAGAGTATCATCTGATTTACGGAATATATATCAATGCCCAAGATTAAACAACCCAAACTTCATGTAGGACTTACCAAGTAATCGGGTTCCTTTATGTGAGGGAATACACCCCCTCCAATGCGAACCATCCACAGGAACTTATTAATATCATCACTAGGATACCCCACCAATCCTAATAATAAGCATAAAGCAACAAATCAGAAGAGAATAACTTTGATAATCTGAATATGGAAAAAAGAAACTGACCTCCAAAGACAACAAGAACATATTTGACATCCAAAGAGTGGAAAATTTCCCAAGCAGCCTTTTCTGGAGAAGACATTGCAGTACCAACGGTAGCAATATGTGTGTTATTCCAGGTATTATTGTCAACAATAACAGTTCGGTTAGCCATTGCAGTTGTTTGGTATCCGTAATCCCACCAAGATGCCACCTACAAGACATTTTGTGAGTCTTAAAATTTAACTTCTGCTTTTCTTTTAATTGGAGGTGAGGGAGTAATCTCAGGGAGGATAACGATTTAGAAACTTAAGCCATAAACTATCCACTCGATTTGAGTGATCAAATATATCGATAACGATTTAGAAACTTAAGCCATATACTATCCACTCGATTTGAGTGATCAAATATATCGTGGATTCAGTGTTAAACAATGTTAAATATTACTAAATAATTATTAAGGCATTGATGTGCCTACCTAAGAAGTATCTTCCCAGGAGTTCATAAATTATAATATTCTGATGACTATAACGCATCAAAGAATATAGTACAAGTGATTCAAATATAATGATTAATAACATCTACTTGCCAACCATCCACTGATAAAATGAGAAAGGAATCAAAATGTTCATGGGACCAATTTATTTTACAAACTAGGGATTGTAACCCAAGTTAATACAAAACACCGAGTAAACCATCTCTAGTCAATTGCATTTCACAACCCATGGTGTATCAAGCTATTGAAAATACAAAATAGTGAAATTTCATCATCAGCAGTTTCAATGGCATCATCTATCACATCACATTTTGTATATTTGAATGTACATTGCAGAAAAAATGTTTAATTTTAAAACATGAATTTCAAGATTAGTACAGAATACACGAAATCAGGCAACCTAACCATCAGAGCATTTTCAGATAGATCATTAATCAGTATGTTGAACTTCTCAGAAAAAAGACGCTGATAGTTCATTCCAAAGTGTTAAAACACAAATTTATAAGTTCTTATAGAAGCAAATTCAAATGTTTCGGTAGAAAAATATGTAATTGCCATAAAACTTACTTTGTCATCTACTTCCGTGTTATGACTCAACCAAGCATAAGCCTCTCTAAAATCATCAAAAACATGAAGTCCATCATGTGAATGCGATGTTAGAACGATAGAAGGGGCTGAATAAGCTTCTGCTGCTGCCCATACACTGTGAACCTACAGGATAGATCAAGATAATGAGGTCACTGTAAACATCAAGAAAGATGTTTTTTATTGACATACATTGCAGCATGAAGATGCCTTGGTGACTGTTGTTCTGAAAGACCATAACAAAAAAACAATAAAAGACAACATCATATTCCTAATTGGGTACTAAACCAGCACTGTTTTAACAAGCAACCAGGAGTTTATCTAAAAGCAAAAGTAAATTGCAAAGTCATAATAATGAAATACATCAAGTTAAATAAAAAAATCATAACTAAATATTAAATTCCTAGTGGGGTAAAACATGTATTAAAAAATACTATATAATCTGAAAATATAATGGTTCAAAAACATAGTTAACTTCAAATGAATGATGGGATGCTTTGGAAATTACCACATAGAAGGCACCCAGCAATACAAGTAAGACAATAGCAATGATGGATGTTTCCAGAGGTAAAACCGAAAGCCTTTTCTTAATTTGTGACTTGCTAGGAGGCTTTTCAACATTTTCAGAGCTACTCTTCCTGCTTCGGCCCTTCTTTGAGGTCCGTTCCTTTTGGGTGTCCTCCGTTTTATCCGTCTTCACAGTATCATCCGGCACAACACTTTCAGAACTGGCATCTCCAGCCTTGATAATCAAAAGCACAATTTTAACAAGGAAAATTCATGCGGTGACTAGAAGAAAGCAATGTCAAATCAGATGACTATTAAAGAATAAATGGTTACATCAACAGGAGAATCAACTAATAGACTGGGTAGCTGAAGCTTAATTGATCTAGTTAAAACATCAAAAGCTTGAGAAAGAGCAATCCCGGACAAGATGCAAGCCGCTGGAGCAAGTACAAGCATCAGGCGAACCTGATATTTGATAAGACTAGGTATTCAATAAAAAAAATTAAAATTAAAAATGTTATAAGTTGAATAACTACAGTCTCAATAATTTCATACCATGACACCAGAAAAATACACCGAGGTAACAATATAAAGTATCACAAAAGAGCTTGCATCGGATAGAGGCGAAAAGCATGCCTGCAGCAGTAAGGACCAACATGACTTAGTTAAGAACTTAACAGAATAATATGAGAAAATCAAACAAAAGATTTTTGTACAAAAAAAAACTCACGATAATGCCAGCTGGAACCAAAAATGCCAAGACATTAATGTCCATAAAGTAAGAAGGCCAAGTAGGCGGCTGATGCTCACTAACACTAGCAATGATTGGTATGTACTTGCTTGCATATGTACTGAAACACCACAAACCAGTATTTAGGACTGGAGCCAATTCATACTGAGAAAATATTATGCAAAATGACATATAAAGATAAAAATGAAGACACTTCTTTGAGCTATCTTTAGTAATTCCTTAGGTACTATGAAGTTGAAGGACCAATAAGCACCTCAAACAGAAAATGGAATTTTAGGTGACAAGTGTAACTAATTTACTGGATATTTTTTTTTAAAGTTTGAATAATAAAAAGGTCAAACACAGCACTGACGGGTCTAAGAGACTTAAACTTCTTCCGCTCCATCCCATTGTTGGGCTTGAAGCTACCATTGCAACAAGTACTGCTATCATTGCAAAAGCTACTGCCCTGCAAAATAAACAAGAAAAGGGACAAGGATTAGTTTCATCTCCCACCGGTGATGTTTTCAATAGTTAATAAGCCAATCAAAGGGACACCCACAGGCCACCAGAAACAACTAGCGCCACAGCTACTTTAAACATTTTTGGTGACAGTATTCCTTTAATATAGTATACAAGAGCAACCACATGGATGAGAATGAAAACCTGCACAAAAATAAATAAGAAAAAGAAATGAGGTTTCAATGAAATTGATTGGATGGATATAACGAGAAGGAGCAAAACAAACAAATGACTGATAAATACTTATAGTTTATGTCACACACATGATAATTAGATTTAAAAGATTGCATGACATTTGTTTAAGTTTACGAATAACTAAGTTACCAAGTGGATATAATTTAAGAAACAACCAAACTTTTTTCCACTAGGTGGAGTCGGCTATGGCTGATATCAGCTTTATTTGCATGGAGAATGAAATTAGCTTAATTTGATCAAAATATAATGTACCCAATCACTACTTGACCATGTCTACAAATTCCCCTTTGACTCTGCTTGATGGATTGCTATTATGGAAAATATTTCACCACTAATAAAAAAATCTTAATTTTTTCTTTCTTTGCCAATTCACACTAATAAAAAAATCTTTATTATGGAAAATATTCCACCTACCAAGTAAGTGTGGATCCTTCATAGTCAAAAACAAATACTTTTTAATTAGTGCAAGGCCATTTGGATGCCTGTAAAATTTAAGACTTTTAAGTTATGAATATTGTTCAAATTATTTGAATCATGTATTCAAAAACAGAATGACATCATTTGAATCATGTGGCCACCTCAACCTTGTGGAAAAAGCATTTGTTGTTGTAAAAGAAGTTTTAAAAGTTAACCATGTCATGGAAGTGATTTTTATAGTTATTGTCTCGACAAAGCTATCAACTCTTTCAAGTTTATAAGTTGATGTCAGGAATTTGGACTCACGACAGGATTGCTTAAACGATCAAGTATGACAAATTAGCACAAAATTTTCTCCCACTATAGAAACAAAAGAAACCAAATAATATCCACATAACTAAGCATTCAAACAAAAAAGGTACTCCCTCTAGTCCTAATTATAAGAAAACATTCACTTTTTAGATACATTCAAAATTTGATGTATCTAGACAATAATATAGACTAGATACATCAAACTTTCAATGTATCTAAAAAGTGAATCTCTTCTTATAATTAGGACCGGAGGGAGTAGTTGTTAATAATGTTAGAATAAGACACACTCATAGTTCAGATGGCCAGTTGGATGACCAAGAGAATCACTTTTCGTTGAGCAACTCACCAGAAATGATGCAAAGTGCTCTGACGTCATTACAGCATTAAATCCAACAACAGGTACCAATGCGGCCAACAGTGTGCCCAATACAATCTGCATTGGTAACATCATAATGTGAGCCAGGAAAAAGATAACACGAACCAGAGATAGTTTTAAAATATAAAATCCATATACAGTCAAAGAACAACTCTGGGTTGTAATTGTATATCAAAGTGGAATAAAGTCACATTAAGCAGTCAATATGTAACTCAAAATGAATGACTTGTTCTCTAATTTAGTAAAACGCAGAGTTCACACAAAATTCTGCATCAGCTTATTAGTTAAACCTCACGCTAGAACAATTAACTAATTTGTTAGCCTTTACCTAACTCCCTCAACTACAGTTCACTTTATCAAGCACAAGTAAAAGTAACTTGTATTTCTACTCACCACTTGAATAAGGAAAAGCATTTATAATCATATTACTGAAACAAATACTTACAAGAGGTGCATATGCAATATAAAGTCGAGAAGAATAGCGGCCAGTAACTATGCACAATAGTGCATGCATTGGAATAAGGTTAATGATAAAAGTGTATCCTCCCCATGAGCAAACCTGCATGACAGAAAGCAGATAACATAAATAAAAAGAGGCAAAGTTAACATAACAAGATAGCAATGTAATAAAAACTTACCATGTAGAAGTATGCTATTGAGTTCAAAGTGGCATAAAAGAGGGACCCTGTATTCAGTGTCTACATGACATGTAAAGTATGAAGTCAGAAGCTTAATGGAGAGAGAATATAGAAAACTTAACTGTTTTTCTATCAACAGTGATGTACAGAACAAGCAGTTCCTACAGAATATTCAAATAGCCCATTCCCCACTGTATGTAATAAAGAAAATTTTGTTTTGTACGAAAACTATATCATTGAAGTTATATGAATGAATATTTGTTGATATTTATGTGGGATGTGCACTGTGCAGTTATTTCAAAACTATTTTCTTTGTCCCACCATATATGTTATGAATTCAGTTGTTTCATGCTCAACTTTGCAATAATTTTTCCGTACTACAGAACATTTTGTTATATTAATTCTCTAGAGATTTACAGGAAACAAATGACATTATCTAAGGGCGTTCATTAGGAGGCAAAGTTGTTTGCTGAACAGAGCACCTTAATATAGAGATAGAAAGTGAAGATCAAAGCAAATATAGCAACAGCTTCATTATCATAGCTTCCTGCCACTGATCGAGAAATATATGACGGGACCTGCATAAGATTTAGGTCCAATTACAAGTGAGTGGAGTAAGGAGTCAGCAACGAAAACATTACAGAAGAGAGTAACAACTGCCAATAGTTGTCAAAGATTTATAAATCTACACATCAGCATACACAGTTGTTAATCAAACAGATACTTATACTAAAAATTGGTTTGTTAAAAATTCAAATATAAAATGCTGAATTGTTCAGCCAGTAACTTTGATCAATAGTTCATTACAACCATCAATGCAATGTTTATAATCAATAGGAAAATTGGACGAACAAGTCACATATGTTTTAGAAATTCACCATAGCTAAAAGAACTGCTGCTGTCAAGCCAGCCCCAGGACCCTTAACCTCCTACAAAAAGGAAGCAACTGCGTCAAATTACAAAACACATAAATAGCAAAAACATACTATACAAGATTTTGGCATGGACAAACCTTTGTTAGTAGATAAGTTGCCCACGAAGCAAAGGCTGAGAATATAGGTGCAGTAAATACACAAACAGTTTCAACCGAGAGAGGTATGTTCAAGGAATTCAATATCCTGACACCAAGAGGGAATGGTCCAAAAGTAAATTATCTTAAGTAAACTTCAACAGAATTGCTTGATTGGACATTTAATATCAGCAGTTAGTCAACAGAAAAATCACAGCATGTAACGGTCAACAACTCCTACTGTGTATTTTCAAATACCTACCACCACAAGGTGCCTGCTGTCAAGGTCAAACCAGGATAGACAGTCCCGCCGATTACACGACCAAGGGGATACCTTGAAACAGAAAGGTAACACAGATATTACATCCAGAAAGATTTACCAACAACCTGATTCACTAAACTCGTAATATATAAAAGAAAACACGTTTCAATCCAGACATTGGTTGCTTACCAAGTTCGGTCATCAAACCAGTTCCAGAAATCATATATCCCATTCTTTGTCAAAAACTGAAACAAACAAATATGTCTGTCATCTTAAGTTACTCTATTGTATTGAGAAAAACAAAGTACAATTGATTAAAATATTGCATAAATTGATTGAAATTCTCAACTATTAACCATCATGAGAACCTTAGTCCTGAAGAAAATGCAATAACAGGTGCAAAACAGTTTGATTCCAAATAATGCTCACCTGAGTGACTCTGTAGTTGAAATAAGGATCGAACTCATGAATAACACTCTCGTACTTTATAACCTGTATATAATGTATAAAAAAATTTATGACTGCTAGAATAACTCAGGCAACAAGTGGGTATAAATAAACTAATATCATGCCATAGAAATCAAGAAAAGAAAATCACCATCTTAAGAATGCATAATTTCAAAACAAACTAAACAACATTTTGAATTAGAGCATAGTCAGTTCACAGAAATGTCCACACTATATCACCATTTTTTAAACAATAAAAAAAACATGAGTGTCATAGATGCAATCATGCTTTTGGAATCATAACTAGAAAAAATGTACTATGAAAATAAAATCAAACAAATTAGAATTTCAACCAATAGTAAGGCTTCAATTTATTTATCATCTAATTATAATACTCTTAATTAACCAGAAATTTTATTTCAAGTGCATGAAAACTTAAAATTCGTCACATGAAAATGTCTACACTTTGCATTTCATTAATTGAGTATAAATATTACTTTCACACCACTAGAGTCAACATTTTTAAATCACATGCGTTTCAAATCAGAAGAAAAATACATATAAGCAGTTACACCTCTGATACTGAGATTCTACTATCGTTTCGCAAAAATACAAAAATAACTATAAACGACGAAACGGTTTAATTGATCGGTTGGTTATCAATGGCGTTGATTTCAGAAGAATACAATCGAAACAGGTAAACAGATCTGGAAATTATAGGAAATGGAGAAATGCTTACGGAGAAAAGACGGATCGAGAAGGCGAGAACACCGATCAAGATCAGGATGAAGAACGCGAGGACGTTACCGAATGCGTGGCGGAGAGAGGTTTGAGCATCGGTGGCCGCCATTGACGGCCAAATTGAGCTCGGAAGAGAGAGATAGAGAGTGTCTGTGTATCGGAGTGTGACTGAGTGGGGTTTATCGTAGAAAAGTCGTTGGGGGGAGCCAAAGAGGAAGAAGTGTTAGATTGCGAACGAAAGAAGTAGTAGTATGAGAAGACGAAAATGGCCTTTGTATTATGTGTTTCATGACGAAAATGGCCTTTGCATTTCTTACGTGGCAAAAATCTTTTGCCATTTTTTGCTATATTGATGTAGCTGAGTATTGTGATTGGCTGCTGTCGGGTGTGTAGACTTCTTAGTCTTCGGACAAGCAAGATGTACTAGTACATTTTTCTTGGTGCCTTATTACGATTTTATTTTTATTTTTATTTTTTGACAAAATTTTTATTTTTATTTTTTTTTTGACAGAGCGTTTTAAGAATATTATGTTATCGATTATAAATATCACAATTATAATTATTATACATGGGTTAATAATTTTGTACTGACCCTCACCAAAAAAAATATAAAAAAATTTTGTAATGACGAGTAATTTTGTAATAGGACTAATTTTGTAATATATAATATTCTACCTATTATAATTTACTTTATTAATATTTTTTTGTATTATCTTAATAAAAAAAGTGTATATCGAAATCAAATGACCTAATAAAATTTACTATATTAATATTTGTTTGTATTATCTTAATAAAAAAATGTAAATTGAAATTCAAATATGTAATATAACATTAATCATAATTTTTACTTAGAACAATACGGAGTATCTTTCTATTAGAAAAAAATTTGTAACAAAGGCGTGTCCTGTGAGTATTATACTAGTGCACAAGTAAACCAATGACATATTGTATACAAATTTTTTATTCTGGTACAAAAGAGATAGGTTAAACTGTTCATTTGGTCTCTTACGTTTATTTTAGGTTTGAATCAGGTCTCTTACGTTTTAAAAGTTTCATTTTGGTCCCTCACGTTATCACGGTTTGCGTTAGTTAGTCCCCTCCGTCAAATTTATCACTGACGCCGTTTGAACAGTACACGTGGCAGACGGTTAGTGACACATGGATGTTAACATATGCTGACTGAATAATTTTTTTAATTAAAATTAATAGATCAAACATATAATAGATTGGCCCCAATTCAAAAAATTAGGGTTTTCTACTTCATCTTCTTCCCAAAATGAATTGCAAATCCAAATTCTGAATCCCAATTCAAAATCCCCCTAAAAGTCTACGACAAACAAATTCTGAATCGCGCACACAGAGAAACAAAGAAGCAGACAACAAACGTAGCAGAGAACACGAAGAAGAAAAACGTACCAGAGAAACAGAAAACCTTTGCAATTAGAATCGCTACTTCACCTCGGAATTGCACTTCAAAATCGGAATCGGAATCGCACTTCAGAATCGCACTTCTATTTTTGCAATCGCAGTTCAACTTTGAAACCCTAATCCCCCTTTCTTCTAATTTTACGTTTATTTAATTTTACTTTTTTTCCTTTTAATTACTGTTTCTTTTTATTAATTTTAATTAATAAATATTTAAATAGCCAGCATCACATATGGCACTACATGTGTCAATATTAACGTCCACCTGTACAAAAACATCTGCCACGTGTACTATTCAAACGACGTCAGCGAGAAATTTGACGGAGGGGACTAACTAACGCAAACGGTGATAACGTGATGAGGGACCAAAATGGAACTTTTAAAACGTAAGGGACCTGATTCAAACCTAAAATAAACGTAAGGGACCAAATGAACAGTTTAGCCAAAAAAATATA
Source organism: Trifolium repens (assembly GCA_030408175.1). NCBI lineage: Eukaryota > Viridiplantae > Streptophyta > Magnoliopsida > Fabales > Fabaceae > Trifolium > Trifolium repens. Next base: position 65,201,917 of record CP125837.1, on the reverse strand, counting down.
AGTTTTTTATCCATTATTGTACCGATAGATCTTACTAGGTCAAGTAATTTTGTTAAGGTGTCAAAAGGTCAAAAAATTTATAAAATTGTTTCCAATAATTGATACAAAATTTTTATGTCACCCAAGTGTACCGGTTTGTATATCCTGGGAAACAAAATTTACTAAAACACCGGTACACTTTTCACAAGTTTGTATATCCTGGGAAACCTACATTTAATTTATTTTTAATGACAATTTTATCATTACAAATTACAATCCACCATACTAAGAACACCATCTTGTTACATACGATCAATATGTAACATTGATTAGATCATATGGTACATATTGCAACATTGTTTTAGAAACATATTTTTATATTAGTTTAAGAAACTTATTATTTTTCATAACATAATAATAATTGTTTAATAATTACGTAAATATGTTAAATAAATTAATGTAAAAATTTGATATTTTAGTACATTAGATATCAAAACTAAATTAGTCTACTTACTTGATTGAATATATAAGAAAAACAACACAAGTAAATTTCAGCCTTTGAGAATATTGAGCTCTGATCATTTGACAATGGTAGTACAAAGAGGAAATACTAGATAATTATAGTCACAATAACTATATATACCACCAATATAAATTATTAATTTATAAATTTTCACTAACAAAAAAATACATTTAAGCAAATTTATTAGGTACATCAATATAAAAATACATTCGAACAATCTATTAGGTACATCAATATAAATTAGTTAAAATAACACCCATTAATTTTCTCATTTTACATTCTATTTTACTTGGTTTAAGGAATACAAATTCCTAGATGAGAGTTTAAGTCTGGCAAGAACTAGAAAAAAAATAGGCTTTCACATTTTGATTCGACCAAATTCTTTTGTTAAATTTGGCGCATATTCTTCATTATTAAAAGAACTTTAATTACAAAGTTGGTTAAAATCATGTTTTAAAATTACAACTTTTTTTTTTACCACAAATCATGTTTTAAAATTACAACTTACAAGGTAATTTTGTTGTATTTATAGGCCTATTTGCATTGATTGATTTATTTTTAAATTTATACACAATAAATTATACAAATAAATGAATTTTTATGTGTTATTCATGAGCTAATCAAGGTTGTTTATGAAAAAATAGTTTATGAAAACACAATTTTTGTTAGTGAAAATTTACAAATCAATATTAAAATTTATTGCATAAGTTAATTTCCATAAGCTCAAATCTAAGTCCATCCAAACGATATATCTATTTTTCAGAAATTGTATGCTCCAATATGTTTTTTAGATTTAGTCAAGAAAAGAAAAATTAGATATGCAGATGATGTAATATTTAAGCCATTATTTTATATATTTTATACTTTTAACAAAGGACTGTTAAAAGAAGTTAAAACAAAGGAAAAAGATCCAACCAACAACACGTCAAAGGACGGAAAAGGGCTGCCTAAACCTTTTTTTAAAGATTCGTTCTTTTTCATAATTTTCAATAATTTTATTTTAAAAACTGTGCCCACATCACATTCCCAATAATCATTTCCATAGTTGAAATAATTCCTTCTTTAAAAGAAAATGGAGATGATAGTTCTAAATTCTAATTCTTCTGAACAACCACAATAAGTAGTATCCGATTCCTCCTTTCATACTTGACCACTATAATTCCAGTCATTCCATTAAAATAAGACAATCTAGAGGAACTGATTTCCAAAGTTACAATATTGAAATTAAAGCAAAGGAGCTGGATATACAATAAAGCAGAGACTATCTCCCTATATTGGCAATGCTATTAAAATAAGGGATAATAGCTCTCAACTTGCACAAATTGTCTTCAATTTGAATCCAATAATTGTCCATTCTCCCTACAAGTTGCTCCCAGAAGTAGATACCTCTGTACTGCAAACAGGGCAAACCTGCAGACAAAAAACCAAGTGTTATATTATATCACAATTCAACACTTCTCCAATGCAAATAACTCTACAAACAACATATTCACGACGAGATAAATTATGAATTCTTGACACATGTTACTATTATATTTTGTAAATGAGACAATCTAAACTGGTGGGAACCAGAGATTTATATCATAAAATATAGCAAGTAAAAAACAGACATTGGATGGCAGAGTATAAAAAACGTGTGCTAACACTGTGGTACAATCATCCATGTTTCAGCTCCTCCACCAACTAGAAGTGGTCCTCCTGCACCTGATTTGTTTTTTCTGTTGGTTGAGATGGGGTAACCCGGGCCTATAATTTTATTGATATTTAAGGCCAAAAGGAATTTTGCAAGAGGAGACAGCTAAGTGATAAAAACATAATTGACCCCCTTCTAACAAATCTGAGCTTCTTCAGTAGTTGGTTTCTTGACAGCCAAAAATCCTTTGTTTTAGATAAATGGCATCCTTGAAATCAGTTGTTGTTCAATTTACTCTAATGCCCATTTGGACTAGAGATCCTTTTAAGTTCTTATACTTGTGGACCTTTATATTCAATTTCGTATTTCATATCCTTCTTAAAATTCAACTTTTGACTAATTGAGGCTAAGCTATTCTGCTGTTAATAAATTAATTAATCATTTTAGTGAAACGTGCAAAGGTGTGTCATTCCTATCATGAAGCTAACATGTGTGCAGATGTGCTTGCTAGTAGGGTTGCAACCATGAGGTTGGTATGATGATTTATGAGCAAAGTTCTGCTCGTCTTAGTTCTTTATTATTAGCTGATGTTATGGGGATAGCGACCCCTCGTTTAATTGTTCCTTAGTTTTTTTCTCTGGGCTTCAGCCCTCTTTGTTTCCAAAAAAAAACCCCTAACGGACCCATTCAAAACTTACACTAAGAACTTGTACTAAGATCACATGTTTGCAGCTAAACATAAATGACTGGGAGGGGAGGAGGAACATAAATTTATACATCATGTATGAACATACCTTGTTTATTTTCAACCAGTTGTTAATGCATTCAGGATGGTACAGATGTTTGCAGGAAAGAATTGTCAAGGACTCGTCATCCTCATAGTCCACCCGGCAAATGACACACCTAAAACAAACACAAAATTCAGGCACCACATTGTATATCGTCATGATCACAGCGAAGTATATATGGAACAGTATTTTCACATACGAATCATTGCTCCCATGTTGATCACTCCCCGTCTTATAGATGACTGAAGGTAAAGAGGCAAGAGTATCAGTTGAAAGACCTCTGCTCTCAGTTCCAACTACCTCACCCAATGCCAGTAGTTCCTGAAAAAAAAATGAAGCATACTTCTTAAAACATGAGACAGAAACCGACAAAGAGTAGGAAAGGAAATACATCACAAACTTTGATATTAATCAAATTTACCTCATATGAAAGCTCATCTGGATCAACATCCTCCCAAGCATCCTGTATAATTACATCGTCACAACAAGTACTTATAGAATTGAGTTAACTTAACAGTAGTAAATGAGTTGCATGATCAATCCAGCTTGGTGAGTCTTATTACAATAACACATTGCTATAAACATTATGAAGATAATCTGCAAGAGAAATTTTGACTTATAAAATGGAAGTAATTAAGATAATTTGTTGGTCCCGAGATATTATTATTAATCCGGCCTCAAACTTCATTTTATTATATTTTCTAATAAACTATTTTCAAACATCAAAATGAAGTGATGGTAATATTTTATCAATAGCACAAATTAGTAGTTATGCTGTTGCAGCATGTTTGTAACCAGAGTAATCAATAGCACAAATTAGTGCTGCTGTTGTGGCATGGTTGGCATCCACTATGAGAAATAGTTATTTACAGTTTCAACCATCTATTCTGTGTTATGCTATGATTGTTTTTCTCGGGATCCACATTGACAAGGTATATGACCAAAAGTACACTATAATGCATACACAGTCCTCAATCCTCATCGTTTGAGCTAGTTTTGGGGGTTGCATTTGGGCCTGAATTCTAATATAGTACTAGAGTCAGTCCTATATCTGCTATTGGGATACCAGCACATGTCTGGTACTATAGCATATCCTACGTCTGGTATAGGGTTTGAACCAATGTTCAAAGCTTTACGCATACAACATCACTACTCTGATATGTTGATTGTTGACATGTCCCTACTACTTTTTCTGCTTTCATGTCAGTTGTCTTAGTGGGAAAAAGGTCTCTGGCTCTCTATCTCTGTCTTGTAGCACACCCTTCTAGTTTCTTTTTGTTTTTTCAGGTCTAAGTCCTCATTTTTTTTTTCAAACTGGCAATCCTCTATTCCCTCTTAGTATTATGTTCCAACTGTTTTTCTTTTTTACTTCATTAGTTAGCCGCCCTTCACATCCTCTGCAGGCTATGACATAGTCCACTGAGAGACTAAACATAATTGACTCATTGACTGATGTTGATATGGAGTTATTGATGTTTGTGTTTAGCGTAGGACTATGCTTCTTATAATTAACCTGAACGTGTGTTTATTTGTGTAATTGGTTTTTTAGCATTTACATATGTACATATAAATCATATATGTAGTTTTTGGTATAGTGGTTATCTTATCTCACTATCTACTATCCTGCTATAATAATTTTGAGGTGGTCGGCTTTGCACTGTTATCCAGTATCCAGGATGGATCACTGTGACAGAATGCATACTTTGTGCAACCCTAGTGACCCATGCTCAACTCGACAAAGCATAACTTATGTGTGACAGTTACGGGAGCGATAAAAGGAAAATACACTAGAATGTAGAATCGCGTAAAATAAACCAATAGATGTTTCAAGTCATGGTGTCTGCAATAATGGTGTCTAATAAAACATCCTCAGACACAGCACAGGAATCATCATTCAATAAAATCTTTACATGAATTATGTCTTATATGTATCAATAGTAGATATAAATGAAATTAGCTAAGTGATACTAATAAAATTTCAAAGAAAGAGAACATTAATATTGCAAATAATTTTTTAATAGGACCACATTATGTCCACAAGCAAAGAAAATAACTACTTACAAGTATTACTTTTCTAATAACCCTGAATTATATTATATTGAGATTTCACTTCTTTCAAATGTTTGATCTGACAAAGTGTATGGGAGTGTAAAGTACAAAGTTTATTCCATGAGCGTGTGTGAATGCACATTAACATAAAATAGAGACATTTACCTGAGAATTAGCACCATGTTCCTCCATGTCCTCAGTGTCCTCTGTAATTGAAAACGAAACTAGAGATTCTGATTGGATAATTTGAAACAGTAAGACAAAATTCCACCAAATTTACATTGATAGCAAAGAAAACTTACGATCGTGTATTCCAGCAAGAGCCAGCAGTCTAGCTGCCATTTCCCTCTCTTCAGCCTCCTGTAATGCTCTTGCATAGGCTTCATCACTCGAAAACAGCTCTGGGTCAAATTCAATGATAGGATTATCATGTTCTCCAACAGTAGCATGAGCATGGACATCAAATGCGTCTTCATCTTCATATTCCTCCTCGTTATCATCATCTTCATCTTCATCATCCTCATCCTCATCAGTGCCATCATGTAGATCATCAAAATCATCTCCATCGTCATGCAAATAGCTCCCACCTTCCCAACTTCCGTAGTCACTTCCATCATTATTCATTCTCAGCATCATGTATGCCCTTTCCTATTATTCAATTAGAAAATGGAAAGAAAAATCAGATTATTTGTGAACCATGACTTTCGAAAAACAATAGAATTAGTGTATTGGACTGCACCTGCCCTACCTATAGTTATAGTTTCCTTGGTTTTTCATTATAAAGACACACCTGAGTGCTAATAAAACAAGTTAATGTGTCCCATTATACAACAACAGCCATTTCTTAGTCCCTCAATTATTACTTTCTCTCCTGGGAATGCACTCCAGTCACAACAAGGATATGCATTCATTGATTCAAGTTCTATTAAATGTTGTAAATAATATTCAATAAATAAAATGAAGCACGGACTCCGACACAACACTGACACGTCGGCACTGCATATGTATAAAACACAGGACACTGACACATATATACTGATTGATCTATTTATTATAATTATAATTAAATAAAGATGAGTATATTGACTCCAAGAGTAACTCTTTACTCCAAAACAATGCCCTCCATTTTGTTTAATCTAACAGATTAATCCTCAATTCTTCCCGCATGTGAGTGTCATACTTGATACTTCCCTCTCTCAACTAGGTGGAATTCTCAGGTTTTATTCATTAACCCCAAAACACCATTGAAGAGGTGAGGTGATTGGGAATGGGGGAGGACTGGTTTGGAGCAACTCAAAAGAGTTACTCTTCGAGTCAATAGAATTAATGATCAATTAGTACCGCCAGATTAAAACAAAATAGAGGGCACTAATTTGGAGTAACTCTAAAGAGTAACTCTTGAAGTCAATATATCCTTCTTAAATAAAATATCAACATCATTTAAAAAATATCAAAACTGAGAATAAAAACATGTACATGTGCATCAAAATATAGCAATTTATTTCATTAAATAAAATTTTTAAAACAAAATACGACAATATTTGATATTTATTTATCCATCTATTATCGCAAAAGCTAACAACGTTGTAATCAAATTTAATGTCTTTAACCCCCTCGTTGGTCATCATTGTTTCAACATATTTTAAGCCTGTAGATGTGTCCAATGAATGAGTATCTAAAGTGTGTCTAAGCAAAGAAAGGGGGAAAAAATGGGGAAACTTGTCTAAGTTTCCGAGTGTCATAGAGGTGTCGGATGAGTGTCATTGTGTCAAAACAATGGGGGAAAAAAATATTTGGGACACTTGTCTGAATCTGCATGTTATTGGGTTAATATCTTTCATTTCAATACATAACTTCAAGCAACAACGGCTATTACCCCTAATTCGTGAATAATCAGTAGTAGTGGTGAGTACGGGTTTAGGCAATATAAAGCATTATCAACGCAAAGATAATAATTATTATTATTATTACTAGAACTTGTTCAAAAATTAATCAATCCTAAAAACTTGCAATTCACTTCATTATCGTTTTCTCAACCAACCAAACGTAAAAATAAAATTAATTAATTAATTAATAAATAAATAAATAAATAGACGAAAATAACGAAGTGATAGAATGAGAAGAAGAGCGAAACCTGCTCTTGAAGGGTACGAGCGAGGGCAAGGTCAGCGTCGACCTGGCTGAGATTAGTGAAAGGCGTTCTCGAAGGTTGTTGAGCGGTAGTTTCAGATCCAGTTGGTTGTTGTTCTTCTTCGTTTTCATCATCTTCTTCTTGTTCTTTTTCTTCTATTTTTTCTGGTATATTTTCCTCGCTATTCAAATTGGAATGTTCTTCTTCATTGATGTGGTTGTTGGATTTGACTCCGCCTGAAGAAAGTTTGGGCGTGGCGTTGGGCGCGGCGGCGTTGTTGGTGGCGGTGGTGTCGTTTTCCATTGGAATTAGGAAGATGATGAAAAAGAGTGAATAGAGAAAGAGATATGAATGAAAAAGAAGAATGATCGAATCCTAGAATCAAACCTCAAGGAATATTATTTATTTATATATAATAATAATTGTTTTTTGTTTAATAATTTAAATAAATAAAGAAATAATAAAAAGGGTGAACGGTGGTGACCATAGAAAAAAGGAACAAAAACGAGGAAACGGCAACGAAATCAAATCAAAATGAAAGAGAAAAGGTCTGCGAAACACAGTCTGGGAGTGGGGTCCATTTGTTTTGACGCTCCGATTCGAAGTGACCGTTCATTTTATGGGTCCCGCGTCAGATCGACGGCCTCCATTTGCGGATACGCATTTACTTGCTTGCAGGAAAAAAAACTTTATTGAGTTTGAGATTTCCTTCTATCTCAGCAAAGAGGGCCCAAAAATAAATTTTAGAAAATTATTTTTATCATCATATTGATTACTTGCACATTTTATTTTACATTTCCACTACTTAAATAGAAGACGGTATAAAAATGAATATTTTTTTAATAATTTTGATTTTGTCGTTCGCTACTTAAGTAGCGGATTAGTCAGTGATCAAGACCTCCTACATCATTCAAAGGTCTGGTGGTCAATTTTAATTGGCGGGGCCAAAATCACTATAAATGGAAGCATTCAAATGCCTGATGTCTCACACCTCTCCCACCTCTTTTCTACACTTTTTTCTTGTTTCAATAATTTTAGTTTGTTTAGTTTTTGTCATTTCGTGTGTAAATAGTTTCATAATCATTTGTCGGTTAATCATATTGAACCTATCGGTGTGTTTATTAACCATGGTTGAGTGCGATATGTTAATCAAAGAAGAACTTTTGTGTCATAATTATTGGGTACAATATAACTAACCTAAACAGAATGTACCCAACTTCCATTTAGGCTCATCAGGATGGGACTTTCTAATGCTGCTGAATTGCTTGGTCGAAGTTGTCACGTTTCTGCCAGTAGATGTCTTGGACGGTCCTATCCTGCACAACTGGGTTGTGGCACTTAAAGGGCAAACTCTTCCATTTAACACGTCAAAATTTGTAGGAAGCGATCATAGTTCAGCCTCATATTTATGTGTTTGTTTCCAATAGAAATTTTTTACGAAAGAAAAAATTGATAAATTTAATGTCTATATCGTTATTTGACTGGAAATAAAAATGTTGGATGTAATGTTTAAATTGATATAATTTTTGGGTCTAACAAATTAATGAAAAAAGAACATTCAATCTACATTCATCTTTTCATGTTTCCCGTGTTTTATCTTGTCACAGACACATCCGCTACTTAACTAGCAAACACCTTACGCATTCGTACGCTACTTAAGTAGCAGAACCGTCGGTGGTCAAGAACCCCTACTTCAGTCAAAGGTCACGGGTGCGGCCAAAATGTCTGTATAAGGAAACCTTTAGTAACTTGAAGGCTCACACCTCCCCCACTTATCTTCTAATTTTTTTTCCTTGTTTTAGAATGTTTATTTTTTATCGTTTCGTGAGTAAATGACCGCACAATCCATCGTCGATAAGGGACTTTTAGTGTCCTAATTGAGTACAATATGATTAACTGAAATTGATGTCCATATAGAAGCAGAGGCCCGTAGGATCATCAGAGACACATGGATAGAAGTGAGATTTTTCTGAACACAAATGAGACTGTCATATCCTGCCAAACTTTTTGGCTCAGATCACTTTGCTGTCTGCATTTATCTAGTGATGAGCGAGTGAGAGAGGCTGGTAAAAGGGACGTTGATAAAAGTTCACATGTTGGCCAGTGGAGCATAACTTATACTGATAAGCTAATCCGATTATCCTGTAGCTTGTTATTTATTTCAAACTTTTTTCTTATTATCTTACTTGAAAAAATTAAATATTAATTAAACATATTTTTTCAGATCGTTTCATATTTATAAGTTAGTTCAATTGCTAATTTTGTCAAACACTATAAATTCAATCAACTATCTATTACTTTTTGCTAAACAAAGCTAGAGTTTATTATTATGAAATAAAAAAAAAGTATGTTTTTTATACGAAAACAACATTTTTTTTACCTGTAAGAGTCTGATTACATAAATCTCAAAATACTTTTCCTATTTTTGTTTCTTTAACTAATGTTCGGAGTAGTAGATAACATTTTTTAAATTAAATCCAAAAAATATGTTTTTAGTCCTACAAAATTTCCAAATTTTATTTTCAATCTTTATAAAAAAAATAATGAGTAAAATATGTTTTTGATCCCTAAAAATTACCAAAATTTATTTTTAATCTTTAGAAAAAATGGTATGTTTTAGTCCATACAAAATTTTTATGCATCACATTTTATTCTTTACCGTTAAACTAATGCATATTTTTAAATGTTTATTTTGGAGACATGTTTAGAATATTATAAAAAGTTTTTAAAAAAAATTCAAAATTTAATGTCTATGTCGTAATTTTTCATCATTTTTTGTTTTTATCTTTTAAAATTTAAAAATTTCATAATTAATTCTTTTAATTTAAAAAAATTCCAAAGTTTTTTGAAAAAAACTTGTTATAAATTAGCATGGCTATAATTAAATAAGGGTCATATTAACTAGTATCCAGAACACTAATTAACGAAGTAAAATAGAAAAAATTTGCATTGAAAAGTACACTTTTTACACTTTTAAGTTTTAAGAAGCTGACTATATAAATTTTAATAAATTTTTATTTTATTTAAATTCTTTTAATAGTAGCCTAAAACACCGTCTAACATTCTCCATTAAATAATCCTAAGTTTCGTAGCACTAAAAATCTTTTGATTCTTTTTGGTCAGGTAGTCTAGTAGGTAGAATTTTCACCGTTAAAGTGGATAATAAGTGAGATGACCAAAAATTCCGGCTCATATATATGCAATGTCCTAACGATTGAACTAAACTCCCGGTACCGGTATGACATAGCAGTACTAACTATCTAATTACTAGCCGTTTCGTGCCCGTTTGTGTGATCAATATTTTTTTTTATTTGTTGCGATCGAAATTCTCTATTGTGCAAATATAAATAACTATTTAATCTCATTTTTTATTGGACTTAGTTAATTGATAACTACTTAACATCCTCTCCCAACATATACAAATATTTAGTTTTTTTTGGTAGTTTTTTTTAAGGATAAAATAGGTATAATGAAAAAGCCATCCCAAAAAATTCGTGTCCTCGGATTATCTATACGAGTCTGAAGAACGCTAAGCAGAAAGAATTACCGTTGCATTTTGCGTGCAAGAAAGAAACACATCTCTTTTCTATTCTGGTATGTATGTGTCAAGTTAGTTAGCTACCACTTCTTCTTTACTACATTGCGTAGCCTTTGTTTTCTCTCTACTTTGAGTTTTACGTCGCTCCATGCTTCATCTTTATTGTCTTTTCACCCCTTTTCTATCACTCACCATTCAGTGTTTGATGAAATGTCTCAAAGAAATTTGACTTCACTTTAATGAATGAATGAATGGATTCAGATGCATTACTATAGTAAAACAAATGGTTTCCTATTAAGTTTTTTTTTCCTGCTCATTTTATATTCCAAATTGAAATTTGATACAATCTATCAGTTTAGTCAAAGAGATTGAAATGATTAAATGGAAATAGTTACTGGGTTTCAACCAAGTTGTGTTATTTTGCTTTACCTTGCACTGCAATTTGACAATGAAGCACATTAGGTGTTTGATTAAATGTCTAAATAGCATTTTTTATACCTATTATTTTTTCTATTTAATGTGTGTTTTTAATCTTGATTGTGATGGTCTAGTCTTAGTTATAAGGCGATAACTCATTATTATTTTTGTTCCGTAAGAATAGCTCATTTAGTAGCTACTAGGGATATTATTGGAGGGTTTGAAGCTCGAACCTAGATTCCCTACTTCTCCACACTTATAGTGTGTAGTCTAGCCACTAAGCTACTGGACAAAAAACAAAACTCATTATTATTTTTAACAGTCAAAGAAAACAAGATTGGGTTAGTTTTCTAAAAGAAGTTCCTAGAGTGTGCTTCAATGGAAAGTAAATTTGTATGTGTGTAATCATTCATTCTCATAATCCGTGTGTCATACTAGGCTGTTTATTTAAACCTAATTTCTTTGTGATATTTTGATTGACTGTGATTTTCTTTTTTGGCCATGATGCCTCAACATTAAAATTTCATTCATCTCCTTTTTTTTTAATGATTGAAAGTGGTATCAAATGTTGAACTGTTCAAGGTTGAATTAAGCCAGCTTTATTAAAATGGAAACTTAATTTGAACTATTGATCTGTTTCACCTTTATGTTTAGTTAGGCTTTTGGCCATCACTACCGCTATTATATCATAATTTGATAATTTGATTTCCTTTTATGTTGCCTTCACTAGGTGTTGCTTGGATGACACATAGACTAAAAGTGTTGGACCAGCTGGCTGGCGTGGCAAGATAGATATACCTTTAAATGCCTGGTGTGTCACCGTCATGTAAAACTGCAAATATAAATGGAACTCTGCTCAGCCTCTTTGGTAAATGCAAATCAATGCTTGAACTGAAGAAACTTCATGCTATTGGGATATCTTTTGGTTTATCTCATGAAGACTCTTTCATGTTCAAAATTCTTTCATTTTCTGCTCTGTCCAATTCAGGTGACATTGATTATTCCTACAGGGTTTTTTCCCAGCTTTCCAGTCCAACAATTTTTAGCTGGAATACAATCATAAGAGGCTACTCAAATAGCAAAAATCCAATTCATTCCCTGTATATTTTTCTAAAGATGCTTCGACTTGGGGTTGCGCCGGACTACTTAACATACCCATTTCTCGTCAAGGCCTCAGCACGCCTTTCAAACCTGGAAAGCGGTGTATCTGTGCATACCCAAATTATAAAAACTGGGCATGAGTCTGATAGATTTATCCAGAATTCTTTGATTCACATGTATGCTTCTTGTGGGAATATTACGTGGGCTCATAAGATATTTGTTAGTATACAAGGAAAAAATTTGGTTTCATGGAATTCCATGTTAGATGGCTATGCTAAGTGTGGAGAAATGGTTTTGGCTCAGAAAGTTTTTGAGTCTATGCAAGAGAGGGATGTCCGGTCATGGAGCTCTTTGATTGATGGTTATGTGAAGGCTGGGGAGTACAGGGAAGCTATGGCCATCTTTGAAAAGATGCGGGCCATTGGTCCCAAGGCCAATGAAGTGACTATGGTGAGTGTCTTGTCTGCCTGTGCACACCTTGGTGCTCTAGAAAAGGGACAAATGATGCACAAGTACATTGTTGACAATGCTTTACCAATGACAATGGTCCTACAAACTTCTCTTGTGGACATGTATGCCAAGTGTGGGGCAATAAAGGAGGCTTTGTTTGTATTCCACAGTGTCTCGAAGAGTCAAACTGATGTGTTTATTTGGAACGCAATGATTGGAGGTCTTGCAACACATGGGTTAGTCGATGAATCTCTTAAATTGTTTACGGAAATGCAAATGGTTGGTATCCAATCTGATGAGATCACATACCTCTGCTTGTTGGCAGCCTGTGCCCATGGAGGACTAGTTAAAGAAGCATGGTACTTCTTTGAGAGCCTTGTTAAATGTGGCATGACGCCTACTAGTGAGCACTATGCTTGCATGGTAGATGTGTTGGCGCGTGCAGGTCAATTAACCACTGCATACCAATTTATTTGTCAAATGCCCATAGAACCAACGGCTTCCATGTTAGGTGCTCTTCTTAGTGGATGTATTAACCATAGAAAATTAGAACTTGCAGAAACAGTTGGCAGGAAGCTTATTCAGCTAGATCCAAACAATGATGGAAGATATATTGGCTTGTCAAATGTTTATGCGGTTGTCCAACGTTGGGATGATGCAAAAAGCATGAGAGAAGCCATGGAGAGAAACGGGGTGAAAAAATCACCTGGGTTTAGTTTTGTTGAAATATCTGGGATCCTTCATAGGTTTATTGCTCACGATAAAACGCACCCTGATTCTGATGAAACTTATTCTATGCTGCACTTTGTTGTCTGTCAAATGAAACATGGTTGTCGCCAAGACAATCAAGAGGAGAATTTGTTGAATGATACATCCATAGAAGATGATTTGATCCTCTTTTGAGTTGATTGCGTTAAAGTTTGTAGCAGTTAACGTTTGCTGTGGAAGAGTTATTGCACAGGACCTGGATTTCAATGTAAGTTATCAAAATCCTCTTGGTTTTTGTGTTCAGCAGACTTACTGCTCACAGAATGTAACTTACTACCATTTCTCGTTGTAAAAACAAATTTGTATACACTAACGAATAAAACTAGGACAAATTACACTCACCACCCTCGAAATATGTTAAAATGTCAGTCATACCCCCTCTATTTTCCCAAATACACTAACCTCTCTTCACCTTAACTCCGTTAAACTGCACTTAGAGAAGGGACACAAATTTTAAATACATAAATAAAAATTGAGTCAATAATTTCGATATGTAAGATTTGTAATTGAGAATTTACATAAAAGGAAATTTGCCGCTTTCCTACCCAAAACTGATGGGCATCAATTGAATTAGTGGTGCTTATTGTTTCAGATTATTTCTAATGTGGTAGAAACTAGAAAATATCTTGGTTGAAATTGATAGGTGTCGGTTGCTCCTTGGCCTCTCATATCAACAAACTAAAAAAGGTATTTACTAGGAGAATAACTATGACTAGCAAACATTGTTCGGTGCCTATTTCCTAACATTACAAATCTAATGTTATGTCATTATCACTGTTGGAGATGTTTGTGTGATTTGTCATTTGATAGAATCTACATAAGGTATTGATTGTATTGTACTTATTGCAGCCAAAATAAATAAAAAGTATCATAAGATATTAATGAGTGCTGTACATTATGCTTTTGACGTGAAAATATTCAAAATGCCTATAATACGGTTATACCATCCACATCCTTTTGCAAAACAAGTTTTGCACAGCAAACTTTTTTATTATTAATTTTCTATATCTTAGATAATAATTTTAACCATCCCTTCATTGCAGAGTATATAGTACATCAAGCATTCATTCATGTTGTGATTGGTGTGGAATTGTCATTGACATTCTACATCTTGATTTGCTTGTGTATCCTTCGTGACACATTGCTCTCCTTCCATACTTTTTCCCAATAAAAGAATATACATGCCAACAATAACCAACACAGAGCCTGCAATACTGCTTATAACATATAGGGATACATTAGGAACAATGGAATAAAGTAATGATGTGTAAATCATAGAAGAGTAAAAAAAGAAAAGAAATCAACCTTCCTAAGTATATTTCCTCCTTTAGTATAGTGAAATCAAGCACAGCCACAAATATTTGTAAAAGAGGGGTAAATGCTGCAGTAAAAACTGGACCTCTTTGTTTGACACACCATGACATTGCCACATAACACAGGCCTGACCCCACCAATCCCTAGGATCATATAAGCAACAATTTTGAATTCTAAGCTTTCTATATTTCAATATGAACTTAACAAATAGTTTTGAAAACGATTTAGATTTGCTGTAGTAACAAATTCACACATTTAGCACACCGATGGTCGTTGGATCGAGATTTCATGAAACAAAAAGCAAACAAATTTTGTTATTATTTTTTTTGAACTCAAAATATTGAGCTTGAAATCTAACTGTCCAAACTAAATTTAATGACCTCAATGTGTAGACTGCGTGAGATTTTTTATTGCATCGAATCCAAATCCTTTTGAAAACATTGTACACAGTGTATGTATGTCATTTCAAAGAGCATGCATACTTACAGCATATACTACACACAATATTTCTAGCTTTCCTTTGAGGATCCATGAGGCATTGTTTCCCTTGATGACCAAAGTTAATATTGCTGATTGAATAGCAGCAAAAAGTGACAAAATAGCTGTGCTAGAGTATTGACATGGATATTTTTTGCTAATCTTAGCTTGTATTACAAACCAAGAAGACCACATGATGCAACCTGCAGTCAGAAGTATTGAACCTATAATCCATTTCTCTAACTTGGGAGGTGCACTTGTATATGTATTGGCTATGTGTTCAGATTGTGGGCTGTTAAAGGAAATTCCTTTATAAAGGGCTAATAACAAAACTCCACCAATGCACACAATAGCTCCCAAGATTTTGGCTTTACCACTCTTGCATTTCATGTTCACCTTCTCTATCCTAGAAAATTTTCAAACCAAAAGATAAATAAATAACAAGTTATTGTAGTTATGTTCCACAATCAAGTAATATCTCTTTGTTTAACAAACTTACCCAAATGGTAGTGACATGATGAATGTAAATACAGGAACCATGTTGAGGAATGCACATGAGAATGTGGCAGATGTATACTGAAGTCCAAGAAGAAACAAGTATTGGGGGATTGTTACTCTGAAAGGCATTCATAGAATGTTAAAATCATAAAGTTTGGTCGATTAACTATAGTTATAGTTATTACAGTTAAAACTTTAGTATAGAACCAGAAAAGTTCATACAATCATACCCAACAAGAGCAGAGAGAAAAAGTAGACATATTATGTGAGCCTCCAATTTGTGTTTCCTGTAAAAAGTACAAAACTGATTTGTATTGTATTTGGCATTGCTCTAGAATAAACCTCAAATTTGTTACTTGATTGTGGAATAAACAAGTTATAAATAAGTTGTACCAAACGTGTTTATGGATTCTAACCTTTCATAGAACCATGCAATAGGTGCCATGAAGATAAATGAAATAGCTTGTCGATATGTTACAATGGACATGTAGTCCATTCCTTCATTGAGAACCATTTTAAGAAGTAAATTGACAAAAGCAAGAGCTAAGTTAACTAGAATCAAGATAGTAACTGGCTTGCACAGTTCATGGCAGTGCATTAACTTCATGAATTCCTTCCTTCAATTTTGTAATTTGTTGTTAGTTTTGGAAGGAATGGTGTGATGTATGGTGTCTTCTTCAATATATAGAGGAAATATTAACCTCATAGGAAAGTGGAGCAGACATGATTTATATTCCTTCATCACATCCACACTTTCATTCAACATTCCTGAATTCATCATTTGCTTACTTTTTCTCGCATGGTGGAAACTGCAAATCTTATAATTGGTTGGACCGAATTTAATTCTTACAAAATACGCTTGTAATAAAATGAAGTCCTCTTATACTTATAAAGTAACTTTTAGGTCTTGTCTTATCTAATACGAGACTTTTAACACCCCCATTACTCCATGGACTTGACATATGAAGTGTAACTCGAGTGGCCTGATAGCGGGATTCTCGATAGGAGGTGGTCCAAGAAATCTTGAATCAAACTTTAATACTCTTTTAAATTTTGTGTTAAATCTACTTCAACTTTTAATGAACCAAATTGTAAGGTGACGATTGTCCTCGCTTATAAATTCATTTTTAGTTTAATTCGTTCATTATCATTGATTGACATTAGCCCAATGATTAGGAACATATCAAACTCACCACATCTATATTTTTGCGACATTCTTCTTGGTGACTCCTTTTGCCACGTTTTTCTCATTCTTTTTCCATTCTCTTGCTTGAATTTAGATCAGTGAAATAAAGTGCTAATTAATAAAACCACGTTTTACATATTATTATCTACCTTGCTAAAAAATATCAGAATAATTATAGCTTCTTTTTTGAATGAATATAATCCAAAGTCATAAAAAAATATGATACAATTCTTAGAACCATTAGCTTCTTATTCTTTTGATGAAATTTTCCAAGTGGTTGTGACTTGTGACTTGTAAGCATCATTAGAAATTAGAGACGCATATGCCACTGTCTCCAATTTCTTTTGCTAGGGATTCTGTTGTATATTATTTGGCTGGAGAGAAAATAGTAGAAAATTGAAAGGTACTTTTTGAATGGAATGGAAATTTCTGGCATGGAAAATATGGTTAAATGCATTTAGTTTCATTACATACGATGGCTTACATGGCTAATGCTACGTGGACTATCTTTACAAAGTGGTTCCCCATAGACAAGTGATCAATACTATTAATAATGAATATGAGTTTGACAAAATTTACCATTGAATTGAAAGTTTATATCATATAGATCATCCATAAAAAAAATTTAGAAAAATTGAAAATCATTTGCAATCTCAAGTTTAGATAGAAACATGAAATTCAATAGATAGACACATATTGAGAATGGAAACGAGTAAATTGCAATCTCAAGTTTAGTTAGGATACAAGCTTGAATTCTCTAGAAGCAAAAAATCGAAAGAAAAAAATTTGCATCGAAGGATGTAGTTGCTCTCCCATAAAAATGTGTCCGGTTAAATTTAAAATTAAATGGCGAGATTTTCACCTGACTCTCTCCGGTGAAATTCTCACAGAAGACAATCTCAGTCATAAATATACTAGATTAAATATATCATGTGATTGTTTAAATTAAATATTTGTAATAAGTTGGTCACAGAGGTTTCTTTTTGTAAAAAATATATTTTGTTAATTTGTAAAAAATATATTATGTTGAAAAATACTATGTGTGTGTTATTTACACTAGCCTATTTTACATTGGTCATGGATAGATCACCCAGGTTAAAATCCACAAGCAGTGACAATAATCTGAAAACTTATTTTCGCTACGGCTCCGGTAGTTTCCCTTAACCAAGCCACTGCCTATGAGTCGTTGGCTCATTCTTCAATAGAAACGCAGGCAGAGCCCCAGCTTCTCCCAATCTCCCACTTGGGAGCTTTAGGTTTCATGTTCTATATACATTAATTGAAGTGTATAAAAAAGATACGGAGGTCTTTTATTTTATTTTATTTTGTTGATAAACAAAAGATATGGAGGCCTTTAATTTGTTATAAATAAAACCGTCAAATAATTTACGTGTCTTGATGAATATTTTTGCAATTAATGTGTTTAAAATGTAAATATTCACCACCAGAAAGTGGGGTATTGCAGAAAAATTACGAAAAAGTGGGGGGTATTTTTGAATTTTTTTTTTTTTATTTTTCAATTTATTTACTTTTTGACAGGAAAATTACCAAAACAGAATTGAGTGTCACATTTACCCACTCTCTCAGTGAGACTCAGACAGATACAAACTCTTTCCTCTTTCTCCGATTCTCCATCGCCGTCAGTCCGGTTGTCACTGTCACAAACAGGTTCGCACGATTACTTCTGCTTATATAGCTTCTTTTCCGTTTTCTATATATCCCATCTAAGTTCAAATTCGATTTTACAAATTTAGCTTAAAAGATACTTAAAAAATTAAACCCTAGATTGAAATACCGGTGCCATGAGGGGAAGGGAATCTTCACGCTCAACTATGTTTTGAACGTTTGAATATGGAATTTAAACCCTTTTTTTCATCAATTCAATTATCATTTTTCCTTTATCTCTTATATTTAGCTGTGATATGCAATGCAATGTCCACCATCGTTGTATCTATTGATTGGTTATCGAATAGAAACGTAGCTGTTTTTTAGTTGATTGGAATCTGTTTTATACTTGTGTGTGTCAACCAACAACTGTTTGATTAAAGTAGTCAATGAAAACTTTATTTATATTTGGTTCATTGTATTTTTAACTTTTTTGGCTTCATATTCTCGGGCTGTTCCAAGTGTTTTTGAGTGTATATTTTGATATAGGCCAACATATTCTGATACTAGAGAACCTATATGCCAATCTTTCGCAATATTACAGATATAAATTCCCTTGAACCAGTCATGTTTATAAAACCAGTGAGAAGCCAAAAGTCAAACTCCATCTCAGTACAATTTAGGGTCAAAGAAACATCTTTATATTTACGAGTACATGAATACAGCCATAAAAAAGCTATGACAAAATGAATCGTCAGGATACTTGAGTTTGGAGGAAGCATTGGATTACTTAAATGTGTTCTTACAATGGTAGGATATAGTACTTTCAATATGCTCTGTGCTGACATAATATTTTGTGCAAATTATAGCTTGTCCTTTTCCGTATCAGTATTTTAAACTTGAGTCTATAGAAAGCCTTGGATTACTTAAATGTGTTCTTACAATGGTAGAATATGCTTTCAATATGCTATGTTGCAACATGATATTCTGTGCAAATTACAGCTTGTCCTTTTTGGTATCAATATTTCAAACTTGAGTTTATTGAAAGCCTTGGATTACTAAAATGTGATCTTACAATGGGAGAAAATGCTTTCAATATGGTATGTTGTGAGTTGTGACATGATATTCTGTGCAAATTACAGCTTGTCCCTTTTGATATCAATACTTTATATGTAAATTTTTAGAGAGAAGCCCTATAGAGTCCATAATATTAGGTGGTTTTGCATCATATAACCAGTCAAGGAATGTTGAAGGCAGGAAATGTTTATATTTAATTGATCTAATGAAATTTGTATATGCTCAGTAGTTAAAACATGAAATGAACTTGTAATTTGTGTGCACATTGCAATGCTTAACTTCACATTTCTTGAGTTATGTATGACTCTGTTCTGCCAAAAATAAGTCAACATTTAAAATATATACTTATTTCAACTATGGTTATATTGCAAAAACAGGAATGGTTATCCCACCTCCAGTCAGGCCTCCTAGGATTACAAACTTTCTCAAACCTTATGTTCTGAAGATGCATTTCACAAATAAGTATGTGACTGCTCAAGTGATCCACACCCCAACTGCTACTGTAGCCTCTTCTGCAAGCTCACAGGAGAAAGCCTTGAGATCAAGTTTGGAAACTACTCGGGATGTTGCTGCAGCTGCAAAGATCGGGAAACTACTTGCAGAGCGCCTTTCACTTAAGGATATTCCTGCTGTTTCTGTTCACTTGAAGAGAGAACAGAGGTATCATGGAAAAGTAAAAGCAGTAATTGATTCTCTCAGGGAAAATGGTGTTAAGCTGCTTTGAACCGTGATTTTTGTCTGTTTTGTTGTACATGAGAGAGATCAACCTTGTTGAACTTTGTCTTCTACAAGTGAGGGATCAAAGCTTTTGTATTATTTTGGTAGAAAATAAGAATGCTAATTAAACCCGAACTGTCATGTTTATTTTTTTATCATCACACCATCAAGTTGCTCATCTTACATATTTCACTAAGATTCAATTTTACGTCGTTAACTAGATATAAGATGATTGTTGTTTTGGTTTTCACAGTGCCCCTCTACCTCCTGAGGTTCAAGCGCTGGGTTTATGGAAAGCAATAGAGTGGCTTGCAAAGTAGCAAATTTGTTACGTAAGAGTAGAGCTTGAACGGCACCAATTAGTGAATCGTGGTTTAGGACATGGACATAAAATAGACATTGAAGACATTGACAATGATTATCAATAGGTCTTTAAACATATAAGTGGCTTCTAGGGTGAGGGATCATTTAAGTCCCTCACCGGTGTACCGTCTCATTTGACAATTAGATTAAATAGGTGCATATTATCTCAATAGTTATTACCACATAGGATCTTATCATGTTCTTTCTTTGTCTTCTCTGGCAATCTCATTGTACCACTATTCGACGACCATGTCGGAGCTCCGACTTGCTTGTTCCACTTTCACAAAAAAAAATATCCACACCAGCCATAAATCAAGTTTATAAGACAATTTAAGCTACCATCCAAAAAAAAATTAAAAGAAAAAGAGAAAAAAAAAAAAACAATGCTATCCTATTTCTTTTCATGTGTGTACCAAACACGTAATAAGATAAATGTTATCATGTTACTATCATATCATATTCTTATCCAGTTTCTTATCATATTATGTCTATATCCTATCATGTGCATCAAACGGGCCCTCATATTCCAAATCTCCATCTCTAACTACAAACTCTGTTTTGTGAGATCCTTTTTTTCTTTTCTTTTCACAGACTCACATACAATTGCAATGTCATACATGAAAGAGTTTACGGTCAAAATTCCACTTTTCATTTCTTCCATTTATTTTTTGTTTATTAAAATATCCGTAATTCATTATTTTTTTTGTTTTTTTGGTTATACATCATTTGTATTTTCTTTACAATTTTGGGTTCATGTTTACCATGCATATATTCAAGAAGCATTACAAGATATTGTTGGTGCACAAAGGTGATAAATGAATAGAAAAAAAGAATATTATTGAATGCTCTGCAATGACGGCTACAAAAGCAGAATAAAGATAGATAAAAATTAATGACATCAATTACTAACCTATTTATAAGCAAAACTAGGTCATAAGGACAACACAACAAAATACTAAAATACCCTCAAATATAAATTACTTCTAACAGATATCAATTTGATGCTGGGAATTTATACAAAGCAGAGAAAATAATGGATGCAACAACCCATTTAATTCTACTCCAAAAAAAATCATCAACAAATGAAACATTTATTAATTTTTGTGTTTGAGCAATCGCTGGTACGTGTCTTATTTTTCTTGTTGGCTGTGAATGTTGTACTTGCAGTTGAGAGAGAAAGGCACATTGAGGTTGAGGGAGAGAGAGAGAGAACGAACTAGAATCAAGTGTGGAAATATCCTACATGTTAATTTTAATCAAATGATCAAATTGGATGGTACACGTGAGTGATTTGATTGAGCCCTCACCCTAGATGCTACCATAATATTAAGGAATTTGTTGAAGAATAAATCAATATCCCTTTTCAGTTCGTAACAATTATGGCTGATACATGCATGCACAATCATAGTTTTATTTGGTTAGAGCTTAATGATATATTTATAATATTTTTTAAATAGTTAGGGTTGAAAAAATGTAGATAAAAATGAACTTAAATGTGTTCTAACAACATTAAAATTTGCTATTACTCATCAACAATTTGATTAATTCATATGGTAAAGTTTTCAACTACTTAAACAATACAATTTGATCCCTATTTCTATTTCTTATTGCAACCCAATTTGACTATTCAAATGGAATCAATGTTGTAATGTAGAAAAACAAGCGAGCAAGCAAACAAGTCAGCCCTATTTCACAAACATCACCAAAATACTACCATATAACACCATGTGCCCTATCCTATTTATCCACCATGATTAATAGGAAAATACACAGAATGAAATTGCTTGACAATCAACATCACTTCCAGTAACTAGACATTTAGCATCAAGTTAACTTAGATTTCATTATGAATGCATTCAATAGCTTAATAATACAATGCTAGCAATAGCTTCTGTGAAAGTCATGACCAGCCCAAGGATTAGCATATTAGTGTACAACATTACAAGTCATATAATGTCATTAAGGTGTGCCAGATCTAACAAAATAGGTATCCTTTCCCACAGTTACAATAAAAAGAACCCAGGATCAGCACATCTAAGTGGCTCAAAAAATTTACATTCCCAACTTGATTCAAACTCTCGGATACATTTACAATTTACTTTGAAACCTCAGTTTTTCCAGACCTGTTAAATTGAATGACAGTCATCAATTTCGTGATATACACATGCAAATTATGAGCCTAAAGAAGTTGAAAAAATGTACAAAAGACAAGATATGATTCTCAGTGCCTTTCACAGCAAAGAGTGAGCAGTGTATATTCAATAAAAGCAGTATCACAAATCCATAACCGTAGGGCCTTAAGTTTGCATCACTAACCTCACTTCCTCCAACTTTTCGACCAGATCAAGCATGGCATATATAATCATTTTCTTCACCTTTTACCAAAGAAGCAGCAGTCAGGAAAAAACAATACACAAAATACCAATAACAATCTATTGATATGATGACATGATCAATATGACACAGGAACATAGGTTCTGAAATAGGTTGACAATAAAAAAATGTAAAATTCAACAAGATGAAACAGTTCATATTAGAACCTAAAAACAAAATAGGAGATTCAATATCTCAATATTGGGAAAGTGTATAAACAGCAGAATCAAATCAACAAAAGAACTATGGTATACCTCCAATTTGTCCTCTGTGGACCTGTGATTTATAGGAAGTTTGCGGAATTCTTCTGTCAAACGAAAGCACTCGCCCACATTTTCAGGAGAGACAAAATCAAGTGCAACCTTTGTGCATGACTGCAAAACGGCAATATATATCACTGACATTTATATATAATTTTACCTAATTAGCTAGAAAGAAAGGCAATGAAGACAAAAAAAGTGAGCTGGTGATAAATTGTTTGTGCAAAATGTAGCAAAATGTGGCACCTCTTTGGAAAAACCCAGAATAGTTCACAGAAGAGGGACTGATGTATCCTAATTTTGTTGTTGTTGTTACTCTTCTCCCAAGGATAACAGTCCACATGGATATACTGATGAGAATCATAGTCATAGGTAGTTTTTGAAAATGTTTAGCAACCCGTTGTAGCATTCCCATAAGGTATTTATAGGAATTAAAATAATCAATTATACATTTTTTATTTCCACTTGTTATGAGCCCACGTGTACATGTTAGTTCTATAGTCATTTCATTACCAATCATATTTAACCATGTTAGTCATAACTAACTATAGAACTAACATGATAACTAACTATAGTCATTACCAATCATATTTAACTATAATTAACTTATATTTATTCTTTCTCTTTTTCGTCTCTTATCTAAAACTCAACTTCAACAAATACAGTTTGGCAAACTGGGAAACATATCACCTTCGTTAAAGATAAAGCAATTACATCATATACATAAATCTTACTTTCAGATTGCGAACTTGGTGGGGACAACCAGCTGGAATGAAAACAGCATCTCCTAACTTCTGAACAAAAGTCCAGGGCTCAATTCCTACAAGTCAATGATGAATTGTCAACAAAATGGAACATGTCAATTTATCATCTCTGTTGAATATAAACATTACTTACCATACTCCTCCTTAAGCCTCTTCTTATGCTCAATAGTCAAAAAAAATGTCTGATCATGGATAGGGTGAACAACCTACAATGCCAAAGAATATGTCATTTAAGAAGATACATGCATAACGAGTGAACGGCTAACGGACTGCCCAGTCATTTACAATCAACATAATTTGGTACATATTCATAACTAACTATTCATAAATATTCTTAATACAGCTTGATAGTAATCACACAAATTACATAATAAAGAAAATCAAAACTGGGCAGATGATAGTAATCACAAGCTGAGAAAACAAGAGAAAGTGAAAATAAAAAGGTAATATATAATATGTTTAGGGAATGACTGGTTTGGGTAGCAGAAAGTGCAAAAATTATTTTTTCCGGATTTGCAATCTGTTACATACTGTTTCCACTAACAGAATGTGCTAGGACCTTCTAATCTAGGCAGCAGCTACCAATGGGCTCTAAAAAATATGTGGGTACTACATTTCAATATACAAGAGTACGTATTTGGTGTGTACATGTCTGTACCCACTGTCTAACAAAAGAATATATATTTGTGATCAGGCACAAAATTAAGTTTTGAGCATTTAATTACAAAAATAAGTAATGTTATACTTATTTGTGATTTCTATATTTTACACAATCATGTAATGTTCAGATAAAATATTTTTTCCATATATTAATTAAAATTCATATTAACAAGCTCATACTTTAGTTTTCAAAATCATGTACTCTAAATTTGGTATTGTACACACCCTGCAAAATAGGACCCCAGCTCCTTAGTCTTGAGCAAATATATGTAAGAAATGAGAATTTCATAACCAAAAGTTACATCAAATCAAAAAAAAGTCATAACAGTTACTACCTTTATCCCTAAATATACGACACCAGTAAGTAAATTACACGAATTAAAAAAGTTTATTATGATATTAAATTTGTAGGCAATTGATATTGATTTTACAAGTTAACCCTTCAAATGAGAGAATTTGTTAATGTTTACATATGAGTACTTATTACAGATTGCAGAAAGATATGTAAATTTATTAAGGGTAAGTTTGTAAAAAAACATATTGTAGTTGAAAATTCAAAAGTCTTGTAAAAAAGGGGTCTTATATTTAGAGACAAATGTAGTATTTAGTTACATGACTCACTTAACGAAAAGTTGTTTAAAAAAGGCATTTATTAATTTGCAAAATTCCATAAATCATAAATAATATCAAAAGTTTAAAAACACCTCAATCTTATGTCATAAAACACACCCCAACCTTTCATTATTATATTCTAAAACAAGTTAATTAATGCGCCAATCCGGCCAATTCCTCCATAAAATCAATGGCTTCGTAATTATCATCATCATTTACGTGCAGAAAGACTAGCAGTTAGGACAGCACCACTACTACCACCTTCAATTCATTAAGATCATCTAAATCCATATCGTGATTTTTAGCAACTTCCTCAACATTTCAATAATCATGAGAATAGATATCTTCCCTATACTCAAATCGGCAATTACATAAACAAAACCATTCCTTTTCTTGGTGTGAACCTAAACAATTACAAAATAGTATAAATTTAAGTATTTAAAACAATGAGCAAAACCATCATTTTCAGTCCTCATAAGTATAACCCGGTGTCGCATTGGTCCCTAAGTGTATCAAAATTGCAAACACATCCACAAGTGTGTCCTTAAATTTGTTATTTGACAAGTCAATTTAGCCACCAAAAGTGATTTCCGTGGGTCAATTTAGTTCATAAATTAAATTACTAAAGAGGCATTAAGGATGTGTGTGCAATTTTGATGCATTTAGGGACTATAGTGACAATGTCTCACACGTTGAAGACGAAAATGGTTGTTGTCCCTTAAAACAATACTCCCTCAATCTTTGGTCCTTTTAAAGTTGGGCACATGGATTAAGGAATAATAAATTTGGATAAGTTAAGTCTTTTTTACCCTTAATTTATTAAGAAGTAAAATTTATGTGATGAATACTTTTAGTTTTTGTAAGGGTACAAATGGTAAAATATCATTTATTGCACCTTTGTTTCTTAAACCAAAGTTTTGGGACAAAAACAAAAAGGACCAAAGATGAGGAACAGAGGAAGTACTATAGAAGGTAATTTTTAAATTGAACATGAAACCATACCATCTTGAAAGATTCTAATTCCTTTCGTTTTGGGACAAAAACAAAAAGGACCAAAGATGAGGAACAGAGGAAGTACTATAGAAGGTAATTTTTAAATTGAACATGAAACCATACCATCTTGAAAGATTCTAATTCCTTTCACGAGCAGAAGAACTACAAGTTCATCGCCATATGATTCTCACAATTAGGCCAGAGTTTTGTTCTTGAGTCCACATTGAGACCAAAAAATCTTGATTAACACTTGCAGTACCAATACCAAATTGCCCAACATCCACTTTAAACAATAAAAAACCATTCTTCATTTCAGCATCAACTTGAAAATTAGAACTTTAATGCAATAGATATTCAATAGAAGCATGTAGCATCCAAAGCTTGGGTAGTTATATGGCCAACTTTTCATCAATAATAATCCACAAAGAACATAACATTTTCTTGTGGGATTGATAATAATTTGGATAACATTTTCTTCACCAACTACCTCCACAATTGCATCCATCATCGGAAAATTCTATCTACAGTCTTAGAGATGCGAGAAGCATCAATCGAAATAGAAATGAACGTAACCTTAAGACTATTTTCCAAAAAATCAAAATAGTTTATTCCTTTTATAGGTCCATCCATCTATCATAAATGTGCACTCGGTCTTCTTCCAAAAAACCCTATACTCCTCCAAAACCTTATGCTTTTTTTTAAGAAGCTAAATTAGCTCATTCAAATTGGCACCAGAGAGAATCGAACCTGAAGCCTTAAGGAGGAGCACACTCTCATACCCAAGCCAGTACCACCATACCAACCCAAGTGGGTTCCAAAACCTTATGTTATGTGTCATCTCAACTATAGTTTGAACGTCTTTTGGATGTTCCTTCCATAGGGCCATAATATTTCTATAGCATTGTTGTAAAAAAAATGGGGAAACGTGTATGTCTATATGATCTTTAATATTCTTCTTCAGAGCTTACAACCCACTTCTTGGAAATGCATAATGTAGTTTCAACTTCTAGCATTTTCCCTCATGATCAACAAAATCTGCATAGTTTCATCATTCAGCCCATAAACAATGTCCCACATTTGCTTTGTAACTTCATCATGGGCGTCTCTACAATCTTCAACATATTCTTGATGACTGTAAAATGACGCTGGAATCAATAAACATTGTTAAGAGTCCCACATTGAATGTGAGATGGTCTGAACATCAGTTTATAATTAAGGCAATTCACACCTTACAAGTCAATTTTGTAGGATTGAGTTAAGTCGAACCCAAATTCTAAGACCTTTTCAAAGTATTTACACTTGATAGAATCAACGAGCAAAGAAAAGTGTATATGAGAGAGTGGCACAGATATGGGTGTCATGAATAGCAAGAGAGGGAAGGGATTGGGAGTCTAAGGTGAGAAATAGGGTTATTTGGGGTTTATAGTGTTGTAAGCAGTGTAGTCAGGTTCGCGCACCGATGCGTAGGATCGCACGAACCTACGAGCTCCTCAAGCCCAAACGAGCTTCGAACCTCTTCTGGTTCGTTTTAGGACACTTTAGTAGTCAGGTTCGCGTTTTTTTTGTGGGTACGTACAAAAAAACGAGCTGGATGGAAAGAAGAAAAAAAAAGTTCCAGTGGGTAGCGATTTTTGTACCTAGTGCCAAATGAACCATCTTCTATTTCATAATAACAGAAGAATAATGAATAAAGAAGAACAAGACTGAGAGAAAGGTTAAACAAATATAAAAAGAAGAAGTAGTAGTAGGTGGCGGCTGGTTAGAGATGAATGACACAAAGTGACAAAACATGCACTAGGGTTATTTTTCATAGTAATTGCCAATTGGGTATTGGGCTAGGCCCACATTAAACTAACCCAACAGGTTACCTATTAGTATTTGTTTTTACAATAACAATCAATTAATACTCTTTTTTGAATCAATTAATACTAATTTTTACATTTTATATACTAACAATCAATTAATGAATTTTTTTACAATAAAAAATCAATTAATTTTCTTTAATTTTCATTTCTATTAATACTAAATATTAGTACTTTCATATTTTCTCCATCTTTAATTAATAATATTATAAAATATTAATTAATTAAGTTATTTTGTTCATTATTATATTTTTTATGTGTTTATGTGTATATGTATGCATGTGAAGTTACAATTTTACCCTTGAGTAGGTTCTTACGAATCTAGCTACGAACTCGAACTTACGATCCTCCATCAGCCTACCGAACCTATGTAGGATCTCGAACCTGACTACATTGGTTGTAAGTTGTTTTTAAACAATTGGATTTCCCAGAGTGAACCGAGTTGTATAAAAAAACATCTCAGAATGCACGACTTCACAAGTTATGTGATCTCCACGCAACCCTGAATCAAGCAAAATCCAATTCTTCAAACCTGATAGATGGGAATGTGTGACCAAGATCGTAAAGTTGCATGATCATATGATTTATTCGGCGATCATGACAACATTACATATAGGTATGATTCGATACTAGTGTTTTTTGTAGCATATCCCTTAAGCACTTATCATAGATGCTTATATGAATAAGCTATTTATATAACATAGGATAGACTAAAGTAATAATTGATAAGTTGTTCCTATAAGCTCTCTCGGAAAGCTTATGGAAATAAGCTGAAACCAGCTTACAAAAATCTCATAAGTTTATGTAAGTTCCCCCAAACAATATCACAAGTGTTTATGTCGGTGGATAGATCAAAACCTAATAAACAAGGATTCCAAACGTAATCAAGGCGTGACACTAAATTCCCAATAAATGATAGATATTCTGCACTATTATTAAATGTGCCTTTAGCGATTGATTGCAGCTTCAATTGAACTTGGTTTGGTAACACTGTAAAATTAATTGTTTACTGCCTTCAAAACATGCCAAAACAAACATATGGGCAGTGAAACTAAACAATGGAGGCCCAATAGAAAATATTACTAAGCACAGAAGCAAAACAAACATAGCACCTAAAAAAAATCCGCATAAGCTATGACTTGGGCCAAATAAGGAGAAGGAGATATAGCAACAATTTTATGATGGTGCAAACCTCCGAATAATATATATATATATAGGGAATGTATCAAGTGAGACAACTAATTTTATGTGAGAGTGAGAGGAAGTATTCCCAGCCTTTAGATCTAAATCAATGGCTCAGATTAATCCTCTTATGATAGTGACTCTCGCACTCAATTTTTCTCAGTTTTCTCAATTTTCGCTGCTATCTTTTCCTCTCCCTTCTTTGTAGCAAATCTGTTTACTATTCCCTCTGCAACTCTGCGCTTGGTTCACCATCTTCTGCCCCATATCTATTGTTGTTTTTAACAAATTTTATCTTGCCTGATTCATTGGTTCACAAAGTGGAAATTGGAATTTAACTTGGCACTGATATGGTAGTTAGGGGTGAATTACAAGTAGGAATACAAACCCATAATGACAACAACAAAGTTTCTTAATCATACAGCAATACAATTGTCAATAACCGATTTCTAGATCATTGCAATGATAATTATAAATAACCAATTTTAATTCTTGAGGTTCTCACGTTACAGTGATGAGGTTTGTAGTTTTTTGTATCAATTTGGTGTGAAAGGGGTAGAAGAAGAGGGAACATTTTGTTAAAAATAATTAGCCCTTACATGTACATGGTGTTTTGTTTTAATTCATTATTGCGTTTTTTTTCTCACTAATTTTGATTGTGCAATCACATGTCAACGGTGAAGATGATAAATTTGGTGCCATTGAAGAACAGAAATAGAACAACCGCATTTTTAAGAAGATGAACAGTTGGGTCAGAAGAGAAGTTTAGGGAGAATACGAAGGACAAAGTTGCATAATTACTTTTGTGGGATGTTTTAATCTATACCGTTTGTTTTAATCTAAAGGCTGATAATTATCCCTCTCACTCTCACATAAGAGACTCTTTCTTACTAGATATGTCCCCTATATATATATAGCATGTTAAAAAGGGTATCAAAACAAATAATAGAAAATAAACTTAACGAATATTACCTGCTTTAAAGGAGAGCAATGCACATGCCTGAACTCTCTGAAATGCTTCTTTAGATATTCCTCCAATTTCGGTACATCCTCTCTCCGAAATATATCCCAGAGAGCACCATCTAAAGAATCCCCCTCTTTGAGCTCTGATCCAGAAGAAAGGCCATCATCATTAGCTTTCCCATTGCATAATCCCGTTTCATTTTCCATGACTCGGACACTATTTTGCTTGTCTGAAGCATTTGTGGAAGACGGTGAAGTATCAAGCACACCACCAACATTTGTCTCTCCATCCTGATCATCACCATGTAGACATAGCTCCCGCTTGTCTTGCTTGAGGTGCTCTTGTTTAAGTTTCTTAATGGCATTGATACCATCAGGTTTCAATTCCACTTTAGCAATATGAGTCAACACATTTACCTAAAAAGTCAAATTATTTAGGAAATAACATTTCAGTTTATTCATAAATAATAATAGGGTATGCACTTACAGGCTCAAAGCAAAAAATATAAAGCACAAACAAATAATTGATCTGGAAAGTTGATCCATCAGATAGAAGTATACATTGATTACAACTTTCTAATCCATAAGCATCGACAATATTTCAAATCCCAAAAATAAAATCTCAACAAATGACAAAACTAATTCATTAAAATAATACTACTTAAAATTATCAATTACAAAAACACCAGCCAAAAAACACATCAAACTAAATATCTAATCAAATGAGTTCTTTCATAGACAGTGGAATGGGCAAAACTTTAAGACATGTACTAAAACTACACGACTAAAAGCTCATGCAAACTATGCACCTTTCAATATGATACTCAATTCAAAAATAACAGTATAAACATAAAATATAATAAACAATCATAAGACATTCTAGATAAACCGGTCCCATTAAGTTTAAGAATTGAACATACTGCATCGGACATATCACAATGGAGCTTAGTCACAGAATCACCCCGCCCAAGCTCCTGAGCAAATCCATAAGCAATATATGTTTTTGGACCCATGTCAGGCTGTATAACACCTTTAGGCAACTTCGCAGCAAGGTTAAGGACACCTTTGAAAGGATTTGTATATTCTTTATACGGCAAGGAAGATATGAACTCGGCACAATGACGGGGCAAACTTTCCTCAAATAAATTAGAAGGAGGCCAGTCTTTCAATTTCAAAACCTGAGGCCAGTTAAGCCAATCTGAGCGACCATTTGTGTACCCAGTAAAGAATTGGTGCACATTAATATCACCCTGCATTAATTAACAGCTCAACTAAAAAAATGCAGAAATTACCAGCAACAGATAGACAT
Organism: Trifolium repens; assembly: GCA_030408175.1. Lineage (NCBI taxonomy): Eukaryota > Viridiplantae > Streptophyta > Magnoliopsida > Fabales > Fabaceae > Trifolium > Trifolium repens. The sequence goes on along the minus strand of CP125837.1, from coordinate 65,170,325 downwards.
GCATGTAAAGGGTAGAAAATGGGAAAAACCAAGAAAATAAATACAGCTTCAGCTTGATGATCTGAGTATGCATAAGAAAATGGGAAAAACCAAGAATAGAAAAACAAAACCAAAGGGTGCAAGGGCAACAGAAAGCATCTGGGTAGATCTAGCAAAAAACACAGGGACACTAGAGTGCAAGAAAAGGAGATGCCACTGAAAGACAAAAGAATGAGAAATGGAGCGAGACCTATGACTAAGAGAACAATGAAAGAAGTTATAATTAACGCTGTATAAACTAAGCAAACAACATCCAAATTTGTTGATAATAATGAGAGAACAGCTTATGACAAGCATCAAGAACTGAAACATTCCAATTAAAATTGGAACAGTAACTATCCACCACAAAAATAGTTGGAACAAAAAAATGTGAATTGAGTAATGGACAAAATTTAATACATCAAAACTTCTTTAATTGCCAAAATGGTGGAAATACCAAATTTTGAAAATGTGTATGTTATTCAACTGTACAAAAAAATTGAAACAAACTAAATTATTCCCTAAATGATAAAAATAAAATAAGAACTAACATTCATGAATATTATATTAATTTTTGAAGTTTAGCAAAAATCAATACAAGCTCAAGATTTAGAGATCAAACAAAATTCATGCTAGAGATTGAGAAATTGAACAGACCTCGCACCAATCTAAGCAATCAATTGCCTTCACATCCAAAAGTGATTTGTGTTTGGTATTGCTTATCTGACGGAATGCACGCCACATGACAAGTGGTTCCCAGCTTAAACCAGACGTACATTCAAGTACATTGCTGACAATTACCGGCTCCCCTTTGCTCCAGTGCCATTGAAAGTGTCTAAAATCATCTTTGTGTAAATCTACAGCCCTGGGACAGTATAAGAAGTTGTCACTGGAATCTTCACGAGAAGCTGCCTTCCTTGTGTTATTTCGTACATTATTTGCATTCCTAACAGGCTTCAAACAAGAACACCTACTATCAAGAGCCTCCTCTGCAACTTGAAGATTAAGTGTTTCTTCAAGTTCTTTTGCATTACATACCAACTCAGAGATGTAATTTGGTCCAAGTATGCTTCTCAGTTCAAGCACACCATGATCACAGTCATTATTGGCTTTTGGACAGGGAATGCTGCCGTCACTATATGCATGCCATCCAGATCTTGACCATTCACGAATCTCAGGCTGGGCAGCAGCACGAGGTTCATTTTCTTTTATTTTCTTTTCCTTTCCACCATGCAGATAATCATACCCACGGGAGATAAACTCAAACTCAATTGAATCAGCACCGCCTAGGAGCTTCCCACCACGAAGCTCGGCGCAACAGAGGAGACAAATGTCAAAAGGGCATTTTGTACAACTTCTATGGTAGTCAAATATTGACGTTTTGCAGTTGTCACTACAAAAAGCATTAAATCATTAACTATATAGAATTAGAATAACTGCAAAAAACAAAAATATATGAAGTTAGCCCCTACCAATACATTCGCTCATTTTTAGGGCAGTCGGCTACTACTATTTTTAGTTCAGAAAGTGAGAGCCCTGCAATGTTCATCCCATAAACAAATAAAAAAAATGGAAAATATATGAAACTAGGAGATACAAACTTAACACAAAATCAAAGCCAAATACTTTAAAAATAATGAAAAGCATGATATCATAGGTAAGTAATCCAAAATAAAGAAGAAAAGAGGAAGATGTATTTAATTCTAAAATAAAGAATCAAAACCATGAAGCATGGCCAAAGCAACTCACATTAATAAGAGAAAAGAAAAAAATAAGACGAAATGCATTGCAATAAGCGAGACTCTTGGAGGAAAAAATACCTTGTCTCTTCGCTTCTATCTCCCTCTCCACCATTTGTTCTTCATCCAATCGTCTTAAATACGGAAGAAGTTCATTCAACATATACTTGGACAGCTCAATCTCATGATCTTTGTTAGCTTCCTTATCGTTTTTTTTAATTGCCTGTAGTGAACCACATGATCGCATTTCAAATGTAGAATGCGAAAAAATCACAGGAATAGTTAATATAGACGGCAGGAGAACTGACCTTGATAAGTGTAGTTGATCGCAAGCATGCTTTGCAATTGCAATTACCACAGCACACCGGACATGCCTTAGCAATTTCATCTTCTTTCAAGTGAGGATACCTTAATATGACAACAAAAACATACAGCGGTCAGAATTTCATCATCTGTAAAACCAATAGTATTTATAAAAAATTTCAACATACTAATTTTATCCAAATATCCCACAAATATTATGTTTCTCACATCAACTGAATAAGTATCATTCAATAACACAAGATAATAACTGATACAGGATAATAGCAAATCAAACAAATTAAAGCAGAAGTAAATGAAGTTATACCAATTGTTTATACAGCATACACAATATCTTTTCCGTTTGCATTTTGTGCATCTGACAACCCTGCCCTTATCATTTCTCTGACATTGATGACACATTAAGGACTCTTCTTCAATCCACTGCAAATTTAGAAACAGAATCAGAACCACAATTACATACATAAACCATGTAACACCAAAATAAAACACATATACATATAATCTACAAAAATGAAATATAAAAGAGCAGAGAGATCGTGTGATGTCACCTTAGTTCTATCGGTGAATTTTGTCACCTTCGGTTCAATGTATTTAGGTTTCTTCACTGCAGCAGTCCTCCTTAGAGAATAACCTTTATTATCATCAGATAAAGTCGTGTCAATTTCGCAACGGTCCTGTTCCTCTTCCTTTACAAAACTACCATTTTCCCCATCTAGTCCAGCTTCGTCATCTTCTCCCTCTTCTGTTTCATTAGAAATTATTTTTGTTTTCCTACCCGGTTTCTTCTTCTCTTTTGTCACACTCCCCCCCTTCTGTTCGGCTTCAAATTCATCTCCAGAACTAAAAATTTCTTTTCTTTTTCTACCAGGTTTCTTCCTCTCTTCCTTTACATTATCCACTTCTTCTGCACCATCATTCTCAACAGAATCAACAACAGTCTTCTTCTTCCTACCAGGTTTCTTCTTCTCACCCTTCACACTTTCCTCTTCTACAACATTATTTTCATCAGAATCAGCGATATTCTTCTTCTTCCTACCACGTTTTCGCTTAGTCTTCACTTCCTCGTCTAAATCTGATATATACTCATCCTCCTTAAACGATATAATCTTCCTCGACCGTGCACTCTTTCTGACATCAACAGAACCAGCATCTTCCACCACCACGTCAGCAGCTTCTCCAATTTCTGCTTCCTTCTCCGTTTTCCTCTTTCTACGGCGCTTCTTTTCCGTTGCCACGTTAGCAACCTCAACAGAAATAGAACCTCCGGCAGCCACGTCATCATCACCTTCACCAGTTTGTTCGTTCGTTCCATTCTCTGCCGTTTTCATTAACGCTTCTTCCTCTTCCTTCATCTTAGCAATTTCTGCAAAACTCTTTCTTCCTCGTTTCTTTTTCCTTCTACGGTACAACACTGGCGCAGCGGGAACTTTAACAGAATCTCCGGCTGCCACGTCATCACATTCAACCGAAACTACACCATCCTTCAACGACGTCGTTTCAGCGACAATATTCACAGCTTCTTTAACCGAACCTCCTTTTCCTTCACCGTCGTTCAACGACACCGTTTCCGCAGCAACAACAACATTCGTAGTTTGTGCCACGTCATCGACCTTCAACGGCACCGTTTCGGCGGGAACATCAAGGGTAGCTGTTGTTTTATCTCGATCATCAGGAATGGAATCGTCCGTGAGTGTGACTGGGACTGTGTTGTTGTTGTTTTCATCCGCCATGGAATTTTTGTTTTTTATTTTTGTTTGTATTTGAAAATTTTTGTTTGAGTAGTTCGGAAGAAAAGAAGGGTTATAAAACGGTGAACCCTAATAACTATTGGGTTTCTTGCTTGCTTTGAAACATGCGAATTGAGTCGACACGTTTATAATAACAAAGGGTGGTGTTTTGGGGGAAAAAAAACAATAAATAATTTTTAGTGGAAAAAGAGAGGGAGGGTTTTCAAATCTACCGCCAAGATTGTGTTTCAGGGATGCTAATCTATCTATATCTATCTATCTACTAGTACTGAATTAATTAAAAATTCAGAATTTTTTTCTAACAATTTTTTTTGGGGTAAAATTTTTCTAACAATAATAACAATTTTTATTGGCTTCTCAAACTACAAGTGAAGTACACCACAAGCTATGAAGCATGGGTAATCCATTTTAGGAAGAGTACCGGTACCACGTACCCGGTACCGGGTATGTATCGGGTACCGGTACGCGTACGGTGTTTTTTGGGTACGCACCGATGACGTACCAATTTTTTTATTTTTTATTTTGTAACGGGTACACGCGTGGTACTCTTGTGGTACGCGCGTGGTACTTCTATGGTACACGAATCCAAAAAAATCCAATTTTTTTTTCTTTTTCTTTTATTAATTTTTTGTTTATAAGAATATTTATGTTTTTTATTTATTTAATATAAAAGTAGCAACTTTACTAATAAGCAATAATAAAGTAGTAGCTTAATTTATTCACTCATTCATTGAAAAGAAATAAGCTCAATCTAATTTTATTCATACAAATCTTGATGTATTGATGTTTTTGAATAATTTGAATTACTTATGTGGTATTTTCTATATTTAATTATTTGTTTTAACAATATAGTTTTATTATTTTATTTATATAATTATATTAAAAAAATATTTATAGACGTACCCATACCTTAATTTTTTTTAAAATATCGTACCCCGTACTAGTACCGGTACCGTACCGTTAACTAGGCAACATAGACCACAAGTCATCATCAGACAAGTACATCATACATAGTACATGCACAACTCACAAGTCATTGTGTTATGGCTTGTCAACAAAAAATCAAGTCTTTGTTTGTGTTATGGATCACAGCTCACAGGTCTGCTACTACACTTACACTTCTGATAAAGTTTTGGTTTGGCCCAACCCATCACATTTTAGGCATACACTCACAAATAAAAGAAAATAGTCACATCAATTAATATTTTTTATTTTGTCAAAAAAAAAATTAATATTTTTTATTTAATCTTTTTGGTTTAATATGAGTGTGTGCCTAAATATGACGTGTTAGAGTTGTGTCCAACGTAAACTTTCTCTACACTTCTACTCTAGTACATTTTCTTTTCTTTATTTTTTTTAACAAGTACATTTCCTTTTAGTAGTTGAAAACCAAAATTATTAGGTCTATTTTTATTTTCATTTTCTAAAACATACTCTTATTAGAGCATTAACTTTGGATAACTCGGATGAGTGACGTGTGTGTTTGGGTATACAGTGGTAAAAATTGAGTTTGTTAAAATTGAGTTTGATAAAATTAATTTTAGTTAAAAGTGAGTTGAGTAAATTGATTTATGTTTTGATATGTTAATATAAAAGTGATTCTCACCAATTTATATTGTTTGGATATTTTAAATTAAAATTACTTTTAAAGGTATAATTTTTAATATGTGTATTTTGAATTTTTATTTCTTGCTTTATGCTAATTTTTAAAACCAAATTTTACCATACATATATATTTTATGCAATAGTATTTTTTATATAAAAGAGAGGACTGTTTTTTATGCAATTTTTATCTTTTCATATATAATTATTTTTAGGCTATCTTTCCCCTTAAGATGAGAGGTTTCTTTTTTCTTTTCTTTAACAGCGCTTCATCTCCTCCTTTCCTTTGGTAATGGCTTCTCCACTTTTCGTTCAAAATACTTGGTTGTTGTTATTTGTGAATGATGCTTATAATTAAGGAATGGGAGATAGTAATTTTATCTTGAAATTCTTTTTTAGAAAGTGTTCATACAACATAAAACTTTTATTTTAGATTTCTTAACTTGTGTTCTTAAAGACACATGTTGGCAAAATACATATATCATAATTTCTTTACTTTTTTTAAGTGAATATATTTTTTTTCTTTTTTTCAATAACTATCCAATTTCAATGAATAAAAAATAAAAATTGCCTTGGGTTTCCGTTAATAGCTAAAAAATCATTATTGGAGGAGAAAGTAAGTACAAACCCAAATTCTACTAATTGCCCATTTGGAATAGCTTATTTTTGAACTTATGCAAATAAATAATTTTTTGTGTTAATTTATAAATTCTCACTAACGAAAACAATATTTTTATAAGCTGTTTTTCATAAACTATCTTGACAAACTTAAAAAAATACATAAAAATTTATTGGTTTGCACAAGTTATTTTGCATAGGCAAAAAAATAAATTATTCCAAATGGGTATTAGTCTAAGTGTATTAGTCTAGCCGCAACTACTATAAAAAAAATCAAAGGTAATTTGTTTATTTGATTTTTTCTTTTGACGAAATTGTTTATGCTAAGCGTGATTCCAGCCCCCACACCGGTCCGAGATGAGATGGGCCTTATCACAAAAAAGAGTTAGATTATTTTTAAGGAGTAGTAACGCCAGCGGCACAGAAGGATAAAGTAGCTAAGTGTGGAGATCGAACTGTGGTTCTTCCTATCAAATTCAGCGTCAATCACCACTGAATCACCTAACGATTGATAGCGAAACTTGTAATTTAGAAATCAATAAATATTTTTTTTAAAAAATCAATAGAAAAGATTGTCAAAAAAGTAAAGTCAATAGAAAAGATTGTGTGTTGTTCAATCTGTGTGCAGAAAACCCCGTGACTTAAACTTGTGGATTGGTCATTCTCAACCAATGTTAATTAATGCTAGATAACATTAAATACATTAATTTCATTTTTATTTTTTTTAACTAGTGATCTAGAGATACTAGATAACATTTCTCAAATTAAAATGGAAAATGCTAGATCATGCGAAAATTAATTTCGTGAAGGTATAGCGAACGATATGGCAGGTTACGTGGACAAAATTTTTTCACATGCTCTGAATGCCAATTTCGCTTTTGCCGCTCTCTTTTTCTTTTATTTTATTTCCATAGGAGCAGAGAACCACCCTTCCCCATGTTTTAATGCGAACACTGCCAAAAAGAACCACCACTAGCTAGTTAAATTATGACAAAATTATATTTGGTCCTTTATTTTATTTTTTTTAATATTTTGGTTCTATATCTTTTATTTGTAACACTTATATATATTTGTAACGCTTTGATTCTTTATCTTTTATTTATAATATTTTAGTCCTCTATTTTTTATAACATTCACATATAAACCATTTTTTCATATTTTTTTAATTAAAAAAATGCTGAATTTTATTTGTTAACCTTTTTATTAAAATTAAATAAAACTCATAATTTTGATGTATATGTTCATCATCTTCATCAATTCTTTCATATATTCATGTTCTTTAAAGGATCCAACTGTAACAAATAAAAGATAAAAGACCAGGGTGTTACAACAAGATAAGATAAAAGACCAAAATATTACAAATGAAAGATAAAAAACCAAAGTGTTACAAAAAAATTAAATAAAGGATCAAATATGTAATTTTACCTTAAAATTTATTTTTTTTCTTTTTTGCATTGCTAGCTAGTTTGATTTTTATGAATGAATTCTGCAATAAAAATTAGAACAAGGTTATCATTTTCCCCTATTTTATCTTTGAAATCTATCCAGAGAATTCTCATTTAAAATATTTTATTTTTGTATTAACCTTTAACAAATTAACTTTGGGAATTTACTTAGTGTTGTGCATGTACTGTCCGTTTTACTTTGCAATGACAGAATCACTTATCTAGATGAATCCTTTCTAAAAGGTTAATCTTTATTATGGTTTTGTTTTGTTTTAAAAATATCCTTTAAATTATGTGTAAAGTGACCGACTTCCAATTTGTGCGAGACAAAGCGTGTGCAACTAAGCCTTCGCGATTTTCGTGATGAAAGTTTGTCGCGATATATAGCAGTCCTCAATTAAAATATTGGTATTCGATAGGTAATCACTTAATTTAATAATATACGAATAAGATGTAGTTAAAAAAATTATTTTATTTTCTTTGAAAGTTTTTCGTGTGATTTTTAATTAATTATTGGTGTTTTTTTTGTCAAGTAATTTAGTTTTAAAAATTTCACCCTTAAAATAAAAGTTTAGTGTTTGAGATTTGAATCCCAACTTTGTATATATATATATATATATATATATATATAATTTTACGATGACCAACTGTGATTTCTTTAAATCATTTTTTTTTAAGTTTCTTATAACAACCTCAAATGCATTTGAAGTTAAACATCATAAAAAAAAAACACAAAAATATAGATAGTAAAATACACCTAAATTTGATTTACAAATAAAGTGATAGCTGAATGGTAAGATTTTAACTTTTTTTTTTTGTTTGGTCAAGTGGTTTAGTGGATATAAATTCCACCTTTAAGATGGATAAGTGAGAATGTGAGATGATTGGGGTTCGAACTCTGACCCCTTGCATATATAATATAATGAGTACTCTAATATAATATCTCACCCATTGAGGTAAGCTCGCGGGATCCCAATTTTTGAATAGTAAGATTTTAACCTTTTAACTTTAAAGTAGTGAGGACCGCAATTTTTAGTCACATTTCATTTTTAAAAAAAAACTTTAAAGTAGTGAGTTCAAATTTTTATGAGAATAGATGTGAAATTTATTAGTCACTAATTAGTAAAAATTTCCCCCTTCCTCGGTTAATTTTTTAAAAAAATACATCTTAAGCGTATTATAATTTTCCTTCAACACTTTTATCTTTTAATGTATTCAATAAATGCATTAATAATTAAATACACATTCATCTTTTAACATAAACTATTATGTTTAGTAAAATACTTGTGTATATGCACAATTGCGCGACGTTGGTTATTACTTCAATAGAGGGGCTTTAAGAATCGCTCATTTTAATATTTTCATGTGTAAGAAAAATAACCTACCAAATTTTTTTTTATTTTTGTGGTGAAAGTAACCTATCAATTTAGCAAGGATCAAAGATTTTCTTCTCTTCTTGAATAAGCCAACAAAATTATATTAAAAAATTAAACACACGGTGTGCCAAACACTTCAAACACATCAAACAACAAGATACCTATTGGTAATTCCAAACAAGCCAAAGGATCCTTACCAAAAAAAAAAGCCAAAGGATTAGTCAGCCACGCCTGCAACATACAATTAAATGCCTTCTTTCGCGACTTCAACCACCACTGGGATAAAACTTTTACTTTATCCACCAGTGCAGCTATAGAAATGTTTTTAAGAGCGAAATCTTCGTTGTTTCTTTCTTTCCAACTTTACCAACAACTAGCCAACCAAACTACTAGTAATCTCATACCCGCTTCTTTACCAAAAAGAAAACATTACAAAATTGAGTTGTGTGCTCCATAACAACAATAGGGAGAGGGTCATAAACACCCAACCAATTTACAATTTTTCAGATATATTTCATTATGCTCCAAAATTGAGTTGTGTGCTCCTAATCAAGTGACTCAAAAAAATGTACATTCCCAATTGGATTTCTCAGATATATTTACACTAAATCATTGGTTTCTTCCACCTGTAAATTGAATTACATCCATCAATTTCATAAAATACACAATACATTGCAAATCTTAAATTGTGAGCCTAGAGAACCTAACAAAAAAAATGTGTATGTAAGGTATAATCTACCAATCCCTTTGACAGCAAAGCAGTATATCAAATTAATAACCAAAGAGCCAAAAGTTTGCAGCAACCTAACCTTGCTTCCTCCAATTTTTCAACCACATCAAGCATAGCATATATAGTCATTTTCTTCACCTGTTACCAAAGAAACAACAATCAGGAAAAAAATACATAAAATTGCAATAAAAAACTATTGACACGGCGATGTGATACAGTAACATGATTGCTATGCTAAATTAGAGTTGTTTATGTTAAGAAGTCCCACAACGGATGTGAGTTGGCTTGGACTAGGGTTAATAAGTAAGAGGTAATCCTCAACTTACAAGCCGGTTTTGTAGAGTTTAGTTAGGCCCAACTCTCAATTCTAAGACTTAATTTACATATTACATATTTAGAACAACACTGGATAATACAATAATGAAATAGAAATCCAAAACCAACACGAAACTTTTATGTCTTCGCTAGAGCTTTTATTGATTTTTCAAAGAAAAAAATCAACAAAAAGTACAAATTGTCTATGAACTATAAATAATTGAACTATTTTTTTTTTTTTTATCTTTCTAACCATTAATCAATTATTCTGTAATTAATATGTTAGATTACAGTTTACAGAGTGAACTAATTCTCACCTTGCAGTTTAGAATCTACAGTCTACAAGGTAAGAAATGTCCAATTCAATTTTATTTTTTTAACATGTTAGGATCAGTTAACAGATATCAGTGTTTCAATTTGGATAAACATTGTATAACAATGCCAAACATTTGGAGTAACCGTAAGCATCCAATCAAGACCACTTGCTTGTTCTAGTAGGTTTAGTATAGAACTGCTATTAAGCTACAATCTAAAACTAAATCCATTAAGAAGCTAATGACAGAATAGGAAATGCAATACACCAAATCTGGTAAGCAAATAAACAGTAGAATAGAATAAAGAGTAGCAGTATAGCTGACCTCCAACTTGTCCTTGGCGGACATGTGGTTTATAGGAAGCTTACGGCATTCCTCTGTCAAACGGAAACACTCACCAACATTTTCAGGTGAGACAAAATCAAGCCCGACCTTGATGCATGACTACAAAAAGATGATGCATGGATTGACATTAACACGAAAATGTTATAGTATTTAATTTGTCAAAAATAACTGACATATATTTAACACATTAACTTAAACAAATCAGTAGAGTTAACTGACTAAAAAACTTGGTTTGTTGGCTAGAAAAATACAAAATATTGTAATAAAATTTAGGAAACACATTCCTAGCAAAATTTTATAGTTTTTAAGGCAGACAAGGAAATTTATACCATGTATTTATGTAAACTTTACCTTCAGATTTCTGACTTGGTGAGGACAACCGGCAGGAATGAAAACAGCATCTCCTAGCTTCTGAGTAAAAGTCCAAGGCTCAATTCCTACAAGTCAATGGTGAACTTTCAACAAAATGGTACAGTTTAATTGATCAAACCAGCCCACTTCCCAAAAACATAAGAAAATTTATAAACATTACTAACCATACTCCTCCTTAAGTTTCCTCTTATGCTCCAGAGTCAGATAAAAGGTCTGATCATGGATGGGGTGAATAACCTACATTACCATAGGATATGCCGATCAAGATACACATACATAATGAGTGAGTTAGTATCAGACTAACCAGTCCTCTACATACAGCAGCCATCGAATGCCAAATACACTTCAAAATTGTCATGAAGATATAAAATATATTTAATCAACCAATGACCTTTTGGACTAGTAACTCATTAATAATGCATTTCCCTTATCTCTAGTCATTGAACAGAAGCATCTATTATCATAATGTAAGGTTCATACATTAATAAACCAGTCATACTATATATATGATATGTATCAATCCCGATGATCATATCTGTTGAATATTTTGTTTTATTTGAAAAGTTTGAAGACTAAGTCCGACAACGGTTAATGGGGAATATAATTTGTTTTACTTATCTATTTAAACCCCCAACTACTCACCTTTTGGAATAAGTTGTTTCATTCTTTTTTAAGAACAAAGATTCCTCTTCATGTTTTTCATGAGTTAACTTAATAATGAGTTCTCCCGTACTCCTGTTGCTAGGGATTTTCCCATACGGGACAATTGAATTGTGAGGACTTTTGTCTTACGCACATAAATCCTTGAGGATAGTGTGTCTTCACTGCCTCATGCTTAACTATTCTTATAATTTGGTCTAGGTCTAACTCAACTTAGAGATGCGAGAAGCATCAATTGATATAGAAAAGAACGTAACCTTAAGACTATTTTCCAAAAAATCAAGATAGTCCTATTCCTTTTATAGGTCCATCCATCTATCATAAATCTGCACTTGGTCTTCTTCCAAAAAACCTTATACTCCTCCAAAACCTTATGTGTCATCTCAACTTTTTTATTCAAATACTCAATTATAAATTCATGATAAGGTAGCAGCTTATAATCCATGACAAATTCCAAAATAGTTTGAACGTCTTTTGGATGTTCCTTCCATAGGGACATAAAAGGAAATAGCATTGTTGTAAAAAAAATGGGGAAACGTGTATGTCTATATCATCTTTAATATTCTTCTTGAGAGCTTACAACCCACTTCTTGGAAATGCATAATGTAGTTTCAACTTCTAGCATTTTCCCTCATTATCAACAAAATCTGCATAGTTTCATTATTCTGCCCATAAACAATGTCCCACATTTGCTTTGTAACTTCATCATGGGCGTCTCTACTCTCTACAATCTCCAACATCTTCTCGATACCTGCAAAATGATGCTGGAATCGATAAACATTGTTGAGATACCCACATTGGATGTGAGATGGTCTGAACATCGGTTTATAAGTAGAGGCAATTCTCACCTTACAAGCCAATTTTGTAGGATTGAGTTTAGGCCCAACCCAAATTCTAAGAAACACCTCTAGCATAGACCTTTTCAAAGTATTTACACTTGATAGAATCAAGGAGCAAAGAAAGAGAAGTGTATATGAGAGAGTGGCGAAGATATGGGTGTCATGAATAGCAAGAGAGGGAAGGGATTGGGAGTCTAACGTGGGAAATAGGGTTATTTGGGGTTTATAGTGTTGTAAGTTGTTTTTAAACAATTGAATTGCCTAGAGTGAACTGAGTTCTATAAAAAAAACATCCGAGCATGCACGACTTCACAAATTATGTGATCTTCCACGCGACCTTGAATCAAGCAAAATTCGATTCTTCAAACCCAATAGATGGGAACGTGTGACCAAGATCGTAAATTCGCATGATCATATGATTAATTCAGCGATCATGACAACATTACATATAGGCATGATTCGATACTAGTGTTTTTTGCAGCGCATACCTTAAGCACTTATCATATATGCTATTGCTTATATGAATAAGCTATTTATATAACATAGGATAGACTAAAATCAATTTTTTTAACATAATTGATAAGTTGTTTCAATAAGCTCTCTTGGAAAGCTTATGGAAATAAGTTGAAAACAGCTTACAAAAATCTCAGAAGTTTATGTAAGTTCCCCCAAACAATATCACAAGTGTTTGTGTCAGTGGATAGAGCTAAAATAAGTCAAATCCAAATAGATCCATAGTTATAAATATAATCTTCTTGAATAGCTTCAACAAGGATTCCAAAATTAATCAAGGCGTGACACTAAATTTCCAATAAACAATAGATATTCTGCAATATAAAAAAATGGTTGAAAACTTCAAATCTACTATTAAATGTGCCTTTAGCGATTGATTGCAGCTTCTATTGAACTTGATTTGGTAAGACAGTAAAATTAATTGTTTACTGCCTTCCAAACTTGCCAAATGGAGGACAGACAACCACTTTAATAAGCGGTGAATCTTAGATGGATGAAAAAAGTCAAGTTCAGAAGCAAAACAAACATATGGGCAGTGAAACTAAACAATGGAAGCCCAATAGACCATATTACTATGTACAGAAGCAAAACAAACATAGCACCTCAAAAAAAAAAAGCATAAGCTATGACTTGGGCCAAATAAGGAGAAGGAGATATAGCATCAATTTTATCTGCTTTAAAGGGTATCAAAACAAATAATAGAAAATAAACTTAACGAATATTACCTGCTTTAAAGGACAGCAATGCACATGCCTGAACTCTCTGAAATGCTTCTTTAGATATTCCTCCAATTCCGGTACATCCTCTCTCCGAAATATATCCCAGAGAGCACCATCAAAAGAATCCCCCTCTTTGACCTCTGATCTAGAAGAAAGGTCATCATCAGCAGCACCGGAGTGTTGATGAACTGAATCAACAGTCTTCCCATTGCATAATCCCTTTTCATTTTCCATGACTCGGACAGTATTTTGCTTGTCAGAAGCATTTGTGGAAGACGGTGAAATATCAAGCACACCAACTACATTGGTCTCTCCATCCTGATCATCACCATGTAGACATAGCTCCCACTTGTCTTGCTTGAGGTGCTCTTGTTTAAGTTTCTTAATGGCATTGATACCATCAGGTTTCAATTCCACTTTAGCAACATGAGTCAACACATTTACCTAAAAAGTCAAATTATTTAGGTAATAACATTTCATTTTACTCATAAAAGACTATGCACATAGAGGAACTACGCAAAAAATAAAAGCATAAACAAATAATTTATCAGGAAAGAAAATGCATTCAGATAGAAGTATACATTGATTACAACTTTCTAATCCATAGGCATCGATCATAATTCAAGTACCAAAAATAACTTATCAATGATGAAACTAAATAAATAATCATTAAAATAATACTTCTTCAAATTATCAATAACCAATACATCAACAAAAACAACACATGAAATCAAATATCTAACCAAATGGCTGGAATGAGAGTGTTTCCTAAAACAGTGCAATGGCTTGCAAAGAAATTGTATACATCCTACAAACTATGCACCTTTCAATATGAAACTCAATTATAAATAACAGTATAAAGATAAAATAAAAAATCATAAAGACTTTCTAGAAAACCCAGTCTCAGAAAAGCTAAGAAGCATACTGTATCGGACATATCACAATGGAGCTTAGTCACAGAATCACCCCGCCCAAGCTCCTGAGCAAATCCATAAGCAATATATGTTTTTGGGCCCATGTTTGGCTGTATAACATTTACAGGCAACTTCGCAGCAAGGTTAAGGACACCTTTGAAAGGATTTGTATATTCTTTATATGGCAAGGAAGATATGAACTCGGCACAATGACGGGGCAAACTTTCCTCAAATAAATTAGAAGGAGGCCAGTCTTTCAATTTCAAAACCTGAGGCCACTTAAGCCAATCCAAGCGACCTTTTGTGTACCCAGTAAAGAATTGGTGCACATTAATATCTACCTGCATTCAATCAACAACTCAAATAAAAAATTGCAGAAATAACCAGCAACAGATAGACATGTCATGTAAAGGAAGAAAAAACTAGTAAAATTAAGCAGATAGAAGATGAATATAACTGGAGAACAATATTTTCAACAAGAGAACATAAAAAAGCAGTAAATCTTACCCCAACTTCAGCTAGATGATCTGAGTATGCATAAGAAAAAGGGAAAAACAAGAATAGAATAACAGAAACAAAAGAATATAAGGGCAACAATAAAGTATCTGGGTAAGTCAAGCAAAAAGAACAGGGACACTAAAATGCAAGAAATTGAGATGCCGCTGAAAGAAAAGATAACGAGAAATTAAGCAAGACCTATGACTAAGAGAACGATGAGAGAAATTACAATTAGGGCTGTAGAAATTAAGCACACTATATTCAAATTTGTTGATAATGTTGGGAGAACAGCATATGACAAGCCTCATGGACTGAAACATAATGACTAACAAATCCAATTAAAGTCAGAAAAGTGGCTTCTAAATTACGATCCTAATTAGTAATTAGATATATCTACATATTTAATAGGACTTTAACCTTGTACGAGTATCTCTCATAACCTAGACAGCAGACCATTTAGAAACTTCTTCTTAAAGAGCAACTATCCACAAAAAATAGTTGGAACAGTAACATGGTACTCTCCGTTTTTATTTTTGAAGACATTCATTACAGGTATGATGTATGAATTGAGTAATGGACAAAATTAAATGCATCGAAATTAAATTCATTACAGGTATGACGTATGAAATTCAACCGCACAAAAAATTTGCAACGAACTAAATTATTGCCTAAATGATGTAAAATAAAAAAAAGAACCAAGGTTCATGAAAATGATAGCAAATTTTGAATTTTAGCAAAGCCCAATACAAGCTCAAGATTTAGAGACCGAACAAAATCCATGCTCAAGATAGAGAAATTGAACAGACCTCAGACCAATCTAAGCAATCAATTGCCTTCACATCCAAAAGTGTTTTGTGCTTGGTATTTCTTATCTGACGGAATGCACGCCACATGACAAGCGGTTCCCAGCTTAAACCAGATGTAGATTCAAGTATATTGCTGACAATTACAGGCTCCCCTTTGCTCCAGTGCCATTGAAAATGTCTAAAATTCTCTTTGTGATCTACAGCCCTGGGACAATATAAGAAGTTGTCACTGGAATCTTCACGAGAAGCTGCTTTCCTTATGTTATTGTGTATATCATCTGCATTCCAAACAGGCTTCAAACAAGAACACCTACTATTAAGAGCCTCCTCTGCATCTTGAAGATTAAGTGTTTCTTCGAGTTCTTTTGCTTTACATACCAAGTCAGAGATGAAATTTGGTCCAAGTATGCTTCTCAGTTCAAGGACACCATGATCACAGTCATTATTGGCTTTTGGACAGAGAATGCTACCGTCACTATATGCATGCCATCCAGATCTAGACCATTCACGAATCTCAGGCTGGGCAGCAACACGAGTAATTTTCTCTTTCATTCCACCATGCAGATAATCACGCCCACGGTAGATAAACTCAAACTCAATTGAATCTGCACCACCTTGGAGCTTCCCACCACGAAGCTCGCCGCAACAGAGGAGTCAAACGTCAAAAGGGCATTTTGTACAACTTCTATGGTAGTCAAATATTGAGGTTTTGCAGTTGTTACTACAAAAAGCATTAAATCATTAACTATAAAGAATTAGAATAACTGCAAAAACAAAAATATATGAAATTAGCCCCTACCAATACACCCGCTCATTTTTAGGGCAGTCGGCTACTTCTATTTTTAGTTCAGAAAGTGAGAGCCCTGCAATGTTCATCCCAAAAACAAATAAAAAAATGGAAAATATATGAAACTAAGAGATACAAAATTAACACATAATCAAAAAACAAATACTTTAAAAATAGTGAAAAGCATGAAGCATGGCCAAAGCAACTTACATTAATAAGAGGCTAGAAAAAGAAAAAAAAGACGAAATGGATTGTGATAAGCGAGACTCTTGGAGGAAAAAATACCTTGTCTCTTCGCTTCTATCTCCTTTTCGACCATTTGTTCTTTATCCAATCGTCTTAAATAAGGAAGAAGTTCTTTCAACATATACTTGGAGAGCTCGACCTCGTGATCTTTGTTAGTTTCCGTATTGTTTCTTTTAATTGCCTGTAGTGAACCACATGATCGCATTTCAAATGTAGAATAAGAAAAAATCACAGGAATAGTTAATATAGAAGGCGGGAGAACTGACCTTGATAAGTGTAGTTGATCGCAAGCATGCTTTGCAATTGCAATTACCACAGCACACCGGACATGCCTTAGCAATTTCATCTTCTTTCAAGTGAGGATACCTTAATCAGACAACAAAAACATACACCGGTCAGAATTTCATCATCTGTAAAACCAATAGTATTTATAAAAAATTTCAACATACTAATTTTATCCAAATATCCCACAAATATTATGTTTCTCACATCAACTGAATAAGTAACATTCAATAACACAAGATAATAACTGATACAGGATAATAGCAAATCAAACAAATTAAAGCAGAAGTAAATGAAGTTATACCAATTGTTTATACAGCATACGCAATATCTTTTCCGTTTGCATTTTGTGCATCTGACAACCCTGCCCTTATCATTTCTCTGACATTGATGGCACATTAAGGACTCTTCTTCAATCCACTGTAAATTTAGAAACAGAATCAGAAGAACCACAATTACATACATAAACATTGTAACGTCAAACTCAAACACAAACATAATCTACAAAATGAAATATAAAAGAGCAAAGAGATCATGTGATGTCACCTTAGTTCTATCTGTTAATTTTGTCACCTTCGGTTCAATGTATTTAGGTTTCTTCACTGCAGCAGTCCTCCTTAGAGAATAACCTTTATTATCATCAGATAAAGTCGTGTCAATTTCGCAACGGTCCTGATCCTTCAAAACATCACTCTCAGACTTTTTTTCACCAACAAGTTCATCCTCAATATTAATTTTTCCACCAGAGTTGTTCTTCTCTTCCATTACAAAACCACCATTTTCCCCATTTAGTCCAGCTTCATCATCTTTCCCCTCTTCTGTTTCATTAGAAATTATTTTTCTTTTTCTACCCGGTTTCTTCTTCTTCTTCTTCTTCTTCTTCTTCTTCTCTTTTGTCACATTTCCCCCCTTTTGTTCAGCTTCAAATTCTTCTCCAGAACTAAAAATTTCTTTTCTTTTTCTACCAGGTTTCTTCTTCTCTTCCTTCACATGTTCGTTCGTTCCATTCTGTACCGTTTTCATTAACGCTTCTTCATCTTCCTTCATCTTCTGAATTTCTGCAAACCTTCTTCCTCGTTTCTTTTTCCTTCTACGGTACAACATTGGCGCAACGGGAACTTTAACAGAAGAAGAATCTCCGTCTACCACGTCATCACCTTCAATCGAACCTTCATCGTCCTTGAACGACGCCGTTTTGGAGCCAACATCCATATCTTGTTTTCCTCTATCAGTATCAGGTTCTTCTGTTGCGGACACGTCATCACCTTCAACCAAACCATCGTCGTCGCTTAACAACACAGTTTCTGCAACAACGTCCATGGCTTGTGCCGCTTCATCAGCCTTGAACGGCACTGTTAGGGCTTCAACATCGAAAGTAGTAGATTGTGCTTCTGGATGAGGAATGGTGAGTGTGACTGTGATTTTCACTGTATATGTGACTGCGTCGTTCTCTTCCTCCGCCATTGAAACTTCAACCCCAAGAATGGAGTCTCGTCTAATTCAAAAATCAAGTGTACGAATAAGTAGGGCATGCAACCAGTGTGAAATAAGTCCAATAAATTTTGAAAATTTAACCATGCTACTTTTGAGTTTATGGAAAATAATTATTTTTTTATTTTAATTATTGTGAAATAACTTATTAAAATAAATAATTGAATGGTATTATAATCCGAAGCTTTTTTTATGCATATTATAATCTGAAGTTAATTGCTCTATTTAAAATAAATAAGTTTTTATGTATTGTTATAAATGTTTTAAGGTAGTTTATATGAAAACAGTTTATAAAGATAAAATTTATTAAATTTTGCATAAATTATTTGGAAAATGCTAACTAGTGCCCCTAGGGCACTAGTTAAGAAATTTAATATAGTAATTTAGCATTGAAACTTATGCGATTATTCTTTTCAAAATATAAAATATGTGTTTTTCAATACAAAAGTTACTTTTTAAAGTATCCTTAACTAGTGCCCCGGGGGCACTAGTTAGCATAACCCAAATTATTTTTATAAATTCAAAATTTAATAAAATCCAAACAGACTTTAAATGGGGGGAAGTTGTTATACATAAGTGTAATCCTTATGCATGGTACATAAGTCAATAACATTCATTAGATTGAGCATTCACATGTAATAATCCTAGCCAATCTCAACTCACACACTCACACCCCCAAATTTCTCACGCACCCCCCAAATTTCTCATGCACCCCCCTAAATTTCTCGTGCACCCCCCAAAATTCTTGTACACCCATTAAATTTCTCGTGCACCCCCCAAATTTCTTCTGCACCCCTCAAATTTCTTGTGCACCCCCCAAATTCCTCACGCACCCCTCAGATGACTTGTGCCCCCAATTTTTTTTTTTGTCCCCCACATTTCTAGCCTAAACTATTTTGCTGTGGGAATGGTTTCAGATATATACACTCCAAAATCATTAAGTGCATAAGATGGTTTTGAAGTACAACCTATAATTAGAATCATTATTTTTTATTTTTTTTTGGTACAATTATAATCATTATTTAAAATCATTTAACAATAATTTTGGTTTCTCATATAAGACAATCTAAACCATTAAATTACAATTATTGTTTATATTCTAATTATAAGGTTGTACTCCAAAACCATTTTATACACCTAATGGTTTTTTATTACAACCACCTGAAACCATTCCCACAGCAAAATGGTTTAATGGTTTTTTATTATAATCATTATTTTTTATTTTTTAATGGTTTAGGATAGAAATGTGGAGGGGAGAAAGAAAAAAAAATTGGGGGGCAAAAGTCATATGGGGTGTGCGAGAAATTTGGGGGTGCGCGAGAAATTTGGGGGTGCATAAGTAATTTGAGGGGTGCACGGGTAATTTGGGGGTGCACTAAGTAACTTATGCATGGTGCATAAGGATGCTTATGCATAATAACCAAACCCCTTTAAATGATAGGGTGAAGCCAAGTTTGATTCTCCTGAAAGATTTTTTTGTTAGAATTTCAATATTTTATGCAATCAAAGTCAATTGTAAAAAAAAATGGCTTAATTAGTTTGTAGATCCCTTAAAGATTTTTTTGTTTTCACTTTGGTCTCTTAAAGAAAATAAGTTTCACTTTGGTCCTTATCGATATCTCCATCGGTGAATTTGGTTATTTCCGTCCATTTTTTTCAAAAACCGTTAATTTATGTACAGGTGCCATGAAACAACCTATTTTGCCACATGTACAGAAGTTAACGGTTTCTGATAAAAAATTGACAAAAAGGACCATATTGACTGTCGGAGATATCTATAAGGGACCAAAGTGAAACTTATTTTTTTTAAGGGACCAAAATAAAACAAAAAAAACTCTTTTAAGGGACCTACATACTAATTAAGCCTAAAAAAATTAAACTGTAAGAATCTTTTTCACCGGATGCTATCATGATCATCCCACTCAAGAAAATTATGATCTATATAGGAGTAACATATACTTACATAGGTAATATGATCATATGATAGATTTTTATTAAATGATAATGTAAAATTATTTTATACAATCAATATATTTTACCTTTTTTGGATTAGGACAATCAACACATTTTTATTAAACTCTTTTGTAATTTCATTACATTCAAAGAATGATAAATACCATCATGATACACAAGTGAAATAAACTTTGCACCACACTTGAGTATATGTTTTTATGTCAATAGATCTCAACATCAAAATAAAATAAGTTAAACTTATAATCTAATAGTGGAAAACAAACTTATTTGTGGTGCAAGAGTAATTTATCTATGCATGCATCCATATACAAACAAAGGTTTGAAGCCATTAATTTTTTTTTCCAAAGACTAATGCGAGAGCATCTCACAAACTCAAAACTTAAAATAGTTGTTTCACTTGTTTGCCCTAATTAAGATAATTTCTTAAAGTTTTTCTTTTATATTTCTTCATATGTTAAAAATATAGTTTATTTTCTTCTCTCAACTTTTAACATTTTTCTCCATTTCCACTTTCATTTTCTTCGTCTTCGATGCAAAAATCACAAAGAAACATGTAGTAGTGTAATAAATATAGTACAATTGAAATTATTTTGTCCAATCCCTTATTTTATTAATAGATCAAACACACTCTTATATAAGGTTTATATTAAGGTTCAAATGCATTGACTAAATTGTCATCAATGACTATTAATTTAGTAGGGATCCTCTCCATTTTCACAAGAAATTGAATTGTCCATTATTATAGTTTTGAAATAAACCATTGATATATTTGCATGTCTTTATTAACAAATTTTGGATACTATTTGTTCTTCATTTTATGATTAAGAAACAACAAAACATTAGTGTGTTTGGATGAGAGATTTTAATGAGATAATGTATTTTCTTGAGAGAATACAATTATTATTATTCAATATAAATTTCATTGTTTAGATGAAAAAATTGGATAATTTTCAAAATGAATGGATTTTAATAAGTACTCGGTCAAAGCTTAATTTAGAAAATTTCAAATACCACACCAAAAAATTTAGAAATTGAAATTCATTTATTACTCTATAAATTGTGAAATTGGCACCTACCATTGTATATTTGCAAATTGGTTCTTATTATAAATATTTTGCAAATTTTGGCTCTTAAGTCTTTTCAAATTGGTTCTTCGTTCTTAAATCTTTTCAAATGTTGCAAACTAGTGTAAGACCCGTGCCGATGCACAGTGTAACTTATCTTTGTTAAAAAAATAGATGTATCATAATTTTATGATAAAAAAAGAAGAAGATGTGTCACAATTATTTATTTATCAATTACAGGTGTTTTTTTATATAGATTTATGATTAGCAAATATTTGTACCTTTTTATTGTATTAGTGATCAATAAATTTGTAAGACAAATAATGAGATAAAATATAAATTTAATACTACTAATACAAATAGTAATATAAAACATTACACTTGAATAAAATTTTAGAGAAGGTTACTTCATCCATTCATCCATCTTATAAGCATGAGTTACATCTATATTTTATTTTATATAGGACTTATATTTAATACTAATACTAATCATAATAATTTCCCTAAACTTATACCAAGATAAATTTTATGAATAGTTTTTGCAATTTACTGAACCAAAGAATTAATTTGTCCCAATGGTTCCAATCGTTTATTTTATAACATCAAATTAAAGTATGAAAATAAAGTGAAGTATATCACACTAAAAACATGAAATGAGCATCTAAGTCACTCTTTTCATTCCTCATAAATATGCTTGATTCAAGTCCACCATTCTTTATATTGAGTCTTTCTCTTTATCCATACTTGGCTTCAGCCCCTCAATCAATGCCATGCATATTGCACCAGCCATAATTCTTCCTTGCATAACCTATCTTCAAGCAATCTTACAACATGACATTACAAAGCCACAACACATTTTTGTAATACTTTGAGTAGATTTTGATTTTCCCTTGTCTTCAATGTTTTCCATTATATGAATCTCCACATTATAGGCTTCATAATTAGTCCCTTAAAATAAAAATAATATAGAAAGAGTAAAAGTGATGATCATGGACAATATATATAGGGATATTAACCACTACAATATCACTGTAATTAGACTATACAACAATCGCACACATTACATATACTCCAAAGATGGAAACATAAATCTTAATGACACCTAAAGGAAAGAAAACATTATCATTACTACTACTATTCCAGATTTCGTTTCCATTTCATGGTTGATTATTTAGGCAACCATCACTTCATAAAAAAATATGAAAGTCCATGGTTTTAACATGCCAACACCCTCACTTGTCAAATGGCTCCCCTACATAACTTATCTCCAAGAAGCCACACAACCTGCATCATAGTATTCACAATTGTAATAGGAAGCATAACTTATGGTTTATGAACCGACACATACAAAAAGTTCTTATAAAAAGCTTACCAATTAGCTTAACCTTTTAAGCTAGTTGTTATCTCGGGTGAGTAGGATAATTCAACTGGTTTGAACCAAGGGTTAAAGGGGTGGGAGGTTCAGCGTTAGAAAAAAAAGAAATTACTTGTTATCTCAAAGTAATATTAGAGTTAATTTAGTTGAACTTGCTTAAAATATCAAATGATAACCTAAGTCATCTGTTTGAGGAAATTAGATCTTCATGGATATGAGTCATCTTTTTGCAGTGTAACAATTATATGTGGATAAGTGAACAAATGAGCAGACTACATCAGAGTTAAAATAGATAACCTACCACCGGTGAACCCAACCACAATCATCTCTGTTATTTTCCCAATAACATACATTCAAGTTAATATAAAGAAAAAAGCCACTTGATATTTCATACAAATATCTGAAACGGTATACAATAGATTTGATGATGATTAGAGATAAATAAAAA
Source organism: Trifolium repens (assembly GCA_030408175.1). Classification (NCBI taxonomy): domain Eukaryota; kingdom Viridiplantae; phylum Streptophyta; class Magnoliopsida; order Fabales; family Fabaceae; genus Trifolium; species Trifolium repens. Next base: position 65,146,763 of record CP125837.1, on the reverse strand, counting down.
GAAAATATTATTTTAAATAAAATTCTAACCAACTAAAAAGTCAGTCTTGTATGGCTGCAAATTTCAGCAATACTCATCAGTGATGATCCATATAAAGGGATTGAAGAACTATCATATCATCCCTCTGTACCTTTGACTTTAGTTGGAAAAAGGGTATGTAATTGTGAAGAGTGGTCAAATATGAACCACCATTTTGAGCAAAAGAAAAATATGACAGCGTATATAACTATCCATTAGTCAACTTTTGTTCAGAGATAACAATATATGCTCCTAACAGTTGCATGTATTTAACCACCCTTGAAACAGAGCAATAAATAACAACATTATCACCAACATTATCACAGTCAAAGTGTGGAGGGAGTTTATTCCATGTGATTTGAAATGAAAACAAAACTACTAAAACATAACTATATAAACTCGTAAAAATTTATACAGGGATGACAATTATGAGAAAATATGAAACATACCGCTTTTGCAATAATTTATGTGTTGTGAAGAATATCAGTTATGATCTCAAATAGCAGCTAAGCCCATCTGTCACTGTTGGCATCGTCTGCCATATAGTGAATAACCTATTTTTGAGACCTTGCGGCTTCCATCAATGTTTTGCATCCATCAACATACACATATACTCTCTCAATTCCTCTGCCACAACCTGATGCTGCATAACCACTAATTTTTACCTGCACAGCATATCCAAGAATTAGGCTTTCAGTCATTTTTACCAAATGAGCAGGACATGCACTGTAGAGTCCTACTTGCGTCAAATTGGCAGACAAATGCATCAAGTTTACTGCCTTAATGGGAATTTGGAAATCAAATATATAGTATGATAGAACTCTGAGCGTGTAATTCATCAATTAGGTTGTTTGAGACCCAAAATTCAGATACTTCCATTAGACGATTCGACATGTCGGACCAATTGATAGAAACCCAAATTAATAGAGAACACAAGAATATAATTGCTTGAAAAATGAACTATCATAGAATATTTTCTTCCTACTCACAAATAACTAATTTCCTAACATAAATTTCCACATTGTGGGCTACGAAGTATGAGCCCACAATCCTACTTAACAAAGAGGGCAGAATAAAAAAGAAGTGAAATTCATCAAATGGAATGCATATGCAAAAAATTGAGTACGGGTGAGCAGGCTTATCATTATGCAAGGAAAGAATATCATTTGGTTTTCAGTAAATTCAAATTTAGAATAGAGGCAAACCAGATGCACACTGATGCATGAATTTATCGTGCTCGTCATATACACATCTTTCCATAAACTAACCTTCCAGGTTTTATTGTGCTCACATCTTCCAGAGAACATATAACACACTGCCACAAGGCAACGAATAACCATCTGTCACAAAAGTTTGCTCAATACAAAAATTATTTTGCTTAATAAACTTCTAAGTTCTAACAAATTCAGTTAGCACTTAACCTGCTCTAAATTATAAAGAGATGAATTTCCATTAACTCAACTTGCATTATGTAAGACAGAAATAATAAGAATACCTGAACAGGGAAGTCCATTTGAGATCTCCTGATTCCAATACAATGAGTGAAGAATCCAAAGTTAGTTAATTCACATGTGATAACTAAAATTCATATTACTAACACCGTAATAAGAATCATAACCATAACCATTATCAACAATTTCCAAAAACTTTTATGTGGACATAGAACAATTTCACCCATTGTATTGACTACTTTTGAAATGCTAACAAATCCTAAAGTCAAATAGTAAATACCTTGCAAGATCAATGAAGTTTGGCTGCATAAAGCTTTCTTCTCATTAGCTGTTAAGACAAACCCAATAATCACTTTTTAGCAATGAGTTTTGGCTATATGGATGGTTTGATCATTTTTGTAAGATTAAAAAGTTTACTCATAAAAAAGAAAAAGATGAACCACTCATTGTACCTGTGATCAAAGACTATGATCAAAGAAAATAATTATCTCTCCATCCATTGTTCAACTTTACCTTTTCATCATAACAGAAAAGAAGAATTGAACTGTACAAAATAATCAAAACAAAGAGTTCGTTCAATAATATAAATACACAAAACGTAAATTTGCAGGTGAAAATTAAACATAATAGTAAGAATGAAAGTGATGATCATGGACAATTTATATACCTTGAGTTTAGTATCCTGAATTCATACTATTGGTGACTATTTAAAGACAACTTTCACATACTATCTTAATTCACCATAGTCATTTGCATAACCATAAATTTTATATGAAGTTCATATTGCTATGATAAGGAAGAATCACTCTCATCCTATTGATAAATTATTCTCTGATTAGATATCAATATTTTCTACTATAACTTAAATTTTCCCTCTGTTTTTGCATAACCCTTATTTCATACTATCTGAATTCACCATAGTGATTTAATCAATAGGATGTTAGTGGAAGGGGTAATGTTGGAAAGACTATCAGGATCATGTTATGATGAAGCAGACAAATCCTGTTGTTTTGGCATTTTTGAATTGATGGAATTGGTTCAAATTAGTGTATATTTGAAGAGTGGAATGAAATTATATTAGTGTTTAAAAACTTCAAACATATTTTGGTCATGTAAAGGAAACTTACGGTGGGAAATGCAATAGAATCAACTGTGTCTGTCGTATTTTCGCTCAATTTAGAGACTTGAAAATCATCTGAAGGATTGGCTGAAGGCATCTCCACATGGTTTTAACATAAGTAAGCCCTGCAAGTAGTAGTGAGGTCATATATCAGGTCTAAATATAAGGAACTGAATTGGTATAACCTTTTTCAGCTTAATGATATCTGATAGCCGAAGTCGTATGGGTAAAATTATGATTTTACTATACTTTTAATCCAATGCTTTAAATTCTGTGATGCTTCTTAAGGATTCAATCATGTGTTATTTCAAAACTAAAATTAATTTTATTCTATGATATAATACATATTGATTTTGATGGGGAACAATACCACATTGATTTCCTAAAAACAAAAACATGAAGGAGCAGAAAAATGATATTATAGAGGAATGTAAAAGTGGTACAAAAGTTGAGTTTCTATTTCCATATAAAATGAACATAGCAGAATAAACAAAGAAAATCTAAATAATCCTATCTTTTAAATATCCAATCACATTATGAATATGATACAATAGATATAGATATTAGCCAAACATGATGATTGTTAATAAAAGCTTGAATGTTACCAGCTGCAACAATATCACAAAACTAAGCAAAGAGTAACCTTAATTCTCAAAGCACACAAAGATCAAAGCTGATGCACATCCCCAACTTACAATGGAAATTATGAGATAGAGCAAATTTACATTTCAATGATTATCTATCTATTAAAATGCCAACAGTCATAAGAGTTTACTATATCAATATCAGAGAATGAGGAATGTAAAATATTTTACTCACAATAATACATGTGTTCAAAGGAAACATGTTAATTTTGCTCCATCATCTTCTTAGTTTATATCCTTTGAAACAAATTTCAATTTCAATAAAATTCAATTGCAGCCAACAATAGGTTCCTTTTTTTCTAAAACACCTAAAAAAAGAAACAAAAGATCTATTTATGTCAATCTAAATAAACAAACAAAAGCCAAAATCTTTTGAGAGAGCTAAAAAAAAATCTTATATAAAAACTGAACTCGATGCTTAAGCAGAAATTTGAGAGAGATAAGAATTAACTCCTCTTTGTGCTTGAGAGAGATAAGAAATTCGATGAAAGAAACTCATTTTAAGACCAATCATTGTGCTTGTGCAAATTAACTCCTCTTAGTTGTAAATTTAAATCGAAAAATGCTTAACTTAACCTTCCAGGACTCACAATTGTCTTCTAAAGTTGTCCATTGAATATTAGTGAATCAAACTTATATAATCACCTATCAATGTATCAATCATTCCAAATAACACATTTATGAATCAATACTTCAAATTAAATTTAGGAAACAGAGTGTGGTTAAAATGATGCATATTATAAATGTCACAAAGAAAGAAATTCAAAATTAAATCCATGACATATAGTTCTATTGTATATACCACACTTTTTCACCTAGACATTTTATCAAACATCTACAATGCATTTTATCTCAATTACTAATTTTATTTCTACCCCCATTAAACTACCCACCCCCAAAATCAAATAGTTTAACTAAAATTGATATTGGGATAACAACTCACAATATTTTAACAATTTGGCATATAGATTTGCAAAAGGAACAATATTTCAAGTGCATGAAATGAGAAGAGAACCATGTCTATTATGCATAAAAGCTATGGTAGAAAAAATAAACACGGAGAAGATGAAACTTTACCAAGAATTGATATGAGGAATCCTTACAACTCTAACCTTCATTCTCTCTGCTTCCTACCTGGATATAAATCAGAAACCAAATCAAATGAAGAATTCATTACTAAACAACTTACAATTAAAAGCAACAAAAACAACGGAATGAGCTCAAATCCGGATGGTGAAGACATACCATTGATGGGTATTTATAAGGTGAATGGAGAATTTGTATTTGTTGAAAGCCTTGTTGACGTCGTCTTTAAGCTAGACGAATCGCGTCCTCTTAACTCTCTGCTCTTCTTGGGTGCCCTTCTTGGATAGCCATTAGAAATTACAAAACAGAGAAGATGAAGAACTGATCGAGAATGGATTGTGATGGAAATGGAAACAATCAATTGTTATTTATATACACGAAAAAATAACCTATTGCACTATTACGAATATTAACATTCATATTCATAAGGAACAAACAGAACAAAATATTCTGCATATATTCCTAAGGGATCGAATCACATACGAATAGTGGAAAAAATTTGAAATTCAAAAAAGGAATATAAATCGAAGAAGCTAACAATACAGCGTATGCCTTTGAAATGTACAGGACCACAAACGCTGAGGGATCGCCATTTTGAAATACTGGACGCTCAGCCACTCTCAGCCCCTCAACAGTACTCTCGGTAGGGGTTTCTATTGTTAATATATAGGATTAGTACCTACTATATATTTTGAGACTAGTTCCTCAACTTTTTGAAATTTCTTGACAATAATCCAACAGAGTCTAAGAATGAAATTTCTCAAAAAAAATTAATTATCTCATTCAAACATACTCTTAATATTTCTTCACATTCTTAATTGAACTAAAACAAACTACCTAACCAAACATGTTTTGTTATTAAAAACAAAATAACATAGTATATTTGTATGACTGAGATTCAAATATCATTCACCTTTTTTTATGGAATATAACAAAGAGAAAGTATTAAATTTGAACCAATATAGTTTGCTTCACTAAGACTCAACTGTACTATATTGGACACTTAATATAATTATCATTTTGCAAGAACAGTTTATTTAGTAGCAAAAACAATTACCAGACATGACATCAAATCAACAATCAACATCTCCCATATTTTGCAAAACATGCTGCAACAAGGGCAACTTAGAATCTCATCTCATTTCTCATTATATAAGACATTCAGAATCAGAAGTATGATTAGTACAATGTTCACATCAGCATATGATTATGTATACAAGTTGTGATACTTAAATGTACCTTGTCAAAATTAAAATACATCAGATAAAACAAACCTTTTCGGTTTTTTTAATACAGAGAACCCAAGATTACCAAACCTAATCAAGTGACTCAAAATAAATTACATTCCCAAATTGATTTGATCTCTCTTCAGTATATTTACACAGGAACCTTGGTTTCCCCAATTCTGTAAATTGAATGGCAATCATCCATTTTCATGATATACACAATAAACACAGATGTTAATCGTGAACCTAGAGAACCTTACAAAAACGTGTGTACATAAGATATAATCGACCAATGCCTCTGACGGCAAAGTGAACAGTATGATAAAGAAATATAAGTATAAATTCCATAACCAAAGGGCCTGAATGAAGTTTGCAATCACTTACCTTGCTTTCTCCAATTTTTCAACCACGTCAAGCATAGCATGTATGACAATTTTCTTCACCTGATACCAAAGAAGCAGCAGTTAGGAAAAAACAATACATAAACTCCCAATAACAAACTATTGAAATTATGATATGACACACGAACATAGAACTGAAACTAAGAGTCGTGTATCCCCTATAAATAGGAAAAGTAGTCTGGCTGACCTCAAATTTGTCCTCAGCTGATTTGTGATTTATCGGAAGCTTGCGACATTCCTCTGTCAAACGGAAGCACTCGCCAATATGTTCAGGAGAGACAAAATCAAGTGCAACCTTGATGCATGACTGCAAAAGAATGATGCATACATTGACATTAACTCAAACATTTCATGCATCGTTACAAAAGAAAATCAATCACGACATAAAGTGAACTTGTGATGTACGAATTAGGAAATATCCTAATTCAATTCTAGCCTTGAAATTTACGAAATATATAAGCAAAATGGGCCAGAAAAAATACTAACAAATCTACTTTAATTTAGAGAAAGTGAGTACAAAGAATAAGAGTTAAAACAAAATATAAATCAGATCTCAATTCAGATCTTAATCTAATTCAAGCTGTTATTCCTCACTTATGGCAAACTTTTATAGACTTAATAAACTTTTTTGAAGGAACTTTATAAATTTCTTGGCAAACAAAGAAATCTGTACCATGTGTGTTACCTTCAGATTTCTGACTTGGTGAGGCAAACCAGCAGGAATGAAAACGGCATCTCCTAATTTTTGAATAAAAGTCCAAGGCTCAACTCCTATAGGTCAATGATGAAATGTCAACACATTGGTACAATTTAAATGATCAAACCACTCCACTCCCTAAACAACAAATGAATATTTATAAAAAATACTAACCATACTCCTCGTTAAGTTTCTTCTTATGGTCCATAGTTAGATAAATGGTTTGATCATGAATAGGGTGAATAATCTGCATTAGTAAAGGAAATCCCATTCAAGAAGATAACACAGCAAGCAACTGCCAATTAAACTTCAAATTTGTCAAGGAACATATTAAACATATTCTATAAACCAGTTACTTTTTGGACTGCTTACTATGCCAACAATGCATTTCCTTTCTTTCTGGTCACTGTACAGAAGAATCTATTGTTATGATAAAAATGAAAGGGCCATACATTAATTAATAAACCAGTCAGACTATATATGATGTTTCAATACAGGTATTCACATCAACAAAATTTCTTATTCATGATGGTACAGACACTAAATTAGATGTATCATTTACTTTCCATCTTCAAAAGTAACCATTCACAACTATTATTTATTACAAGCATCCTTCGCCCGATCCTGTGGCATGCATATTTGATGCTAAAAAAAACTATCATAATCTTAACTCCGAAGAAAGTACTAGCTCCAAAGTTAAAAAATACAGGGATATTTAGAGATTATTGTTAGCAGCAGAGAAACTAAATGGTCAATAGGGGAATACAGAGAACTAGATAACGAAAAATCGTCTGAAGTAATTTTACCTGCTTTAAAGGACTGCAATAGATATGACTGAACTCTCTGAAATACTTCTTAATATATTCCTGTAATTTGGGTACATCCTCTCTGCGAAAAATATCCCAGAGAGCACCGTCCAAGGAATCCCCTCCAGCAAATGAACTGTTTTCTTGTTTCATTGTTACTTTCTCAACCTCTTTGAGTTCTGGCCTACAAGACAGGTCATCATCATTAGTGCCAGAGTGCTGATGAAATATCTCAACCACCTTCCCATCAACATTTAGCTCCCTCTTATCTTGCTCAAGGTGTCTACGTGCCAATTTCTTAATAGCAGCAATTTGCTCAGGTTTCAGTTCCACTTTAGCGATATGAGTCAACACATTTACCTTATAGCCAAAAAAAAACAGCATTTAATTTTCCTCATAATAGAGTATTCACTTGGAGAAACAAAGCAATAATTATAAAGCATTAATAACAAATTGATCAGGAAATGCATCATTCATTATTCAAGTCCTAAATATACTTTGTAGTTTATGCCACTAGACATAAAAAGAATTCTTTTTCAAATCATTAATTACCAAAACACCAAGGGGAATAACAAATTAAACATAATCAAACGAGGGAATTTTCTATAACAGTGATATGAATAAAACAGTATGACATGTACTTGAAACTACGCAACAACCAGCTCATAAGAAAATGAACAGATTGTGTAAAAAAAAAATGAACAGATAAATGCAATGGCTTACAAAGACAAAAAATGCACATGTCCTACATAATATGCACTTTTCAATATGATAATCGATTATAAATAACAATAAAAACTTCCGAAAAAAGAAAGAAAAAAAAAACTCAAATAATTAAATTCTGGAAAAACAGGCCAGGAAAGACAAATAGGTTTTGAATCATACTGCATCAGACGCATCACAATGGAGCTTAGTCACGGAATCACCACGTCCAAACTCCTGAGCAAATCCATAAGCAATATATGTTCTTGGCCCCATGTCTGGCATTACACAATAATCCGGCAACTTCACAACAAGGTTGAGAGAACCTTTGAAAGGATCTGTATATTCTTTATAAGGCAAGAAAGATATGAACTCAGCATGATGACGAGGTAAAAGTTCCTGAAATAAATCAGAAGGAGGCCAATCTTTTAATTTCAACACTTGAGGCCAATTAAGCCAATCCATTCGACCTTTTATGTACCCAGTAAAGAATTGGTGGATATTAATATCTCCCTGCATTCAATCAACAATTCAAATAAAAACACAGAAATTACCAGCAACAGAATAGACCATCAAGTAAAAGCAGTAAAAAACTCAGCAACATAAAGCAGATACAGTTTACCCGAGACCGTTAGCCGGTACAACCGGACAGTATTACATGAGGGTAGAATATCTAGAAACTCTGATTGTTACGAAAGAACTGTCCATCCAACCAAATACATGTGTACTCTATAAATTGACTAACCCACAATATTAAATGTACTAAAACTTCTCTCAATCTCGAAAAGATGGAGGTGCAAATTCAGAAAACATATATGAAATTCAACAGTACAATAACAGATTACAACAGTTAAATCATTCTCTAACTGTCAGTTTCAAGCAGAGTCATTCCAGTAAAAAAATTGTTTAATAAGAGTTCCACATCGGATGAGATATAGCCCAAAATTATGTTTATAAGTGAGACATATCTCACACCTTATATGCAGGTTTTGTAGAGTTAAGTTAGGCCTAACTCAAATTTTAAGAATGTCGGTTAAATAAATTAGAAATAAGTTTCACGGCAATGATAATAAACATGAATTCCAGCAAGAATCCCTACAGGCTAAAGAATGAGAAATTAAACAAACCTCACACCAATCTAAGCAATTAACTGCCTTCACATCCAAAAATACATCGTGTTTGGAATTGGTTATTTGACGGAATGCACGCCACATGACTAGCGGTTCCCAACTTAAACCAGATGAACATTCGAGTACATTGCTGACAATTACAGGCTCCCCTTTGCTCCAATGCCACTGAAAATGTCTTAAATCTTCACGATGCACATCTACAGCTCTAGGACAAAATAAAAAGTTGTCATCGGAATCTTCACGAAAAGCTGCCTTCCTTGTGTTATTGTTTATATCATTCGCGTTCCTAACAAGCTTCAAGCAGGAACACCCATTATCAAGAGTCTCCTCTGCATCTTGCAGCTTAAATGTTTCTGCAAGTTCTTTTGCTTTACATACTAACTCTGAGATGCAATTTGGAGGAAGTATCCTTCTCAGTTCAAGGAAACCATGATCACATTCATTATTGGCTTTCGGACAAGGAATGCTACCATCTCCATTTGCACGCCACCCAGATCTTGACCAGTCACGAGTCGTAGGCTCGTCTTGAGCCTGTGATGCATTTCCTTTAACCTGTTTTTCTGCAGTTCCACCATGTAGATAATCGCGACCTCGGAAAATATACTCGAGCTCAATTGGATCCGCACCACCTAGAAGTTGCCCACCACGAAGCTCGCAGCAACACAGCAGGCAAAGGTCAAAAGAGCATTTTGTACAGGTTCTGTGGTAGTCAAATATTGATGTTTTGCAGTTGTCACTACAAAAAGTGTCAAGTCAGCAACTATATACCATTAGAATAGGTAAAAAAACATTAATTAATATATCAAATAAGTCCCAACCAGTACACACGCTCATCTTTAGAATAATCAGCCGATTTTATTTTTAGCTTTGAGAGTGAGATCCCTGTAATTCATATCCCAAAATCAAATTATAAAATAAATGAAACTAAAATAATCGCAGACTATAGAAGAATACCATACCTTGTCTATTGGCTTCTCTTTTCTTCTCAATCATCTGTTCTTCATCCAACTGTCTTAAATATGGAAGAAGCCCTTTCAACAAATACTTAGAGAACTCAACCTCCTCGTCTTTGTTGGCTTTACTTTTAGCCGTATGCTTAATTTGCTATAGTAAACCAGATGGTTACATTTCAAATGTAGAATACAGAAAAATCAGAAGAATAATTAATCTAAAAAGGGGATAACTAACTAACATTGATGATTTTAAAAGATCGCAAGCATGCTTTGCAATTGCAATTATCACGGCATACAGGACACGCCTCGGCAACATCACTCTCTTTCAATTTAGGATACCTTAACAAGACAAAACAGACAATATAACCAACCAACACAGGATGAAGGAAAATAACAAAATTGAAATTTGAAACAGAATCAAAAGAAGCTATACCAATTAGTTAAACAAGGTATGCAAAATCTTTTCCGTTTGCATTTTGTGCATCTGACAACCCTGCCCTTATCATTTCTTTGACATTGATGGCACATTGTGGTTGTGGACTTGGACTCGTCAATCCACTGTTCATTGAGAAACAGTAACAGAAACACATTAAAAAAAAAAAGAAATATAAATAAATAGAGTGATCATGTGATATTAGGAATCAATCACCTTAGCATTTCCCCTTAAAGGATACGTTTCAGCTTCCTTCACTTTTTTTCTCTTTCTGCCGCGTTTCTTTCCAAACGAAGAGCTTCCGGCTGCCACGTCGTCAGCTTCAACGGAACGTTCATCGTCGGTCAATGACACCGTAGCTTGTTTTTCGCGATCAGGAACAGATTCTTCTTCAGCTGCTTCAACATCATCGCCGTTGTTTAACGACGCTGTTTCCATATCTTGTTTTTCTCGATCACTATCAGAATCTTCTATTACTACCACGTCATCACCTTTAACCGAACCATCATCGTCGTCGCTTAATAATATAATAGCTCGTGCCACTTCATCACCATTCGACGGCACTGTTTCGGCGTTAGCATCCACAGTAGTAGGCTGTTGTGTTTGTGGAGGAGGAATGGTGAGTGTGACTGTGATTTTGACTGTAAATGTGACTTCGTCGTTCTCTTCCTCCGCCATTGAAAGCTCAATTCTATAGATTGAAAATGATGACGTGAAAACTGAACCCTACTAGCATGGAATCTGTAATTGCTGAAATTACAAGATACTAATTGTATAGTGTGTAAAATTGTGCTTTATTAATATTATGGGAAAAAAAATTTGAAATTAATATTATGGGAAATATAAATTGAAACAAAAGAGAAGAATAAATAATTAATAGTAGTATAATAGTAAAATTAGCATTAAATATTTTATTGGTATTATAAAACGATTTATAATTTGGTATAAATTTACTTTTTCAGAATAACTTATAATTTAGTAAAAAAGAAATAACTTGGCACTTGGCACTAACCAAGACCCCCCAAATCTAATTATGTACTATGGTACAATTTTCCGACCAAATTATGGTATTGTTTGGCCTAGTTTTGTTTAAATCTTATAAATTATTTGAAAGTTAAAAGTGAAAATAATTTTTTTTTAGAAAAAACTAAAGTTGTTTGGTAATTGTTGTTTTTTTTTTATTATTTCAAAAGTCTTTTATCTATGTACCCCTCCGGTCCTTTTTATAAGGAACAATTTGGAAGAAAAAAAATTGTCCTTTTTATAAGAAATAATTATGAAATTTATTCTTTAATTAAACAATTCTATTTTTTTTTTGTATGGCTAGAAATTCTACCTTTAAGGTGAATAAGTGGGATGACCGGGGTTCGAACCCCTGCATAATAATGCAAATGTCCACCAATTGAGCTAAGCTCATGGGACAAACAATTCTATTTTTACCCTTATTAAATTGTATCAAATGTTATCAATTTCAATGTAATGCATTAATTAGAGTGATATATTCCCTATATAACAAATGTTAGTTTTGGAATAGATTATGAAATTTTAAAATTTTAATAAGAAAGATAAGGTTCCTTGATCTGTATGTTTTTTCTAAATTGTTTTTTGTAAAAAGACTGAATGAAGTATTTTAAGTAATTTTTTATATCAAAAGTTTATTGAAAATCTATTTGGCATAACTTCTTCTTGAGTTTCCATCACTTTTTTCTATGCTGTTTTTTTTTCACCACCAGTTGAATCTGGTTCGGGGGTCAGTTCTGACATCAAGTGGTTCCAACGCCCTCATAATCGCAGTTGTGGAGAATCGAATTGTGGTCATCCCTACCAAATTTAGCGTCAATCATCATGAATCAAAGCAGGGGTCATCTCTAAAAAAAAATTCTTTAATTTATTGGGCCCCGTCACCCTCTCTTTTTAATCACTTACTACTTAGTGGCTGATTCTAATTAAGTTGGAGAGAGATTTTAATTTTTTTGAATTTTAAATTTTTTTTATGTAACTGGCTAGCTGCTCATCTTCCAAACCCATCATTTTTTTTTAGTCATCATCTTCCACAAACTTCTATTGTACAAGCACAATAACATCAGGAGCATCGATTGGAGTGTCTATTCCATCCAAATCTAAATGAAATATTTGAGGAGCAATTAGAATTAAATTGTAATATAATAAATATAGAACTTAGAAATCGATAATATATATTCATCCATGGACCATAGCCTACTCACATTCCTCTTGCGAAACAATTTTAATCTTTGTTTCACATATGTCCTCTTTTTCTGTAGGGTTTTTTCTTCTTTTAAGAAAGAAGGTTTGTTTTTTTTTGGTACAATAGAAAAATAGGGAGAAAGAGAAAAAAGAAAAATCAAGCACGAGAGTGAAGCACCCTTAAAGCATCAGCCTGGAGGATGCTCTCCATTTTAGCAGGAGGTAGGGCCGGAAATGATTCGAGCTGAGTCGAACTCGTCCGAGCTCGATTCGACTCGTCAGAAATTGGTTCAGCTCGAAATTTGGCTCAATTGTAACACGAACTCTTTTTTCAGCTCAAGTTCAGCTCGTTTAGAGTTCACGAACAGTTCGGTTTGGCTCGTTAGGTTAAATCACATGATTTTGAAGTCAAAATTTGATATTTAGTCTTTTAAACTATTTTTTTTTAAAAAAAAAGCAAATATTAAATTAAAATAAAATTCATCCTAAGTGTATAATGGATAAACATATACAAAATTCAAACCGGCATAAACCGAAACAAATAATAAAACTATAAATGAAAAATCAACAAAATACCACAATTATTCTCAAAATATTATTGCAATTCCATACTCAAATAAGTTTCCCCTTCAAGATAAAATTGCATCACTTAAAAAGATTTGAGAATATATATATATATATATATATAAAATCGAGCTAGTTCATGAGTCAAACGAGTCAAACTATATATAGTTTGTGTTCAGCTCATTTGGTTCATGAACCAAGTTCACGAGTCAAATATTGAATCGAGCTTCGAACTATTCAAGAGTTGGCTCGGGTCATTGCCACCCCTAGCAGGAGGGTATTTCCAAAAGGTCAATTTGTCATCATTAGCTGATCCTAACTTCGCCAAAAAGGCCCTTAAGAGAATGAGAAAGACGAACTTCCCAATCCAACTGAAGAAGATCTCTTAATTATATATTTGTTAATTATAATAATTTCTTCCGTTAAATATTAATCCCAAATATACCAACATTATTGACTTCAATAATTTTTTTTTATTTGATGTGTGGGTGGTTTCTAACAGAATCATATAAAATCGGTTTGTCAATTGAGAGATTTCTTTCACTTATAGACAAATTGAAAGTCATATAATACGGTATAAGTCAAATTTATTCATATGGATCTTTTAAGCTTAACGTTTGTAGTAAATTGATCATTAGTTTTTTAAGTTCCAATTTTATTTTATTTTTGCAAGTTTTTTTTTTTTTTTTGGTTTTCACCACCAGTTGAATCTGGTTCGGGGGTCAGTTCTGACATCAAGTGGTTCCAGCCCCCTCCCGATCGCAGTTGCGGGGGATCGAACCGTGGTCCTCCCTACCAAGTTCAGCGCCAATCACCACTGAACCAACTAACGATTGGTTATTTTTGCAAGTTTTAAATTGCTCTTTTAACTTTGTAACCAAATAAATGTTACCTTTTTAATGAATATTTGTTACAAAAACGGCCATGTGGTTGTTTTGTGAGTAACATGACATTGTATGCTTGTGCGGCCATTAAAATAATGCTTAGATAGTCGTAAGTTAGAAGAATCTATATGTGTCTTTAAGGTTGTGAATACATTTTTATAAAAATAGACCATTCATTAACCCTGATGAATTTTTCAAACTCATACTCTTTAAGTATTATAGTGGTACAATACTTGCAGTTGCTGGTAGTGATTCAAATTATCAAATTTGTGAGTAGCAATAGCAGATATTAAAGAGTAGCGGTCATATAAGTATTATTGTAACGAATGGTCGTTGAAATTTTTGAAAACAAAAAACTAAAAGGTCAATTTAATTTAATACTTAAAGATCAACTTACCATAAACGCTAATTAATTTTAATGACCTTGGCATACATTTGAAAATGTGACTGCTATCCCTCACAAGTGTGACCTCAAAAACAGTTAAGACAAGCATTAGGGGTGTATATGGATTGGGCAAATCCTATGGATCCGGCCAAATCCACATAATCCAACCCAAAAAAGTGGGTCGGAACGGATAATTGAGTGAATATGGGTTTGAAAAATGAAAAATCCACACAAAAATTGGGTTTCGGGCAAAATCGGACTCAACCCAAAAAACCAACTAACCCACTAATGTCATAGTTTTTTGAAATATTTTTTTATAAAAATAATAAAGATCTTGTCGTTTGATAGTTAAATATTTTTCATAGTAAAAATAGGTTACACCATGTTTTAAGAAAATAAAAAAAAATTAAATAATTTTTATGAAACAAATATGATGATTTGTCGTTTAGTTATTTAATATTAAAAAAATGAAAAATTATTCGGGTAACTTACTATCCAATCCAAAAATTAGTGGGTTTATCCAACCAAAATGGATAGTTATTTATCATAGCGCAAATAAGTTAAACTATTTTTTTAAGAAAATACAATGGTTGGGTTATTTTTAAGAAAAAAATATGATAATTTGTCATTCAATTATTTAATTTTAAAAAACAAAAAAATAATTTGGACAACCCACTATCTAACCCGAAAAATAGTGAGTTTACCCAACCTGGTCCAATATTGTAATGAATGATTATTTTATTTGATCTAATCCGGAGTACCCACACCCACACAGAAAATCTCTTGTTTGATTTTCTAATGCATTGACTAAATTGTGATTATTAGTTTCCTTGTGTTTTAAATATTCTTCTTAACAGAAATAATACTTATGAAACTAGCATACCACTTTCTTCTGTATAATTTCATGATTAAGAGATAATTAAACATGAATGTGCCTTGAGAACAAATTAACATATTATGATTAAGAAATAATCAAACATGAATGTGTCTTTGAGAACAAATTAACAAGAGGAAGTATTAAGTTTGAGTCAATATAGAGTTTACTTCACTGAGACGGCAAAACTCACATGTACTAAAGTATTTGTATTTGTATAATATGATTCTCTTTTTGCAAGGAATATATTCTTCAGTAGCAAAAAGAATAACAGGACATGACATGAAATCAGCAACTCCCACATTTTTCAAAACACGCGGCAACAAAAGAAACTTAGTACAATGTTGACATTAGCATTAGCCCATAAAATGAAATACACATTCCTATTTTTAACTAATTGACTAATATTAAACATTTATTCGGTATATTAAATCATAAATAGTGTATTATAATTTCCTTCTACTTTTATCTTTAAGATATTCATGAAATACAGTGCACTAATAATTACATACATATTCAACTTTTAACATAAAGTATTATTATTGTTTGGTAAAATACTCATGACATGCATAATTGCATGACATTGGATATTACTTGAGTAAAGGGGCTTCAAGAATCGCTCATTTTTTAAAAAAAAAATACGTGGAAGCAAACTAGGAAAGTAACCCACCAATTTATTAAGGATCAAAGACTTTTTCAAAAGCAAGAAATTTATAGTTTTTTGTAAAGAGAGTCACTTTGGGGAGAAAATCCGCATATGAGCTGGTCTCTCTAAAACAACGCTGAATAGCGACAACTCAATTCAGAAAGTTCAGTAGATTAGAGATCTCTTATATGAGAAGTTTGAGATAAAATATGGTAGTAGAATGATTGAGAACAACAACTGCAATATAAATGAATATATTGTTTAGTTTAGTGGAACTCATTTTTGAGTTTTTAAATGGTAGTATGAATATTTAAAAAATATAATTGAATTATTTAAATAATTAAAAAGTACTAATTAATATTAGAAAAATTGATTAGAGTCTATTTAAAGAATTCAAGTGGGTGTAATAGATATGAATGTTCGATCTCAATTTAGGTCATCAACAAATTCAATAGTAAAAGGCTTAAACAAAATTATAACAATGTCTTTTCTTTTTATGCATGCATCAAATGTGTTTTAATTTTTTTTTTTTACTTTAATTTATAATAAAATTAAGACATAAGTGGTAGGACTTTTATTGGAGTAGTAAAACAGGGTAAAGTTATTATGCATAAGGATTTTCCTTATGCATGGTGTATAAACAAATCTCTACCATTTATACTCCAAAGTGGTTTTGACATTATTAAATATTTTAAAATACAAATGGTGGAGATTTGTTTATGCACCATACATAAGGAAAATCCTTATGCATAATAACTCTTCCCAGTAAAACAATCTCTGGTCTAAATTTATTTTTTAATGTGAATAAATAAAAAAAAAGTTTAAATTTCATGTTCACTGCATATATAATATGATATTTCTACCGAATAAAACAGGAACCGAAAAAGTTAAACTAATCTCTTTGGTTATGGATTTGATATACTATCTTGCTTTGGTCAGGTAAAAATATCAACTCCTTAACCAAGCGATTATGGATTTGCAAGCCAAAATTGACCTAAAAGAAGGAAAAAAATTGTTTGCAAGCCAATTTTTTTTCTTGGTTGATATTGCAAATAGGGTTGGGAATAGGCCAGGCGGCCTCCATGGGCCTTCGGCATGGCATGTCTTAGGCATGGCATAGCATGGCATGTTTAGTAAAAATGGCAGGCTAAGGCTTTGAAAAAAAGCCTATTTAGATAAATAGGTCAGGCTTAGGCTTTTAAAAAAGCCTATTAAGCCTATTAGGCCGGCCTATGTATATTTAATTTAATAAATATTTTTTATATAATATTTTTTTTAATGTTAGGCTAAGGATTTTAGATGTGTTTTCCTTACACTTGAAGAGTCTGGATTTGAAGATCTAGTGTTTTGCTAACTTATGGTGTATATTTTGGTTGTTGCCGACTACATCGATTAACATTAGTGCTTAAGAAACAATTTGTATTATGGCATACTTAATAGACTTTGTCGTAATCGTATTTCTATTTTATTAGCTATTAACTATTGTGCTAACAGTTTTATAAGCTTTTTCTTAACATTGTAGAAATTATAAAAATTTAAATGTGAAATAGGCTTCAAGGCGTATTTAATTAGCCTATTTAAAAAGATTACATGGAGGCTTTTATGTAATCCAGGCTTTTAAACAGGCTACAAGGCCAGGCCAGACTTTAACAAGGCTCAGGCCAGGCAAAAAAAATAGCATTTGATAGGCCGTAGGCCAGGCTTAGGCTTGAAGAAAAATCATAGGTCAGGCTCAGGCCTGTCAAAGCATGGCATGGCATATTCCCAACCCTAATTGCAAACCAATTTGAATATTCAAATGGAATCAATTTGTAACGTAGAAGTCATACGGTTATGGGAACAAACTTACACCAAGTGCAGAATACAAAATGTTAAGCAACCAAAAACATGGTTACTAGACAAAGATGTGGCCATAAAACAAGTAGTTAGATTGTGACCAACCAGCCAACCCTGCTCCACAAACATCACCAAAATACACTTTCATATAACACCAACATGTCCCATAAACATTTATCCACCAAGATTAATAGGGAAATACATAGGATGAAATTGCTTGAACTAGGAATTTCAACTTCTAGTGTACAACATTAGTGTACAACATTCTGAATGCATTCAAAAGTTTAATAATACAATACAATGCTAATGTACAACATTAGTGTACAACACTACAAGTCACACAATGTTTCAAAAGTAGATCATCAAGGTGTGCAAGATCGAACAAAATATGGCTCCTTTCCCACAGTTACAGTAAAAAGAACCCAGGATCAGCACATCTCTAACAAAGTGGCTCAAAAACTTTACATTCCCAACTTGATTCAAACTCTCAGATACATTTACAATTTACTTTGGAACCTTGGTTTCTCCAGACCTGGTAAATTGAATGATAGTCGTCAATTTCATGATATATGCGCTGGCAAATTGTGAGCTTAAAGAAGTTGAAAAATGTACAAAGACAAGATATGATTCTTAGTGCCTTTGACAGCAAAGTAAACAATGAATATTCAATAAAAGCAAGTATCACAAATCCATAACACTGAAGGCCATAAGTTTGCACTCACTAACCTTGCTACCTCCAACTTTTTGACCAGATCAAGCATAGCATATACAATCATTTTCTTCACCTTTTGCAAAAGAACCAGCAATCAGGAAAAATGAAACAATACATTTACTCGAGTAATTAAATAAGTTAATAACAAAATAGGAGATGTTATAGTTCAATATTGGGAAAGTGTATAAACAGCAGAATCAAAACAACAACAAAACTATGGTATACCTCCAATTTGTCCTCCGTGGACCTGTGATTTATAGGAAGTTTGCGGAATTCCTCCGTCAAACGAAGGCACTCACCAACATTCTCAGGAGACACAAAATCAAGTGCAACCTTTGTGCATGACTGCAAAACGGCAATATATATCATTGTTTTGAGAATTTAAGTTAGGACGAACCAAATACTAAGATGATATTGAAGTCTATCATATACATAAATTTTACCTTCAGATTTCGAACTTGATGTGGACAACCAGCTGGAATGAAAACAGCATCTCCTAGCCTCTGAACAAAAGTCCAGGGCTCAATTCCTACAAGTCAAATGTTGAATTGTCAACAAAATGGCACATGTTGATTTATCATCTCCGTCGATTATAGACATTACTTACCATACTCCTCCTTAAGCCTCTTCTTATGCTCGATAGTCAAATAAAATGTCTGATCGTGGATAGGGTGAACAACCTACATTGCCAAAGAATATGTCCTTTAAGAAGATACATACATAACAAGTGAACAACTATCAGACTGCCCGGTCATCTACAATATTGCTAACCATATCAACATAATTTGGTTCTCAGAATGGTACATATTCAAAACTATCTATTCACAAATATTATTATTACAGCTAGATTCTTCGGCAAACCTTTCTGACGTAAATTTCATAAGAATAAAGAAAATCAAAACTGACCAAATGATAGTACATATGAAAATTAACTTTAACTGATTTTACCTGCTCTAAAGGAGAGCAATGTACATGCCTGAACTCTCTGAAATGCTTCTTTAGATATTCCTCCAATTTTGGCACATCCTCTCTCCGAAATATATCCCAGAGAGCACCATCTAAAGAATCCCCGCAAGACAATGAATTATCAAACACGCCAACATTAGTCTCTCCATCTTGATTTTCACCATATAGATGTAGCTCCCTTTTGTCTTGCTTGAGGTGCTTTTGAGTTTGTTTCTTAATGGCTTCAATGCTATCAGACTTCAATTCCACTTCAGCAATATGAGTCGATACATTTACCTGAATAGTCAAATTAATAAATCAAATCAAACATAATCTAATGAGGAAAATTTTCTATAACAGTGATGTGAACAAAAATGAACATGTCTTACATGCTATGCACTTCTCAATACAATACCTGATTCATAATAACAATAAAAACTTTCGAAAAAAAGTATTCAAATTAAATTCTGGAAAAACAAGACAGGAAAAGACAAAAGGGTTTTGAAACATACTACATCAGACGCATCACAATGTAGCTTAGTCACGGAATCACCACACCCAAACTCTTGAGCAAATCCATAAGCAATATATGTTCTTGGCCCCATGTCTGGTGTGACACAAGAATTCGGCAACTTCACAGCAAGGTTCAGAGAACCTTTTAAAGGATCAGTATATTCTTTATAAGGCAAGAATGATATGAACTCAGCATAATGACGAGGTAATAGTTCCTGAAATAAATTAGACGGAGGCCAGTCTTTTAATTTCAACACCTGAGGCCAATCACTCCGATCCTTGAGACCATTTATGTACCCATTAAAGAATTGGTGGGTATTAATATCTCCCTGCATTCAATCAACAACTCGAATAAAAACATAGAAATTTCCAGCAACAGAATAGACCATCAAGCAAAAGCAATAAAAAATTTAGTAACATAAAGAAGATACAGTTTACCTTAGACTTTAAGAACGTCGGTTAAATAAATTAGAAATAAGTTTCTTAACAATGATATTAAACATGAATTATAGCAAGAATCCTCCATGCTAATGAATGAGAAATTAAACATACCTCACACCAATCTAAACAATTAACTGCCTTCACATTCAAAATTGCATCGTGCTTGGATTTGGCTTTTTGACGGAATGCACGACTCATGACCAGTGGTTCCCAACTTAAACCAGATGAACATTCGAGTACGTTGCTGACAATTACAGGCTCCCCTTTGCTCCAATGGCACTGAAAATGTCTTAAACCTTCATGATGTACATCTACAGCTCTAGGACAATATAAAAAGTTGTCATTGGAATCTTCACGAAAAGCAGCCTTCCTTGTGTTATTGTGTATATCACCGGCGTTCCTAACTGGCTTCAAGCATGAACACCTATTACCAACAGATTCCTCTGCCTCTTGAAGCTTATATGCTTCTGCAAGTTCTTCTGCTTTGCGTAATAACTTAGAGATGCCGTCTGGAGGTAGTAGCCTTCTCAGTTCTAGTAAACCGTGATCGCATTCATTATTCCCTTTCGGACAGGGAATGCTACCATCTCCATTTGCACTCCACCCCAATCTTGAACACTCACGAGTCTCGCAGCAACAAAGGACGCAAAGGTCGAAAGAACACTTTGTACAGGTTCTGTGGAAGTCAAATATCGACGTTTTGCAATTGTCACTGCAAAAAAAGTGTTAAGTCAGCAACTATAATAGCATTAGAATAAGTAAAAAACATTCATTAATATATGAAATAAATCCCAACCAGTACACGCTGTCATTTATAAGACAATCTGCCACTTTAATTTTTAGATTCGAGATTGAGTTGAGAGTCCTGTAATTCACATCCCAAAATCAAATTATAAAATAATCTTTGACTATATAATAATACCTTGTTTATTGGCTTCTCTTTCCTTCTCAAGCATCTGTTCTTCATCCAATTGTCTTAAATATGGAAGAAGTTTTTTCAGCAGATACTTCCAGTACTCCTCCTCGTCCTTGCCGGTTTTACTTTTAGCTGTACCCTTCATTTCCTATAGTAAACCACATAGTTAGACATTTCAAATGTATAATGCAAAATAATCAGAAGAATAATTAATCTAGAAGGGGAGATAACTAACATTGATGAGTTTGGAAGATCGCAAGCATGCTATGCAATTGCAATTATCACAGCATACTAGACACGCCTCAGCAACATCGCTCTCTTTTAACTTAGGATACCTTAACAAGACACAACAGAAAAACATATTTTGATCAATATTTCATCAACCTAAATCCAAACGTGTAATTTGTGCAATACCCAATATCATAAATACAAACGTGAACAATTCATTTCCAATAACAAGACAACCAACGAAGCGAGTGAAAAAAGTTTTAACAAACGGTCCATTATTGCAAAAACAGCCGCGACAAAACGGTATTGGTAGCTACCATTACAATTTTTCACCGTTCTTATAGGGTAAAAAAAATTACGCCAAAACACCAACACGGACTCGACGAAACGTCATTACGGCCGCGACAAAATGCTAATAGATTGAGACTTCCATTTTTTTAATAGAAATGAATAAAAAATCACATTTTTAGGCCAAATACGAACATAAATTACAAAGTGTTATCTCCTTTTAACTCTTTCCTGGTTCAAAACTTCACATTTACCTTTAATTTGAGTTGTTATACATCATATATATGATAGTACAAATAATTCTAATAAGATTTGTGCAATATAGTGATTAATTGACACGACACCACGACAACCGTAATACATAATGGTCGAAATTGTGAAATCCTTGACGCGATCACGACCGTGTCCGCTATTTAAAACCATAATAATAAGATAACAAACACAAAGAAAGTTGTACCATTTAGTTAAACAATGTATGCAAAATCTTCTCCGTTTGCAATTTGTGCATCTGACAACCCTGCCCTTATCATTTCTCTTACACTGATGGCACGTTGTGGACTCCTCTTCAATCCCCTGTTTATTGAGAAACAAACAATAACAGAAGAACCGCAATTACACATTCATTTATATCGCCAAATCAAAACAAAAAATAATTGAGCAAATAGATCATGTGATTTCACCTTAGAATTTCTCTTCTTGTTGAATTTTGGTGCCTGGCATTCAATGCCTCTAGATGTCACTTCATCTTCACCATCAGTTTCTTCGATCATCTTTTGTTGAATTTCTGCAAAACTCTTTCTTCCGCGTTTCTTTTTGTTTCTATCGTTCATCACCTTTGGAGCGTTGTTGATTTTAGAACTAATGAAACAATTAGGATACTGATTTGGTATTTATGTGTATGAGATACAAATCAGGATCATATTTGATACTTTAGGAATATGCCATTATGTTTATTCTATGTTTAATTGTCAAACACATGTATAGGAGCTAATTTAGGAGCTAATTGGTTAAAAGCATTGTATATATAATTATCTCAGCATGTTAATAAAAAACACAGAAAATTTATCTGTGATAGAGTGTCCTTCTTTCATGGCATCAGAGCGTGAAAATGAAGAGAAAAAAGAACAGCTTGCTGAAATAGAAAAAAAAACAGCTTGCTGATAAAGGGAAGAAAAATCCCTCACCATATGATCTCAACTCGAATGATAAGGGAGAACAAGGCGTTCGAACAGGACGTAGAAGAGGTGGAATTGTTCGTGCTAACGCTGTGCAATCTGGTGCAGTAGGCAATACAAGCACATCTCTGCCAGAATCAGACAAGATAGGGCTCGCTGGACTGAGTACTCAACAATGGGAAACATTGGTAGAAATGTTGCGTGCTCAAAAGACAAATCCAAGTGAGAAAATGACCGGTAAACATTGTACTATTCCGTGGATAATTGACACTGGGGCATCTAACCACATGACAGGAAGTGTGATGAGTATGCATGACTTGCATAACATTCAAAGTTGTCCTGTGGGCCTTCCCGATGGACAACATACAACCGCTACAAAGGAAGGAACCGTGATTTTGGATGGGGGTTTGAAACTCACAAATGTTCTTTATGTCCCTAAGTTGAATTGCAATTTGATATCCGTGCCGCAATTAATCGACGAATCAGATTGTATTTTCCAATTTACTAACAAATTGTGTGTTATACAGGACCGCACTTCAAGGATGTTGATTGGAGCGGGTGAACGAATGAATGGACTTTATTTTTTCCGTGGAATTCATGGAGTAAAAGCAAACAAAGTTAATGCAATTGATCAAACAGATCTCTGGCATAGGAGGTTAGGGCATCCCTCTTGGAAAATCACTCAATTAATTCCTAGTATTAGTAAAAGTAAAAGTAGTGAGCTATTTAATAAGGCTTGTGATGTATGTCTTAGAGCTAAGCAAACTAGGGAGAAATTTCCTTTGAGCAATCACAAAGCCAGTAGTGTTTTTGAACTCATTCATTGTGATTTGTGGGGACCATATAGGACCCCATCCTCTTGTGGTGCTTTCTATTTTTTAACAATAGTGGATGATTTCTCGCGTGCTGTTTGGATTTATTTACTTGTTGATAAGAAAGAAGTGTCAAGAACACTAATGAATTTCTTTACTATGATAGAAAGGCAATATAACAAACAAGTAAAGATATTTCGAAGTGACAACGGAACTGAATTCACTTGCATGAAGAACTATTTTCTTGATCATGGAATCATCTTTCAATCGTCTTGCATAGGAACACCACAACAGAATGGAAGGGTCGAAAGAAAACATCGTCACATTTTAAATGTGGCTCGAGCTTTGCGTTTTCAAGGTCACCTTCCTATTGAGTTTTGGGGTGAATGTGTGTTGACTGCAGGTTACTTGATAAACCGCACGCCATCTGTTGTACTAGGTGAAAAGTCTCCGTATGAAGTGTTGCACGGACATGCAGCCCCACTTGAACATTTGAGAGTGTTTGGATCATTGTGTTATGCTCATAATCAAGGGAGAAAAGGAGATAAGTTTGCTAGTAGGAGTAGAAAATGTGTGTTTGTTGGGTACCCATATGGTAAGAAAGGATGGAGATTGTATGATTTGGAGGCAAAGGTTTTTTTTGTTTCTCGAGATGTTGAATTCTTTGAGTCAGAGTATCCTTTTGCAAATATTAGTGCCACACATGAGAAATCATTGCACTACAAAGAGGTTGTTCAAGTTAATGAAGAAAACATAGATATATTAGACATTGTCTCAAATGGAGAACCATCTAATTCTCTAGAAATTGGATCTGATTTGGCTCACGAAGTTAGGGAGGGCCGAACTGATGATAATGCAACAGACATGGCACTTGATCCTGTGGTGTCAGATCGCGACCAACAAGAAGCAGACGTCACACCTAATCCAATTGGTGAATCGAGTTCACTCCAATTGGGACGTGGGCTAAGAATTAAAAAAGCTTCTACTCGGTTGGACGGCTATGTAACCAATACTGTTCAAAAATTAAGTCCATTCACTAGTTCACTCTCTTCGGTGCATCCCTCGGGTGAGCCTTATCCTATAGCACACTATGTAAATTGTGAAAAATTCTCTTTGGCACATCGTGTTTTTCTTGCAGCTATAACGCATGATCGAGAACCTGTTATGTATGCTGAAGCTGTGAAGGATGAGAGATGGAGAGAAGCCATGCAAAGTGAAATCCAGGCTCTTGAAAATAATGAGACATGGACATTGACATCTTTGCCACAAGGGAAAAAGGCACTTGGCTGCAAATGGATTTACAAGATAAAACGCAAGTCTGATGGAACAGTGGAAAGATATAAAGCTCGATTGGTTATTCTCGGAAATCATCAAGTAGAGGGAATTGATTACACAGAAACGTTCGCTCCCGTTGTAAAAATGGTGACAGTTCGAACAGTGTTGGCAGTCGCTGCAACACGAAACTGGGAATTGCACCAGATGGATGTGCACAATGCATTCTTGCATGGAGAGCTCCATGAAGAAGTGTTCATGAAATTGCCACCTGGTTTTGCTGTTCAACAACCAGGAATGGTGTGCAAACTCAAAAAGTCTCTGTACGGATTAAAACAAGCTCCTAGATGTTGGTTCTCAAAGTTGTCTGCTGCTCTCAAGGCCTACGGCTTCAAACAATCACTATATGATTATTCTTTATTTGTGTTACAAGAATCAGAGCTGCATCTTGTGGTTTTGGTCTATGTGGATGATCTTATAATCTCTGGAAATAATTGTAACGCTATCCAAAAATTTAAGGCCTACTTGCACACTTGTTTTCACATGAAGGATCTAGGAGTTCTAAAATATTTTCTTGGAGTTGAAGTGGCACGTTCTTCAACCGGTATCTTTCTTTGCCAACGAAAATATGCACTGGATATTGTGGCTGAAACAGGACTTCTCGGAGCCAAACCAGCAAACACACCTCTAGAACAAAATCATCACTTGGCCCTTGCTAGTGGTCCACTCATTGTCAACTCTGAACAATATAGAAGGTTAGTGGGGCGACTTATCTACCTTTGTTTTACAAGACCAGAGCTCTCATATTGTGTGCACATACTCTCTCAGTTTATGCAACAACCAAGACAAGAACATTGGGAGGCCGCATTGAGAGTTGTTCGATATTTAAAAGGAAACCCGGGGCAGGGCATTCTACTGCGCAAAGATAGTGACTTGAAGTTATATGGTTGGTGTGACTCGGATTGGGCCAGTTGTCCTCTAACACGACGCTCTCTTACTGGGTGGTTTGTATCATTAGGCAATTCACCAATTTCTTGGAAAACCAAGAAACAACATACTGTTTCTCGCTCGTCTGCAGAAGCCGAATACCGTTCAATGGCAAACACTACATGTGAGCTGAAATGGCTTAAAGGAATTTTATCTTGTCTTGGTATTTGTCATGATCAGCCCATAATGATCTATTGTGATAGTCAGGCCGCACTTCATATTTCCAAAAATCCAATTTTTCATGAACGAACAAAACACATTGAAGTCGATTGTCATTTTGTGCGAGATGAGATTACTAAGGGAATCATTCAACCTGTTCATGTCTCCACTCATACACAGTTGGCCGATATATTTACTAAAGCACTTGGAAGACCTCAATTTGTTTTTCTGTTGGACAAGTTGGGCATTTGTGATTTGCATGCACCAACTTGAGGGAGGGTAATGAAACAATTAGGATACTGATTTGGTATTTATGTGTATGAGATACAAATCAGGGTCATATTTGATACTTTAGGAATATGCCATTATGTTTATTCTATGTTTAATTGTCAAACACATGTATAGGAGCTAATTTAGGAGCTAATTGGTTAAAAGCATTGTATATATAATTATCTCAGCATGTTAATAAAAAACACAGAAAATTTATCTGTGATAGAGTGTCCTTCTTTCAAGAACCATCATCTTCTTCAGAAGAACTGCTAACGACACTTTTCCTCTTACTACCGCGCTTGCTGGTAATTTCGACGGAAACAGAGTCTCCGGATGGCTCGTTGCCGCTTTTATTTAAATTTTTCCTTGGCCTCCGTCGGGTTGCACGTCGTCGTCGTCTGTTGCAGTAGATCACTGCTGTGTCATCACCTTCAACGTCCTTCCACGAAATTGTAGCTCGTTTTTTTGACGAAGAACGGATTCTTCAGCAGCAGCATCAGTAGCTCGTGCTACTTCATCACCATTCAATGGTACTGTTTCGGCGTTAGCATTGTAAATGTGACTTCGCCGTTCTCTTCTCCGCCATGGATCGAAAGCTCAATTGTAGAGAATGAAAATGGTGACGTGAACGGTGAACCCTAGCCGTCTATGAACGTTACTGCATGCAATTGGTTTTTTGGGATTTGTAATTGCTTTGTTTTTGTTTTATTTTGTTCTCTTTGTGGTTTTCCGTTCAACTTTGTCACTACTCGAAAATGTGTTGTTTACTAGACGCCTACCGGTGCGATACATCGTAGACATATTGCACCGGAGAAATAAGAGATTGACGTACCAAATCATCGCCGATAAATAGCGATTGTAATTATAGGCCGTCATTTTCGTCGTCCACAGAATATATCGTCTTGTGAATAAAATATGTTGAGACGCACGTCAATGGTGGAGCTCTATCTTCCTCTTTCTTACGATGAAATTAAGGATTTTGACCGATTTCAGGAAGAGTTGGAGGTGGTTATCATTATAGTGAGGACATTTTTTTAATGACGCATTTAAAACGTTTAGGATGATTGCAAAAGGAAGAGAGAGTTCGAGCTGATTTAGGAGGGAAAACATTTTTTAAGGAAGATGAGAATAACCGTCGTTTCATTCGTATGTTGCATACTCATGCGTATGTTATTAATGCATAACCGCCGCCACCATTGATAATCCGCAACAATTATTAAATTCGAGCATCATTAATAATTTGCGTTGAATGCATTAATTGGTACTTCAAATGCTTTAGAAATTAGAACCAAGACATTGATAATCACCATTAACAATCCACGAAGATTATTAAATGGAAACAATATTGATAATTTGTGTGTACGGTTCATCAAATTGAGAAATTGACAATTTGCATTGCATTTGTAGATGCTGCTAATTTGAAATGTCAGTTGGAAAGTTTGGAAGACAGATAATTAATTAAACCACACTCCATTTGCATATTCTTGTCTTCCTTGTATCAAGACCTTCGTACTATCTCGTCATACTCTGGATTAAAAGATATTAGTTTCCAATGGATTAATGAAGGTTATAAGCAATTCGAACTAATACACTAAATATAAGTGGAAACCAATTGTGGGAAGATTAAAGGGTGTTGTCATCTTCCAATACATTTCTTAATTCTCAATAGTCATCAGTCATCGTAACTAATTAATTAGGCTCGGTAATTAGGATTGGCGCGCTAAACACGGGAGGGGGATGATTTGACTGGAGGTTAGGGTTGACGTTGAGATTTGTAGACCATTGAAAATTTGAAGATAAGGGATAATGATGAATTGAGAATGAGGGATATTGTTTTTTTTTTTTTTTTGAAACAGCAAGGGAAAACATATATATAACAAAAAAGTGTTACAACGAGGAGAAAGTACAAGACGTACTCCACCCGCCACGGGGAAAAAGTACACGAAAGTACTAAGACCTAAAGCGAAGCCAAACCAAAGGCACCGGCTCAAGCACCACACCGACCACAATCACCTAATAATACAATCTAAAGGGTTAACACACCACTCATAAAACAAACAAAAAAAATTCGGTTTCCTTGCCAAAAGCCAATTCCAAGAGATACACTTAATTCTATCCAAGACATCATGAAAGAGAATGGGTTTGTTGGAGAAGATTTTATCGTTCCTAACGCGCCAAAGAGTCCAAAGAACCGCATGCCAAAGAGTCCAAAAAGAATGAGGGATATTGTGTTTTAATGTTTGTTTGGGATGAGGGAACGATAGAGGAAAGAAATTGCAAGGAAGGGAAATGAGATAGAAAAGAAAATATATTCACGTTTGGTTATGAATAAAATTGGAGAGGACAAGATAATTTTTATGAGTCCCAACAAAGTTCAATGGAGTAAAATAAAACTAATAGTCTAATACTATTGTATTTTTTTTTTACTCAAAAACATATTGTACATTTTCAATCTATTTAATTTTATTTAAAGTTGTTTTTGTAATATTGTAATATACTATAAATCAAACAGGGGAAGAAATTTTCCATTCAATTCCTATCCAACCAAACAAATAAAAGATAAATATAGAATTTCGGCCCAAGTACAACAAGAAAATAAATAAGAGAAATGCCTTAACTTTAAGAACCTTTAAACCATTTACTTTAGAAACTATTTGGAATCTTGACTATTTGAATGCCTTGTGAGTGTGATTCTAAACTTAGAGTCCAACTTATTTTAAACTAGTATTATTGTTCTTACATCATTTGGCAATTTGTCAATGGCACCGACAATGCGACAAGGATTGTGAGGCCAGTGTCATGCACACAAATCGTGAAGCAAACATAGTTGCATGTTGGTCTAAAAATTATATTCACGGTTGTGATGACTGCTGAGCATACTTCAAAATTGTTGGTTGTTACGCTATGTTTGGATTGATAGAACATAATCAAGTGGAGTGGAATGAAAGAAATTTTTTATAGACCGTAACCATCTAATAGTAGGAAAAATTCTTTAACATACTTCCTCTATTTTCACGAGGCACTGAGTTGTTTAGTATGTCGATGGAAAAATATAACAGGACTAATTTAGTGATTAGTTTATTAAAACGTTGGATTCCATCCTATGCACCTTAATTTGAGGGGGAAAAAAATTAGAGGAAATGATGGAATGGATTCCATCGTATCACTCCATTCCAAACAATGGAACATCATTTCATACCACTCCATTCCATCATCTTCCATCAATCCAAACAAAGCCTTAGCTTTTCTTTAGGCTTAAATTTGCCTTTATATCAAATAAAAAATTTCACGGCACATTTGAGTTTATGATAGATTTAGATGTAATTTTGTCTCTAA
The DNA here is from genome assembly GCA_030408175.1 of Trifolium repens. Classification (NCBI taxonomy): domain Eukaryota; kingdom Viridiplantae; phylum Streptophyta; class Magnoliopsida; order Fabales; family Fabaceae; genus Trifolium; species Trifolium repens. The sequence continues at coordinate 65,116,648 of CP125837.1, read as the reverse complement.
ATTTGATAATTATTTGGTTTTGATTTTACAAATTTCAATTGCTCGATTATAATCTTCTAAATTTTACGATTGCTCAATTTTTACCTAAAAAAGTTCAACTACTCGTGTTTTACAGTAAGAAAGTTCACATCAGACGCACAGCCTCTTTCTCTTTTTTGCAATGATGGTACAATTAAGGGGGTGAGCATACAAAGAATGCGTGTAAATAGTAGCAATTCCATTGATGTCATATTGTTGTATAAACCCAAACACCAGGCCCCATTGGTCCAACAGTTCTTCACTGTCATCAAGAAAGAAGATAAGAGTTTTACTTTTGCAACCTACTCTATTTCTTACACGCCCTACAAAATTACCAAAATACCTTTATTTGCTACTTAAGTAACGGATTCTTCTTTAAAATCCAAAAAAACTTATGTTAGGAGGATGTTTTTTCCCCCAAAATTCTCATATTATAACATTCGCTACTTAATCGTCGTTGATAAGTAAATAAATAAAAAAAGTAATATCGGAACATATTTGATGAGTGTTTAGATATGAATATTCATACCGAAACACACTTGTGTTTTAGTATGAATATTCATAGCTAATCACTTTGAATAAGTGTTCCGATATGAATACTCCTACCTAACAACTTTGCATGAGTGTTTCAGTATAAATATTCACACCTAATCACTTTGTATAAGTGTTCTGGTATGAATGTTCATACCTAAACAATTAGTTCTGGTATGAATTCACATATAAACACTTTGTATGAGTGTTCCAGTATGAATATTCATACATAACTACTTTGCACGAGTGTTCTGAATATTCATACCTAAAGACTTTATTCTGGTACAAATATTCAAACCAGAACGATGTGTTCAGGTATGAATATTGATACCTAACTATTTTGCATGAGTGCTCGGGTATAAATATTCATACCTAACCACTTCGTTTCAGTTTGAATATTCATACCAAGACACTTAAAGTGTGTTTTGTCATGAATATTTGTTTTTCTTCCCTCTATTTTTTTTTTTCTACTTTTAGTCCCTTAAAAATTTTCCATTAACGCTTTTAGTCCCTACTTTTAAATCAACTCATGTATAAATTTCATAGTTTTGAATGAATTTTTTTTATGAATTTTAAAATATTATAAGAATCTCTTCCAAAATTGTTTTGAATTTTTTAACAAAGCATAAATTAAATATAAATTTTTATGTTTTTGGTGCTTAAAAATTCACATTTAGTTAATTCATGTTTTGTTAAAAAATTATAATTTTTTTTGAGTGATTGTTAAAATATTGTAGACTTTTCTGAAAAATTTCAATAAAAAATATTAAATCTACATAGGAGTTGATTTTAAAGTAAGGACCAAAAATATTAATTAAAAATTTTGGGGACCAAAAGTTTAAAAAAATTTTTAAACCGACTAAAAACAAAACTATTTATCCCTTTTTATTTATTTATTTATTTATTTTTTCTTAAAAAAAAAAAAAAAAAAAAACAAAAACAACAAACTTGTGAAGACAATAATGGTCTTACAAATTTCATTTCAACACTAAAACCAAAACAAAAGAAAAAGATAGATTAGATTCGATCTAATCGGAGAAAATGGCGACTGCGGAGGAGGAGGTGAAACTAGATCAACTCCCTTACGCTCTCCTCGCCACCATCATGACCAAACTCGACATCGCTTCCGTCTGTTCATTGTCCGCCACTTCCTCCACCTTCCGCTTTTGCGCTAAACAAATCCTCTCCTTCCTCCCCAATTTCCATCTCATCGTAAGTATCTCCATCTAATCCATCCATTTTCATCGATAACCGGTTAGTTTTTTTTAAAATTTTCGCCAATTTTTCAAGAATATTTGTTTTTCAGGATATTGCACCTTCTGAGGAGTTGATCACACCGTTGTTGCCACCAAATCCATATCTTAAGAGTCTTAAAGTTGATTGTGGTCGTCTTGATGATTCTGCAATCAATTTATTGGTGAAACCGTCTTTGCATGAACTTTCTTTATATAATTGTGCTGATTTTAGTGGGAAACTTCTCTCTGAAATTGGGACTCAATGCAAGGATCTAAGGTATAATGTAATTTATGACGAATAACATGTTTATTGAATGGATCTATTGATATTAACTTGTTTGGTTATGAAAATATGTTGTTTTGTGATTGATTGGTTAATTAATTTAATTCATAATCATAACACAATCACATAGCATAGTTTTAGCATAGTGGTGTTTTTCATATTTGTTGGTGTTGTTTATTTCCATAGGTCTCTCTATTTGGGTTCTGTTGCAGAAAAAAGAGGGAGGGCAATTCATATATCTGATTTGGAGGAGTTACTCAGTGGTTGTTCTCAGTTGGAAGTAAGACATACTAACAATAACAAATTAACAAAAATAACATGTTTATTAGATGTATTAACAAAAGTTTAAGCTTTGGAGAATCTTCAAGATAATTAATACTCCTTTGGTGGAACACTCACTAGTCACAATTGATTTATTTGTCTACTGTTGTTTGACATTCTCCTTTACATAATAAATGATATGGTCTTAAATCTTAATATGAATATTTTGGTTCCATTTATTAATCTTCATTGATGTTGTGCTTCACTTTAATTTTATTTGCACTTTTTAGCCTTAAGAGATGTTGAGTTTTGCTTGCTATGGTAACAGCTTCTATACTAGTAATTGCTTTCATGTTGTTTAATTTATGATTGCACTTGTTAAAAAATTTATTCTTGTTTGGACATACATTTATTGAGCTTCACAAGTTCACTTGATCATGAACTTTTATGTACAATAAAGGGAAATGCCATGACTTGGACAATTTATCATGAATGATTGAAATTGAATGACTGCTTTTACTGCAACACCTTAATAATAATAAAGTTTTCTCATGGTCTTCATTGAAGTTTTATTTTTCTTTGTATTTTTTCTGCGGTAAAATATAACGATGATATGTTCAACGTTATTAATGCAACTTGATCTAATGTGTATTCTGCTTGGTTTTGTAGGTATTGATTCTAATGTTTGATGTCTCTCTCTTTCTACGTCATAACTTAGCTAGAGTCTGGGCTTCTGCTTCTGAGAAACTTACTTCTCTTGAGATTGGATATATTTCTTCAGTTACGGTGATTGAACTGTTCAGCTCAAATTTGGGATCTCATCAGCCCCTTAATCCTATTCAACCATCCGTACTTCCTGGAATTCAAAAATTGTGTCTTTCGGTAAACTATATAACGGATGCTATGGTTGCCACAATATCCCAAAGTCTCATCTTTTTAACCCATTTGGATCTTCGTGATGCTCCCTTTGTTGAACCAAGAATTACATTTGATCTAACCAATGCCGGCCTTCAGCAAATTAATCAACTTGGGAGATTGAAACATCTTTCATTGATCCGAAGCCAAGAGTTCATAATTTGCTACTTTCGAAGAGTAAACGATCTAGGGTTGCTCTTAATGGCTGACAAGTGTGCAAATATGGAGAGCATTTGTCTTGGCGGCTTTTGTCGTGTCACAGACACCGGAATCAAAACTATCTTGCACTCTTGCTCTCGTCTATACAAGCTTAAGGTCACTCATGGGACTCAATTAACTGATCTAGTTTTTCACGATATCTCTGCAACATCCCTTGCCTTAACACACGTGAGCTTAAGATGGTGTAAGTTGTTAACCGATCAAGCAGTTCTTAGTTTGACATCAAACAAGGAACTCAAGGTTCTCGATCTAAGAGATTGCAGAAGCCTTGGGGATGAAGCCCTCCGAGCCATTGGCATACTTTTGAGACTGAAAATTTTACTTATTGATGGCTCTGATATAACTGATGCTGGACTTTCATACTTACGACCGACCGTTATTAATTCATTGTATGCATTGTCTCTTCGAGGGTGCAAGAGACTCACAGATAAATGTATAACAGTTCTGTTTGATGGTTGCGGCAAGCTAGAATTAAGAGACCTAGATCTTTCAAATCTTCCTAACCTCTCAGATAATGGAGTCTTACAGCTGGCAAAAACCCGAATTCCTTTCTTGGATCTCCGAATGCGACAATGCCCTCTAATTGGTGATACCTCGATCATGGCACTGGCTTCGATGATGGTTGATGATGCTGGATGGTGCGTAAGTGGTCTGCGCTTGTTGGATCTGTATAACTGTGGTGGCATTACGCCACTTGCCTTTCGTTGGTTAAAGAAACCGTATTTTCCAAGGCTTAAATGGCTGGGTGTGACTGGAAGTGTTAATAGAGACATGGTAGATGCTCTAGCTAGAAGTAGACCTTTCTTGTATGTGGCATGCGACGGTGAGGAGCTTGGGCCTGACCCCTGTGATATGTCAGATGGTTTATACACACATGATTATGATGAGGTGGATGAATTTGAGCAGTGGCTTCTTGAAGCTGATGTTGAGACTGATGATGAAGAAATGGTCGATGCTGAAATTAATGAAGAACTGATAATGTAGTTTGTTGTGTTAAACACTGTGTATATGTCTACTCGTGTCTGTTTGTGTGTAATTTATATCTTGCGAGGCCATATGTTTTGGCATCCTAGTTTTTCTATGATCTGTTGTGTATCTTATTGTGGGTAAGCTGTGTAACCTTGTTCATTAGATTTATTTTAACTATTGTAACCTTGTTATTACTTATTAGTCTCTTTTTCCTCTTCAAGACTTTCGCATTGGCCGTTTAATTGTTGTTGGGAACTTCTGGTGTGCCCAAACCATTCAATGACTCTTTATACACACACCCACCCCCATGCTAAAATCTCTTCAACCTTTTAGAATTTAATTTCCAGAACACATGGTATCTGCATTTTGGAGTTAAAATTTTGGAATTCTTCTTTGTTTTTACAAGTTAACTTTCAGAAGGATTTATATTTTGGTCGTGCTTGAAGTGCGAAGAAATATGTGGCAAAGAGAAGATCATTGAACAACTAAACAAACTAGGCTTTGTAAAGCACGTGGCATATGCATCTCATGATAGTTACAGTTGCAGCTGTCGTGAAAAAATCATCTTAATAGTAATATTTGGTAGAACAGATTTTTTTTCATCTTTGTTATATACTTCAACATTTTCATTTTGCTGTTTCAATTTTCCTTGCATCTTGATATCATGTTAGGTAGATTTTTCTGTTTGTTTTTTACTTAGTATGTATGAAGAGTAAGCATAGTATTAGGCATGTGTACTTTGTTCTAAAACCAAGTTAGTTATTGGGTGGTGGTTCTGGTTTTAGTTGCTGTCACACTGTACCAACATCAAATTTCATGAGAATTTGTTTTCTGTCACAATAGTCTGGATGTTTGTCATGTGTATTGATTAAATAATCATTGTGTAGCCTTTTAGTTGCAGTTGCCTTTGTTGGTTTAATTCTTAGAAGGTTTTACTGTCAACAAGTTTGTGTTTGGTGGTGAGGTGAAACTCTGACAGCTTTTATTTTGATTACCTTTGTTAGCTGCTATTCATTTCATGGCCATTGTATTCCTTTGTATATCTTATTTGAGTATTAACATTGATTGTTGATTAAAACTAAACTACCACAGAAATGTCAAATTCATTCTCAGCACAAGTAGCTGAACGCTAAAGCTAAACATTCATTGTTATTCACGGCACAAGCTTTTCTGCATTTTCCTAAAATACAGAAAAGATAGAATATAATGTGATGTCCAGAGTCAAGAGCATCACTTATTTGGTAACCTACATGGCTACTCTGTTAGAACTCTGTCTGTCCAGTGCAGTGATGTGTATGACAAATAAATCCAATTTTCTGGTACATATGATTTGTTGTATATATGACCCAATTTTCTGTTCATGTTCTTTTTGACATGAATTCATTATGTGGTGATGGCAAGTATAGACAACGTAAGAAAGATAATAACAGAAAATAAGAGAACTATGGACCAAAGTTTAAGAATATCCTGGGGAAAATAGCGGAGGCATATGACTTTGATGCAAGCAAATAGTACAATTCTAATGACTTTGATGCAGAGCAAATCACAAAGCAACAAAACCACTCTAATAAGTATTACTTACTAGTTATATTAATCCCCTCTTCACTAACATCTCAGCAACTTAATACCGTTGAAAAGGCTAATCATAAATTACACATAAATTCCAATTTAATCGTCATATAGGTCCTATGGAAGTCACATTATTTCAATGAACTTCTCTTTTTTCAAAGATATTTTGTGGGGGAAGTCACATTATTTTGTAGCGATTTATTTGTTTTTTACTCTAATGATACAGTTTTAAAGAACACCTATCGATTCTCATGAGACCTGATCTCTTCAATTATTATTTTTACAGCATAGAGAATAGTGCATCATCCAACCATTAAAATATTATTTTTCAATTTTTTAAAAATTTAAATTTTCAATGTATGACAAAGATATCACTCTAGTGTCAAGTGACCGAAGAACATCTTCTCTCGAGTCTCACTACTTTGCTTAACATATTAATATTTGATTCTTACTTATATGGTCATACTATACTACTAGGTCACGTAAAAAAGGTAGTAATATATAATAATAATAATAATAATAATAATAATAATAATAATTTTTCAATCAAAATTTCCCTTGATTTGAGTTACTTCAGGAAATAACGAGAATTCTATATTGGCGGTCCTTATTTTCAAAATTGTCCTTGAGAACTCCATGCTAGCAGATTGATCAAAGTGATGTGACTAGAGTTGCTCTTAGCAACCGTAGTGGAAATCACAATAGGACCAAAATTTTCCATTTTATGAGGCAGAAAAACCAAACCCTTGCAGCAAATGGGGGTGATTTAAATGAAAAAATTATATCTTTTTTTTTTCTTTTGTTTTTCTTTCACATGCATGCGCTGCCATTATCACTGCTTCAACAGGATACACCACCTGACCACTTTTGTTAGAAAAACTTTCGATATAAAGAGCATATTGAACCTAAGAGTATTAGGTTTATATGTTTTCTAAAGTACCTAACCTCCAATTTTATAAGCAACGTGATGAGAAAACAATTTCCTATTATTAATACATACTAAGAAAGTTTATATGCTTACTTGTATTGATTACAATTTTTGTCTTAATTTCAAGTTTGAAACTTTTGTGCATGTCTTTGATTATAAAGTTAATACTTAGATTCATCTCTTTAATCGGTATATATACGAGGGATGCGTTTGATCTGCTAAAAACCAATGGACTAAACTAGACAACTTTTGTTGTACCTTGTTTGAATCAGAAACTGGTTATGGTACTAGACAAAAATAGGCAGCAAGAGACAAGACAAAAACAAGAATTTTGTTCTTCACTAAACCACATGACAACTTTTTGCCCATAGTATAACTATAAAAGAAATACGAAAATACCTTATTTTATTTTTGAATAAAAAAAATATAACCTCTCTATCTCCCACCGGTGTAATTTTGTCTTGTCCTGTTCTACCTTATTCTGTCATGTTTTGTTTAGAACTTACTATTTTGCAAATCAAACGCACCCAAGTAGATTAGTCTATATCGGGTTTCATGTTTAGAACCTCCTGAATCACACCTCCATAATTGATTAAAATTGTTTTGATTAAAAGTACAAAATGTAACATATAATACAAATAAAAATGTCCTCTATTTGGATCTTTGTTTATTTAGGGTATTTATTTTTCAAAAAACAAAAAAAAATTATCATAAAAAATAAAAGATATATTTTGCATAGTTCATGTGTTTTGGTGAAGAAAGTATAAACGAGGGTATAAAGTGAAAAAATACCCTAATTACAACGATGTAATACAGAAGCCCATAACTGAATATTGGTCCATCTATTATCTATTGGGCTTTTCCTTTTCATCTTTCAGAAACGAAAACCCTAATCCTAAACCCTAACTTTCACCTATAAAGTCATTTCTTCTCGTTAAACCATTCATTCACATTTCTTCGCTTTGATATAGCCTCATAGCCGTTCTCACAAATATCTCCGCAGTCTCTCAAAAATGGCTCCTCCTCCTAGAGGTAAACTCTTTCGCACCATTGTCTATTTGATTTATTCAATTGAATGATGTTTTTATTGTTTTTGCGAACTATGTATTGTTTGAACTGTCTTAGTTCTACTTATAATGAAGTAGTTGGATTTTTGTTGATTTTGGTGTTTTGAATTTGTGCAGGTCGTGGTGGGTTCAGGGGTGGAAGAGGTGGAGACAGAGGAGGTAGAAGTTTTGGTGGGGGAAGAGGTGGAAGGGGAGGTGATAGAGGTACCCCTTTTAAGGCACGTGGTGGTGGTAGAGGTGGAACCAGAGGAGGTCGAGGAGGCCGTGGTGGTAGAGGAGGTGGAATGAAGGGTGGTAGCAAGGTTATTGTTGAGCCTCATAGACATGAGGGTATTTTCATTGCTAAGGGTAAGGAAGATGCTCTTGTTACTAAGAATCTTGTTCCTGGAGAAGCTGTTTACAATGAGAAGAGGGTTACTGTTCAGGTAATTTCTATCTCACTCTTAATTCATTTTGTTATTTTTACATTATTAATTGTAGATTGAGTTAATTTTACATATATGCATGTTTGTAAATAAACCATGAGTGTTTTTGTGCTACTTTGATTCATTATTAAGTTGTAATTAATCATTAATTATATATGTTGTTCATATGATGCAAAATATTTTTCTGCATTTGAGAAATTTGGAATTTAATTTTTTATAATAATAACATGTCAACTTTTTGATATGTATTATGCAGAATGAGGATGGTACAAAGGTTGAGTATAGAATTTGGAATCCTTTCCGTTCTAAGTTGGCTGCTGCTGTCCTTGGTGGGGTTGACAACATATGGATTGTAAGACTTCAGTTGTTTGTAACATTATTAGTTGGCAATTTCCTGAAAATATTTATTGATATTAGTTTTATGTTGTTTTTTTTAAAGAAACCTGGCGCTAAAGTTCTTTACCTAGGAGCTGCTTCAGGAACAACTGTCTCTCATGTTTCTGATATTGTTGGTCCAGTAAGTATTAGTTCAAATCTTATTTTTTTTATTAATATATGTTTGTTTGTCTATGGCTGATTAGAAATTTTTGTTCTATTTATGTAGAATGGAGTTGTCTATGCAGTAGAGTTCTCCCATCGTAGTGGCCGTGATTTGGTCAATATGGCAAAGAAGCGTACTAATGTTATTCCAATTATTGAAGATGCTAGACACCCAGCCAAATACAGGATGTTGGTTGGTATGGTTGATGTCATTTTTTCTGATGTTGCTCAGCCTGATCAGGTATATTTTAAGTTTTCACTTTTTATGATACAAGTATTTATAAACTCAAGTATTATCATTTAATCTTGTCTCAATGGCTCAAATATGCCACTAATTCATATACATTGATGTCTATTATGCACTATTGTAATCTTTTTACAAATTCAGAGTGCCTCTAATGAAGGTGCTATGTTGTAACATTGTTTCATTATTGACTCCTTAAGTACTCTTTTCTTTGGACATTGACACTGATTATTAATTTAAGCATTCCTCAAAAGTTTACTTTAGAGTTCCCTTTTGCTGTTTTGTTTACTTGTTCTTCCAAATTTTGTTTATCAATTTTATTTTAAAGAAAAAATGTTTTGGATACTATATACCATATATCAGTGCATGTGATGAGTTACTCGGATTCTCCTTCAAGTCTTCTTGGATGATGTAGACCCGAGATTCAGATGCACATCAAGATTGCTCTTTTTCTTTATCTATATTGTTTGTTCTCAAATTTTGCATTTCATTTCCTTTTTTTATTAATTTTCATTTCATAGTAAAAGATTTTTTGGGAACTAAATATCAGTGCAAATGATGAGTTACTCGGATTCCCCTTCAAGATTTATTGGATGATGTAGACCCGAGCTTCTGATGCACATCAATATTTTGTTCTTATTCTTTCTCTATTTTGTTTTTTTGCTTAAGTTTAGTATTTAAATTCCAATTTTGTTTATAAGTTATCAGTTCAATGTAAAAATTTGTATTTGATGAGTTACTCGGATTCCCCTTCAAGACTTGTTGGATGATGTAGACCCGAGCTTCTGATGCACATCAATATTTTGCTCTTATTCTTTCTCTATTTTTTTTTGCTTAAGTTGAGTATTTAAATTCCAACTTTGTTTATATAAGTTATCAGTTCAATGCAAAAATTTGCAATTGATGAGTTACTCGGATTCCCCTTCAAGACTTATTGGATGATGTAGACCCGAGATTCTGATGCACAACAATATGTTGTTCATTTGAAGAAAAAACTTCAAATGCACTGTTTTGACCAAATAGTAGTGGGATGGAACTCCATGTATTCCAAGTATCAGTTTTGTTTATACTATTTTGGTGATTGTTGCAGGCAAGAATTTTAGGTTTGAATGCTTCATATTATCTCAAAGCGGGAGGTCATTTTGTTATTTCCATCAAGGTTTGTTCAGAAACTATTTTTTCTCTCCAAAGCTTTTTTATTTGAAGCATTGCAAACATTTTGTATTATAACTTTTCTATGCATTATTACTAGCTTGGTTATCTATCTCACTCAATTCTATTTCGTTACTGTAGGCCAATTGTATTGATTCCACAGTCCCTGCTGAGGCAGTCTTCCAAAGTGAAGTGAACAAGTTGAAGGCGGATCAATTCAAGCCATTTGAGCAAGTTACTCTTGAACCATTCGAGAGGGACCATGCTTGTGTTGTTGGTGGTTACAGAATGCCTAAGAAGAAGAAAGATGGAGAGCTTTGAGAAAAAAATGTACTATTGCCTTGTCACTTCTGTAACTTAGGATTTTTGATCATTGCGATTTAGGATTTTATTTCAGTTTTGTTTGAATGAATACACTATGTAATGTACTCTAATGTGATGTTTCCTAATATGATATATTATGTGGTTTATATTTGCATGTGATATGCTTGCTGGTTAGAGTAAATTCATATATAACATGATTCGCCCAAAAATTTCAATAGTTGTATTGTTATTTTTGGTTTGGGATGGGTGAACCAAAACAATACCATTACTTTTGTTATGTTTGGTTCTCCTGGAAGCAGTAAATAATGGCATCTTCCATTTTCCCCAAATCAGCGTGTTTGGCTCTACATATAGAAGGGTATACCGGTTTTGTTTTTTTCCAATACGATTATACACTTGTATGTTCTTTGAATGTTTTGCCAAATGTTTGTACCTAAGCACGTGTTGCTCTGTTATCTTTATTTTATACATGATATCTTTTATTTTGCCAGCTATTACTAGTATATACAGGTTCTTGAAGATTGATTGAAATAATTGTTTTTGTTTTTTTATTAATGAGGATCTAAATACCCAAAATATAGGTGTGACTTATTTGATATCCTTTTAACTAAACTGTTTAATATGAAGGTGACTTTATTACTATCCTTTAGCATATTAGTGACCTCTGACTCAATATGAAGCTTAACACAGCGAAAACCAAGTCTTCTCTCACACTACAATAACATATGCAGTATTATTTCCCACAAATTTAGAGACATCAATCAATTCACCACAACTTGAATGAAGTTTTAGTGTTTTACCAAAAGGAAAGGAAATATGTACTTGTATTTCTTTAGGCTTTGTTTGCGAGTTTGGAGGGGAGGGGAGGGAATGGTTTTAAAAAAAAGGAAGAAACAAGTGCAAGGAATAGAGAATTTTGGGAGTGAAGGAATTTGGAGGGTTATTTTTTCTTTATAACACAAAAATTCCCCAATTTGGGGGAACTCAAAAATTGTATTGGATGAGGGTTTCGAGGGGGGTTTCGAGGGTTTATATTAATTCTTCAAATTTAATTAATGTTGTTATAATGTTCTTAAATTCATAATATATTAATCATAAGTATTTATTTGTCATTCTCTATATAAAATACTTTCTCCAAAAATGTAAAAGATTTTTCTAATTTTCTCTCTATTTCTCCCCCTCCAAAGCCCTCCTCTTCTTTCCCCTCCAAACTCGCAAACAAAGACTTAGTTGATCATTTCGTTATTGCGAAGTTTTTTACCAATCTTGTTGAGGAAAGTGATTTAGTCACATTAGTAGAGTGTCTCCTCTCAACCACCATAGATTAGTAGGATTCCCTTTTTAACTTATTTTTCTTTCTACATGGTTTACATTAGTGACATCACTCAAGAAATTCATTGTTCCAATGTAATTTTGATAAATTATTTTAATGCATTTTTTTTGTATTAAAGTGAGTAAAAGCTGACTAAGAATTATTTCCACCGCAAATCGAATTCGGATTCTCCAAAACAATTCGTCATAAAAGGAGCTTATTAACCATTTGAGCTCATTATTTTAGTTTATTTTAATGCATTTTGTTAACTATACACTTTTAACAATTTTAATAAGACTATTCAAACAATATTTCTTTATAATTCACTTTTATCTTGAATGAGCTTAAACATTATTCATTTTAGTTTTTAGCTTGTTTTAATTAAAAATAAGTTTACAAAATTAATTTATTAAAACTAATACATGTCAGATCATTTGTTCTTTCTTTGCTAATTTCTATAAATTGTATTTTGCTAAACTAAAATGTCACTTTACACTCTGTATAAGAGAAACTTGCAAAGTACCCGTGCATTCGTACGAGTTTATATATTGATTATTATTTGATATTTAAATTTTTCATTATATTAAGATAGAAAATGTATTTAAAATAAAATATTTCAAAAATTGTTGTAAAATATTGTTAAGATATAAGTAAAACTGTTGTGCTCTTTCATAAAAAACTATTGTCCTGTGTTTATTTTTAGATAAATTATAATTAAAATATTCGGACTTTTATTAGAAGAAATTTAAAAAACTTATCGATTAGTGGTAAATATATGTCTTTGGTGCGTTTGATTCGCTAAAAAATGAGGGACAGGACAAGACAAAAATAGTTGTTCAATGTTTGATTTAAAAATGGAAAAAAGAACAGCACAAATAATTGTACCGAGTACAGGACAACTCCCTATTTTTTGTTACCTGCTAAAGTGGGGGACAACTTTTTGTCCATCGGACAAATAAATGAAAAATCCTATTTTATCCCTAATTTTTCTCGCTTCTTCACGTACGCACTACACAATATTCTCAAACTTGTTCACTCGCCTCCATCTCTCTGTAAACCTACGAAGCCTCCATCTCTCATATCTATCAGAAACATACTTTTCTCTTTCACTTCCATACTTTGTACAGTATTTATTCACGTCACTATCACTATAGTTTTGCTGATTCATTCACGTTATAGCAAAAATCACACAAGAAGGAACTTATTTGGTGTGGTCCCACGTACTGGACATTGTTCATCTATGATGCAATTTTTTCTTCTTTTTTGATTTAGCCCTTTTTATTTTATTTTATACTATTATGTTTTAATTAAGATTTATTTTGAAACCTATCATCATTAGACTTGGTTAATATAATTATTTGGTGTGTGTTTTGGATATTAATTTTATGAATGAATTTTTATCCATTACTTTTGATTATTACAGATTTTATTGATATACTATGTAGTTTTATAATTTAATTGTTTAAATAATTGTTATTTTATTAAAATAATAAAATCAAATATTTTTATATCTTCAAAATTTTGTTTCATATCTTTATACAGTGCAAAACCAATCATTTCACATCAAAAAGGGCATTATGGTAAATTTTATATTATTTTGTCCAGTATTTAACATATAAAACAAAGTACAGTACAAAATTGATTGTCCTGTGCAGTGTTCATCAAACAGAGTATAGTACAAAAAGTTGTCCTGTAACTCAGTCACCTGTCCAGTACTATTCTGTCCTGTAACCATCCTTTTGCAGATCAAACGCACCCCTTATGTACGATTTTATTATAGTTATCAATTTCAAATATTTTGTTCTATTTGTTTATATTTATCAATGATTACTAATTGTCCCATTACTTGAAAAACGAGTTTGGGTTTCCTCCATTTTTTTATGCTAATTTATAAGTTCTCAATATGATAAATTATGGAAACTCAAGAGTATTTTGAAAGTATCAACGTTAAAATTTAACTAAGTTTTATCTCAAAATATGTTTTTTAATTCCTATAGAAAATTTCAGTAAATTTTGGTCCTTCAAATATTTTTCTTTATAATTTATATTCTCTACTTTTAAGTCAACTCATGTATACTCATTTTTTTATTGATTTTTTATATTTATGTTTATAATATTAAAAGAATTTATTCCAACAATTAAGATTTTTTTTAAAGTTTTTTTTGTATTCAGTTTTATTAATTTTGTATTTATATTTATAATATTATAAAAGCCAAGAATTTATTTAACCTAAAATTTAAAACTCAAAACATTTTTAAATACCAAGTTAGTCTTACAAACCCATTAGGCACATAAATACCAATATGTATTGATGTGTAAATTTTTTTACGCATATATCGAATCAAAATATATCATAATGCCATTTTATAAGTATATTACTAAAATATATTTACACAACATAATTGACTAGATGCATGTGACAAAAAAAATATCAATGACAAAAAAAATATATTTAAAAACATCAAAAAATTAAGATTTAAATATGTTTTTTATACCGACAAATAAAAATGTTTTTTATTTTAGTCCCTGCAAATTTTTTTATTTGGATTTGATCCCTACAAAATCAAAGAAACTTTTGGCCTCTAAGGCTCTAACATTTGTTGAAAGTTTTAAAAAACGTAAAGCAGTAACGATTGACACGTGGACCCACTAGAAGATGTCATTTGTTCCCCATTTTATGACTCATTTTTACTTATATTTTGGGACGGAGGAAGTATATGCTAAACACACATATTAAGAATGCTAAAGTAGAAGTATTATTTTAAATTTTGTGAAATTACTTTATGATCAAGTTGAAAAAGTGAATTAGATACATTAATTATTATAAAATATTTTTTTTTTGGAATAATTAACTTGTGTCTTAGCTTTTCCCTTAAAATAGTTAATAAATAAATACTGTAAATAAAAAGAAACCTCGGTGGCTGTGCAGCTGCATTCAATCATCAAGAAAGTCTAACCTAGGCACAAACCCAACACCTCATTTATTAGGCACACTCATATAAATAAGAAAAAAATAAAAAAGAAAGAATTAAAATGATATTAATTGATGTGATTATATTATTTTTTTTTTAATTTATTAGATTTATTTATGTGTGCCTAAATGAAATTAATTTGCGACCGTGCTCATGAAAGAATGCCTCTGAATCATCATCGATTAAATAAAAAGAAACTAGTGATGGTGAAATTGACTTGCCATGACTTTTAGAGGAATATTTATTTATTTATTTAGTTACTATATTTATTCCTTTTAATATATTTTTTATTGGGCTTTTTCTTTGATCTTTCAAAAGTCAAAACCCTAATCCAAAACCCCAACCTATAAAATCATTTTTTTTTTTTGATAAACAAAGAATGGAATTATAAGGAGTACAAGAGGTACTCGGCCCTTACAATTCGAGAAAAGTCACTTTAGATTCGTTGGAAGCAATCTAAAGGATTATTACACCAATCAGAAAAAGAAAAATCAACATTTCTCCTTAGTCTACCTATAAACCAAAGCCAAGCAATATACACTATTTGGTTTACCAAAGAATTAAAATTTATATGGTCTCCTCTAAACAAAATATTATTGCGAGTTCTCCAAATGCACCAAGTTGTGGCCAACCATATAATGTGGCGAAGCTTTTTAGAATTCTTTCCCCTAATAATACTACCAAAGGAAAGAAAATGGTCTGTAACCGAAGAAAAATCAATGAAGCTTACTCCCATCCACTTGAATATGTAATCCCAAACTTGATGAATCATATGGCACTTAAAAAATACATGCTGGATATCTTCCTCTTCAATGGAACAGAACACACAACACCTTTCAAAATTGCTAGTAATAATACCTTTATTAAACAAAGCTTCTTTGGTTGGCAATTTCTCAAGCACCAACCTCCACCCAAAAACACTACCTTTCGATGGAATATTAGTGCTCCATAACTTCTTCAAGGCCTGCGCCGTGTTGGGATCAATGGCATCCATCTCAAACCTGTTCAACAAAGAAACGTAAGCAGAACTCACCGAGAACAAACCAGCTGCATGGGGGATCCACTTCCGCCTATCACAAGTTTCCTGTGTTGGCCGAATGTGCTGCAATAATAACCATAACTCATGGGCCGAATCAATTGCTTCACCTAATAACTCTGTCCTCCATTCGAACTTCCATCGCCAATCATTGCTATCCCAAACACCCATTGCGGATATAGTACAATCTTGTTGCGAAGAAATTGTGAAAAGATTTGGAAAAAATTCTTTCAACGGTGTTGTGCCTATCCACTTTTCCTTCCAAAAACAAATATCCTTTCCATCGCCCAATATACTACTAATATTATTACCGAACCAGCCCCCGTCCTCCTCACTTCCCAAACTCCACATATCCCTCCACCAAATAGACGCTTGCTTGAGACCGTGTCTTCCTTCACCATACATAAAATTGGCTACTAAGGATCCATATCTAAACCTCAAAAGTTCTTGCCACGGTGCCAATCGATCATTCAAACAACGCCACTTCCACTTACATAAGAGAGAAGAATTAAAGATAGCAAGATTTTTTATGCCCAAACCTCCTTTTTCTTTGGGTTGACAAATCCGGTCCCAACTAACCCAACACATCTTTCTATTATCCAATCCACCCCCCCATAAAAATCTTCTTTGGATACTCACTATCTCCTTTAAAACACACACCGGAGCTTTGAAAAAAGAGAAAAAATAAAGTGGGAGACTCGACAACACGGAATTAATGAGAGTGACTCTACCTCCGATAGAAAGATTACGCCCATTCCACACACCAAGTCTCTTTTTTATTGACTCCAAAATGGGAGACCATGTAGCACTACGCCTCGGATTGGCTCCTACCGGAATACCAAGAAACCGGAAAGGAATTGAATCCACTTCACAATGTAAAAACGACGACGAGGCACGTAAAAAGTTGTCATCAAGGTTAACCCCATACAATTTACTCTTATAGAAATTCACCTTCAAACCGGACACAATCTCAAAACTCCTCAATACAGTTTTTATTGTCCAAAGATTATTCCAATTACCCTCCCCCATAATAATAGTATCATCCGCAAATTGACGAGTATGGAACAATAGATTATTACTAACCTTGTATCCTTGAAAGACATTATTTTGTATCGCCTTGCACATAAGGCCAGTGAGACCTTCCGCAACAATCAAGAATAGAAATGGTGATAAAGGATCTCCCTGTCGCAACCCTTTACCCACCATAAAGTCTTCAGTAGGGCTCCCATTCACCAAAACGGACATAGAACTTTGGAATATACAAGCTCTAATCCACCGCCGCCACCCCTCCGCGAATCCCATTCTAATCATCATGTAGTCTAGAAAATTCCAGTTCACAGTGTCATAGGCCCTTTCAAAATCAACCTTAAAAAATAAACATTTGTCTTTTCTCCTTTTGGCCAGATCAAGTAGCTCATTAACCACTAGAACTCCATCCAATATTTGCCGATTGGGAAGAAAAGCCGATTGAATAGGGGATATAACCTTGCCCAAAACCGTCTTCAACCTTGCTGCTAAAACCTTTGACAAAAGCTTATACACACACGAAATCAAACATATAGGCCGATAGTCTGAAAGCTCTTGGGGATGATCTTTTTTAGGTATGAGAGTCAAAAAGGAAGCAGTAATAGCCTTCGGAAGGGTAGCATTGTTATAAAATTCAAAAAAGAAATCCATAATATCACCTTTGATT
Organism: Trifolium repens; assembly: GCA_030408175.1. NCBI lineage: Eukaryota > Viridiplantae > Streptophyta > Magnoliopsida > Fabales > Fabaceae > Trifolium > Trifolium repens. The sequence continues at coordinate 65,098,955 of CP125837.1, read as the reverse complement.
ATATCCCAACACGTCTTCAAGAAATTGAAATTAAACCCATCTGGACCTGGGCTTCTATTTCCGTCACTAGTCCATATCACCTCCCTCACTTCTTCACAAGTGAAGGGCGCTGTCAAAACTAGATTATCCTCCATTGAAAGAGACTGAAATTGAACCCCATCGAGATTTGGCCTACTATCCCAACGCTCCTTAAAGTTGTTCTCAAAATAACCCTTCACAAAACCTTTCACCTCGTCAACTCCCTCCACCCATTGATCACCGTCTTTTAGTGCCACCAATTGGTTCCTTCTTCTCCTAGATTTGATCGATTCATGAAAGTATTTTGAATTTGAATCACCTTCCTTCACCCACCGCATTCTAGACTTTTGTTTTAGAAGACTCTCTTTTAGATGAAGTTGTCTCCAAAACTCCTTCTTCAAACCATCTCTTCTAATCACCTCCACATCAGCCCCCTCCCCTCCCAATAAGCCTTCGATATCATTTAATTCTTTGACCGTCTTATCAATGTTAAGGTCGAGAATGCCGAAAACATCTTTATTCCACTTTCTCAGACAGTCTCTAAGTAGCCTTAATTTCTCTTTCAGAACATAAGCTTTTCTCCCATATACCTTGAAACTCTTCCACGACTTCTCAACAAAAGGATAAAAATCAGGATGCTCTAACCAGCCATTTATTACCCTGAACGGTTTAGGGCCCCAATTGTTGGCGGAGGCCGTTAACCAAATCGGACAGTGATCTGATATATCTCGATCACCTATCCATTGCCCAACAACACCTTGAGAATAAATGAATCCATCAGACAATAAGAATCTATCGATCCGGCTCATGGATTTACCGTCATTACTAAACCAAGAAAATTTCTTACCAAGAACAGGCACATCAATCAGCTCCATTTCTTCTACAAAACGATTAAAAAGAATTCTCTCGCCATTTCTACCTACCCCACTTCTGCCCCTCCTTTCCGAAGCCAACATAACGGCATTGAAGTCCCCACCTACGCACCACTCTCCTGCTTCATTTTGCTGCTTAACACTCAACAAGTCTTCCCACAATTTTTTCTTCCCAGATAAAAGACACGGGGAATAAACATTGACAATAAACATCAAGACACCATCCCTCTCCACCTTAATACCCAAATAACCGTGGCCAGAAAAGCTACTCAATAATTTGAAATAAGAGGAATTCCAAATAATAAGCATACCTCCAGAAGAACCATTAGAGTCTTGAACAACCCAATCCACATCCTGATGCCCCCATAAGTTATGAATAGAGAAATTGTCAAAGTTTGATTTTTTCGTCTCTTGAAGGAGACAAACATCGAACGCCTCTCGCTGAATAAAAGAACTCAACCTCCTTCTCTTGGCACTGCTGCCCCAACCTCTTAAATTGAGAGAAACAATTTTCATCGATCACAGGATTTTAATTGCTCCCTTCTGGCTTTACCCACTTCATCTCTTTTTTCATTCTCCTGGATTTCTACTAAACACACCGCCGCCAAACCACCCTCTTTCTCGACGCCCTCCCGTTCACCCAAATTATTACAAACAACTCCCAATTGTAAAGCACCATTCCAAACTTTTGAAGCAACTTCCTGTTCAAAATTCGATAAGAACCGATTGTTGCAGTTCCTAATATCTGTTGAGTTAATAGAACTACAACCAAGCTTGCTAACCTGCGCCTCACTGGAATTCGACTGGTTATCCTCCACAGGACCCCTTGTAACGCCAGCTACCAACGAAGGATCATTCTCCGCTTCCCCCCTAAACGAACGAGAGTTCGACTGGTTATGTATCGACGTTACCGACACGTTGGTTGAGTGGGAATGAGAGTTGCGAACAGCCAAGCTCTTGGCCATGAGTTGTTGTCTTCTCAAAGATGCTGACGGTGGGATAGTAGGAAACGTGGCCTTTCCTTTTTTAGACAGCAAACATTGATTAAATGAAGAAGAAGCAACATGTGGTGGATTATTATTTAATAGCTTGTAAACACCACTTGGGCCATTACTATATACCCCTCCCTTCCGCACTTCCAAGCTCTGCTCAACTTCTCCTTGTTTCTTTGTGGGCTTAAGAGAACGACCCAAATCAACTGAAAGGATCTCCTTACTACTCGCACCCCCTTTAACAGCATGGTCAGAGTTGATAGAAAGAATAGGCCCACCTACACCAGCCCCCCGGCCCAATTCTATTCCACCAGACTCTTCCACTCTGTCCTCCAAATTAATACCCCCATCCTCCAAAACGTCCCCCTCTACAGAATTCAAATTTTCCTTAAAGGGCACATTTAAAGAAACATTTGAATTATCCTTATTTCCTTCCTTATCATTAAGAAGAAGATCATATTGATCACAAGAGATTAACTGAGCATTATTACCATTGACCAAAGAATTTAATACCAATAAATTATCTCCTTCTCCTTCCACTTCGATCTCCTCTTCCTCCACCTCCTCCGCCTCCATCAACCGCCTCTCCTCCTCCTCCTCCTCTTCCGAACACTGACTTCCTTGATCTCTCCCGTCCGTGCCTTTGGATTGAGGTAACATTATTCTCATAGGACCATACGAATCTTCTAAAATACGTAAGTGGAAAATAACACCATTAATTTTAACATCGATGAATTCATCGACTGGTTTTTGGCACGAAGTACGAATCAATAACCTCGCCACGTCCATAGATAATTTTTTATTCGTTACATCATCAGATTTCATGAAAGAACCCACGGTTTCGTAACGTTGATAAAAAAATCATCATTCCATGCATGAACTGGTACACCAAATATTCTTAACCAAACAATTCTCTCCGGATCAATGTCTTTCGGATTCCACGGGCGTATCTCCTTGAACCATTGATCAAGCCAGTCCTTTGCATCCTCCATCAAAGCTTCCACTTCTCCCTCCTCTTGACCTTGTAGTAAAGCCAAATTAGAACCTAAAGGTGTTACCTTCACTCCGAAATAGCCCTGCGAATGAAAAGCTTCCTGAATATTGTATGTCATGCCCGGAGACACTGCCACCCCTACCCAAGCCTTGAGATGATTACTCATATCAATCTTCTCTACCTCATAAGACAAAACAACCTTCTGATGTGCCACTTCTAAATTCGGATCTTCCCCCGGTCGTACCACTTGTGCATAGGAGTGTGTATTCTTACGAGAGCTGAGGGGGAGTGGACGACGAGGCCGAGATATCGAGTTGGTCCTAGTACGCATATATTGTGACTGAGGTTTGACACTACGACCCTCCCTTCCATCTGCATCTTCTTTCTCTACAGATCGTCGAAAGCGGGAAAGATTCACAGAAATTTTGCCACCTCCAAACACCACATTATCCAATTCCTTCTCAAGCTTACACAGGTCTGTCACTTGATCGAATCTTGCGAAGCCGAACCTTCTTCCTCCTTTATCCCTTTTGTTTGGTATAACTATTTCCACCACTTCCCCATAATTGTGGAAAGCGTTGAAAATTGCTTTCGCCCCGTATCTTTCTGGAAAATTTGTAAAAAAGAACGTTGTTGTTGAAGCAATATTATCCTTGTTGAAATTGCGAGCTGTAGCTATATCTAGTTTATGTTGATTAGTCTTATTTCTACCTCTGACCTTATGCCACCCTTTATCATCATCAAACTCCATGGTAATCGTATCACGTTAAAAACGACCACTCATCGCACTACCGAAAAATTTAAGACCCTTGCTAGGAACCGATCCCTAACCGATAGACCTACCGTTTCCGATAGGCCGTGCTAGGACTTTAAACCCTCGCCTAACAGAAATCCCAAAAATTCTCAGTAGCAGAGTCAGATCATGGCATAACATGTTATCAATTTCATAATGTCTTCCTATATTATGATGATATTCTCGTTAAACCATTCACGTTTCTTCGCTTTGATAAACCCTTCTAGCCGTCTTTTCAATTCTCTTCGCATTCTCTCTAAAATGGCCCCTCCTAGAGGTAAACCTTTTGGCACTATTTCAATAATTTATCATGTTAGTTTTGATTTATTCAATTGAAATATCGCAATTTGAGTTCATTGATGATGCTTTTGTTTACTTTTGTTCGTTAAAATCAAACGGTTTATGCTATTTTGCTCAAAGGAACTATTTTTCCTGTTTTTGTGAACTATGTATCGTTTGAAGAGTCTTGTTGATTTTGGTATTTTGAATTTGTGCAGGTCGTGGTGGGTTCAGGGGTGGAAGAGGTGGAGACAGAGGAGGTAGAGGTTTTGGTGGGGGAAGAGGTGGAGGAAGGGGAGGTGATAGAGGTACCCCTTTTAAGGCACGAGGTGGTGGTAGGGGTGGAACCAGAGGAGGCCGAGGAGGCCGTGGTGGTAGAGGAGGTGGAATGAAGGGTGGTAGCAAGGTTATTGTTGAGCCTCATAGACATGAGGGGATTTTCCTTGCTAAGGGTAAGCAGTGGCGGTGCTCGGACCCTGGCTCAGGGGTGCAAAATTTTAATCAATATTTTAAGATATATATATATATATATATTCAAAAATTATATTATAATAAATACATTACATATATATGTTTTGCAACTATCCACTATGCAATTTCATATTTTTAATTCGCTTAATAACTAACTAATTATTTATTTATATGTATTGCATTTTTAAATAAAAAACATAAGTATTCATTACATGAGAAATATATCAAATAAAAAGAAATCAAACTATAAAACAGTACATGAGTATTGATATAGTAACACAATAAATATGCAATTTTGTGGTTAGTTTTTTTATTGCTTACTTTCTATCAGGAAAACACAAAAAAAAATTCTATCTATCACTTGAGATATAGAGACTAATAACCAACACAAAATTAGCTTGAGGAAAACAACGATTTCCAAATACCTAAAATTGAAACTAATTTGTGGATGGTGTAACACTTAACTGGAAACTGAACAACATTATTCCAAAGATGTATTTGGACTAAATTACAAACTACAAACAAGCAACCAACAAAACATACAAATATGTTATTAGAACCCCAATTGAATAATCAATCAACCAATTTATCAATATTGAAGTTATATAAAAAATCCCAACTTTTTAAAACACTAAACCATAAAATTTCTATTGTTTACCTTAATATTATTTCAAAGATGTTGAAAGATTTATCACTATTGTACGTATTTAGTTTGGTATTTTATTTGAGGAGATTTAATTTTAGAGAGAAGTTGAAAGAAATGAATAAAAGCAAGAAAAAATGTTTTGAATCTTTTACGAGTAGTGCAAAACAAAATAATTAGGGGGTGCAAAGTGCAAAATCAAGAGGTATTTGTAAAAGAAATTAAAAGTCCAGGGGGTGCACCTGCACCCCCTCACTTGTGTTAAGCACCGCCCCTGAGGGTAAGGGCAGTGATGCTCTTCTTACTAAGAATTTTGTTCCTGGAGAAGCTGTCTACAATGAGAAGAGGGTTACTGTTCAGGTAATTTCTGTCTCACTTTTAATTCGTTTTGTTATTTTTACATGATTAATTGTAGATTGAGTTAATTTTACATATATGCATGTTTGTAAATAAACCATGAGTGTTTTTGTGCTACTTTGATTCATTATTAAGTTATAATTAATCATTAATCATTTATGTTGTTCATATGATGCAAAATATTTTTCTGCATTTGAGGAATTTGGAATAATTTTTTTATAATAATAACAAGTCAACTTTGTGATATGAATTATGTAGAATGAGGATGGTACAAAGGTTGAGTATAGAATTTGGAATCCTTTCCGTTCTAAGTTGGCTGCTGCTGTCCTTGGTGGGGTTGACAACATATGGACTGTTGTAATCTGTTTACTAATTCAGATTGCCTCTAATGTGGTCGCAATGTCCCAACATTGTTTTAATACCGACTCTTTAAGTACTTGTTTCTTTGGATGTTGACACTGATTTTTAATTTAAGCAACCTCAAAAGTTTTCTTGTATGATGTGGACCCGAGATTCTGATGCACAACAATATGTTGTTCTCTTTTTTATGTTAAACAATATTTTGTTATGTTAAGCATCTATGCTGGTGCAATATTGACTTGTTTAAGTCCATGTACCCGAGATTCCCTTTTGAATACTTGACGGTATTTATGCTTTGTTAAGATTTTTATTTATAAATTTTTATATTTGTTAGTTTTCTACGAATGTTTATGTTATAGTGATGAGTTGAAACACCCGTGTATTCCTGAATACACTGTTTTGTTGTTTGGTTTGCATTCTGGTATTTTATTTGTTTGTTTTCTGTTAGTAAATAAATGAACTTCATTTGAAGAAAAAAGCTTCAATTACACTTTTTTGATCAAATGGTAGTGAGATGGAACTCCATGTTTTCTACGTATCAGTTTTGCTATACTATTTTGGTGATTGTTGCAGGCAAGAATTTTAGGTTTGAATGCTTCTTTTTATCTCAAAGCTGGAGGTCATTTTGTTATTTCTATCAAGGTTTGTTTAGAAACCTATTTTTTCACTTAGTTTCTTGTTTTTCGAAGTTTTTTTTTTGTTATAGGAAGCACGCAAAACTTCTTTTATTATAACTTTTCTATTACTAGCTTGGTTGTTATCTAGCTCACTCGATTTTATTGTTATTTTAGGCCAATTGTATTGATTCCACAGTCCCTGCTGAGGCAGTCTTCGATAGTGAAGTGAACAAGCTGAAGGCAGATCAATTTAAGCCATTTGAGCAAGTTACTCTTGAACCATATGAGAGGGACCATGCTTGTGTTGTTGGTGGTTACAGAATGCCTAAGAAGAAGAAAGTTGCAATGTAAACAGTTTTGTGAAAACATTTACTATTGCCTTGTCACTTCTACAACTTAGGATTTTTTTATCAATTGCGGTTTAGGATTTTATTTCAGTTTTCTTTGAATGAATAATACACATACACTCTAATGTGATGCTTCCTATTATTATAAATAAATTATATGGTTTATATTTGCAAATGGCATGTTTACTGGTTAGAGTAAATTCTTATATAATAACATGATTTGCCCAAAAATTTGTGGTTTAATAAGACCATATTTCTTTATAAATTCACTTTTATATCGAATGCGTTCAAACATAATTTACTTTACATAGCTATGGTATCTTTTATAAAGGAATAATATTTTGTTGAAGTTTGCTAATTTTGGAATTTTTTTCGGATAAATATACATTTACCTTGAATAATGTGTTTATTAACTGTCAATTTTAATTTTCTTTTGTATTCAGTTTTTTTTTTTCCTTTTTTTTTGGTTGACAAATTCATCTCCATTCTACTTCAAAACTAAGACCCTGTTTGGATTAGTTTATTTTTGAGCTTATGTAAAACAACTTATACAATAAAATAAGTTTTTGTCAAGGTAATTTATGAAAAAATAGCTTATAAAAGTACATTTTTCATTATTGAAAACTTATAAATTAACATAAAATCTTATTTATTTGCATAAACTGTTTTGCATAATCTCAAAAATAAGCTAATTCAAGCGGGTCCTAAATGTGAAATGTTGTGGTATAATTACATCATCCCAAATACACTTACATTTTTCCAAAAATATACTTTGGTTTTGTAATGTACTTGGCTCGAATTGATGATTCCTGCTACCTAAGCTGCAGTACTATAGTTTCATTTATCGTCTTATTTATTACTCTCGGTCTATTTTTCAACAATTTTTTTTAATCAAGTTGTTCTTTGAACAAAATTTAATCTCCGTAAGTGAAATATTTTGGATTCAAACTATAATCCTTGCATATTATAATATCTCCATCTAAGTTCTAGGTACAACAAATTTATAGTAATAAATTTATAAGAAAAATGAGTTATTTTTATATAGTATTTATGTTTGACTGTTTTCTAATATTACCTTTGTCTCTAAATATAAGATTTTTTTAAAGAAAATTAAGGAGATTAAAGAAAGTGAATTATTATATTGAGTTTGTTGATAACTGATTTTATTTTTATTTTTACAATTTTATCTTTCAAAAGAGAGAATGAGCTAATATTTTTAGAGTATTTATTGCATATTTAATTAGGAATGAAGGAGTATTTTTTGTAAATAAATCATTAATTCATGATATATATATATATATATTAAAAGATAAAGAAATAATAAATGATTTTATAATTAGAGAAGAGGAGATATAGCCATATCCATATGATTATATATCATCCACTAAACAAACCCTGTCTTTGTCTTATAATTCGTGGATTTGATCCAAATAATAATATTTTTGTTTTTAATATTTTTTCATACTTGTAATTTGGTTTGAGCTGAAAGCCTTTACTAGGTTGAAAAAATCTCTTCCCCAAATTTTCATCTTTTCCCTTAAATAAAAACTTTAAAATGCATTTTTTGAAGTTTTTCTAGTTCAAATATTATTTTTAATGAATTATTTTTTGAAAAATATGTCCCAAAATATTTATTCAAGAGAATGATAGTCATACAGGAGAAGAGAGACCTTCTATTTGGATTATGGAGATTATTTGAGTTGGCTTAAAATTGATTTTGTTTTAAGTCCCTTAACTCTTGGCCCCCCAAAATAATTTAATCTAGTTTTTTTAATAATAATTTAATCTAATTTCTATAAAATTTCGTATGTAAACTCTCATAAAAAAAATTGTTATGTCATGTTTATGGAGTATTATTTTTTCAGTCCCATCTCATAGATTTTTATATCTGTCTCTGATTTCAAAAAGATTACATTACATATACTCCCTGACAGGAGTTGTTCCCTCCCCTAGTTAAAATTTTGTTCAGTTTCTATCATGGATTCATGGATGAGAACAAAGTAGATAGATCCATGATGTTCTTGGTCAATACTCATCCCACTTTCTTCTTAGGTGAGAATTGAGAATGTCCCTTCGTACCTCCAAGGGTCATTTTGCCACCTCAGCTCATTTCAATTCCTCCATGCATTTTTTTTAATGGATGCATGCCTTTCATGTTTTTTTCTTTGACACAGCATGCCTTTCATGTTATTAATGCTTCAATTCCACTTTCAACAATTTATTTTCCAACTATTATATATAGAAGTTGAGGTTCAAATTATTTTAAATATGCCGTTTTGTTATTTTAAAAGTGAAATTTTAATTGTTTATAGGTGATTATGATATACTCCTTCCGTACCATAATGAGTGATCCATTTTAACTATATGCACTATTGATATATCTATCTTTGACCACATTTTTTTTATAATAAATAAAAATAAATATTAGCCTATAAGATGTTGTTGAATTCGTCTCGATGAGTATTTTCAAAATATCAAATTTTTATAATTTTTACTATTATATAATTAAAAATATTAATCGTTAAAATTGTGCATCGACATACGTGAAACAGTCAACTCAGTTATTTATTTTGAAACGGAAAAGTAGTTACAATGTTTTTACGACTATTGGCGACGACGTGAATTCTCCCACTCCTGACCAAATTCTTTTAGGCAAATATCAAATATTTGACCACCAATTTAAAGGAAAAAAAAAAGTACCACATGAATTTTTAAATTATTATCCTGGGAGAATTCTCTTCTCTTTACATAGGAAATAGAATACTAAAGACTATTTTTCCATGCCGCCGGCAGTTTATGCCTGTTCCATGTGAATCCCATGCATTTTGGTACTGAATGGTGTAGGTTAACCACGTTTTTGTCACGTGGATTTGCAATATCGGATTTCCACGTCTCATGTGAACGTGATATAATAGTTATTATAATTTATAACAGTATATTATTATTATTTCCTCAATTAATTAGTGGATCTGTTAGCAATCAATCCCCAGTCAATGTGATAATATTGTTTAACTTTAAGTTGATTCGCATATAATCCTCGCTATGCTCTTCAAATACTTTCCCAAAATGAACATTTTCCATTTTATAATGCCAGACAAAGATATACATACTATACGAGGAATTAAAAAATTAAATTGTTTAAGTTGCATCAGTTACGGAACCATCATATCAATCCATTTCATATATATAGATGTGTATACAGTGTATTTAGATTTACTTAAAATATCCATACTAAATTGATCCAAGTGATAAGAGACTTAGTTTATTTGTGGTTAGGGATTTCATTCCTATGATGCGTATGAAGAAAATTTAGTTGTGATGGGAAAACTCACCTTGTGTGCCCCACAGGTTCATCGACACAAATTAATTATTGCTAACGGTGGTGAAAACTTCGTACCAATATCATCGTAACAAAAAAATTATTTACTTAAAAAGTTTCAATCATTACGGTGTAGAAATATTATTTATCATTTACTCATCTAAAATTCAGGGTCGTCCTGATTTTTTGGAGACCCGTCTAAATATTAAAAATATATCTTTTTTCGATTCATTCTATTTTGCATAGATTTTTATTAATTTATTCACAATTTTTTCATAATAATATAGTAATAGTTCTAATTTTCAAGAGTTTATGTTAATGATAAAATATTATGCCTAAAATAGACATATGTTTGTATTTGAATATAAAATGTTGCTGATTTTACATTAATTTTTTTAAAAATAATATTGCTTCTTTTTATGCAATCCGTCGCAAAATTACTCATAAAATTAAAAATATGTCTAATAAATTAAGCTATTTTTTAAGTAGTAAAAATGTCAATATTTTTTTACATACATAAATTTTTTAATAAACATATATATAAAAAAAAATTAGAGGCCTTAACTTTTTAAGCCTTGTGCGGTGGTTCACCCGGCACACCCCATAGGGTCGGGTCTGCTAAAATCTCTTTTGAATAAGGTATTCTACTTAAATTTATATGATTCGCGTTAGTTTGTGTAATGGTGATTGACGTTGGATATGATAGAGAAAATTACGGTTTAATTTCCTGCAACTATGATCAGAAGGAAATTGAAACCATTTGATGTCAGAACTGACACCGAGCCAGATTAAATGGTCCAATAGACTGAATACTATAGTGAAAACCAAAATAAATAAATTTATATGATTACAATATTTCTATTCAACAATACTGTCAAAGAGTTTTAGATTGAATGTGAAATAGTCTAAAAATATATATTACAATTGAGGACAACTTTTATCTTATATTCAATCTAAAATTATAAGAAGTATTTTAAAGGAACAAACTCATGTGTAACATATTATTAGTAAAAAAATATACATCATAAAACTACTTTCTCTCCTATTTTATTTGATATTGTTTGTAATTTCTTTATGTTTTGCTTTTGACAGGCAAAGCTAATGAAACATTATTATTAATTATTAATAATTATGAATAGTTTTATATTAAAATATTATTTAGCTTCTTAAAAAACATTCAATATGGACTGATAATATAAGGATGGGCAGGGGCGATGACTTAGCCATGAAATGAATCTAAACACACTCACAATGACTTGTCACTCTTACTTTTTAAATTAAGAAATATTATATCCCGGTCTCACCTTGCTTAAAGAGAAAAGGAAAAGGTTTATACCAAAAAAGGAAAAGAAAAAAAAAAAGGAAGAATTAAATACACCATTATCTTGTTTCATTAAAATAAGGAACATAAGATACATTTAAACCAAGAAGGAAATTATGAATCAAATTGTTTTTTCTATGAGAAGGCGAAAATGGACTTTGCAGAATGAACTTATCCAAATGTGTAGGCGCCCTGCCACATCATTCTCACTCGGCAGTAGTTAACACTTTACAAGTCAATAATAGTAATTCTTAATACTTCCTCCAATTTATTAATTAAATAATTAATACTTCCTCAAATTCTTAATATAAAGAAGTATATTATATATAGATCAGATATACTGAGAATCTAACGTATCTAGTCTATATTATTGACTAGATATATTATATTTTCAATAAATTTTAAAAGTAAAATTTCTCTTATATTAAAAATGAAATTTTATAAATTAAATGTATCTATTATTTAATGAATATAAAATATCTACTACTTTTTATAAAACAAGGACAGAAAATAATATATTTTTAAATAGTCAAAATTGATAATTAATCGTCAATATTAGTATTTTTCTTTTTCATTAAAACTTAAACTAGGTCTTTTATTTCTTAACACTTAACACATTTTTAAGCTATAATCAATTGAGTTGATATCTCTTTGCCAATAATAGATACGTTATGTTGTACACTAATTTAATTGGTAATAATTATCAATGACATTATTCAAGAGATTGGTGTTCGAAATTGCCACAATTTTACCTTCTTTCTATTCTTTTACTTTCGATGATCATTTGTTTGCTTGACCATTATTCTTAAAACAGTATTACCATCATGTTGGATCAACTTAAAAATGAACGTTTAGACAAAAAAAAAAAAAACTTAAAAATGAACATAAAAAAAGCTTAAAAATTAGAACATGTTACACGTCCAATATATAATGCAATTATCAAAATAATACAATTAGGGATGGCAACGGGTGCGGGTTTCACACTACCCAAACCCGCACTCGAAATCACCACCCGAACCCGAACCCAAACCTAAAGGATATTCGGGTGGTAAAATAACACCCGCACCCACACCCGTTGGGTTCGGGTTTTTTCACCCAAACCCGAACCCGTAGCAAGAACATATAAAAATACAATAGCTACATCATTTGGTAACAATCATAGTTCAAATTTTCGAGAAAATACAACAATAAAATTGTGTAATGTTAAATTACAAGTAATTACATTAAAATACAACAATAACATAGTTTGGTAACATAGTATTCAACTTATAATTTTAAGAAATTAAATTACAATTATATATACATAGGGATAATTAGATAATTTAATATTTAAGCGGGTGTAATTTCGGGTGCGGGTTTGAGTGACCCCAAACCCGCACCCGAAATATCGGGTGCCACCCGAACCCGAACCCAAACCCAGTCAACTCGGGTTTCACCCGTTGACTCGGGTGCGGGTGCGGATGGGCCCCACGGGTTTGGGTGTAGTTGCCATCCCTAAATACAATACTAATAATAAGGACAGCGCGAGAAAGGGAATTCGTACAAACATATTCACAAATAATAATCATCACTTACACATGTTACACAAGGCAACTTCTAATATGAAAATAATTTGCGGTAGATTATGTCGATAAAAACAATTAAAATATCAACAATGATGAATGTTGCTTATCAAAAAAAAAAATGATGAATGTTGTCTCAAATATTTAAAAGTTATTGGTTTTCATAATTTTTGAAATTGAAAAAGTTATCTAATTGATATCAATTTGATTAAAACAACGAAAAATAAATATTTATTTAATATTGAATTGTTATCAATTAAATCATCGTTTAAGTCGTAAAATATATGAAGGATGGAAGTTTTTTTTTATAATTTGTTTACAATGGAGCTAAAGATTCAACCTACGATCTTCTAACATATTACTCAAATTCCTCACCACTAAACTAAATCTAGTGATTTTCGCGAGTTTTTATTCTTAAGAGTATTGTTGGCAGTTATTGAAATTTCATTTTTTTTATACCGATGCATGCACAATGGACCGCCTATTTAGATGATTCATATTAGCATTTGCTGAAAAACAAAACTACTAGAATATTTTAAGTGAAAGATTTGAATAGTATATAAGAGCTCTGAGTTCGATCCTCAAATTTATTGTAAATAAAAAAAAGTTAACGAGTTATCCCTAAAACAAATTGTTCAGGAACACTCAAATTTAGGTCAAATTTTTCTTACATTGTGATCGAATTTTGGAATACTAAATCCTGGTAACCAAAATGTTAATAAAAAAAAAGTTTTGTTCTTTAAAAAAACCGTTTAAAATAGTTAGATTGGATCTTTATTTCAAAATCAATTTATTACTAAAATAACCGACTTCAAATTCAATCACTATACGTACAATAAATGTTATTGAGAAAATGTTTCTTTTACAATAAATCATATTTAATAATTTAATTATTGATTAAAGACACCATCAAATTATGTTTTTCTGATAGAATAAATTGCGGTAAGTGGGGATTATGTCCATTTTAAGACATAATTTTTCTCAAGGCTCGTACTATTAAAAATGTAAAAATATTTATATTTATCCATCTTTTATTATTATTATTTGTGAATAACCCTTCGATTTCTATCATCTAATTATTTTATTAATATTTTTTAAACAGGTATAATATATAAAGATATACTTGGATTATACTAATTGTGTATTTTTTGGTTAGAAATGGTAAAATTATAAGAGAAAAAAGAATATGTATAATGTGAAATAATTTTATACTATCAATCAATCTCAATTATGCTTTCTATCAAGTCATTCTACTTAACCTTACTGTTTTAATATGGTTGAAACATTTTTATTGGTCGTTGGTGTAAAGTTAATTTACATGTCCTTTAAAGTAAAATTATAATTGTACCGTGAGTTTAGCTCAGTTGGTAGAACAATGCATTATATATGCAGGGGATCGGGGTTAAACCTCGGTCATTCTACTCATCTACTTTAAGGTATAATTTTTAGCCACTAGGCTACAAGACAAAAAAAATAATTAAAATTATACTGTAATTGTGTTTATCCATTAGTTTTAAAATTAAATGTTTTGACCTTATCAAAAAATAAATTAACTATTAAATGTTTTGATATTTTACAATAATAATTTGCCGTATTTATTTATAACGAATGGACCATTCTCTCCTTCATTCAGCATCACAATAAAAAGCTAAAATTTGGTTATTTCACGTGAAACGCAACGCATTATATCGTTATTGTTCGCTCGTTCGATGGTGACGGTGGCGATGGAAGACAACGAAAGCTGCGGCAGCGGAGTACACCACCGCACGTCGTCTTCTTCATCAATTCCGGGACAAAGTCGGCATCACCGCCAGAAACTAGAAGTGTACAATGAGATTCTCCGTCGCCTTAATGATTCCGGCAACGAAGAAGCTATGCAACCTGGCTTCAGCGATCAGCTTTGGGCTCACTTCAACCGTCTTCCTTCACGGTCATTTCCGCGCATTCTCTCTTCGCATCTCTATAACTAACTTTTTAGAGCTTTTATTCTTCTCGTTCGCATTTTTTTCATCATTTTGTGTGAATCTTCTTTTATTTCATTTTTGTGATTATGCTTATGTAATTATGTGAGGTTTTTGCAGTGGATTCATTTCGTTTTAAGCGTGAATTTATCAAGTAGAATCAATTAACACTGATTTTTGTTATTCTCTATAAACTGCGTGCATGCAAGATATTGAATCTTAATAACTGGATTCCTTGATTTTTGTGATTCCATTTAGTTGATGTAGTATTGTTGATTAGGTTTACGAGTTTTCTATTTTTTATTTTTCCTTTTAAATTTTTGTTTTGTTTGAATCAATTTTTTAAATATTTTTGGTTTTGAGTTTTGGAGAGAGATTTGAGGGTATTCTGTAATGCAGGTATGCGTTAGATGTGAATGTGGAAAGAGCTGAAGATGTTCTTATGCATAAGAGATTACTACATTTAGCACATGATCCTGCTAATAGGCCTCAAATTGAAATTCGCTTAGTTCAGGTGACTTCACCCTTGCAGTGTTCTGTTCTTCATGCTATTAATTCAAATCTTTGTAGTTTTCATTTTTTAGCGCTTTTGTACGGTGCGGCCTATGAAGCACGGATACAAACACGAACACTGACACGTCGACACCGATAATTATTTGAAAAAATGACATAACTCATTGTAATCATATGTGTCAGACACTAGACACGCCTAATCCCTTGGACTATTTGTGCTTCATTGGGTGTGACATTTTTGTTTTGCTGTGTTTTATTGACAATCTGTCATTTCATTCTTGGTGGAGGATTACCATTTTAAATGTATATGTTCAAATTAGGGATTGCCTATTTTACCTATGTGCTTTAACAAACTGAATTAGATCAAGCACTTGAAGTTTAATGAAGTTGCAGCGCACCCTTTGGAATGATTTATAGTTTATTCAAGTAGATTTTTTTTTCTTCCTAGACTCTCAATTCTTGAATGAGAAGTTTTCTTTCACATAAATTCATAAGAGTCAATAAAGCAATAACATAGCTAACACAGTTCATTATCTTGCCATACTACAACCATATTAGCATACCATACTCCAATTGTGTTTCTGCTTTATATGTGATTTGATGTCAAATTTATTAGGCACACTGGTAAGAAGGTGTAAACTGAGGTGAAAAACAGAAGTCCCAATCCTTACTTATATAAGGAAATTCAAGCCAATTTCTAAACACTTATTTGTTACTGAAATAGCATGTGCTTTTAATTTCAACATACGGGTCTTGGTTTGGGTTTGTCCTCATGAGCACAATTAATATTTACGCTGTACATGTATGATATATGATGCTGGAGTACTCTAATCAGCATGCCTTGAATTTTTCATTACCTCCTTAACTGAAGAAATATAGCACATTTTGAATTTCAACTTGTTTTCATATAGCATTTTCAATGATTCATTTAAGCCACTTATAGTATACTAGCTTTATAGTTGAGGAAAATCTCTTGCAGGTTTCTTTTGTTGGTGTGTCATCAGTATGTCTGTGAATACTTTCTTTCACAAGATCAAACTGCATTTGTCTGGTTGAATTGTCTTTTTTTAAGTAATCAGATGTTTTTCTTACCTCTGAATTATAAATATTATGGCTTTCCTGTGGTATTCAAGCTCTTCTCAGTTTCAGTTTTTGTATCTTGATTGGTACGACTCATCATTTTCTTGTTCCATGTGGACAATATCATTTTCGCATTGGAATTTTGGTGCAGCTTCATTCCTCATCTGATGAAAACACAGCCGACTCTTTCCAATCTTATGCTCCTGGTGAAGATTCTGTTCAAAGCTCTTCAAAGTACTCAAGCAGACAGGGGTATCATTTTCTCACTTATCCTCATTTCATAAAAAGAAAAAAATTGGGTGCTCTTATCATAAAGCTCAAGTAATAGCTGTGTGTAAAGCACCACCAATTATTCGAGTTAATTGGACTCGGTGGCTGTAATATGCAATTCTGATTCTGTTTTCTCTCTTTTTTATTTGTCGGTAGTATACACCCACCTCCTGCTTTTGGTTCTTCTCCTAATCTTGAAGCACTGGCTCTTGAAGAAAATGATTCCGATGACTTAGAAGAGGAGCGATCTCTGCATGCCAGTGTACAATATACACGGTGAAATTTCTGTTCAAGCTTATATTAGGCCTAGACCTGGAAAATATATCTGAAAAATGACCTAGAATCTAGATTACACATCCTTTTCTTTTCATGTGAGGGTGGATCTGAATATTTAACTCAGCTCTTCTATAACCCTAGTACTTTCCATATATGCTCTTTTCTATTATATTAATATCTCTGGCATTCTTGAGGTTGAGATACTGATAATTATTATTTGTATGGCAGTCTGGTCTTAATGTATTGCATATTATCTTTGGCCAATCATCTACAATACAAACCTATGAACTTAATTACCCGAGATATGTCTATCTAAGCTTGTATGATGGGTGGAAATTTTATACCTCAAATGATTTATGAAATTTTTGTTCTGGTGTTTTAATTAAATTTTGGATGCTTTGTAAAAAAAAATATCAAACATCTGTCACTGAAAATGATGTAGGCCCATGCATGAAATCACCTTCTCAACAGATGACAAGCCAAAGCTTCTCAGCCAGGTATGTGATAGCTTTCCTTAAAAGTACCTTATGGATTATTCCTAAATAAGTAGCACAAATTTGGAGTTCATCACTTTTGGTTCATATATTATTGAAATCCATGATTGATGTTTGAGACAACATTTGACTCGGCTGAGACAGGCATTCAACCCTAACAACCTACAGACAATCACCCTACTTATATAAACTTAATTAGGACTAACTTTGCACCTTGTGTGATAAATGAGAGCATCTCAAACGTGTAGTTGCTTCTGCAGTTAACTGCTTTGCTTGCTGAGGTTGGACTGAACATCCAAGAGGCACATGCTTTTTCCACAACTGATGGTTACTCGTTAGATGTGTTTGTTGTTGAAGGATGGCCCTACGAGGTATGTTGATAATCATTTTGTTATCGTTACCAGTTTGTTGGGATGGATACATATTGGATTTATCTTTCAAAATTTAATGCCATTGACCCTTGAATTTATCTTGAAGTACATAATATTAGAATTCATATTCATTTAAACCATGTTACAGCTACCATATTACAGTTCACAAGCACCGGCTTATCAACCATACTGACTCGAATCTGCTTTTGTTGTATTCTAGAATTCTGTGTTTATGTTACTGTCTGCAATCAGTTTCATGCCCTTAATATTGTCTAAGTATTTTGAAAAGGCTTAGCTAATGGGGCTTTCTTTGATTATTTGGTTTGAAAACAGGAAACAGAGAAGCTAAAAGAAACTTTGGAAAAAGAAGTCTTGAAGATAGAGGTAACTCTGGCCATTTTCTCTGTTTCTAGATGACAGCTATATAGTAAATATGACAAAATTCGGTAATTGAATTCTTATCGACCACTTTCAGAAGAGACATGAGAGATCCAGTCAGCAATCAATAGCATCTGTTGATGAACATGATCAAGCAAGGATGAAAAATGAACTGGATCATTTGACAATTCCAAATGATGGGACAGATGTTTGGGAAATAGATCCTAAACATTTGAAATATGGAACTCAAATTGCATCTGCGTCATATGGTGAACTGTAAGTACATAGCGATCTAGAATTATGCATGTGTTAGTTTCACAGACATTTTCTGAGCGCATATATAATTTCAATTTGAATTGACCATTTCTTTTAAATTAAATCAGATTTAAAGGTACATATTGTAGCCAGGAAGTAGCCATCAAAGTTCTCAAGGCTGAGCATGTAAGTTCAGAAATGCAGAAAGAGTTTGCTCAGGAAGTCTACATCATGAGGTACGTGTATTAAATTTGCTCGTATTTACCAATTGGAGTCGATCTACTTGTTTATTGAGAAATTATTTTGCATGTCAGAACGTTTAACAATGTCAAAAAGTATGCTTATTAAGATGGCAAACTATCTAAAAAAATGGCACAAATATTTTCTAGTAAGGCCAAGGTGGATGAGCTACAAGAACATATAATATCTGTATTCTTATCTAGTTTCTTGGTTCTAGTCATCATATGTTGAACTTTTAATGTAGCTGGCTTATTCACTAATATTTTTTAGGAGGAAAACTTTTACAAAATTCATATTTGTTTTAGTTGTGTTTTTATTTTAAAAAAGTATGCATATACAAACTTGCTGATGGAACTTGCAGAAAGGTTCGACACAAGAATGTTGTGCAATTCATGGGAGCATGTACCAAGCCCCCACGCTTATGCATAGTTACAGGTGAAATCCGGTGAAATACATTATGAAGTATAATTGAATAGACGTGTATCCCCATTATAAGCATTGTTTTCTTTTAAAATGTCAGAGTTTATGTCTGGTGGAAGTGTGTATGACTACCTACATAAGCAGAAAGGGTTTTTCAAATTTCCTACCCTGCTCAAAGTTGCAATTGATGTTTCTAAAGGAATGAACTACTTGCACCAACATAACATAATCCACAGAGACTTGAAGACTGCCAATCTTTTGATGGATGAAAACGGTGTATGTTTCCTCTAATTTTTATATATGGTCTGGTCCATTACAATACTACTTAGTTTGATCTCGACCCTCTCTATCTCTCTCTCTCTCTCTCTCCCTCTCTCTCTCCCCCCCCCCCCCCACACACACACCCATAGGACACAACATACCATATGTGTGGATATTATTATGGGTAAACACAGTGAATGAATAACATAAATCAGGTTATAGAAGTAAAAGTTGTATGTGTTCCATCACAGGTTGTAAAGGTCGCCGATTTTGGGGTTGCTAGAGTGAAAACTCAGTCCGGAGTTATGACAGCCGAAACTGGGACATATCGTTGGATGGCTCCTGAGGTAATATTCTCATAGTATTATTAATAGGTTGTTCTAATATTTTACATGATCTTGCTGGCCTTTTCAAGGCCTGCTGTTTTTTGAGGATTGGTTGTTTTATTCTTAATAAAAGTTAAGTGATTATGTTTATTAATTTCATGATTTTTATAGAGTTTTGTCCTTCTAGAAATATACAACAAATGAAAATGTTGACATTATTCATGACTCATGAGCCACTTTGGTTCCAGACATGTTCTCATATCGACTTTAGGAAAGTATACTGCCAATCATCTTATCCTAATGTACAGTAAACATTGTTCTGAAGTGTTCAGTTTTGACTTTCTTTGTTATCTTTTCCCTGTTCAACTCAATCTCGCACACCTAAGTTAACCCCTAACTATTAACATCTTGCGAGATGTGAGATAAAATTGTATTACTGCATATGGTGTGGGTTAAAAGATTATTGCAGCATTATATTTATACTGTAGAATAATGAATGTGTTCCAGTTATTGGTAGAAAAGTATAGGGTAAAATTATAGTATTAACTCTTTTAATATCTAGGAGCTGTAGTTTAATAAGTTGAAATGTTCGTTCAGTACTGGTTTTAATGGAAGACTGGAAGGTTTGACAAACCCATGCCCTGAATGTCAGTATTTTCCGGCTAAAATATGTTTTTCTTTCGGCTTTTCTTCTCTTTAAATATTTTCTGGTGGCGAAGGTAGATGAGAGAGATTATTCATCCTGTAATATTTTCTTACCATCATTACTCTGTATTGAAGGTTATAGAACACAAGCCATATGATCACAAGGCTGATGTATTTAGTTTTGGAGTTGTTTTATGGGAGTTGCTCACTGGAAAGGTATAGCTTATTTGTACTGCTAGTGCTGCCACTTCTTTATGGCTATTCCAATATTAACCTCTCGTGTAAACTATTGTGTTTCTGTTGCCAGCTTCCGTACGAATATTTGACCCCTCTACAGGCAGCTATAGGAGTTGTTCAGAAGGTAATTATTTTAATTTTGTTGGTAGAATAAGCTGAAAGATAATGTGTCCTTGCTTCTGGATGCATGTTGTATAGAGAACTATTTATGTTATCGTAACTTTAAATGTATTTCAGGGTTTACGGCCCACCATCCCCAAGAGCACTAATACAAAGTTTGTTCAAATTCTTGAGAGGTCTTGGCAGCAAGATCCAACTTTAAGACCCGATTTCTCTGAAATTATCGAGATCCTGCAGCAGTTGGCTAAGGAGGTATAAAAACGTCACTTTATGTTTTCTCTTATATGCATATAGGGAGCTTGTCATGTTAAAGTAGCTCTCACACGAGGTCTCCCATACAACATAACTAGTCAAGATTATATTAAAGTAAAATAATCATAGTTATACATATATGATTGAACAGTATACTAGTATTAGTTAGACGCATCTTGTATTATACTAATACAATATACTTGCACATACATGCGCATGCGTGCACAAGTCATGATCATTGGCATTAGATGTTAAATTTAAGGGAGGGAAGTATAAGAAAAAAGAGAGAAATCTTCTACCTTTTCTGACATAGTGTTTTTGTAGAGAACGATCAATGAATGATTATTATTATTATTAATATTATATTTTTAATTTTTAGTGTATTATTATAACAATATAGATTGAATAAGAAGAAAAACAGACCCTAATATTCTCACACCTTTAACAACTCTTTGTAGAATATGAATGTAGCTAAATAAACCATTGAATCATGTTATGTTTATCTTCATCGTTATATACAAAACTTCTAACTATTTAGACATTCTTAAGTAAATGATTTAACAGTTGATATTTACTTATTTTAAATTACACATTAATGTTAAAATAAATTGATGTCATGAAGGATCAAATTGCTTTTGAATTGTATGAAAGTTTGTCGACTTGATCCATTGGTGACAACTTTCAATTCAATGATTGAATTGGCTGAATTTATATTCTATAGAAGTTTATTGAAAGCTAAAGTATGCTAATTTTGACACCTAAAGTCGAGGGATTGTGACACACATCTATAAGTGTGTGTGTGCAAGTGTTCACCTTATAGCACTAAGACTGCATTTGAAGAAAAAGAAAGCTTGAATCCAATTGCCTGTATGATTTGTTATGTACTAGATGTAATATCGAGACATGGGTAAAAACTTTATATGTATGTGGAACAGGTTGGAGATGAAGGAGAGGGGCGCAAGGACAAATCGGGAGGATTTCTGTCTGTCCTCAGACGAGGTCATCACTAAGTTTTTGAACCGATGACGTCCACATCTTTGTTATAGCTAGGATCAATCATAGTGGCCATTTCACTTTTTTTACATTGACATGTACAGTTTTCTTCATATTATCTGATTGTTTTTATAGCAAATTAGATTTCTCACGAAATAAGCATTTTAACAATGACCAATTACACATTCCTTAGTTTCGTGATGACTTAAAAGAGGTCATGGTATCATGAATGCATAATGTACAATCAACGATGCCTCTTTTCAGCTAAATGTTGCTAATGGGTAGGAGTGTTCAAAAATATAGTTAACTGGACCAAATTGTAATTCAAACTGCACTGGACCATATTTTAAAATTTAATAGTTATGGGCAGTCTTTTAGAATTTTGTCAATTTTATTAATATTAGGTTTTTTTTAGTTACTGCACATGTGATATAACATGTACTGCAACCATGTAAGACTGTTTGGATGACCGCATGGATCTTGGAGCTTGCAAATCACTAAATTAGAATCTTTGTTAACACGAGTCATAAAAGACTTGTTTGGATAAACAATATATATAGTGTGACTGCATAACTTTTTAACCGTTAATCTTTTTCCCTCCGTCCCAAAACTTTGGTCATTTAGAGTTTTGCACGTGGGTTAAAAAATAACAATGATTGATATGTTAAGTCATTTTTATCCTTACTTTATTAGGAAAAAGAAAATCTATTTAATGATTGCTTTAATTTTGTAAGGCTATAAATGGTAAAGTATCATTAATTGTGTTTTGGTTTTCTAAAAGGACCAAAGTTTTAAGACAAAATTAAAAAGCTAAAATAACTAAAGATTTGGGACTAGGGATGTCAACGAGGCAGGGAATGTGCGGAGGCTGTTTCCCCGATCCCCGCCCCGCTCCCCAAACTTTTCCCCGTCCCCGTCCCCGTCCTCGATCCCCGCCGCGGGGGGAAATTTCCCTCCATCCCCACGGATCCCCACAGTATCCACGGAGCTCCACGAACATAAAAAATTAACAAAATTGCTATACATTTTAATCAAAAGCACGACACTAATATCTTTTTTTTCTTCCTTTTTTTTTTTTAAAAAAATACATATTATGTATCTTTCATTTTTAAAAAATAAAATTACATTTTGCATCAATAACAACAAAATGCAAAAGCACTTTATAATATTTCTTTTTGTCAAAAAAAATAAATATTCAATTGAACTTGTTGCCACCATACATTATCATAACCTTTATAATGTATTAATTGTTATTTTTTATAAAAAAACATATATAATTATATATTATATATATATAATTATATATTATATATATAATTTAAATAATATGGTCGGATTCGGGGAATCCGCGGTGGCGGAGGGACCTTCCCTGTTCCCCGCCCCGAATTATCCACGGGGGAATTTCTCCCTCCATCCCTGTCCCCACGGGGAAAAATATTTTTGACTTCGGATCTCCGTACAGATTATCCCCACGGATAATCCGTTACCAGATACAAATTGACATCCCTATTTGGGACGGAGGTAGTAGTTCATTAGATTTGACGAAAAAAGAAAAAGAAGAGAATTTAACTTTTTAATTGTAAATCTTAATTCATTATAATTGTGTTATTTTGACATAAAATTTGACAAAATTTTAACATTTTGTCATGGGAGGACAATCATCATGATAGAAAAATTCCTGTTTATGTCCTCTCATGTGTTTGTAGATTCCCTAAAATTACCCTTATATTAAGGTTTTAATTGGTAAAATTAAGCTATAAGCTATCTGATAGCTGAAAAGTTAGTATAATGAAAGTGTTTGATAAATTTAGCTATTGTAATTATAAAATGAAAGTGTAATTATAAAGTTAGCAAGTATACATGATTACTTTATATAGGTGGATTAGTTATTTTTATCAAAAAGAAAAAAAAAATTAATAAGGTTAAAATTGGAATAAAATGTAAAAAGTTATAAGCTATAAGCTCAAACGCTACTTGAAATAGCATATGAAAAAAACTATGAGTTAGTAAAAAAAACTTGTTACCAAACACCTTTAATTTTATGAAACAAGTCTATAAACTAATATAATAAGCTATAAACTAGCTTATTTGTATTACCAAATATATCCTAAGGAGCATGTGAGCATATAAGAAGACCTAAATAGCTATTTTTGCATGATAACTCTCTAGTGCGAATTTAGAGCAAATTCAAAATAAGTACTAATATTTTCATTACTCACATCCCACCAATGTCTTTTAAAATTGGGGAAAGCTCAAGCTCAAATTAAACTCTAGACAATTTTAAAATATTATGTATTTACTATCACTTAATTGGTGAATGAGTTCATCCATAACAAATGGTGAATATATAAACTTTATATGCTAAAAATGAATAGGATAACAATCAAATAGAAAACTGATTTCACCACACCAAAAAAAAAGTAATTTTAATAAAATCTTGCACTACTAATCTAATAGAGTGAGCCATATATGCTATTAGTAGATGTGGAAAAAGGGTAGACATGTAGGTATAAATATGAGAGTTAATAGATCATTGACATAAATGATTAAAAAATAAGTTACAAAATCATTATTTTACCATATAAACTACTATTATTTTGCATGGTGAATGGACACAAACAATAAATTATTTTTTAAGCCACTTTATTAGATTAGATAGAAATTAAGAGAGGGTGGAAAGCTTTTTTAGATTTAATAATTTTTATTTTAGATTTAATAATCAATAGAAATATGGAGTTTTTTTAGAGGTGCCACATAAGCATAATAGAGACTTAGGTCCCGTTTGGCCCGGCTTATTTTTAACTTTTTATTTTAGCTTAAACGAAATAAAGAAGTATAAAATTATATTTAACACTATTTCTTCTTAAAAGTATTAGAGAAATAAAGTAAAAAACTAAAAAATGCAAAAAAGTAAAGTCAAACACAATTTTTTCCTTCTTTACTATTTTTAAGGAGAAAAAAAAAAGAGTCAAATAAACCGGGTCAAACGGGACCTTAGTAGTAGCTAACATAAACTTCCTTTTATTAGCAAACAAAAAAAATTACCGAAGGAAGGACCAGCGCATCATTATCATCATTATAGCAACAACACCAATCAACCTTAAAACAAAAATAAAACAACTCTCTCTCTGCAATCAATTTATTTAATCAAAACATTATTATATATACTATTCTCTTCTTCCTCACCCATCATCATCGACATCGTTACTAGTGTTTTTGCATCTGCTATTCTGCTCTGTTGTTGACATTAACACCACCACACAGTACACGTTTCCCCTCCTCATTGTCCAAAAGAGATCCTTTCAATCCATAAATAAACAAATTCCCCCACCAAAATCAAAAAGCATTATTTATATATATATATCTTTTATAAGAGTAGTATACTATAATAATTTCTTTGGTCACCAAAATACCTAATCTCTTTTCCACCTCTCACTATACTTTAGGATGCTTTATTTTATTTTTATTTTTTATTAGTATTATTTCTCCAACAATCTTTTAAATTGATTTAGTATATACATACATTTTCCAGAAACGCCCGAACCCTGATGCAATCTATTAGAAAATCATTCAAATCTTATGCTTCTTACAACAAAAAAAATTCTACTAGGTTTTCCTCTACCGGAGACCCAGATTCCGACGACCACGAACAACTCCCTATCCTCCACGACCAAGAACACCACCGTCAACCTTCTCCCATGGCCGGAGACGTCGTCGTAAAGATTGACGACGCCGGTGAACCTTCTCGAGAGAATAAGATTTGGAGAGAGTCCAGCTATGATTTTTGGAATGATACCGGCGACAATGTCCGTGATGATAGTTTTGATTTCCGTAATAAAACTCATCAGGAGGATCCACCGTCTCAGCTAATCGGAAAGTTTTTGCATAAACAGAAAGCCTCTGGTGAGATGTCGTTGGATATGGATTTGGAGATGGAGGAGCTTCAGAATGAAGGTGATAGCGATGGAAAGTTAACGCCGGTGGAGGAATCTCCTACAATGATACAACGTGAGCTTAAGGTTTCGTTTGAGGAACCAGCTTCGAATGTAATTGAATCGGTTAATGATCATGTTAGGAGAAGACACAGCAAGGATTCACCTTCCATGGCTGAGTTTTCTAGACCTCCATTTCCTCCAAATCATGACCGTCGTCGTTCTCCGTCACCCTCCCCGGCCGGAACCGATTGTGAGGTCATTAGGTGTACCTCTAATGGTTCCTTTCATCCTTCTTTTGAAAGGAATCTTTCCATGCAGAGAAAATCAACGTTATTGAAAACCAAAACTAAGTCCAGATTAATGGACCCGCCTGATGAACCGATGGTGGATAGAAGATCGGGCCGGGTTGCTAAATCGGGTCAGCTTTTGTCCGGGTTTATTGGGAAGAAAGGTGATGAGGAGGAAGATGATCCGTTTATGGAAGAGGATTTTCCAGATGAGTATAAGAAAACACAATTTAGTCTTTGGATTCTTCTTGAATGGTTGAGTTTGATTTTGATTATTGGTGCATTAGTAACAACTTTGAGTGTTCCTTTTTTAAGGGAGAAGAATTTGTGGCAACTCTTGTTATGGAAATGGGAGGTAATGATTCTTGTTCTAATATGCGGTAGATTGGTTTCTGATTGGTTTATTAGAATCGCCGTTTTTTGTATCGAAAGAAATTTTCTATTGAGAAAAAGGGTACTTTACTTTGTGTATGGTGTGAAGAAAGCTGTGCAAAATTGTGTTTGGTTGGGACTTGTTTTAATTGCATGGCATTTTCTCTTTGATGAGAGAGTTCAAAGAGAGACAAAAAGTGATTTCCTTCAATATGTCACCAAGGTTTTGGTTTGTTTCTTGGTGGGTACTTTGGTGTGGTTGTTGAAAACTCTAATGGTTAAGGTTTTAGCTTCTTCTTTTCATGTGAGTACATATTTTGATAGAATTCAAGAGTCACTGTTTAATCAATTCGTAATTGAAACACTTTCGGGGCCACCTTTGGTGGAAATTCGAAAGGCTGAAGAGGAAGAGGAAAGACTTGCTGAAGAGGTTCAAAAGTTGCAGAATGCTGGGGTTACCATTCCTGCTGATCTTAGAGATTCTGCATTTCCTACAAAGAGTGGAAGGTCAAAGAGTGGTATGCTTCCGAAAAGCCCTGTTGTTAAAAGTGCCAGGTTTTCAAGGCCACTTTCGAAGAAATCGGATGATGGAATTGGGAATGGTGGTGGGATAACTATTGATCACTTACATAAGCTGAATCCAAATAATGTGTCTGCTTGGAATATGAAAAGGTTGATGAATATGGTTCGGCACGGGGCACTTACTACATTGGATGAACAAATACT
Organism: Trifolium repens; assembly: GCA_030408175.1. Lineage (NCBI taxonomy): Eukaryota > Viridiplantae > Streptophyta > Magnoliopsida > Fabales > Fabaceae > Trifolium > Trifolium repens. The sequence continues at coordinate 65,071,598 of CP125837.1, read as the reverse complement.
TGATTCCACTGCTGATGATGAGCACGCCACACAAATCAGAAGTGAAAATGAGGCTAAAGCAGCTGCTAAGAAAATCTTTCAGAATGTTGCTAGGCGCGGCTGCAGGTTTTTTATTTATCCATTAATCTTGTGTTACTTACAAATTACTGTGATATATGATACAATAGCTTGCTTGTTTTCGTATTTGACACTTTGACTATATCTCTTTATGCATTTGCAAGCTATTAACTTTTGATGTTAGTTTCTGTTATGATTATTAACACCTATTTTCTTTCTCTTACTATTATGTATGGTTTTTTCATCTATCAAAAACCATAATTTGGATGTATTCCCCTTTTAATTGGAATATTTTCCATTTTAACTATTGGAAAATGACCAAATCACCCTAGGCAAGTTTTAATAGTCTTTGACTTATACTTGTTTGCTCCAACTCTCTTTCTCTGGCCTATGTGACATAATTTCTAACATAAATAATTGTGTATTTAGTGATTTAGTGATTACAAATAAAGAAAAAGGTTTCAGTCTAATATTTTAATATGGATTACATTTAATAATGGCAAGTGTTTTATTGTTTATTAATTATTTCCTTTTGTCATTTTATTTCTTTTCTTTTTTTTCTGCACTGTAGGTTTATATACCCTGAGGATTTGATACGTTTTATGCGAGAAGATGAAGCTATAAAAACCATAAATCTTTTTGAAGGAGCGTTAGATACTGGGAGAATCAGTAAATCCGCCTTGAAAAATTGGGTGGTAAGAATTTAACATACATAAGATGCATAATTTGAAGTTGATAATATTTACTGTAATGTCTAAACCAGATTGTTTGCTATGTGGTGTAGAGAATTGAACCAAACCAAAGTGAACCAAAAAAATAGTTTGCATGAACCAAACCAAAATGCTTATTTTTATGTTGAACCAAACTGAACTGTTCTTTTGGTTCGGTTCACTTGGTTATGTTGTTTCTGAACCATTTTTTTAAAGGTAACCAAAACAATTTGTGTTCCAAAACTAACCAAACTGTGTCCAAAGGCAACTCATAAGTTATTGGCATTTAGGTGTTAATCAACCCAAAGAAATTAATCCTCCGTCAAACACATATCCAAGACTTTTGCCAAATTTACTGTTAGCATTTAGCAATTTCTGTCTTATCCATGTTTCTTAACATCCCCATTGAAACCCAAAGCATACAAACAAGAGTTTTCAACCTGATTCTTTTTTGTGACTAATTGCAAAAGAAAATAGGTAATTGCATTTTTCATTTTCCGCTGTATTCAAGCGCCATAGGTTTGTATGCCATACAGTTTTGATTTTGGGATTTTATGTTCATAGAAATTAGGAATTTTTTATTTAGATTGCAAGTGAATGTTAGAGTTTGCAAATGGCAAGAGCCATAAATGGCCTTCATAGCATCTCTTTAACTCTCTCAAGTCTCAATAATATAAGATTTTTAATTTATAATATAAATTTTAGATGGTTGATGAAACATTACGATAAGTGAGAGTGAGTGTATATAAATTATCTGTTCTGTTTGTGAATTGTAAAAAATGATTCCCTTTTTTACAGTTCAGTAGTTTGGTTCAAGTATATGATTTTTTGAAACAACCCTACCATGTAGTGTATATATATTGCATAAAACCCACAGTAGCATGTTTACCTTAGCTCAGTTGGAACTTTATAGACCTTTCGTAAGACAGTTATGCACTAGTACAATAATGTTAATTGCATCTGTTAAACACAATAGTGCTGTCATTTTCAGTTGTACATGTATGTTCTCACATGCTTTGAATGCTATCTTATTATGATTTTTTTTTGCATTGAAATCACAGTTCTTTCTTTGGTACATGTTACATGCAAGTGAAATGTTTTTGCTGCTATAGTATTATAACAATATCGTGCATTTTATTGTCCAGGTGAATGCCTTCAGGGAGAGGAGAGCACTTGCTTTGACATTGAACGACACCAAAACAGCAGTGAACAAACTTCATCGAATGCTCAATTTTTTAGTTGCCATTATCATACTGGTTATTTGGCTCTTGATATTGGAAATTGCCACCACCAAATTTCTTCTTTTTGTGAGCTCACAACTTGTCTTGGTTGCATTTATATTTGGAAACACCTGCAAAACCGTATTTGAAGCAATCATATTCTTATTTGTCATGCACCCGTTTGATGTGGGAGATAGATGTGAAATTGATGCAACCCAGGTAATGTTTATATCTCCAAGAGTTTATTTATAGATTTTGTCTTCTTGCAATGCAAACATGGTCTGATTTTATTCCCCTCCTTCCATTTTTGTTTATTGATTTCAGATGGTTGTAGAAGAAATGAACATATTGACTACCGTATTTCTTAGATTCGATAATCAAAAGATAACAATTCCTAACGCTGTTCTTGCTACTAAGGCCATACATAATTTCTACCGTAGTCCTGACATGGGAGATTCTGTTGAATTCCTTATCCATGTAGCTACCCCAGCTGAAAAGATTTCACTCATAAAACACAGAATAAATAGGTATGTACTGAAACTGAACGGTGACTCTCCTTTATTTATACATATTTGTTGGTACATATATGATGAGCTAAAACTTTTAATGACTACAATGCAGTTTCGTTGATAACAAGAAGGAGCATTGGTATCCTTCACCTTTTATAGTCTTGAAGGATCACGAACAATTGGACATGGTGAGAATGGCGATCTGGCCAACTCACAGAATGAACTTCCAAGACATGGGAGAAAGATTTATCAGGAGGTCTCTTCTTGTTGAAGAGTTGATGAAGATTTTCAAAGATCTTGACATTCAATACCGTCTCATGCCTCTTGACATTAACGTTAGAGCTGTGCCTACCACTTCTGAACGTCTTCCACCTAGTTGGTCAGCATTCACAAATTGAGTAGAAGGGTGAAATCCCCCATGTTGCGTGTAACTGCGCGACATTTGTTCTGAAGTGTTACCTTTTAGGGTAGGCTTTATGTAAAGAAAGAATTTCATTTGGTTATTGCTATAGGTTAGTTTAATATCCACCAAGGTTAGTTTTTTTAGTTGATAAATCAAAAGCCTATTGGTATTTGCACACACCTTTCTCGTGCAGTTTTGTTTGATTAATGAGTATTCGTCCTTATCCAACGCCTTATTGAATCGCTACTCTCTAGATTTCTACCATGTCCCGGCCCAAGGAAGCTGGTTAAGATATTGAATTACAAAATATGGGAATCATCTCCAACCGCCGAGGATCGTTCTTGGCCAAATCTATTGACCCGAGATGGTCACACGGTTGTTTGGCAAACTAATTTTTTACAAATTTCTATAATATTTACCACTTCTCAAACATGCTTTTGAATCCTATGTGGTTTTGGGTCTTCTTGACCTTCTTGCGCTGCCCCTTGGAAGCTCATGACAGACCTAACACTTTTTTGTGCCTAACATTACTTTTTCTTTGTTTTAGTTGTAACCTAACATTACTGTATAAAAAAGATTGGTTATCTTTAACACACTCGTTACTAAAATGACAAATTATAATGTACACGTGAGACATATTTTTTTTTAAACTAAATTTATCATACATAAGTTGATTTTTATTTATTTTTTTATAGGAAAATTCATTATCCCCAATATTTTTTTAATTTTTTTTTCATTGTTAGCTAAATATCGAGCTTCAAGTGTGTTGCTCGAGTCTGTTCTTGCACAAATAACGTCATTTCACATACTAGAAATAGTGAAATACATTAAGAGTTAAGATTGAAAAAAAAAAAGAAATAGTGAAATACACTCCAACACAAACAAAACATCAAGAGATTTAACACCTCATCAAACTGCCTTCAATAGCGACATCTACATTGACATTTGACACTAGGGCTCACAATGCAATTGAGAATTTGAGATATGGAATAGAGTAGGGTTGCTAAAGTTTTGCTTTAAATGTGTCATGATATGTATGGTTAGGGTTTAATGTATCAGTGAGTAGTTAAGTTATACCCGTGCACCATTGAATAAGCATGCATCATATTTTTTCCTATGTGATTGACCAATCCAATATCGTGAAACCACATAAATTAAGCTCACACTTTATTTTGTTAAAAGTAAAGTCAACGTATAATAAATGTATTCAGTTTACATACTTGACTTTTTTATTTTACAATTTTTTTTTAGGTCATGCTAACTGGTGCCCCGTGGCATTGGTTAATGAAACCAAAAAAAGAAAGTTTTAAGTTAAATATAACACCCTATGAAGCACAGACACCGACACGGACACCGGACACGACACGGACACTGACACGGCGACATTGATAATAATTTGGAAAAATGACATAATTCAGTGTAATCATAAGTGTCGTGTCGGTGTCGGACACTGACATGGACACACCTAATCCGAGAAGTGTCCGTGCTTCATAAATAACACCTTTTATACTTTTGAGAAATTGACTGCACGCACGTTTCAATGCTAAATTACTATATTTGTTTCCTTAAACAGTGCCCGGAACACCGTTTAGTATTTTCCTTTTTTAATACTATTTTGTAGTCAATGATTGAATTTATGACCTCGCACAAACTAGTACTTTAATTCCAAACCATTAGATCAAGACATTTTTTTCACTTGAGTTGTGCAATTGAAATTTGAAAGATCAAAATAATTGTAATAAGGGGCTTCGATAATACAGTGACAAATTAAAATGTTTTGATATATTTTTTTAAACCAATAAATTAACGTTTATTTGTGGAATTTCAAGCCACTAAGCTACTTGACTAAAAAATAATAATTTAACATTCATTTATACGGAACAAATAGTTATTTGTGAACTTTTGTATCTTAGGAAATAAATTTATTTCATAAAAACAAAATATAATTTTATTGCTTATAATTAATTGTGCTATATTTCATAAACTTTATGGGAAAAATTATTCAATATTATTACTAAAAATTAAGAAAACATTAACTTTGATTTCTTCGATAAATAATATTCAATTATTATAATATTTTAAATAATAGAAAATAACTATTTTGTAAAAACTCGTTTATCTATTAATTTTAAGAGTAAATGTACACAAATACGTATCAAATTGTCGAATGCACCATATAAATTCTCTTGTAATAGTACATGCCAAATTGTTGAATTGCTCTCACGGGTACAATCTCCTAAGTTGTTTATGGAAAAATTGTAGAAAAATCTTACCCTAAAGCTCACCAGTAATTATTCACAAATATTAATTAATATTAGAATTAAGGGTCGGAATTTGAGTAACTTTATAAAGTTATCATATATATATATATTGTTGGGGAAAACTAGACATAATAGTCTCTTTAAAACGCGGAATTAATTCTCCCAGTCACCTGTGCAATTAAATCGACAACCAGAAAATCCAACCAAGCAGAATAATGATAACAATAAAATAAATATGAGACACCGGAATTTAACGTGGAAAATCCCCTCAATGTGAGAGAATAAAAAACCACGGGACCAAGCCAGATAAATCTTCCACTATGAATCAATAATGGGTACAATCAGTCATCTAGTGAACACTAGGAACAACAATAATCATCACATATGGTGGAATCAACAACAACTATCAACTTTCATATAAAATGGATAAACTAACACAACCTAGAGAGAGATTTAAACCACTAGAAAAAACTAGCTAAGTGATAGAAAATACATACTCAAGTTGTAGCTCAAAACAAGCAACTTTGCTACACACTCATTATCACTTAGGACTCATAATCTCCTCTCCTTCAGTTTCAGCCGACGGACTCTGTTTCTATTTTTCTCTCACGGCAGCTCTGCTACTGTTTTTTTTTTGTTTGTTGTGTTGTTTCTTATTTTATTTCAAATCCCTTCACTTACATCATCACGTGACACACACACATGGCAACAAGGATCATGGGCTTAAGACAAACCAAAGCCCAATGTTATTAACACCTCCAAAATAGGAGGGATACCCAACAAACTCCCCCGACCGACTAGTTGGAGGGCAACACCAATCCGGCTTCCATACGACAAAATTCAAACTTTTTCCTAGGCAACACCTTCGTCAACATATCCGAACCGTTGTCATCGGTGTGAATCTTCTCAAGCTCCATCAACTTGGAATCTAATGCATCACGAATCCAATGATAACGAACATCAATATGCTTCGACCTCAAGTGAAAGGAAGAATTCTTCGACAAGTGAATAGCACTTTGATTATCACAAAACAAGACATTTTTTTCTTGTTTCACACCAAGTTCCATTGCAAATTTTCTCAACCATAACAACTCTTTTGACGCTTCTACAATGGCAATAAACTCGGCTTCGGTAGTAGAGAGTGCAACACACTTTTGCAACTTTGATTGCCAAGCCACGGCTCCCCCGGCAAAAGTCACCATATATCCCGAAGTAGATTTTCGATCATCAATGCTTCCGGCTAAATCCGAATCCGTATAACCAACCAACATAGGCTTCTTGCATCCCAAAGTTAGCTTCAAATTCGACGAGCCACGCAAATATCTCATCACCCACTTCACGGCCTCCCAATGAACTTTTCCCGGATTTGAGAGATAACGACTCACCATTCCCACGGCATGAGCAATATCGGGTCTTGTACAAACCATAGCATACATCAAACTACCAACCGCCGACGAGTATGGAATGTTCTTCATACTCAACTTTTCTTCATCCGTAGATGGACATAGTTTATGACTAAGCTTGAAATGAGAAGCAAGTGGAATGCTCACCGCTTTAGCCTTATCCATACTAAAACGCCGAAGGACTTTCTCCACATACTTTTCTTGTGACAAATACAACTTCTTCTCATTTCGATCTCGAACAATTTCAATACCAAGAATTTTCCGAGCCTCTCCTAAATCCTTCATAGCAAAAGATTCACTCAAAGTGTTCTTCAACTCTTTAATTCTTGAAATATTCTTTCCAACAATTAGCATATCATCCACATAAAGTAAGAGAATAATAAAATCACCTTCGGAAAAATTCCGGAAAAATACACAATGATCGGCCTTGGTCATCTTGTACCCATGTTCAATCATCACCGAGTTGAACTTTTGACACCATTGGCGAGGTGCTTGTTTCAAACCATAAAGACTTTTCACCAATTTGCAAACATAGTCTTCTTTGCCCTTCTCAACAAATCCATCCGGTTGCTCCATGTAAATCTCTTCATGTAGATCACCGTGAAGGAAAGCCGTCTTCACATCCATTTGCTCTACTTCCAAATCAAGACTAGCGGCTAGCCCAAGAACCATTCGAATAGATTGCATCTTCACAACCGGAGCAAAAATCTCGCCAAAATCAATACATTCTCGTTGTTTAAAACCTTTAACAACTAAACGAGCCTTGTATCTTCTTTGAGAAGTACATTCATCTTGTTTAATCCGATAAACCCATCTATTCTTCAATGCTCTCTTACCCTTTGGCAACTTCACTAACTCAAAAGTATTATTCTCACGAAGTGATTGCATTTCATCCTCCATGGCATCCATCCACTCCTTTTTGTTCTCATCCTCCAAAACTTCTTTAAAGCTTTCGGGTTCTCCACCATCGGTAAGATTAACATACTCGTTCGAGGGATATCGAGCGGAAGGCTTTTTAACACGAGTAGACCGCCTCAACTCATTAGAAGCAATAGGTTGCTCAACACCTTCAATCTCTTGCTCAACCTCATTTTCAACAACGTCCTACGTAGCACCTACATCAACAACATCATTAGGATTTAAAACATTATCAACATTTAAATCCATACCTTGATTTTCAATTGGAACATCTTCGAAAGTGATAGGGGTAGCAGTAGTTGAGTCCGTATCAACAAATTCTTCATCTTCAAAAATTGGATCTTTATTCTCAACTTTGTCGATGTCCTCAATGGTATAATCCTCCATGAATACAACATCACGACTACGAATAAGCTTCCGTTTAACCGGATCAAAGAATCGATACCCAAACTCATCAAGTCCATACCCAACAAACACACATTTCTTCGACTTCTCATCCAATTTCGACCTCTCATCCTTCGGAATATGCACATAAGCCATGCACCCAAACACCCGAAGATGGCCGTAGGAAACTTCTTTACCACTCCAAACATGATTTGGAACATCAAACTTCAACGGAACACATGGAGTGAGGTTCAAAAGATGTACAACCGTGTTCAATGCTTCTCCCCAAAAGTATTTCGGCAACTTTGATTGAGAAAGTAAACATCTCATCCTTTCAACCAAAGTTCTATTCATTCTTTCGGCTAAACCATTCAATTGTGGTGTCTTTGGAGGAGACTTTTGATGACGTATACCTTGCTCTTGACAATACTTGTCGAAAGGACCAACATACTCTCCCCCGTTATCGGTTCGGATACACTTGAGCTTTTTTCCCGTTTCTCTTTCAACCATTGCTTGAAACGACTTGAAGGTATCTAACACTTGATCTTTCGTCTTCAAGGTATAAGCCCATGTTTTCCGAGAACAATCATCAATGAAAGTCACAAAGTAATATGCACCACCAAGTGACCGTGTCTTCATCGGACCACACACATCGGAATGCACCAAATCCAACACTTCCGATTTCCTCTTTGGTTCGGATGACATAAAGGAAACTCGCCTTTGCTTACCCGCCAAACAATGCGAACAATTTTTCAACTTTGCATCGGAAACACCATTCAACACATTCTTCTTTGCCAAAATGCTCAAACCTTTTTCACTCATATGACCCAAACGCTTGTGCCATAATTCGGATGAGCTATCATTGTCACAAGTGTTGATGTAGCACTTCGAAACTCCAAGTTGGACAACATACAAGTTCGAATTTCTTTTTCCTTTAGCAACCACCATTGAGCCTTTCTTTAACTTCCATTCATTGCCCGAAAAAGAATTATCATATCCTTCAATATCCAACTTTCCAACGGATAAAAGATTGAATCGAAGTTCCGGAATGTGTTTCACACCTTTGAGAACTAGAGTAGTACCATTGTTAGTTTCGACACAAACATCTCCAATTCCGATAACATTAGCTTGTCCATTATTTCCCATACGAACAACCCCAAAGTCACCGGTCTCGTAAGTTGAAAAAAGATCACGTCTTGAGGTTGCATGAGTAGAAGCACCACTATCAACCACCCAATCCATCTCATCACATGATAGATTGACATTCTCTACAACACCATCACAAACAATAAAGAAATCATCAACAATAGCAACATCTTCATTATTGTTACCTTCTTTGTTGTCGTTGTTGTAGCCCTTCTTCTTGTTTTCTCTTTTTAACTTTCGGCAAAATCTTTTTATGTGTCCCTTTTCTTTGCAATAGTGACACTCAACATTAGAGAATCTATTAGAGCCTCCTTGTGATTTACCACGCGATGTCCCCCGGTTACTTGGACCTCTACTTTGTTGTCTCCCCCTTGACTCGGTAACCAACACCTCGGAATGTGAAGAAGAACCTTGTGACTTACGCCTCAACTCCTCATTCAACACACTACTTTTAGCCAAGTCCATCGAGATGATACCATTTGGAGCGGAGTTAGACAAGGATGTCCTAAAAGTCTCTCAAGAATTAGGCAAAGTACCAAGAAGCCACAAACCTTGAATTTCATCATCAAAAGTAAGCTTCATCTCCGACAATTGATTTAGGATCCCTTGGAAAGTGTTCAAGTGATCGGTCATTGGTGAACCATCACTATACTTCAATGACATCAATTGCTTGAACAAGAACAACTTATTGTTCCCCGTCTTTCTTGCATACAACTCCTCAAGTTTGATCAAAAGAGAGCGATCATGAGTCACCGAGCTCACATGATTCAAAACATTATCATCCACCCATTGTCGAATGTAACCACAAACTTGTCTATGCAACAAAGTCCATTCTTCATCACTTTTTCCTTCGGGTTTTTCATTAGAGAAAACCGGCAAGTGGAAGCCTTTAACATAAAGCAAATCTTTCATCTTTCCTTTCCATACATTATAGTTGGATCCATTCAAACTAATCATTTCAGTTGTGTTCGTCTCCATCATTGCACAAATGAAACCACGACTCTAGATACCACTTGTTGGGGAAAACTAGACTTAATAGTCTCTTTAAAACGCGGAATTAATTCTCCCAGTCACCTGTGCAATTAAATCGACAACCAGAAAATCCAACCAAGCAGAATAATGATAACAATAAAATAAATATGAGACACCGGAATTTAACGTGGAAAATCCCCTCAATGTGAGAGAATAAAAAACCACGGGACCAAGCCAGATAAATCTTCCACTATGAATCAATAATGGGTACAATCAGTCATCTAGTGAACACTAGGAACAACAATAATCATCACCTATGGTGGAATCAACAACAACTATCAACTTCCATATAAAATGGATAAACTAACACAACCTAGAGAGAGATTTAAACCACTATTTTTTATAAAAGATAAATTGTATTATGTTATTTGATGTATTAACTATATATAAACATGTATTGGCAAAAACTGAACAAACTGATCTAATCCAACAAACATGTTATTTTATTATTCGAACCAAATGATTTTTTGTCTCAAAATTAATTCAAATTGAATGGTTAACACTCTTAATATCCATAAGTAACACAAGGAAGTGTGAGTAACAATAGTGAGGGTGTATGCAGTAAGATATCTTTTATAGTTCCAAGTGAGATCCAGATCCAAATCCACGATGAGTTTCAGACTTCCAGGTCCAGGTCCAGGTCCAGGTCCATGGTCAATTGGTCATCATAGTGTAGAAAGAAAAAAACACGCAAGGAAATAAAACAAGCAAAATGAAATTGAACTACAAAACCGCAAAGTGCATTTTGGGAGGGAAGTTGAATAGAATGAAATCACCATCGTCATCATCATCACAATCATTCATATCACAGTGACTGAGACTAATATAGCAAAACCAGAGATAGAATGGCAAGGGCAAACCTATCTAGCTTATTGCACGAACTTCGAGAACGCATAGCAGCATCTTCTTCTTCCTCTTCCTCCACTCCAAACAACCCTACCGACGACGACGCTTTGGAACTCAGTTTCCGAGCCGTTCTCCCCAATCTTCTCCATGCTGTCGTCCTTCCTTCTTCCTCCGGTAACCTAACCTACTCTTTTCTTCATCATTATCATTATCACTATCAATTAATTATTCAATCCATAATCTCCTCAATTAATTACCTCAATCAATAATCAATGCAGGAAACGATAGAGAAGTGGTTGCGGTTGTGAAACTCATCACTCGCACAGCGATAAACTATCCCGGAGTGTATTATCACGGCAAAGCAACCGCTATTTTACCAGTCATTGCTCGTTTACTTCCTTTTTTCGCCGATCCTCTTTTTCGGTCTATCTTTTTCCTTACCTATCTCTCTCTTTTTTTTTTTTTTACTCTATTCTGTTTCTCATTTCTATCATTTTTTTTTCTTTCAGATCTTCTCATGGTGTTTTCTTTCAAGCTATTGGTTCGCTTTTATCATTACTTCGCTCCGGTGCTCGAGATTCTTATAGACAGTTCTTTGTTGATTCCATGTTCCTAATTGAAGGTAGTACTAAACTAACTAGTATAATTATGAATGCACTCAATTCATTCAAATCAAATAGTATTACTAATTTCATTTACGTCGTGTTCAAATTAGTATTACTTAAGTTTTTGTGTCAAATTGTTTGGGGGAACTTAAGAAAACAACTTATAATTGATCCATCAGCTGTTTTCAGACTATTTTCATATTTTCTATGTTCTATAGAATAGCTTGTATGAAAACTAGCTTATTTGACAACTGTTTGAAGATTGACTTATTTGAACTTATCTACTTAGATAAGCTTTTGTGTGAGACGTTTTGTGGGAACTTGTGGAAACAACCTATGACATATTTGTAATTTGTTTTCAGACTATTTTAATAGTTTAACTTTTTTTTTTAATCTTTGGTTATAGCAATAACTTTTACATAAGCATTTATATGATAGGTGCTTATGCTATGAATGTTTAATTAGGTTGTTTACCCGAATAGGCCTTATTTATGGTGACGAATTTCGGATACTGCTGTTTCTGTTGGTAACTGTTTTTGTGTTGTTTTCACATTGATAGATGTTTTACACGCGGCTTCGCTCAGTGTGAGTGAATCCTCTAGGGTGATGATTAAGTGTTATTCTGAGTGCTTCTCTGGAATTGAAGATCTTCCACCAACCAATAAACCAATGGATGGTTGTGGTTTATTGATTGACCTGAGTGGCAAAAGCAGGTTGCGACCTTTTGCAACTTGGATTTTGAAGCTTATCAGTAAATGTCTAACTGAAGGAACACTCTATGTTGAAGGATTGATCCATGCTTCGTTTGTCTCTTCCGCATGTTCTCTTTTATGCTATGGGGATTCTGATCTGCATATGGTGCGTGTTGGTTGATGAAAATTTGAAAATCAAGTATTTCCACCTTATTTTACATATATTTTTATCAGAAACAATACCAATTGTCTGACAATTTATGTTTTTCTGGAAGGCATGCTTTGACTTTGTACACATCATTGCAACTGTGACAGACTATGAACCAATTCCTCATCAGAATTTAATCCGTTCAATAGTTACTATCTTGAATTTGGACAAGGAGGGGCTTCCTTGTTTCAGGTTTGGATATGTTTGCTTTTTTCTTCTCATATGAATGGCCTTTTAACAGTACACTATGGCTAGGCCCCTAAAAAATGCTTTTCTTATAAAAGCCTGCTTCCTTTTTGATTAAATTGTTGCTTTTATTACATAATTATGATTTTTTGAAAAAGAAGTATGTATACAAAACAAACTAAATGTATTTTTTTCAAAGTCTTTTACAATGTACAACATTAAGATTAAGATGGGGCTCACCTGCAGAAACACGACTTATGATTCATCGTTGGGTGTTTGCCTCAATACACTCCACTCTAGTTGTCCAGAAGATATCATTAAATTAACAGCTGCTGATTTAGTTGGTGTATTCTTTGGATCACTATGGAGAACCAAAAGCCAGCAACTTAAGGTTAACATCGATACTTACTTTTTTTGTTTGTTAGAACAGCTTTGTTAACTATAGAGCTATTCATAGAAGTTTTACCCCAGTTTCTACAAGTTTGTAGATTTGAAGCAGGGAATAGATTAAGAGAACTTAATATATTCTTTTCAGGTGGAACTATGCAGTGCTTATGTTAGAATTGCTCAAGTTTGCCCCCCTCATGTATGGAAGCCAGAGCATCTCATATCTGCACTCTGTCATACGGAACCATGTTTGCCTTTGATAGAGTGCTTTCAAGTAGCTGTATCTACTCTTGGTCCTCATCTTTTTGGGGAAATCCAAGGAAACAATAAGAATGTAGCCCTTTTACTAAATGAAAACAAGTCAATTGAAAGCATTAGGCATGGCCAAAAGAGGTCCATTCAGGATATGGACAACCTTAAGATCAAACGCCAAAAATTAAATGAAGAAATTGATTTTACAGATGCCAGTATTGAGGTGGAACTCAAATACAGTTGTATAGTTACTTGCCAAACAGTAGAAGAGTATGCTAGCCATATGAATAAATCTCTCTTATCATTTGTTCAATCATTAAATGCACCGGCTGTTGGACCTGGTTCTTTGAGGCCAGATATTGCTTTACCTGCACTTAGCATTCTATGCGTTGCCTTCTCTATTTACCCAGAGAGCGATCTGTCTGTCAGAATCTTTCAGCAGATGCTTGGATGGCTTTCTTGGATAGCTGAGCAGGTAGGTAGGTAACTGTTGCAAATTCTTATCACATAATTTGTTTATTTTCAAATAAACTAAGTTGTCTGTCTTTATAGGCGAAACAAGGAAATTCAATTAGTGTAGATATTTCCACCTACCTAGAAGGAATTCACAGCGTACTGCTTTTGAAAAGTAAGTTTTGGACCTTACCTTAACTGGTTCTGCTAGTTAACATCTACTTTTTCCTTAGTATAAAGATATTATCCTTCTTTCTAGGTGATTAGATTACATTACTTTGCATCTGATTTTCTTTGGTGGCTAGTAAATTATAAGGACTGTTAGCATTCTTATCATTCTCTCAATGGTCAAAACTGGATTCTTTGGATTTTGGCAGGTATAAGTTTTTGTAAATTAAAATCCTTTTTAGCCTCTCTCACCTACTGCCACTTATGTCTTGAACAGAAATAATAATGATTTGGAAATAAAGTAGCTTGCTCTTTCAAATAATATATTGCATGTGGAGTTGTTATCCATTGTGTATGTAAATCTTGAGAGCCTTGTTAAATATAATGTACAGCCAAGTCCACCATTTGCAAATCATGGCTCTTTTTAAGGGTTCTTCAATATCCTATTGCTAATAACATTCTAGATTTATGGTACTGTCCTCTTGTCCCCATCTGCATATTAAGTGAGGGGTGATTTAGGTTCTTCATAGGAGGGAAAATATGTTAATAAGCAACTAAGTATGGGGATTTAACTGATTTTTCTCGATATATCTTTTAATTTATTTAAACTTCATGTTTGTGGTGTCTGCTATTTCATGCTCCTGATCTGCGTCACTTGTGACTTCTCTCAATCAGGTGTCTCTTTCAAAGAGAACAACCCATTACAAGATGGGAATTGCCATGCGGACCTTATGCTTGTTGTGCTTAAACTTCCCTGGACTCATACGCTCCTTGTTATTGATAATGAATTGCCATGGAAAACTAAATGCCTCTCTCTTCAAGTATTATCGAAGCTAGGTCTAAGCTTGTGCAGTAAAGTTGTTCTTGAAGTTTTAGATTTGGGTCTTCATGATGAAGCTGGAGAAGTCAGGACTGAAGCAGCTATTACTATGCCAGTGATGGTTTTATGGTCTGGTCTTGATATATCACCTCCTGTCTTTAAAAGGATGGAGTAAGCAAACTCTGTGGTTGCTTTTGCATACAGATTTCAATAACATGTCAGATTTGTCGTTTGGTTAGTTTGAATATAGGAGTATGAATAACTTCAGTTTCTCAAATATTAATTTCAATGTCTGAATTGCAGGCGCTGATTCATAGATTATATTCTTCTTAAGCTAATTTCTTTCCTTTGAACTGTTGGATCTGTATCCTAGGGTGGATTTTGTTAAAAAATCATCACGTATGCACATGGAACTTGCTTTTGGATCTTTTTTAGTCCAATCAGATTCAGTTTATGAACCGCAAACTTTTAAATGATAAAATATTTTTCGCTTTAGTGAGTTGCCCATCCTATAAATGATTTGGTTTTAACTAGTTTTCACTGTTTCATATTTATGATGGCTGCCCTTTATTGTTAAGCAGTTTTTTTTTTGTTTTTTTCCCAGTAATGTATTAGTTCTTTGTAAGTTTCCGGGTAGCATGGAAGTATGTGGATGAAAGTTTTTTCTCTTGTATAAAATGGAGAGACAAGTCTTCTGGTTGTTTACATCTCTCAATACAATATGCAGGTGCTTAAGAACAGATAAAGAGGCGAAGAAGCTTCTTCCTATATCTCTTGGCCTATTGTCATGCCTGTATGGATGCAGACGGGCTGTATCTGGTCTGCCAACGAACGAATGCAAGTTATTTCTAAATAGGAAAAGTGAAAGATCAAGTTGGACGATAGAACATTTAATTCAAGGTTTCAGTTGTTCAAAATGCGATAAAAAATTTATTCGCAATCACAAGGAGTGGCATCCTCCCATCATTGTACGATCTGATATGTGCGGAGCAGATGCACAAGTTAGTTTGGACTCTAGTTTCATGCAGCTGCAATCTTTATTTTTTTCTCTTCTTTTTGATGAATCATCAGAGGATGTCCAGATTTCCTGTGTGAAAGTTATTCATCGCATCCTTGCACATGGTGCCCCCGATATTCTGCTCAATAAAAGGCTTGAATGGATAAAATGTCTAAAATATCTATTGACTTGTAGGAGCAAGGAATTGAGAGATGCATTTTGCGGTCATATTAGTTCCTTTGTGGATGACCATATTTTGAGTTTAATATTTACTGGAGATGCAGATAAAAGCAAGGAGCAAATTTTTTTGGATACAGTTAAACATGGCATGATAGACACTGATAGTCCGCATATATTGGAGACTTTAATGGAATGTACAGCAAAAATAATGGTTTCTGTTGATATAGGTAGCAAACTGTTCTTATCTTCC
The DNA here is from genome assembly GCA_030408175.1 of Trifolium repens. Lineage (NCBI taxonomy): Eukaryota > Viridiplantae > Streptophyta > Magnoliopsida > Fabales > Fabaceae > Trifolium > Trifolium repens. The sequence continues at coordinate 65,055,511 of CP125837.1, read as the reverse complement.
CTTATACTGTTGGTTGATAAGCTTGATAGCAAACATGTGACTGTGAAAATGAACGCGTCAAGATTAATACACAAATCTTGTTATTTCCATCTTAAAGGAGGTCTTGAACTAATTCTTTCTAAAAATGCTCATATTCGTAATGAACTGTATGATTATCTCTCTGAGAGACTTGCCAGCCGCCCGGTCTTAGTGAGTGAGTTTGCAGAAGCTGTTTTTGGTGTTGAGACTAAAGAACTTGTCAAGAAAATGATTCCTTCTGTTCTCCCAAAGCTTGTGGTGGCTCAGCAGTATAATAGTCAAGCAGTTGACACCTTAAATGAGTTGGCCAAGTGTGTGAATCCTCCAACAAGCACTCCACCAAACCCTCCACCAAACCCTGTGACGCTTCTGGTAGCTGATTGGCTGCCAAAAGTGCTTGCTTTTGCTCTTCATCAAACCGATGACCAACAGCTACTTTCTGCTCTGCAGTTTTACCATGCACATTTTGGTTTTGACAGGAGGGAAATCTATATAGCTGCTTTACCGTCTCTTCTAGATGAACTTGTATGTTTTACAGATGCTAGTGATTCAGATGAGATAAGCAAAAGGTAAGTAGATGACTTCTGAAACTTGATTGCACTTTTTTCCTGGGTGCACTTTGTTGATCACGTTGTGGTTGGCAACTATAAAATCTGGATACTAATATTTGGAATACATATTTATCTCAGAAAAAATGTTGCTGTTGCCTCAGATTTAGCTATATTAAGGGTTATATTATTATTATTAATAATAATAATAATAATAATAATAATAGTAATAAATCGACAATTACTCCCTCTGGTCCTTAATATAAGAAAAAATTTGCTTTTTAGATTCATAGAATGATTGATGTATTTGGTCTAAAAAATGGACCAGATACATTAATCATTCCATGAATCTAAAAAGCAAATTTTTTCTTATAATAAGGACCAAAGGGAGTATTATTTTATTGTATTTATTCACTCATCATTGACTATCAGAAACTGGTTTAGTCACTATGGGTATTGCCTAGCAGTTATAGTTAGTTCCACATATTCATTTCTTTCATGATACTCCTATTAGCTTCCGTCATAAGTAAAAAGAAGGTTCCATACTTATAGTAACAGAGCTCTAACAAGAAACAAAGTAATGGTAATTAAGAGTGTCATGAACCAACAATCCCAAAAGCGTTAGTCGTTAGGTGAAGACATATGAATAATTTTTTATGTTTGTTTTTAACACTCCCTCTCAAGTAAGAGGCCTTCGTGTTCTAAGCACAGACAACAAGTAGACTCTTCAACCCTATGCTTCGCATTCAACCATTTTTTTTAAGGATGGGGTGAGCAAGGACCAGGCTCTCTATAAAACTTGGTTATAAATGCTTTGATACCATGTCATGAACAGTGAACCAATTATTCTGAATGTTCAAACTGTTAGTTGAAGAGATATAAATGGTTTTTATATTATATTTCTAACAAAGGGTACACGAGCTTTGCATGTCCTTCACTTATTCTTCTGTTTGTTGACAGATTAGCTAGAATACCTCAGATGATTAAAGGCATTGCTAAAGTTCTTACTGGTGCAGAAGATCTTCCAGGCTTTTTGAAGAAAGATTTTGTTCGCCTTCTTAACATCATAGACAGAAAAATGCTCCGTTCAGATGATTTTTTGCTTCGTAAGCAAGCATTAAACCGAATTGAGATGCTGATTAGAATGATGGGCTCTAATCTTAATACTTATGTGCCAAAACTGATGGTGCTTCTCTTGCATGCTGTTGATAAAGAATCACTGCAAATGGAGGGGCTGTCTGTCTTGCATTTTTTCATAATGCAATTAGCTAAAGTTTCACCATCTAGCATTAAGCATATAATTTCTCAAGTTTTTGCTTCCCTTCTTCCCTTCTTGGAAAGAGACAAAGAAAACCCCTCAATACATTTGGACAAAGTGGTAAAAATTCTAGAAGAACTTGTTTTTAAGAATAGGGTTATCCTAAAGCAGCATATATCCGAGTTCCCCCCACTGCCCAGTATACCTGCATTGGTGCAAGTGAACCAAGAAATTGAGGATGCTCGTGGGACATTGGCTTTGAAAGATCAACTACGAGACGTGGTTGATGGTTTAAATCACGAGAACTTAAATGTGAGGTACATGGTAGCATGTGAACTTCGCAAGCTTCTGAACTTGAGATGGAAGGATATTACAGATCTAATCACTTCCGAAGTTGGTTCAGACTTGGATGTTTTGAGTTCTCTGATCACGTCGTTATTAAGAGGATGTGCAGAAGAATCAAGGACCGCAGTTGGGCAGCGGTTGAAGTTGGTCTGTGCTGATTGTCTTGGAGCCCTTGGTGCTGTTGACCCTGCTAAGGTAAAAGGTTTCTCATGTCAACGTTTCAAAATTCAATGCTCTGATGATGACCTCATATTTGAGCTGATCCACAAACATCTAGCTCGGGCATTTAGATCTGCACCTGATACTGGTATTCAAGACTCTGCTGCATTAGCTATACAGGAGTTGCTAAAGTTTGCTGGTTGTGAGGCGTCACCGGATGAGAATGCTTCAACTAAGATCAGGACTACCAATGGTGGTAACGAGATGCATAATAGGGGCCAGAAATTATGGGATAGGTTTTCTAATTATGTGAAAGAGATAATAGCCCCATGTTTAACATCTAAGTTTCAGCTTCCTAATGTAGCGGACTCAACCTTTGCTGGCCCTATTTACCACCCATCTATGTCATTTAGAAGATGGATTTTCTTTTGGATAAAAAAACTGACTTTGCATGCCACTGGATCTCGTGCAAGCATCTTTAATGCTTGTCGAGGTATTGTACGCCATGACATGCAAACAGCAATATATTTGCTTCCCTACCTGGTTCTTAGTGCGGTCTGTCATGGCACTCAGGAGGGACGCCACAGCATAACACAGGAAATCCTATCTGTTCTTGATGCGGCTGCATCAGAGAACAGCGGAGCTTCAGTTCATGGATTTAGTGGTGGTCAAAGTGAAGTTTGTATTCAATCCGTGTTCACTCTACTTGATAATCTTGGACAGTGGGTTGATGATGTTGAGCAAGAACTCGCTCTTTCCCTTTCTCAATCATCTGTTTCTAAGCAACCAAAGTCAAAGGATCAAAGTTCAGTTTCCTTGACAGATCAGGACCAACTCATTGTACAATGTAAATATGTTTCAGAGCTTCTATCTGCGATTCCAAAGGTGACTCTTGCCAGGGCTTCTTTTAGGTGTCAGGCTTATGCAAGGTCGTTGATGTACTTTGAGTCCCATGTAAGGGAAAAGTCTGGCTCTTTCAACCCTGCTGCTGAGAGGAGTGGTATCTTTGAAGATGAAGATGTTTCACATCTTATGGAAATATACAGCTGTTTGGATGAGCCTGATGGACTATCTGGCTTGTCCTGTTTAAGTAAATCTTTGAGGTTACAAGATCAGCTATTAATGAACAAAAAGGCTGGGAATTGGGCTGATGTTTTAACTTCTTGTGAACAAGCTTTGCAGATGGAACCAACCTCAGTTCAGAGGCATTCAGATGTCCTTAACTGTTTACTAAATATGTGCCACCTTCAGGCCATGGTCACTCATGTTGATGGTTTAGTTTCTAGGATTCCTCAGTACAAGAAAGCATGGTGCATGCAAGGTGTTCAGGCTGCCTGGAGGCTTGGAAGGTGGGATTTGATGGATGAGTACCTTAGTGGAGCTGAAGATGACAGTTTAGTTTGCAGTAGTTTGGAAAGTAATGCTTCATTTGACTTGAATGTCGCAAAGATTCTCCAGGCAATGATGAAGAGGGACCACTTCTCAGTTGACGAGAAAATTGCTTTAACCAAGATGTCACTAATTGCTTCCCTAGCTGCTGCAGGAATGGATTCTTACACGCGAGCCTACCCATTTGTTGTAAAACTTCACTTTCTACGGGAATTGGAGGACTTCCATACTCTTCTGGGAGATGACTCTTTCTTAGAAAAATCATTTCATTTAGATGATCCAGCTTTCTCTAAATTAGTTGACAACTGGGAGAGTCGACTTCGAATTACACAATCATCAATCTGGGCTAGGGAGCCACTATTGGCTTTCAGGAGATTGATTTTTGGTGCAAGTGGCCTTGGTGCTCAAGTTGGCAACTGCTGGCTTCAATATTCAAAACTATGTCGCTTGGCTGGTCATTATGAAACAGCCAACAGAGCAATTTTAGAAGCCCAGGCCTCCGGTGCACCTAACATCCACATGGAAAAAGCAAAACTCCTTTGGAGCACCCGTCGGTCTGATGGTGCCATAGCAGTGCTGCAACAGTCTCTCTTGAACATGCCTATTGAGGTCTTAGGCGCTGCTGCAATTTCATCTATTACTAGCCTTTCCCTTGTACCACTTAATCCCCCACCTATTGTATGTGAAAGTCAAGCTCCAAATGAGAACAGAGACATTGCAAAGACCCTTCTTCTGTACTCAAGGTGGACTCATTACACTGGGCAGAAACAGAAGGAAGACGTAATAAGTCTTTATACCAGGGTGAGGGAACTGCAGTCTAAATGGGAGAAAGGATACTTCTATATGGCCAAGTATTGGGATGAAGTGCTTTGTGATGCCAGGAAACGCCAGGAGGAGAATGTTGAACTTGGCCCTAGACTAGTTCCTTCAAACTTAAATAATGAGAGGAGTTGGTGCTCCTATCTTCCTGAGGTGCTGTTATTCTATGCAAAGGGACTTCACAGGGGACACAAGAATCTATTTCGGGCACTTCCAAGGTTATTAACCCTATGGTTTGACTTTGGAAGCATGTATCTAAGAAGTGGTTCGTCAAAAAAGGATTTAAAGGCTGTGCATTTGAAGGTGGGTGGAGAACTTTTCTTCTCTCTCCGTTTCCTGCTTTCAATACATAGACATTTCTTTTGTTTTTTTACAAAAGGTAAACATGCTTTTTGTTCACTACTTTCTGCATTTATAGTAATTATTGTGTTATCCTTTGCTTTGATAGGTAGATAGTGTTATGAAAAGCTGTTTGAAGGATTTACCAACATACCATTGGTTGACAGTGCTACCTCAATTGGTTTCAAGAATTTGCCATCAAAATGCCGATATTGTTAAGCTAGTCAAAACTATCATTACCTCTGTTCTCCGCCAGTACCCACAACAGGGCCTATGGATTATGGCTGCAGTTTCAAAATCCACTGTTCCTTCAAGGCGCGAAGCAGCAGCTGAAATAATACAACTTGCACGTAAAGGTTTTGGCCCAGGAAGTAATGAGAACAGTTTGTTTGGTCAATTTGCTAGCCTGGTTGATCATTTGATCAAGTTATGTTTCCATGCCGGCCAGTCAAGAGCAAGGACAATTAATCTCTCAACTGAATTCAGTGCTCTAAAGAGGATGATGCCCCTGGGAATTATAATGCCAATTCAGCAATCTCTTACTGTAAATCTGCCAGCATATGATGGGAATCTGGGTGATTCACTTATGTCTAATATATTTTCTGCCACAGATCTTCCTACTATATCAGGCATTGCTGATGAGGCTGAAATTCTATCATCTCTTCAGCGGCCTAAGAAAGTATGCTATTACTGAATTTCTCCCTAAATATGCCTCCTTAGTTTTTCTGCGATTCTTGAGTAGGCGGTTAATTTTGTATATGTGCATGGTGGTACAACATTTGTTTGGTTCCCACATGATTTCAAATGAGTAGCCTCATAAGACTAAATTACCATATTTGTTTTTGCTTATAATTAGTAACCATTTTTGCATATGTACATTAATAAGAGAGAGAGGCTGACTTGACTCTACTGAGAAAATGTAGCTATCTGTATAAGCATTTTGTGGTCTCTCTCTGAATAGAGGAGAGTGGTTGTGTGGATCAGGACGATGTGCGGTTATCTAAGCACCAAACTTTTAGAAAAAGATGTTCAGTTTTTGTAAGGGCTGCGTTTCACATAAAATTAATGCAGCCTTATATTTCCAACCTCATTGCAAAGATCAAAGTGCCATCTTAACTGAATAATACTGTTGTCTACTCTTTTGTATCACTTTATGTACCATCTTCTTAATGAATGCCTTTGTATTTCAGATCATTCTATTGGGCAGTGATGGCCTTGAGCGCCCGTTTCTCTGCAAACCCAAGGATGACCTCCGCAAAGATGCTCGCATGATGGAGTTCACAGCAATGATTAACAGACTGCTATCCAAATATCCTGAAAGTCGTAGAAGGAAGTTATATATTCGCACATTTGCTGTGGTTCCTCTGACTGAGGACTGTGGTCTGGTAGAGTGGGTACCCCACACTCGTGGGCTTCGACAAATTCTTCAAGACATATATATTACCTGTGGAAAGTTTGATCGTCAGAAAACAAATCCTCAAATTAAGCGAATTTATGATCAATGCCAAGGTAAAATGCCAGAGGATGTGATGCTGAAGGACAAAATTCTTCCGATGTTTCCTCCTATTTTTCACAAGTGGTTCTTGACTACATTTTCTGAGCCTGCTGCGTGGTTCAGGGCACGCGTTGCATATGCTCACACGACTGCTGTTTGGTCCATGGTTGGGCATATTGTGGGTCTGGGTGACCGGCACGGTGAAAACATTCTTTTTGATTCTACCAGCGGCGATTGTGTTCATGTTGATTTCAGTTGCTTATTTGACAAAGGTTTGCAATTGGAGAAACCCGAGCTTGTTCCTTTCAGGCTTACACAGGTATGAGAAGCCCGTAATTGGAAAATATATGTGTATCTGCTCTTTTTTATTTTATCTTTTCCTTTGAAGAGACAGATGTTGTTGAAATGATTTAATTTTACATAGAGAAGAGGGGGGAAAAATACTTCGAATTATGATTACGGCAATGACAGAAATGTCCAAGTACTAACTCTGAAATATCTTTATAATGGTCTCCTAATTATAATTAAACAGGAAAACAAATCATGATAATATCGTACATCTTATTTCTACAAGCAATGTAGATTGTACACTTGCACTTATTTGCAAAGATAACATTTTTTTATACTTCATGCCGGTGATAAGATATCACAATTGATGCTAATTTTTCTGTTCTCATGTGTATGAATCCTCGCCTCTTGGTTCTCATTGATTTTGCAATAAAACCTACAGAACATGATTGACGGCTTAGGCATCACTGGATACGAGGGCATCTTCTTGAGGGTTTGCGAAATCACACTTTCTGTATTGAGGACACACAGGGAGACTCTCATGAGCGTGCTTGAAACTTTTATCCACGATCCTCTTGTAGAATGGACAAAAACTCACAAGTCTAGTGGCGTTGAAGTTCAGAATCCACACGCACAGGTTTGCTATTGAGCTTTTGTTTAATTGCCTCTAAATCAGCTGCTTCTGAAAAAATAAAAATCATTGGGGGATACAATGACAGCTGAGCTTTTTTTCACTGAATGAGATTAACTACATGGATCATCATTATTTTATTTCACTAGGAATAGTTTATATTAAAACAATTTAAAAAGTTTCAGTGTTTGTTCTTTTTCTTATCGTATATTCCTTCAAGTAGACGACCTATTTCCTAGGTTATAGTTTGCTAAAGACTATAAAATAATTATTGTAATAATTTTTTATGGAATTTATTTTTCAGCGAGCCATTAGTAATATTGAGGCCAGGTTAGAAGGTGTGGTGGTTGGTGTTGGAGCTGCACCGTCATTACCTCTAGCTGTAGAAGGTCAAGCTCGTAGGTTAATTGCTGAAGCAGTCTCTCACAAGAATCTAGGAAAGATGTATGTATGGTGGATGCCTTGGTTTTGAAGATTTCAGTGGGTCGAGAAGATCGTCACATATTCATTCAAACAGGTATAATATTATTTGTTTCATTTCGATCCTCAGTGTATAATCCCTGAAAATGTTGTTTATGTTTTTACACATAGGAGAAAAGAATTAGCGGATGCAAGCAAACTGGGAAAAGAATGACTCAGGCTTTTCTTATTTTGGGTCAGGGAATCGTAGACTGTGCGACCATTGGAGCTGAATGCATACAGTAAGCATTTTCTATTCATGGGAAGGACGTACATCCTTTAAACTCTGATTTGTAGTTTTCAAAAATCATGGTGAAATTGACTTGGGACGCAAGATGGTCAATATCAACACGTGTCCAACCTCGCCCTAAGCTGCGGCTGAATGAAACCTGACGCTACATAGTTGCAAATGTGTGTGCTCTGCTTCACAAGGATCCATCCCATTAAAGCACATGTTTGTAGAATTGGCATTTCTATGTATATTATTTAGGGTAATTGCGAACACCTTTGTATATGAAATTATGAATCCTAGTTTGCATTGGTCGTTGATAGATTATGATTTGTAGTTGCATAAATCCATTGCATATGAATGTGACATAATAAATAATCATCTACACCAATAGTAAATAAATAATCATCTACATCATTCAAAAAAGTAATAATCATTTACACATCACCAATAATTTTGGAAAATTTCCATTAAGAGTATAAAGCTAGCCAGAGATTGATTAGTGCCTTCCAGCTATATTGACCGCGATTCAATTACTACTACTATTATTACTTCACCAGCTAAACGTTGAGTATAACATTTCGAACTTATTATCCAATGTTATGAATATCTTCATTTTGAGTTAATGTGATTGGTTTAATTTAATTCAACATTATGAAAATGGACGGGATTTTTCTTTTTAATATAAAAAAGGGATTGCATTTTGTCACACTTGTTACATTATTATATTAATTAATATAGGTATGATTAGTTTATTCACAACTTGTTAGATCCTATAAAGAATTAATAATTAACATATTTACATATTAATAGTAACATCTTATGCAGCCACACAACACAACTGATGATAGTATATGTCTTTTACTTTATGGTTTATGTTCGTCTTATATATCCAACCAAACAAGTGTTTAAACTTTTTATTTTTAACAATTAACATACTAGTCAACATAACTTAGATAGATTATATTCATTCAAAAAATTTAGTTAGATTAGATAAAGAACAATTTCAAAAGAATTCATTTGTATAATTTACTGCTGAAAATAAGGGATTAAAATACATGTTATAAAAGATAAAATAAAATCAAGCAAACATTAAGTTATTCATACGTATGTTAAATCCATTCACTCGTATGTTAAATGTTATGAAATACAGAAATATGTAAAATAAAAATCATATTTGTACGGCAGTAGCAACAGGGGATTGGGCTACAGCTTCATCATATGATAAAACTCATACAGTAGTAATTTGCAACAATGGATAAAAGTAGTTATGATTTACTTATATTTTAGATTATTAATATTAAATATTTTGCTACATATATTGGAGAGTAAGTGGAAGCACTATACACGTATTTGATATATATGCTTTAAAATATATTGCTAATATCTTTTTGCACAAAAAATTCAAAAGTATTATGTTGAAATTACTAGTAGAATAACTACTCCAATATTTAAAATCACAAATGGCAACACCCATGTACATGTCGATTTCAATTCATCTTTTTATTCATACTTCCTCTAATCCTATATATAAAAAAAATATTGGTCAACAAAAATTGATGCATTTAGTTCAAAATTTCAAATACCTCAAATTTATGTTGTCCCAACTTTTTTATTATTCTAATATGCGGCATGGAGTTTGTTGGTTCAAAATTCAGAACTCGCTCATACACAAAATGAAAATGGACTAAATGCCTTGTAGGCTTCAACTAATTTTCTTAGTTTTCTACCTCATTTTAAATATTTCAACTTGTAGACTTTAAGCCAATTTCCATTCTCCAGCCCCTCCAAAAAATAGTTTTTTATTAATTTATAAACCGTATAATTGCGTCAAAAAATAAACCGTATAACTAAGTATTGCTATATCATGAAGAAAAAAAAATCCGGAACTAATTAACTCATTTCAATATTATTTACAATCAATTATGTTAGCTTTCGAAGAAGAATAAAAAGAAGAACCTCTACCGTATATTAAAATCTCGAAAGCAATGTTTGATACAACACAATGAGGAAACATCTTAATTTTAGAATTTATATTCAACTACAATCCGAATATATTTTTGGGAGTCAATTTTAAAGGGCAAAGTTTACTTCACGTTGATATTTTACATCGACAAGAGCGTGTGTACGATCTAATATTGAGTAAGGGTTCATACCAAAAGGTTTTGGTGCAAATTGTTGATCATGAGGGATACAATGTTCTTCACTTGGTTGGAAAGTTTGCATATGAAGGAAGATTTGGATCACCACCTCTAGATCAATATGTTTTAATTCACAGCGAAAAGATATGGTTTAAGGTGCATAATTTACATGATTAACATCGATTTATTACAATTATATAGAGCTTAACTTAATCTCACTATTTCATCTCTATATTTTCCTTGGTTCGTGCATCCACCGATTTAGGTAGATAAGTGGGATGATCAGGGTTCGAACACTGATCCCTTGCATATCTTAATCTTAATCTTAATTATTATAAATGGTATGTTGTGACTACCTTTTTAAACCCTAATCACCTCCTAATCTCTCTCTTAATCTCTTAACACTTTTCCCTCCTTTCCCTCCTAATCCACATTTAATTGATTCCTTAATCTCCCAACTACATTTCGGCCCCACTCATTAATTGGCCTGTTATGCTTCTTAAAAATCTTAATAGTGGTTAACGCATGCTCTCCTATAAACCACTAGGAAACATTAATTTAAATACAATAGTTTGCCTTTTTTTTTTTGACAAAAATACAATAGTTTGCCTAACCACTCCATTTGCTTATAAACCACTAGGTGTTGGCTTGCATTGGAAGATAAGGGCTTTAAATGTGTTGGTATCATAATTTTGGCTTCTCAATGCTTTTTAAGTAGAAACTTTGTCCGCCTGACCCACCCCCTTTTGTTGGAAATTGTTATTCATTAGTGTACATACAGCAGCACTTTCTCAGTTCTCACAACTTATTCTCCCTGATCTCTTTTTTTTTCCCTCTTCTCTTTCTCCATTTTATTTTATTTTATTTTTCCTCTTTCAACATTTGCTTTTCTATAAACTGTTTCTGAATCTTCGCTTTTCTCTCAACTTTGCTCTTTATTTGTTTGATTTTATTATGCTACGAATCTCACTGATGCTATTTTGCTCCGTATGTTTTCAGGTTGTTGACACCAATCCAACCATAGGTATTTTCTTCTTTTATCTAGAATCTTAACATTGTTTATGTGTGCACTCTTCTAAGACAAGAACTTAACATGATAGTTTTATGTTATTCTGCAGCTACTACTACTACTTAAGTTGGTGTATAGAACATGAGGTAATAACATTATTTTATTGTTGTAGTTGGTTTCACTTCTTTTGTTGTTTTTTTTAGAATTAGTATTAGTATTTTGAGGTTAATCTGACAATAGCAAAATCTATTTTCTCATAAGTTAACATGTACACTGCTTTTATGAGGTTTCCTATCATTAATAAGTACTCAAAGATAAGTAGGGAAGATGCAAAGGGACTGAAATTTTGTTTCCTATTTAAGAAACTTTATAACTATTCATTACATTTTTGTAGGGTGTTTTTTTACTTATTCTTCTTATAAATGATGCCTCTATTGTTCAATACACATAAGAAATATGACATATCTATTACAGGTGCAATGCAAGTAATTGACTATATTTGAAAGAACTTACAAATTTAGGCCATGCTTACTACACTATTATTGCATTTGCACTTTATATTCTTTCAGCTTCTTTGGAGACTCAAATGTACAACTACCTTTTCTTCCCAATGGCAGTTTCACATGTTGACATTGTACCTTCAATTGACTTTGTAAGGGACGATTCTTGCATGTAAGAAATCAAATTTTTATTCTCTGTTTTGTTATTTTAGGTTCTGATTTTTTGCTTTGGTTTTAAGTAGGAAGAAGAAACCACCATGAGAAAGAAAAATAGATGATGCAAATTGAATCAACATACAAAGCAAATTTTCCACCATAAATTATGCTTAACAATTCCCTATGGATGCTGCAGATGCAAGATTTATTGGTTCTTCAAAGGATTTTCATGTAATGATTTGATGTAAGCCCTTTTTCAAGAATTTTGTCTGAATTTGTTTGGCTGGCTGGTTTTACATGTATATATATATATATATATATCTTGGCAATGATTAAATATAAGTTTACAATGGTTTATTGGTGTATCCAGACAAAGAGGCATGTTGGTGGTTTGTGTGCGGTTATGATTCATTTAATGTTGTGATTAGTTTTACCAAGTGTAACTGTACTCTTTAAGAGTCAATAGAATAGTCTCATTTTTCATTTTTATTTTTTTAATCAATATCAAGTTCACAATATATGTTAAGGTTCAAGTGATTTAGATTGGAAGGGAGAAAAACAGAATATGAACAGTTACATATGACTTGATTACTCACATATTGTTAAACCATTCATGATTTCATCAATGGAGCTTTGCGATGCTTAACAAAACAAGGTGTTGGACTTTTGCATTAAATACTGCTTCCTAAATTTGACATGAAGTTGTATGCTTTTTAACTTTTGTACCGGTTAATAACATTATGGCCATAACAATTTGTCATTGATTTCAATGTTAAAGTAGCTTTGTAATTTTTATTCTAAATTTTTTTTTATATCCTATTTTAATGTGATGATTAAAATGTGGTACAAATATTTTCTGCATAACTTGAAATTTGTTATACAAGACATATGAAATGTTTCCTTGAATGTTCTCAAAATATTTTCTGCATAACTTGGAAAGTTTTATGTTTTTGTTACTGTTTGGAGATTTATTTTGCCACTATTTTATGTGTTTAGTTTTTTGCTCATTTTACTTGGTTGAAGTTCCATGATCTTTCTGAAAAAAAATTATATGGTTCAAGTCACTAACTTTATCAATGCTCATTTTATAAGTAACTTATAATTTTTCTTAGAACCACCAACTCATACAAAGAAGACCACAAATTAATTTGATTGTTACATTATATGCATGAATAGAGAGATTGCTGAAGCAAATGATGATCGTAGTATTGCAGTCCCCCACTACGGTTTATGTGGAAAGTTTAGTACTACCTATGAGAATCTTATAAGAAGCAAAAAGTTATAATTCATATTTTGGTTTAATTAGTTGGCACTTTGCACTATAGATCGTATAATGTTATAACAATGATATTTGATTTTCTATACATGATAAAGATGAATAAAGCACATTTTAGTAAATAAATTATAAAACATCCAATTTAATTAGATATATCTCTTATTATAAGTAAACTACTGAATTATTCATGAAGCTTCGACGTGTGAAATACCTTCAAAATAATTTTTTAGCAGATTTAATATGGCGTGCAAAATTAATCATATGGGATGAATTGAAGTGCCTATGATGCACAAACATTGTTTTGGATATGAACCTAATGATGGAGATATTAATAACCGACGATGCATGAAAGTATTCAATATGAACCTAATGATGTAGATATCCACTTTCAGCAATTGTCCAGAGCACATATCCAAATCTTTTACAAAACATGCATGATCAAGGGTTGCATCAATGAAATGGTTAAATATATTAATAATCGATCGACGATGAATGTGAAGATTCAAATATAACTGGAAATGTAATTTACAAAGAAGTTTTCCAAAATGTGATTCACTAATGTATGTAATTTTATTTGATATTATGTAATGATATTATTGCAGCTTATTACGAATGCTGTAAATGATTGGTTTTTTCTATCAAATGACTTCATTTATATCTCAATTATTTGTATTTTTTCATTTTTCTTTGAATTTAGTATTGATTTGATGCGTTTAAGTATCTTTTTTAGTTTCATGGCAATTTTAAGTTTAAATATATTTATATTTATATTTTTATTTTATTTTATTTTTCTTATCTGCAATTTTAATTATAGCAATTTAAATTTGTATATCTTTCACTCCACAAAACACGTGCAACGCACGGGTCGGAGTCTAGTATAATGTAATATATCCAATTGAGCTAAGCTCACGAAACATCATCTCTTAATTTTTAAACATAGATATATAGTATTTCAATTGGACAAGACTTTATGCATTTCCTTATGCGGATACGATTGGACGATTGGTGTTGTTCTTCACTTAAAATGCATTTTTTTTGTGAACATAACAAAACTGAGGCATATTTTTGGATTTGGAGTGAGGTCTTGTGCAACATCTATACTCCTCTTCAACTCAATTATACGCAAAAAGGAAGTCCTACAATAGTGATATTTTACGATGATTCTGTTAATGTAACATGAAGTAGATATATAGAAATTGTAATTACCTTTTACAGTATTGCATTTGGTATATGCTTCTCAATTGATTTCCCATACTGAATAGAGTAATACCATTATACCAAACCATTTAAAATACTTTTTTTTATAAGTCATGTAATATTTTATTTTACTTTTAAAATATTTCACTATAAAATTTGTTTAAACTCTAAATATGTTAGACCAGTATGGAGAGTATATTTTATATATTTCATTTTAATTTTATTTATATATCATGTTTTTACTTGAGTTCCTATCACTTTATATCCTCTATGAAACAAGAGTAGAAAAACTTCTATTTTCCTAAAAAATAAATAAATTTGGGTACAATTATAAAACAACTAGAGTTTTATCTCGTTGTCCATAAATCATAATTCAATTGATAATACCAATATTATTCGATTGAACACCTTTATTCCAAGTTCAAACTCGAAACTTCACAGTTGTATGTGTAAATTTCGATGGTGTTTGTTAATTCGTTTACTGACACTAAACATTATCTCTTCGCTTACTCTTTTTCCTTTGCTTCTCTTTTTCTTGTAAAAAATGAGGGCACGGAGAAGTCTTTTTTTTTCCACCAAGTACTTTTTCTTTTCATAAAAATAATTTAAAACGAACACACTCTTAACATGTTTATTCCAATGCTAGGGACATTTCAAACAGTTATTTGAATTTATCTTATGACATAACAACTGTCAACTACCCTTAATAGTTGGGGGCTTGGGGCACACTTATAAAATTTAATTTGACACAGTCATTGATTGTTTTTAATTCATTTTAAATGAACTTTGTCCCAAATTAATTAACTTACTTAACCCCTTAATTCATAAATAAACTCAAGGTTAACATTTTGATATCACACCACTGATTTATTTGTTGTTGAGACCAAACCACTAATTGAAATTCTAATAAAAAAAATAATTTAAATTCACCAAACGAATAGTGTGAGTATGACTACTATCTTTGCATGTGGTCAAAGTCCAAGCTATCTAGTTACAGTACTATTATGAATAAACATGTATGTTTCATGATTCAACATGAACAATCAACATCTCATGATTATTTTTTGTCATGATCCATAACAAACTCACGAGACACAAATGATCACTAACTTTCTGTATATAAAAAATCAATAGGTTTAAACAAAGAAGAAAAGTAACACAAGAAGAGAAAAAAAACAAACATGGGTGAAATTTGGGATCTAATTGGTTCAAATCTTGCAAGCATATTGTTTATCTGGGCTATGGTTCAAAAGTTTTGTCCATATCAAGTTCATGAATTCATAAAAAAAATCTCAAACAAATTAGCCAGCTTGTTTGACCCTTATGTCGAGGTTAGATTCTTTGAGTACATTGGTGATTTCAGGAAAACCAATGAAGCTTTCTCTGTCATTGAACACTACTTAACATCCAAATCCACCAATCAATCAAAGAAACTCCAAGGTGAATTTGTGAAAAATTCTTTAGTTCTAAAGATAGATGAAAGTGAAGAGTTTCATGATGAATTTGAAGGCATTAAGGTTGTTTGGAGTCTAAGAAAAATAGTCTCCGATGCAAAATCTGTTTCGTTCCGTCCTCCTAAAACCAAAAGATATTACATTCTCATGGTTCATCGGAGACATCGTGATTTTCTTACAAAATCTTACCTTGACCATGTTTTGGAACAAGGTAAGAACATTGGTTTAAGTAAGAGGCAAAGAAAACTTTACACAAATTGCAAACCTAATAAATGGAGTCATGTGATTTTTGAACATCCAGCTTCCTTTGAAACAATTGCAATGGATCCAAAAAATAAGAAAGAGATTGTTGACGATCTTATTAGATTCAGTAAGTCCAAAGATTATTATGCAAGAATTGGTAAACCTTGGAAGAGGGGCTATTTGCTATATGGTCCTCCAGGAACAGGAAAATCATCATTAGTAGCTGCTATTGCAAATTTTCTGAAGTATGATATATATGACATTGAGTTAACTAATGTGAAAACAAATGCTGAGTTAAGGAAACTTTTGATTGGAATTACGAGTAAGTCGGTTGTTGTTATTGAAGATATTGATTGTTCACTCGATCTTACTGGTCAGAGGAAGAAAGATTCAGATAATGGTAAAGAAAAAGAGGAGAAGAAGGAGGAGGAGAATCAAGTTGTTGCTTCTCTGGATGAGTTAAAATCAGAAGCTGCAGCTGAAAACAATAAAAGTAGTCAGGTAACACTTTCTGGATTGTTGAATTTCATTGATGGGATTTGGTCAGCTAGTACAGGTGAGAGATTGATTATATTTACTACTAACTATGTGGAGAAACTTGATCATGCTCTAATTCGTCGAGGACGAATGGATATGCATATTGAATTGTCTTATTGTGGTTTTGATGGATTCAAAATGTTGGCAATGAATTATCTAAGTCTTGAATCTCATTTTTTGTTCGAGACGATTCGGTCTTTGTTGGAAGAGACTAATATGACACCAGCTGATGTTGCTGAAAACTTAATGCCTAAGGTAGCTAATGAAGATGTTGAGACTTCATTGGAGAGGTTGATCCAAGCACTTAGAAGCTCTAAGGAAGAGGCAGAAAAAAAAGAAGGGACTAGTGGAGAGGATACATCAAAGGAGGAGGCAGAAGATGCTGAGGACAAGGAGCTTGATGAAGAGATTGATAATGGAAAGTCCTAGGCAATGTATGTCAAATTACAGTTTATTGTTGGGTATTTTTCATTATTGTCTTAATTATGAAAAAGTTAGTATGAATATCTATTTCTATGCTAACATAGTGTCTTATTTTACATTATTATAGTTAGATTAATATGCTTAATTTCATACATTGTTATGCTGAATCAACATTTGTGCTCTAGGCATATGATCAACAATGTAGAAATATACATATTTTTAGTTTGTAATAAAAGTGTAAGTTTTATGTGTGACTGAGCTTTTCTATATTTGTTACCTGGTACTGAAAACTTTATGTTCTTCTTAGAGAATATCAGCATTGGTATTGAAGTATTATTATAAACATTTATTGGAGGAATATGCAAACACATTAGCCTCAATTGTTATTTATTCTATACAAGCTGCTGAAGAATTTGCACTACCAAATGTTCTCTTTTTTCCAGCTAGTGCATGTTCTTTATTGTCTATAGTGCATGTTCTATTTTGCACTTGCTACTACTAAATTAAGATTTTTATTCAATAGGCTATAGTATGTGTATCCAAGAGAAGTGTAGACACAATTATTCCGGTTAACAACTCAATGTAGACATTAATTAAATTTCAATAACCTAACTGTAAAGACAAAACTTCTTATTGAGTACAGTGACATAACAGTTAAATATGAATGGATGCAAGTGTAAAACATGAATTAAATTCTTCCTATAATCCATTATATCACTTACTTATTTGACATTTCCTTGTATAAGAAATGTTTGATACTACAAGTTGAAGAACAACAGCACAGTAATTTAAGTCAATAAATACTATAGCAAGTGCATGTGAAACTATCTTGGCCATACCATTTAAGTTCAAGTTTATCATCATCATCATCATCATCATCATATGTAGTAGCAAATTTTTTTTGATATCTATTCATTCAATTCAATGAAATTGTGGCTTCCTCAATTCACATAACCAAATTTTGACATTTTTACCTTTAGCAATAAAGCAGCCGTTGTTCTTCCTATCAATCCTTAGAGGACCTTTCATCTTCGTCATCATTTCTTTAACCAATGCTTTAACCGGTGATTCTCCTCTCACATTGCTATGCTTTCCTACCCCACAAACCACAGTGATTTCTGCAGGAATCTCATAATTAGAAGCATTCAACAACCTCTTGTGCATTTCCTCCAACCAAAGCAACATAACCAAATAAGCTGAACCCAAATGAAATCCATGCAAATCCAACTTAACCTCTTTAGAATCCCACACCATAACCTCGTCAAAAATCGCAGAACACGAAAGCAACTCTTTAACCACCATAGCTTCCCCACCTTCCAACCCCGCATTCAACAGCTCTTCCATCGACAATGCCAAATCATTCAACTCCACCACCTTCCTCATTACCGTCGGACAAGAATTCGAAACCGAATTATAAGTTCTTATAGAGAACGGAACGCCCGAATTCCTCATC
Organism: Trifolium repens; assembly: GCA_030408175.1. NCBI lineage: Eukaryota > Viridiplantae > Streptophyta > Magnoliopsida > Fabales > Fabaceae > Trifolium > Trifolium repens. The sequence continues at coordinate 65,037,145 of CP125837.1, read as the reverse complement.
CTTGTAAGCCAAGAAACCATTTCCACATAATCTCCATGAATTCCAAAACTTGAAAGAACCATGTTGTAACAAACAGTATCAATAACAAAACCATTTTTCTCCATTTGATCAACAACTCTAAGCAAATCATGAAACAAACCTAATCTTCCATATCCATACAAAATAGACTTAAATTCAAAACCAGAAGGTTGAATTTGAATCTTGTTGTCACCACCATCTTTGAAATCCTGAATCAAATTCTCAGCCTCACGAGGCTTATCCATTGAACACAAACCACTAACCATAGATTCATAAGCTCTGCGTTTAACATAAAGTGACGATGAAGTGTGAAGCATGTTGTTGAGGTAGCAATAAGCTGAATCAAATCCAGTTTGAGAAGCGCGTTTGGAGTGTGATTCCAAGAGTTTAGAGTAGAATTGAACAAGTTCTCGTTCTCGGTTGTTGAGTTTTGAAACTGCTTCTGAAATTAGGGTTTGGGATTCTGTGTAGAGTTGGAGTTTGTGGAGGAGGGTGATGAGATCGGCGATGATAGTTGAGTTCCACGTGTACCATGGTGATTCGGCGATTCTTGTGTATAGCTGCAGTGAGAGAGAAATTGAAGTATGAGATAACGAGATGAGGGTAATTTGGGGAGAAAAGATTGGAGAGAGAGAGACTTACGGGGAGAGCGAGAGAAGAGAGATTGTTGTTGGTGTTGGTGGGAGAGAGGAGGTGAGTGAGAGTGGATAAGAGTACGGATTTGGGTGAGGATTGAACGAATTTTCTGATGAGGTTATCGGTGTTGGTGGTGGTGAGTTTAGTGAGAAATCGTTGTCCTTGTTTTGTAAGTGTAGAACGAATACTATTTTTGAGACGTAGTTGAGTAGGAGGAGGAGAAGGAAGAGGACGACATTGTTGTATTTGCAGTTGAAATGTCATCCCTCAAACTCAAAATGGATATTTGAAATGAGTTTCAGAAATGACTAGTAAATAAGCAACTTAATTTTTATTTTATTTTTGATAGAAATGAAACTAACTTAATTCTTGATTTTTCACTTATCAATTGCTTTTATATTTTAATTTATTGAAATACTTAAAATATTTCTATTATAAAAAAAAATAGTTGGAGTAAAATATTTCTTAATTGGGATATTTTATTTATCGATTTAATTTGTATGCACTGACAGTGTAAAATAATTTTACACTGTCAACCAATAATAACCATGTATTTCGCCACATCATCCCACTTCACCCACTATCTTTATATGACATAGAAGTTTAAATCACTCTTATTGGTTGCATGTGTAAAATAACTTTACACCGATAGTGCATAACAATTAAACTCTTTATTTATACGATATATATTATAAAACAAGTACATTAATTATTCAATGATATCTCTATTATATACATTTCGAGATTCCCACGGAGTTCTCTCGTGCATTCTCAATAGAAATTGCTTAGGTGTCATTCAATTATAGCTTCTCTAATATTATCTCTATTATATACATTTCGAGATTCCCACGGAGTTCTCTCGTGCATTCTCAATAGAAATTGCTTAGGTGTCATTCAATTAGAGCTTCTCTAATATTATACTTATGCGGAGTTTCTAGCTTAAGGTCTGTTGTTCGAATCACACCGACGACAATAATTGAATTTTTATAATATTTTATGAAAAACTACCTTATTTTTTGTTTTTTTTTTGTTTCTATCCCAATTAGAGCATCTCAAATATATTTTTTAGAAACTCTTTCAAATATATTTTTTGTTTGGAAACCCTCAATTTTATTTTATTTTTGAAAACTCTCTCAAACATATATATTTTTGTAGAAACTCTTTTTTCTTAATTATTTTAGAAACTGTTCGAATCCCACCAACGAAAATAATTGAATTTTTATAATATTTTATGAAAAACTACCTTCTCAAACTACCTTATTTTGAATCCTTGCCTCTCTCTCTCCTTTTTCTTAATATAATGTGATAACATTAATGAAAACATTTTAAAATTCCTTAAATCGTTGCCATGAACTCAACTTTGCACGCTTTATTGGCACATTAATTACTACTCCACCAAGAATGATGATTCTTTGTATACTTTTCCTATACCTCCACCCGGAATGACAAGAGCTTCATTGAAATTATTTGTTGTTGATATAATCTCTACTAAAGTGAATTGATAGCAATTACTTGATATCACTTTTACTTGAATATTTTCTTCACTTGGATATCAAATTCAATTTAAGTACATGGAAATTTTCAATTTTTATTTGTATGCATTTTTTTATTCTAACAATGAGGGGGGAGAGAGGGAGGGAGAGAGAGGGAGTGAGAGGAAGGAGAACGAGAGATTATCATCATCAATATATTTTTACACTTATTAACCAATAACAATATTAAACAATATCAATTTTTTGATAAGAACAATATCAATGATTTATAAAACATTGCATCATCAATATCTTTGGTGCCCCTTACCCCGATTATCTCTATGAGTAGCAGCCAATGGAATTTCAGCAAAAACAGTAGTAGCATTAGCATGCAGTTTAAAAATCACCAAAATAGCCATTATATTTGCTCTCCAAATAGCACCAACATAGTTTTTTTTTTTTTTAAATGAGGTTATCGGTTAGCTGACTACCAAATTCAGAGGCAAGAATGTCAGCAGCCTCTCCAAGCTCAAGTTTCTGATCAGACATAGGTAAATTCCTATCACTTCTCATCAATAACCACCGAAAATCTTTAGAAATAGTTATAGATGTAGCAATTTTCTTAACGTTTCTTTTTATTATTTTTTTTGTATTCTAAGGATATATTTATCAATTATAACCTTTGTCAATTGCTCTTTTGGTACATAACATATTAAATTTTGTTTTTTTTTGTAGATAATATATTAAATTCACTGAAAAGAGAAAATGTGTGCAAAAAAGTAGGAATTTATTGGTGGATTAAAACGAGGGTATAATAGAAAGATAAAGTGCAAAAATAGACTTCCTTAATTTGATGTTACTATTCTAAAAAGACTAATAAAAAGGAACGGAGGGAGTATATTTTGATAAACTAATAAAAATTTATTTGATTATTTAGATATATCAAATTATTTAATAAATAATAGACACATAAATGTAATAAGGGGTTTATAAAAATAAAATAAAACAATAGAGATTAAACTTTACAATCAATTTGTATTTCAATCATATATAATATTTATTCTTACATAACATGCATAATTCAAAGAGTCATATTTAATAAATGAAAAAATGAGAAAGATCTATTGATTAACATATAGTTGTTGTGTTATTTATTTTTAAAATGCATGACTGTAATCATAGTTAATTTATGAAAATGTGAGAAAATTAATTGAGCATGGATTATCTAATATTTAAATGTGTGTTTTTTTAATTTAAAAGTAATAATATATTACTTTTTTATATTTTATTTAATTAATATCCATAAAACTTCAATTTTTAAATTATAAATAAAATTCTTAATTTCAGATTAAATTAAAAATTAAATAAGTTAAAAGTACAAACACAACTTTATAAAATGCATTATGAAATTTTTATTCAATAGCTTCTTGAGGGAGAAAATAACACTCTTTGATTAAATAATAAAAATTTCCAACAAATTATTCGAAAGAATTTAAGTTTAATTTAGAGTCACATTCCCCTAGTAAATGGTTAATTAAAAAATACCAGAGGGAGTATATTTTGTAAATGGTTAATTAAAAAAATAAAAAACACAAAGGTTAGAAATAGGATTAAGGCACGTTAACAGAGCCTGTGTAAGCATTAAGCAACAGCTATCGATCATTCATCGTCTTCATCACACAAACAAACAAAGGCCCCACTCTCACATCACACAACACAACACAACATAACACGACACAACCCTCCCCTCTGCGTGCAACGCATCAATCACTCTCATTCTATCTCTATCTCTCACTGGCTTCTAAGGTATCAACCACCGTTCATCAATCAATCATCATCATCAATCATCACAATCATCATCATCACAGTGCTTACTCTTTCCTTTTTCCGTTTTCAGGATGAATAAGCGACCAAGGAACACCGTCTACAAGCCCCTTCGCGATCTCTCCAATCGAGAGCTCGGCGAGTTACCCGCCAGAGTTTTCCCTAACCGTCTCGCCGCCTCCGAGGTACCTCCATTTTTCACTCTCTATCTACCCTTTTTCTTTCTTATTTTCGTTTATGTTGTCCAATTAACTTTTAATCGTGTTTTGTTGTCTGCGATATTGAAATTCACAATCGGTTTTAGGTAGTTGCCTTTTATGATTATGATAAAATTAAATAGTTAGGGTTTCAAGACATGAAAATCTGAATGTGTCTTCTGTGATGAGGATCAAAAGCTATGCTCTGATTAATTGATGTTATGATAATGTGTTTCAGGATCTTGTACTTCGACTTGAAGTATTCAGAAAGCTCGAAAAGCACAGAGGTTGTGTGAACACTATATGCTTCAATGCAGATGGCGACATTCTCGTTTCAGGTTCTGATGACAGGAGGATTATTCTCTGGGATTGGCAAACTGGTCGTAGTAAACTCTCTTTCCATTCTGGTCATAGTAACAATGTTTTTCAGGCCAAGTTTATGCCTCACTGTGATGATCGAAGCATTATCACTTGCGCTGCTGATGGCCAGGTATGTTACTTAGATGATCCTTCACTTTGTCATAAGTAACAATCATGCATGAATTTTCTTAGGCCGTTTGACTAAAACAAGGGTGTTTCGTTATGCAAACTATTAATTTTAGGTGAGACATGCTCAAATTCTTGAAAAGGAAGGAGTGGAAACCAAGTTGTTGGGCAGTCATCAAGGACGGGCTCATAAGTTGGCTATTGAGCCTGGTAGCCCTCATATATTTTATACCTGCGGTGAAGATGGATTAGTACAGCATGTGAGTGATTGTTTTTTGCTACCAGTATTTTTTTTGTTCTTAATTCATTTGTCCTATCTCACCAATTATCTTAACAGTTTGATCTGAGAACTGGGACTGCAACAGAACTTTTTACCTGCAAGCCACTTAAGGATAGATGGAATTACACGCCAGTCATCGAACTTAATACAATTGCAATTGATCCAAGGAACCCAAATCTCTTTGCGGTTGCTGGGTCTGATGAGTATACACGACTTTTTGATATCCGCAAGTATAAATGGGACGCATCAACTGATTTTGGTCAACCGATCGACTACTTTTGCCCTCCGCACTTGATTGGAGATGAGCGAGTAGGAATAACAGGCTTGGCCTTTTCTGAACAAAGGGAGCTTCTTGTGTCCTACAATGATGAATTTATTTACCTTTTTACACAAGATATGGGTTTCGGACTGGATCCTGTTCCTGGGTCCCCTATATCTGTGGATAGTGATACAAGTGAAACGGGAGGTAGTCATGGATCTGTGCAATCTCCATCAAAGATGGATGCTGATGAGAAAATCTCCCCTCAAGTTTTTAAGGGACACAGGAATTGCGAGACAGTGAAGGGTGTTGGTTTTTTTGGGCCTAATTGCGAGTATGTGGTGAGTGGATCAGACTGTGGTCGGATTTTCACATGGAGGAAGAAAGGTGGTCAGCTTATTCGTGTCATGGAAGCAGACAAGCATGTTGTGAACTGTATTGAGTCTCATCCTCATACAACAGTTCTTGCAAGCAGCGGTATTGAGAATGACATAAAGATATGGACTCCAAAGGCTGTCGAGAAAGCTACTTTGCCCAAAAATATTGAGCAGGTATGAACTCAGTCTTCCTGAGCTAGTTATTGCATTTCAGAACTCAACTAAAAATTATATATTATTATTATCTTATGTGGATGGTGCCTTTTATGTTTTGGAAGCTATAGTTTATACACACACACACATGACTGGGACAGTTTTCATAAAATCTTCATTTTGAAAAATAAAATAAGAACCCGAATAAATAATGTGATGATATTGTCCAAAGCTTTTTTGGCTCTCTTTCCTCCAGCTGCCCCTGGCTGGCTTTCAATCTCAACCAGTTCAAGAATCTAGCAGTCTTTTTTTTTTAACGGCAAGAATCTAGCAGTCTGATGTCACCCATGCCACAATCTTCCCTTGACCAGATTGTGTTGATTTGATATTATGCAGTATGTAGTACAGGGCAGAGATGTACTGTTGTAGTATGCTTGCTCATTAACTGGTTCAGTTATTGCCAAAGCAGTATTCTTTAGTTTTGGTCTGGCCTGTAAGAGGATCGTTTGTTAGTAGAGTAATTAATGAAGGTCGCCCCAGTTGAGAGCTGAGACATTTCTGCTATTCTGTGCTGGGCAGGATATAAAATCCTATGCAGTATGAGCTATTAATTTATGAATGCCATGAAAATATTCTTTCTATGAATATCTTTTTCCATATCAATTGTGGTTAGAGCTTGTGATTTTACTTTAAAGTAATCTTTTAAGGAAATAACCAATTTTCTGGCCACGGCATTTCGTATGGGATTTCTCTAGAGTAGTGTTTGAAATAATGTACTGAGCCTATTTGACCATGTTAAGTGGGGAACTATTCCAAGCAGCAGCATGGTAAAGACCTAAATTACCTGATAACTGCTTAGGTCGAAAACCAGTGTGAACCAGCCAGTTCTGCGGGAAATTTTTTAATAAGTGCTGGTTTAGTTGTTTGGAATGGTTCATATTTGGATGATGTGACAAACTGAGATCTGCCACATCATTACAATTTACAAGGCTTTAAAATGCTGGCCATGGGGAGTTGAGTGGGTGTTAGACTGTTAGTCATGAAAGCAAAGCATGATAAGTACACCATCTCACAAATGATTTTGCAAAAGAACATTTAAGACTTTTTTAAATATTTATCTATCTGGATAAAAAAATTTCCCCTGGTTAAATATGATTCTTTTTTTTTTTTTTTGGTAGAGTGGTTAAATATGATTCTAAATACTAATAAAAGAGAATTTTATATTGCTGGTCTTGAAAAGTCCTCAACTAACATGATTTTAACACTGATACTGGTCTGTTATTGTTAAACAATGAATCATATAAAGGATGATGTTTATGTTATGAGTGAACTATTTGAGCAGCAGAGGAACTAATTTCTCTGCTGTTACTTCTTTGAAAAAGGTTCTCATATTTGATGAAATTCGTTGGTTTGAGAGTGATGATGACGACGACGATGAGGATAATGATGATGATATGTTTGATGATGAGGATGATATGGATGATGATAATGAGGATGACGATGAATGTTGTGACGATGATGATGATGAATGTTGTGACGATGATGATGATGTCGATGAATATGACGAAGGCGGTTATGTCAATGATTGTAATGATGATGATGTCAATACTGGTGTTGGTGATGATAATAATGATGACAATGGCAACGATGATAATTTTTCTGGTGGTTTGTAATGATGCAAATTGATAAAAGTTTTGTTGTCCGACAGAAACCCAAGGCTAGGGGCTGGATGTACCAGATAGATTCTCCGGAAGACTTGATGTTGCAACTGTTTTCACTTCCAAGACGGAGGGTTAGGACAGAAACCAATGCAGAGCGCTCAACTGCAACTGCAGATCGAGAACTTTTAGAGTTGATATTGACATTCAATACTATTAGTGACGATTCTACTGATGATGATGGTGGAGATGCAACCAACCAAGATGACTTGTTCAGTTGATTTGAGTTGTGCATGTTGCCGTAGGCCTTCCAAAACAATGATATCAATTGTATATATAACATAGGATTAAGAATAACTTGAGTATAATCTTGCATACTGTCGTAAGTCGTAACAGTATACTGAAGTGAATACAACTGCCCTTAAATTTTATTTGTGGTACACGTTTTTAGTTCTTTATGTGATGTAAATTAGTCGTCTTCAATGTTTTTATTTAAGTCTTTAATCCTTTGGGTGTTCCAAGATTGATTTTGACCAAAGCTTCACCCTTGGATGCTTTGGTTAAAGTCAATTTGACCACTCGAGTACACATTCTGCTGCTGTCTATACAAACATGCATTGTTGGTCTGACTTTGAAGGTGGGGTTTGTTTTACTTATTCGTTCTGGTTCTGGTTCTGTTTTTTTATAAAGAAATGTTTCATTTTCACATCCTTGGATTAATGTAATCTAGGAATTTGAAAGTTATTATAGCTTGAATTATCCTTATAAGGAGGTGATCTTTTAACTTTTTATTTTCTCAAATTGGTTTTTATGTTGCTACTTATTGGAAAACAGAGAGAGAGATCTCATTTCATTGAATTTCATTTTGATCAACTAATTCATACAATGAAGAGTTACGGTATTTGTACATTGATGGAGTGGATCCATCTTACAGAATATGCCAGCTCAGCTTTTGCAGTTATAACAAACTCCTAAGCTAACTCCTAAGCTCAGCTTCAGCTTGCTTAAGTCTAAGTGATTTATTTATACTGATATCCCCCCTACAAACTTAAGGGGGTTCATGACAGGAGAACACCTTGAGTTTGGCTCTAATGGAGGCAAAGCATGAAGGCGAGAGAGGCTTAGTGAGTGGATCGGCAAGCTGATCAGCAGCAGGCACATGAAGAATATGAAGTTGCTTGGCTAGAACCCTGTCACAAACAAAGTGAATATCAAGTTCGATATGCTTCGTGCGGGAGTGAAGCACCGGATTGTGGGCCAAAGACACTGCACTGAGGTTGTCACAAAGCAAGGTGGGAGTTAAGTAAGACACTTGTAGTTCCTGAAGCAAGGATTGAATCCAAATCAAGTCTGCAGTCGTGTTAGCCATGCTGCGATACTCCGCTTCAGTCCTGGAACGTGCCACTAACTGCTGCTTCTTAGAGCCCCAGGAAATGAGATTAGGACCAAGATAGATGCATGAGCCAGACGTGGACCGTCTATCATCATGATCGGTAGCCCAGTCAGCATCACTGTAGGCGCGGAGAGAGAACGGAGGACCGGTGTTGGAGGGACTAATAAGTAAACCATGATGCATAGTGCCCTTGAGGTATCTAAGAATGCGCTTGACAGCTTTCCAATGAGAGTCCAAAGGGTTGGCCATGAATTGACAAACCTTGTTGACACTAAAAGCAATATCTGGCCTTGTAATTGTAGCATACTGTAGTGCACCTACTGTTGACCTGTAGAGAGTAGGGTCGGTCATCACATCAGACCCAACTTTACTTAACCTACAGCTGCTCATCATCGGTGAACCAATGGATTTGGAGTTATCCATTTTTGTCTTGGACAACAAGTCTCTAATGTATTTGGCTTGATTTAGGAGAAGGGCACCAGATGACAAGTGATGCACTTCAATCCCCAAAAAATAATCCACCTGACCCATCTGTTTTAGTGCAAATTGAACATTGAGTTTGTGAATGACATCTTGAATTAAGTGTGGTGCAGAACCTGTTATTAGTATATCATCCACATAAATGAGGACATAGGTACTGCTGCCATGTTGACTGTGGACAAGAAGAGAAGGGTCACACCGGCTCTTGACAAATCCCATTTTAATTAAGGCTTGAGTTAATCTATCATACCACGCCCTAGGGGCCTGTTTAAGGCCATAGAGGGACTTGTGCAGCTTACACACCAAGGACTTATCAGAGGCTTCTAAACCAGCTGGCTGTTGCATGTACACCTCTTCTTGTAAAATACCATTGAAGAAGGCATTATTAATGTCAATTTGCTGCACTTGCCACTTGTAAGTAACTGCTAGAGTGAGTAATATTCTGATAGTAGTAGGCTTAACCACAGGTGAGAAAGTTTTTGTAAAGTCAAACCCAGCTGTCTGCAAAAAACCTTTGGCTACCAATCGAGCTTTAAACATCACGCATACCTCTCATCAAAATGCTTTAAACATCACACATACCTTTGACCACTCGAGTACACATTCTGCTGCTGTCTATACAAACATGCATTGTTGGTCTGACTTTGAAGGCGGGGTTTGTTTTACTTATTCGTTCTGGTTCTGTTTTTTTATAAAGAAATGTTTCATTTTCACATCCTTGGATTAATGTAATCTAGGAATTTGAAAGTTATTATAGCTTGAATTATCCTTATAAGGAGGTGATCTTTTAACTTTTTATTTTCTCAAATTGGTTTTTATGTTGCTACTGTTAAAACATCACGCATAATATTGATAAAAATCTAGATAGGCATGTTAAATTTGTCTATTTTCTTTCTTCCTTCGCTTCTTTAATTCAGAATCTACGAACTTTAAAAAAAAAGTGAGTCGTTTATATCTAATATGAGGTGTGATGAATATACATTTTGATGTTGTTTATCTTTAATCATGCAAAACAATTCTGTGGTTCCATATAGGTATAATATAGCAACATAAAAGACGCCAATGCTTTTGTTAACAGATAAATGGTCATCTCATGAAAAATAAAATTTAAAGAATCAATCCAAAAGAAAAGGTTATATTTAAAAAACTGCAAAATAATTTTGCATTTTTTTTAATGTAGTTGTAACTTAAACATCATGAAATAATAATACAAACTATTTATGGATGAATTCTAATTTTATTGACAAATATTAAAATTGGTAGGTCGAATATTTATGGTGTTATGAGTTTTAAACACATGATCTTTCATGTGTGTATAGGTTTAGTTTAATAGACTTCTAACAAAAAAATTAGTCTGCTCTTTAAAAATAGTTGGTGACTGCTTATTTTGAGTTGGAGCAGACTTGATGGTATTTTCTTTTAAGTCGGTTTACTTTATTCTCACTCGTTTAATCTGAAAAATATAAATGCGGAATAGAATAGCATGAGATAAAATTTAAAGTATTATATAAATTTTGTCTTGTACGATGTTTGATGGATAAAATGCTATTTGGTCTTTTAGACAACATATGCTGAGGAAAAAAAGTAATCTCGTGATTAAGTGAGAAACATAAATATATCTTTTTGTCCGATTCCTTGGCCCCCAGTTTGTCCAATCCGAAGAACAATTTTAAAACCAAATACAATACAATTGAAATTGTTATGTCCAATCCTTTATTTTTAGCAGATCAAATGCACCATATTTGTATATCTCCTCATCTCATAATAATAATAATAATAATAATAATAATAATAATAATAATAATAATAATAATAATAATAATAATAAGGTTTTTCTAAACTATCCCTCTATAATTTATTGATATTTACCCATCAACCAATGTGAACAAACCATATGTATATGAAAGAAAAGTTGATTACAAGTTTGTTGTGGGTAGCATATACAAATCTACTTATGTGACTTGTTTTCATTGGTGAATGGATAAATATCCCCACATTATGAAGAGTATAGTAAGTCTCACTTAATAATAATAATAAACCCCCAAAAACATTTAGATAAGATGACACATATATCTTTTTATCTTAATCAAGGTTCATGGTTCGATTTCTGGCTTGGACATGCAGCAGTGTTAAAACTCTTTAGAAGAATTTGCCACCTATATTTAGATATCACAAAGCTCGAGAGATTAGTCTCTACAATTACGCGCAGAGAATACTTTAAGCAATAAATAAATAATAATAATCTATTAAATTAAATATTAAAAATAATTAATAATTTTTTTTTAATTCCGGTGTGGTTGTAACTTGTAAGAAAACAAAATTGCGGTGTGTGTGGTGCGTTGTGTTGGGATATTTTGCGGGGAGAAACGAAGTTTTGTTTTGTTCTGTGCAATTTGAGAGAATCATTCGCAACAAAGACTACGTGTGTGAGAGGTGATGATTATGATGGAATCTCTGAGTTCATCTTCTTCTTCTTCTTCTTCAACAGCGCTACCTTCTTTCTCAATCTTCTTCCCTTCGAGAAGAACATCATCCCTTTCTTTTAACAAGTCCTTCTTCCACTTTCGTCCACCTTCCTCCAAGCGTGCGTATTCCTATTCCTCTCTCTCAATCACTTTTCAACTTTCTTCATTAATTTTCTTATTATTCTCATAAACAATTTCAGGTGACGATGGTAAAGATTCAGACTCGCAATACAAACCAAAGGAGGATACCAACAACATCAACCTCCCAATTCTCAGTAATAATCGCTGTTTCTCCATTTCCCCTCTTTCTAATGTATGTATTACTACTGCTTTTAGTAATCTTCTCATTCTATCATATCATATCATATCATGTTTCAAATTATCAAACCTCAAATTAATTGAATTGGGTATAAAAATCTAATTTTTTTTTGGTAATAAGATTATTCAATTGTGCCCTCCCTTTCAATCAATTTCCGTGTCTTAATTAAAAGGGTAAAATATTCATTTGTCTCATTCCTTTATCAAATTTTGAACTTTAATGTAAGGGATGCAAAAGTTTTGTTTTTTGGTTAGTTATCAAGTTCATTCAATTGAATCAATTCTGATGAGAATTATGTGGGGGTCAGGATGCGGCGATGGGGTTGGTCTTGAGTGCTGCAACGGGTAGAGGATGGACTACAGGTTCCGGTATGGAAGGCCCCCCTGTTCCTGCTGTTGGTAAGGATGACCAATCAGGGACAGGGAATATTTCCACTTTCCCGTGGTCACTCTTCACAAAATCCCCAAGGCGAAGGATGCTCATCGCTTTTACTTGTACCATTTGTAGTCAGAGAACTACACGGGCTATTAATCCTCATGCTTACACTGATGGCACTGTTTTTGTTCAGGTAACCTCTTGATTTTGTTCAACTAAGGGAGCATTTGAAATTGCTTATTTAAAGTTTATTTTAGCAAGCTTCTCAGGATAGCTCATCGAAATAGCTTATACAAAGCTTACCATCCATCCCTTGTTCAATTTATATTCACCCTAAGTTTCATTTTTACAATGAAAACAAATATCAACAATGCAAATGCTTTAGTTCATTGAGTTAATCAAAGCATATAACTTATAAGTCGTAAGCTCTTCTCAGTTTTTATTTTTGATTTGTCTACAAAACAAATTTTCAGACAGTAGAATTTTGCATATTGATTGTGTAGCTGAACTGCTCAAAATTTGATTCTGTATTTATTTGAACTGTCTTGGATTGCATAAGACAGGCAATTCATCTTTAAACTGCAATATATAGCTGATAGTTATCAATGATAATAGGAAATCCTGAAATGGCATTATAATATATAGATGATCTTGGAATAACTAGCCAACAGTTCTCAAAGATGACAAGCATAAATTGCCATATGGTGTAAGATTTCGAGTTGGCTCTTAGAAGAATTAGGAAAGCCGATAGGAATATCAACGCAATGTTCGGTGTTTGTTTGTTTGTTTGTTTGTAATTCTTTGTCTCTTTTAGACTAACCCTCTATAAATAACTCTGGAAATCTCATATAGATTATGGCTTGAATCAAATCAATCCTTTTTTGAATCTTTAACCAACTATTTCCCTTGACACTAGAGGATATTCTTGTTTTTGTTGTTTTTTTTAATATATAAAATTTCTCGTTACAATCTCATTCTGTATTACTTTATCTTCTTTTTGGTTTTGGGATAATTTGTTGTTTGTGCAAACCAAAGAATCATAATTTTGAGTGTAAGTGTGAAACTAAGTATATTCCCCCACCCCACCCACAATTATATATAACAATGGAGTGTGTATTTGTGACGTGTGTACTATACTAGTACGAGCGTAACATATCACTCATCATCAAGAGATGAGTTTGATTCTGTGCAGCCAGGTTTAAGTTTTATTTTTCAATATGAAAACATTGAATTACTTTGTGGGGGAGTTTGCATGGTTCAATGGTTTTGAAACCGATTCTGAAGCCTCTATAAAGGCTTATGATCTGGCTTTACTTGTTCTTTTTGAGACTAACTTAAAGTGATAAGTTTTATCTACTTTCTCTTTTCTTTTACATACTAGATGTATTAAAGAAAGAGACTTGTTAATTCGGTGCTTATAAATTTAATAATATTATGATTTTAATATTTTTACATTACATGATTTACTTGTATAGTTAAAATATGTACGGAGTATTCATATATTTTCAACATATTGTTACATATTTGCACTTTATATATAAATGGGCAAAGTCCACTTCAACCCTACCGGTTAGATCTAAAAATAAAATTGATGTGGATATTGTGGAGGGAAAATTTTCTATGCAAGAAATGATGTAAAAAAGTAGTGTACAAAAAAAGAAGTGAGGATGTCATGTCCAATTTCTGATGGGGACCGAAGGAAAAAATGCTGACTATACATTTTCTTTTCCCTTCTTATTGGCAGTGCTGTGGATGCAATGCGTATCATAAGCTTGTGGATCACTTGAACTTGTTTCAGGAGACGAATTGCTATCTGAATTCAAGTTTTAATTATAAAGGTCCTGGATGGGAGGATGTTAAGTTCATGGACATAGACAGCGATGACGACGATGATGATATATTCCCTGTTACATGAGTGAGTTGCCAGCTTATGGAGCATATATTTTCTGCCTCTGATCATAAGGAATTATAGATTAGTTGTCTTGTATATCGTTTATGTTTTCAAGCTTAATAGTAAAATTTGTCAGAGGTTTGCTTTGTATATAATATATGTGCATGTATAGCTTCATAACTGATTTATACAATCATCAATTTCATAATGTACAATACATTACGTAACTAATTCCTTTGCTTTTATTCTTGTTGTGAGATGGTTAGGATCTTTATTTTTTGACTCTGCCGTTCCTCTTTGGCTTACCTCTGAAGGTTGCGCGATTCTTAAAAATATTATTCAAAACAATCATTATATTTACATTACACAATTCAAGTTCACATGCTTGAAATCAATCATCCATAACATAAAACATACTAAATATTACAGTCCTTCACTAATTTATGTATGCAAACCTGAGTGCCAAACGGGTCCCTCTCTAGCTATTAGAGGAAACTCCGGAAAAATTATAACAGCTAGAAATATGAACAACATAGGCAAGGCTGTTGGAATACAATAAATAATATTGCAAAGATTTAAAGCACAACTGGTGAGATACTGTGGCTCATAAATACATACCACATTTTCTCTTCATAATTTGCAGGGAAATTCTGTGCTCTACACCAGTTGGTTTACCTAATTACTATTTTCAAAACCGACGTAACTGAATCATGTTCCTGTTTCTGTAATTCATCATTGAGTGTTCTTGGTCTCCATGTGTCAAAGCATTCATTCTAGGCTATGTACAACATTTTTGCTGAGGCAAAATGATGGATGAAAGATAATGTTTGCTGCTTTTGCACACAAATAGTAAGCAGACTAATCTCCCACCTCAGACTAAGGTTTCTGTGCAGCGGTTATTACTAACTTTGTCACCCACAATAGGAGGAGAAGGGCGAATCATTAGACTAAGGAAAAATGCTGTCATCTGAAATACAATGTGATATCATTGTTAGAAAAGCATGCAACACATGTCCATGATATCAATATTCTAGACTTAATGGTACTCTTAGCTTAAAGGGTAGGAATCAATTCTCTTGTTCTGTAATGAAAACAGCTAATAACTGCTGAATGCTGAGGTGGAAGGATCATCTTACCAGTATAAGCCCGAGGCACATTAGGCTGAATCCAGGGAAATTGAATGGTGCATCTTCTGACAGGAATAAGGCTGCATACCATGTAGAAGCTTATTAGTTTCTGATTTTCCCCTTACTTGGATAGTACTATATATGTTTTTCTGTAGATTTTGTTCATAATTATAGTTTTACCTGTCAGTGGACTGAAAATTAGCGGAGAAATTATGTTGGCGACAGAAGTGACTCCTGAGAGACATCCTTGAACCATTCCCTAAACCAAGTAGAGACAAAGTTGGGCGAAGTTTTCACTCAATGCTAGAGTAGTATTAACTCTAACAACTGATTTATTGTATGATTTTTCAATACTTTAATCTGAACTTTCTGAGCCAGTCTTGTATTCTCTACTCTTTCAACATATTTTTATTATTAGATAAAATTCACATGTAGATCACATTCTCCATTTGATAAGACATAAGTCAAACGAGTGTGTTTTTAGCAGAACTTGGATCCTTTCATGTTGGAATTCAACATGAAAGGGTATACACTATACTGATGATCTCATCATTAAAATTCACTTATATATTTTATGTTGTGGGACTCAAATTTTAATAGTGAGATCACCAGTATAATATAACACCCACATGATTCAACATGAAATGATTCAAAATTTGTTTTTAACATTTATATAATAGAGGGAATCAATGTCTTTTTCCCATTAAGATACCTGTTCATTAGGTCCAACTTGTTTGGAAGCAATACTGGTTATCTGTGTCAATCGCAAAGCGAGATATTAGAGTACTATTTCAAATTATTAAAATATAAACAAATACGAATATATGATAGAGGGAGTAATAACAAATACAAGTAAGAAACATACAGTTGGGCGCACTAGAACTCCTAAAACTGAGAAACCTGCTAGAGCATAAGGAACCTGCATGATTTTCAACAGTCTTAAGGATTGTTTTTGCAAAATAAAATAAACTTTAGCAAATAACAAAGTTTTCAAAAATAATTACCCATGCTGACCACGATATACTGTACACAAGGATCTGCATAACATAACAAACTAATCAATCATAAGGGTGACTTAGAAAATAAGAATGAAAAATTATGATGCAATTTAGAGGAGCGGAATATCATATAACGTATCCATGGTTTATTATACATGTTCATATTAGCAGAATACCACATAAAATGTATGGTTAAATCAGTTCATGAATAGTATTGAAATATACTATTAGCAGCATGTGCTTTCGAACAAAGAAATCGATTGGCTTGAACTTACATTTATGCAGGAAACAAAGAGCCCTGTTGTGAGCAACTTCTCCTCTCCTACAGCAGGTACTAATATGGGCATGAGAAATAGCTGGATTTTTTTTTTGCAAGTGCACAAAACCAACAATATGGTAGTTAATATGAGTAATTAAAAACTGAAAATGATGAGTAGATTAAAGAACACATCAAATTAAACAAAATGCTTATACTAGGACTGGCATACTTGTGTCAGAGTAGCTCCAATCCCGGAAATCATCATCAAATCGGCAAACTGATTCTTATTGTATTGAAAACGTGCCTTCAAATAATACTGCATATAGTGTGAAATTTATATTAATTAGTTAAAGAATTTTGGTCTTTGATTATGCAGTATTCATAGATTGTTATTTGTTTGAAGTTTGCCCTATAACTTTTTGCATCTAAAATCATGTTATCTCATGAATTGACTTTATGCAGTAATCATTAAGAAAGTGAAAATTTACCAGCAAAACAGCCATCAAGCCGCCATCAGCAAGACTATTGAAGAGCAAAACAATTGCTGCTTGTGAGAATGTAGGGCTGCAAAAGTTAAGCTTGTAAGATCAACAACTCTATCAAACTTAAACCCTGTTTGGATAACTGTTTCATTAAGTGCTTATTATGTAAGTACTTATGTATAAGATGTTTTTATATGGAAATAAGTTGTTTTAACAGCTTATGAAAATGCCATAAGCTGTCTCGATAAACTCTTCCAAATAGTCTCACAAGTGCTTAAAATGGATTGATAGCGTCAATCATATACCAATGCAAGATAAGATACATATCTGAACTACTTTACTTACCTACACTTGAGCAAACAAATTACATCCCCCATTGAAGGTAGTTTTTTAAATGTTCTTTGAGGCATATCATCCTCACACTGTTGAATGCATGGTTCCTCCGCCTCTTTCAACAATGGCTGCCTCATAGGTTCACTTTCCTTAAGGAAAATTCTCATGTACACCAATGCTATCATTGAGAACACTGAAGCAACCTGAATAAACCAAACACAAATTCAGAAATAAGAAAAAGGATATTATGCACACGGTTTTAAGTAAAGGTCCGCAACCACCATCTGAGCCGTGACATACCATTTTTTTTTTAATGTTTTCCCCTTGAACTAACGACGTTTTAACTTTTAAGTATTTAACAATGATGCGGAACTGTCTATATATAGTTATCAACTTTAATTTTAGTGTGTAACCTGAAATGTCAAAGCTGTGGATAAAAATCTAGCAGCTAACGTTCCACCAACAAATGACGCCGATCCAACACCAGCAAGTATTCCGAATGCTGATGCTCGTTTTCCAACTGGAACTTTGTCTGCCTAATCCCATAAAACAAAATTAAAACATAGGTTAGTTTTTTTTTTTTTTTTAAATCAATTGAGTACAACATGTGTGTAAATTAAATGTGCATGTGTGCACGCGCACGTGTATCAGTATGAGCTTAATTGAACAAGTTTATGAGACTGTGAAGTAGTACCACATATGCAAGAGCTAGGCAATGGAAGCTGCCTTCGCCTGCAAGGGCGGCAAGAGTTTTCACCAAATAGTATGCGTAGAAGAATTTTGTTTCCCTGCTATATGCCAATATGGCTGCATAAATAAATACCACATTATTTTATTTTATTAGTAGTATGTAGCCAATTAATCTTTACACAACAGTATATATATTTATAATCACGTTTAGTAATAATTAATCTTCGTTGGAGAATATGTTGAACACACAGGATGAATTATTTCTTCAACCCAATTTATTCATATGTAAAAGTTAAAATCAAATCACTGACTATTTGTTTAAGGTACTCGAGTCTCTTACACTAGGACTAACCACAAGTTGATGCAATAATATAAAGTGAAAGCCATGCAAAAAATGTTCAAAAAGAAATTAATGATAAAATCATCCCTAATTACTTTTCTCTTTCAAGTGATGTTAAAGTTAGTTAAATCAAGAGAGAAAATTGAGTAGAAAGAAAAAGGTAAATTTTGAGCTTTATTAGGTGACAGGAAGATATTTGATGAATGAAAAGCAACATGTAAGTAGAGTTACAAATAAATGAGATAATGAAATATTAGCACATCGTACATGGGGGGAGTGGAGTGTGTTTGTGTTTGTCTATAAACATGGGTAAATAATTGATAATTAGGCTTCCCACTAAGGGAACACACGAATGTATATATCAATAGTACATTTCCACAAAAAAAAATCTTTATGAAAATTAAAGAATATCATACTATTATTTTCTTTATGAATGAAATTTTAGGCTAGTTCTCAGGACTAAAATAATATTTATAGAACTATTTATATACTATATATTAACGAAGTTTTAACATTAATTTTAGAAGTTGAATTCACGCTTCTGTAGAATGTCAATCAACTTCTTGCGGAATATGACTTTATTATCTTATAAATTATTTAAGCATGAAATGAAATAAATAAAAAATGAATTAACTTAGAAAACAAAGAAGAACTAATTGTGTTCCAAATCAACTTGATTGATTATATAAATAGTATGAGAATTCTTAAAAAGAAAATCATCTAATAATCTACTATAGTTAATCATAAACAAATTACCTTGAGGAATAAGAGACACTGTGAGAGGAAGTGTGATCAAGACTTTCCTACCATAGCGGTCAGACAAATTCCCAATTAATGGTGTAGTCACCACTGACCCCACTCCAATCATCTGCCACATCACCACAAAATCAATTACTTATTTTTTATTACTAAAATATTTTAATTATTATACAAGCAAGGGTATATTTTTAGATTTTAACACATATATTCACTTATATAGTCTCCTAAATGCAGCTCATTTAGTAACGGCAGAAATATTTGTTGTATTAGAGCGTAGAATTGTATCCGTAATTATCACACTTAAAATATGTGATTTTCGTAGCTTATTATCCGTTTGTCGTTCAAAATTCAAATGTAACTATTTTTGAATTTATGTACAAAAATTTATAAAAAGGATAAAATAAATTCTCATAAAGAATAAATTTAAATAATTAAATACTACTTCTATTTTTTATTAAACATAATTAAATACTATTAGTTATTAATATATTATTATTAATTTCCTTAATTCTTGTAATTTAACAATTAAATTTTACTATACAT
Source organism: Trifolium repens (assembly GCA_030408175.1). NCBI lineage: Eukaryota > Viridiplantae > Streptophyta > Magnoliopsida > Fabales > Fabaceae > Trifolium > Trifolium repens. Next base: position 65,017,331 of record CP125837.1, on the reverse strand, counting down.
GACTATTCAACCTGATCTTCAAAAGCAAAAAGGTCGTGGTCATCAAAAGCCATATTCACCTTTGATAACATGCGATGAATTCAACAACATATCTTTGACACACTTATATGTATGTATGCGATGCATACGGCATAACTTAAAAGCTTAACTTAGGTAACTTGTAAGTGTGTTAACAATGAATTCGAAAAAGACATATTGGTTTTTCTTTTTCTTTTTAAAAAAAAATAGTGTTTAGACATATACACTATAACTATACTATAAATTTGTATGAAAAAAATGAGAAATTTAAGATTTGAATTTCGACTCTTTCAATCATATCTCTATTGGATATCAACTAAGCTAAATTGATTTATTCTTATCGGTTGACGAGTAAATATCCCAAACTTATAAATTAGAAAAATCTTTGATTAATATAACAATAATATAGACTAGTTTTATGTTGAAGTGTCTCTATGGAACGGTGGGACCTGTAGAAAAATCCCAATAGTAGGCATTGGAAATGAAAATGGAAAATGTGAGTCATGCAGTTGCCGACTGAAGGTTGTGGTGGTGGTCCTTGTGGACGCCGACTCCATCATTAGTAATGCGTTAAGAGTATGACATATTGAAAAGATAATGGAGTGTATAATGTAGGGATCCAAATTTGCTACTGTTAATATTAATACAATTTGTTACTATTTTAAATTACAGCTATTGATTTGAGATCGAACAACTGTAACTGTTCTATTATAATTAAATTTTAACCATTGATTTAAATCGGACGACTTACGGATGCAGTTGCACAGCAAATTCATTCCCATAATGTAGTAGCTAGCTAGTAGCTACAAAGTAACTAAAATGAAATACTAGTACAATCCATAAATGTCATTTAGACGGAAGACAAATAAAATTTGATCAATAATTATTTAGTCGGATAACATTCATCTTTAATTGAAGTTCAGTCATCCAATTTCACAACTTAAAAAAATTAAAGTCCTTCTATTATAGTTAATTAAATTGTATGAATAAAAGTTTCCTGTAGTAATTTTATGAGTGCATGAAACGTTTGCCCCCATGGAGTAGAGATATTGGAACTTAATTAATTAATCATTGTATATATATGTATTAAATATTTACCAAACTAATAAAATTATATATAATTTGGAATAAAGAAGAGTTGAGAGGTCAAGGTGAGTTGTGAAAGAAAAGAAGCGTTATTGTTTGTTTGTAGCTAAAGAAACAGTTGAGAGTTGTTTTTAATTTATGAGAAGAGAGCGTTGTTGTTAAATGATGATGATGATGAAAACTGAAAATTGAAAAGCAAAGAAATGTTAAATAAAAAGAGATGATGAAGAAGAAGAAGAAGAAGAAGACTGACAGCATGTTGAAAACCAGTGAGGTAAATGGCAAGAGAGCATTGATCTTGACCAGGGCAGAGTGCAGCCATGGTAACATCTGTTATTGATGGAATAGCTATAACTGCTCCAATACCTGCTAGAAACATTGTCACAAATAGATGACTAAGTCCTGTTAATCCCTCCATATTGGGTTTGGCCTTTTATGTATCAATTTGGAAAACAGAGAGAGAGAGAGAGAGGTTATATATTAGATTTTAATGTCACTCACTCTGTTTTCTACTCAATATATATATAATATAATCTTTGCTTCATTCGGTTGCTTCTACAATTTAAACGGATCTATCCATGGCCCACCAATAGCCTCCCACCCTCTCACATTTTCTATTTTACTTTTTTGAGGATTTATTTTATTCAATTTTGAGATGAGATTTGACCTTCAAATAAAACAATTTTACTATTTTTCCTTTTTAGTTTTTACTATCAAGACAATGTACTAATAAAACTTGTATTTTTCATACCATTATTTCTTATAATACTATAATTATTATACTAAATAGTCAACTAGCTCAACTAGCAGAAATATCAAAATCAAAATTGATAATTGAAAAGAGATTCGAACTCCAATCTTTTCACTTTGTATTTGTAAGTTTTCAATATCTTATCATTTTGTCCGTCTATAATAAAAAACAATAAATTTACGTTAAACTTTAAAAATGACAAGTAAATAGATATTATTGTTTTTCTTAAAAAATGACAAGTAATAAGAAATCAAGAGAGAATATGAGATTTAATAACGTACACCATTTATTTTTCAGATGTACTTTAAAAGTTACAACTAAAAATAATTAAAAGAAACCACTAAAATTGATTTAATGGTAAGAACTTTGGATAATATAGATGAGAAATTAGATTTAAACTTCATAGTCTTCATTGCATGTGTCCAAAAAAAATTCATTGCCTTCATTGTATACATACACAAAAATTAATAAATAAAATTGTATAAAAATATTACTTGAAAATTAATTTATAATAATATTAATTTATATTGCTTTTAATTAGCTTTTCGAAATGCTTAATCAATATGTTTGGATTTCCCTCCCTACTTTTATTATATTGTGAGAGTATGAGTGAGGAAAACAATGAGATAAAGAGAAGAAAGAAAAAGATAAAAAGAAGATTCCCAAAGTTGTTTGATGATATTAACTTCTACACAATCAAGGAAAGCAAAAGAACAGATCGAATGAGGCGTGGATTGGAAGCTTCACTATGGATATTCATTTGGGTTGTGCTGTCTTCTAACGAAAGATGTTTAGTTATTGGATTTACCGTATTGGTAAGGTTACTTTGGCGTGCACAATGCAATGCAAAGGCAATTGTGGGGTGAGTAGGTGGTGGGGAATGAACAAACTAAAACAATGTTTCATGCTCTCTCTTGCTTTTTTCAATATGTCACCTTCCTACATACGCCAAGTTTTGCACACATTTTCAACTCACATAAATATATGCACTGGCCCACATCTTTGTTTCTACTAAGTACTAATTATGCTTTACTTCATAACCGAGTATTAATTGATTCTTGAATCATCTTAATTAGTCTCATTGATTGAATCTACAATTATTGACTGAAGTCAATTTTTTAATAGGAATTGAACGAATACTGCAACAATACGAGATATCAAATAACGCTGTACAAGAGACGAACAACACAAAACCGCACTCTGACGACGAAATCACGAAAAAACGCAAAAGAAAAAACTTGATTTATATGAAAAACACTTTTGGTGAATTAGCCTAATAGCTCGAAATTCCACTCTTAAAGTGGATAAGTGGGATGACCGGGGTTCGAAGAGAAAAAAGAAAAAGTAGTGGGATAATACTAGGTCAAGAGTGACCTTAAACCGCCTCTCTCCGGTGAGCAAAGGAAAAAGAAAACTTAGAAAGTAAGCAAAATTTTACTTTATTGATATTAGTTAAAATCTCACATTAGATAAAAAAAAAGTTGATATTGAGCAATACATAAATTATAGGACTTGTAAATACAATGTTTTGAGATTTTAAATTAAAATATAATATATAACTCACTTATACGATTGCTTTTAGTCTAATATGTAAATCTTATCTATTGAAATTCTCCCTTGTGACCCAATAGAAATAATTAAACAAAAAAAATTGAAATGTGTAACTTGTGACCCAATAGAAATAAACAAAATAAAATTGAATTTGTTGTAACTTTTTACGGATTCATACTAATTTTTTAGCAGCACTAAACTTTTATATTATAGTTAAAAAAAATTATATGATTAATAATTATGTAATCAAAGTTAAGGGAATCAATTTTCTCTTAAACTTCATCATATAAAAATGTTAGACGCCTTTTCTCTAATATTCCTGAAGTTATTATGAGTATTCCATGCAGTGCACTTAAAATTTTTGTCCTAATCAATTCTTCTATCATTTTTCTTTTGAAGCATTCTTCTATCATTTTTGTGTACCCTCTAATCTAAATTCCGTAAAACATTGAATCTTCTAACTTTTGCAATATGCGAAGGGAACTGAACTACCTAGTATATGTTATATCCTTACCCTACTTGAATGAACGCCCTACAAAGTGAAAATACAGTGTACAATAGGCTTGTGCACAAGGCATTGCCCCATATATAGGCGAGTGCACAAACCTATATATACGATAATGTCTATTGTGCGCAAGTCTATTTTACACTGTATTTTGTCATTCCATAAAGCTTTAAAAAATTTAATTAACTTATTTAAGAGAATGTAAGGTAATTTTATGATATACAAATGAAATAAGTCTACATCATGTATAAATTTACTTTTAATATTAAATTAATCAATTCTATCAATAGATCAAATAAAATATAAATTGAGCCATATTGATATAATGGTGAAAAAAAACACATTTTGTGTATGGTGTGAGCAGGACCAGTCCCGACTTTGGAGACCGATACATAATAATAAAAGTAGATCCCTTAAAAAAAGCTAAAAAACACATAAAAAATAATTTTCTTTTAAATTATAAATAACATCGATAACATAAAAAATAGTCATATTTGTAACTATCATACAAAATATTCATATTATAATCAATAACAACAAAATATCTTTCTAGCTACTAAAAAAAGTCTTCCTTCTACCACTCAGATGGAGAAGCAAGTATACACGCGCTTCTATTGTGATTGAGTCTGAGAAAACTTCTTTTTTCATTTTAATTTATTTTTTTCATTCATTTTAAATTGGGCCTACATAAATAGATTTAAAAAATATTATAACTTATATTTTATTTTTTAAAACACCTACTACCATATAAAAAAACCAAGCTTCAAAAAATGGAGGTTCGTCATTTTAGGGTACTTAACACTCCCTCGAAGCCGCCCTTAAGTGTAAGACTATTTTATTTATGCACATTTGACAAAAGCTTTAAAATAATTATCTAAATTATTGTCACAAACGTTGAGAAAAATATTTGAATAGTATATGCTATAAAAATTAAGTATATGCCACAAACACGTTGATAAAAAGCAAGTACATTTATTTCTCAATCTACTATTATTACCTCTTTTCTCTCTTGCCTTTGAAGAGAGTTTGGCTCACACAATATTTGTCTTATTTTAAGCCGAGGGACAAACGACAGAATATTGATAAAGTATAAGTCGCTTGGAGTGAACGGTAGTACTAATAAGATTTCATGATTGATTGAAACTAATCTCCTTTGGTGCGCAGTATATGATAGTGTCAGGATAGGATATAAAACAAGATAAGAATAAAATATGATATAAGTAGAATAATAGTTATCCACAGTTATCTTATGATATGTTTGGTGCAGACAGGATAACAAATATGATAACAATCGTATAATATTTTTAATATATATCTCGCTTATAATAATATAATATATATATATATATATATATATATATATATATATATATCATATTCTAATTACAAAATTAACATTGTAAAATAATTATTTTGTAATACTTTGAATTTTATAAATAAAAAATTTAAATAAGCATTAATCAAATATATATTTTCATATAAATTTAAATAAAATAATGAGCAAATAAACATTTTAAATTTTTTATTTTTAAAATTATGTAAATTACAAAATTACCCTTCTAAGAAAATCGTGTATATGTTTTTAAAAAAAAATTAAAATTTTTTTTACTATCAAATTTTTTTATTATTAATATTTTATTAATTTTCATTTTTTATTTTAAAATATATTTTATCAAATAAATGGGTAAATTATTTTCTTATCCTATCCTGCCCGTAACTCAGCTTAAACTCAGGATAAAAATTTTAACTAGAGAGACAGGATATGATAAGTTGCAGGATTAACTTATCATATCATGTTGGTTCACCAAACACTGGATTAAGACAGGATATGATACAGTTATCATTCTTGTCTCTTATCCTGCGCACCAAACTTCAATGAGTTATCCAATATTATTGTCTACAAATTATAGTTTAATTGAAAAAAAAAATTGTCGAAATTGTTAAGTTGGACGTTGTCATTTTATCCTCCACTTATGTGTGAATTTCCAATTATTATTATCATTTTACCTATAAAAAAAAATAGGCAAAATTACACGTTTGGTCCTTTATCTTATTTTTTTGTAACATTTTAGTCCTTTATCTTTCATTTGTAACATTTTGGTCATTTATTTTATCTTTTTGTAACATTTTGGTCCTTTATCTTTTATTTGTAACACTTTGGTCCTTTAAAGTACATAAAAATATGAAAGAATTGATGAAGATGATGAACATATTCATCAAAATCATGAGTTTTATTTAATTTTAATAAAAATGTATTTTAACAAATAAAATTCAACATTTTTTTAATTAAAAAAATATGAAAAAAGGGTTTATATGTGAATGTTATAAAAGATAAAGGACTAAAATGTTACAAATAAAAGATAAAGGACTAAAGTGTTACAAATATATAAGATAAATGACCAAAGTGTTATAAATAAAAGATAAAGGATTAAAATGTTACAAAAAAATAAGATAAAGGACCAAACATGTAATTTTGCCAAAAAAATAACTATCCAGCATTTTTTATTCCACATAAATATACAAATTGCTCGAGCTATCATTTTTGTTGAAAATACCTTAACTTTCTAGAAATTGAATGTTCTATTGCTAATTCAAAATTCCATTGAATGTAACTGAAAGTTCATGATTTAAATCTTCATATGCTTTCTTTAGAAAGAACGTACATCACAATAATACTCATTGAGCCTAACCCAATCATGAATTTGTGTTTTATGAAAATGACAAGAATGTGAAATGACATTTGCAGTTTCCTATAACAAACGGTTAAACACTTCATCACTCCCTTTTTATAATTATTCGTTGCATATATTCACATACTCGTTGATTATATTTTTTACTTAAAAGTTCTGGATTATGAAGTATTTAACAAACTTGTGTGGTTTTATCCAATGTGGATAATTATTAGGGAGGTGCAAGCAGCTCTACAGAACTGGGCTGGGCCTCCAAATATTTGAAGCCTCATTCTTTTTATCTAGGGAGTGCAAATAGTAAGTCAGTGTAGCATAAGGGGTGTAAACAGCAAGTAAGTAATCTACTTCCACCAGCCCAGCCCACTCAATAGGCTACGCTGATTTGCTGTTTGCACTCCCTAGTTAAATTATTTTTTTGTATTTATTTATAATTTAAATAGAAAATTGCTCTTTTATAAAAAATTCCATTTTTATTATTTTAGGGTCCACTTTTATGATGAGAGTTGGGCCTCTAATTTAATTGGAACGGCCCTGATTATATGACATTCACTTTTGCCACTATATCCATTTTCTTGCACACCCTACGATTTTACCAAAACACATTTGTCCGCTACTTAGGTAGCGAATACACCCAAAAACACCCTACCATTATAACATCCGCTACTTAAATAGCGGACAATATTTTTCAAAAAATTACTTATTCTTAAAATGTCCGCTACTTAAGTAGCAGAAAAGTAAAATGGGAAAAAAATTGAACGTGCAAGTAACTGATAGGATGTCAAAAGTAAAATTTTTATACTACAGTCCGCTCTAATGACAAGGGGGACTAAAGAAATGCAAAAGGGGGCAAATGTGAGGGGTTAAAATCGCACGTTTGAAACTAGGGGGACTAAAATTGCACAATAAGAAAACATGGGGCCCAAACTGCAATTTAGCCAAAACAAAAGTTATGCTTAGAAATAAACCTATTATTAATACAAATGTTGTTGATTTACATTTTTTAAGAATTTGTTTATTAAATCAAAAATAATTTTATCTTGTGAGCTTAGTTCAGTTGGTAGGGACATTGCCTTATATATACAGGGAGCCGAGATTTTGAACCCTATTCATCATACTTATCCACTTTAAAATGTGAAATTTCTAATCACTAAGCTACTTTATAAAAAAAAAATCAATAATCCACATCTAATTCTAGCGACTATCAATAATCCACATGCGTGAATTCGTGATTCATTGACCATAGAGGAACTTCATCTAATAATGAAACTTTCCATTTTGTGTTTTTATTTTACGCAATCATCTTAAGAAAATTGCTCTTTAGATCCCCACATTGTTTACATGTCCCCCAAAAATTCAGAAATACCATTGAATTTAGTTTCAGTTTGCATTAGATCCTACATTTTGAAACATATATTTTCGGATCCTACATTCTTAAATCACTTAAATTCGGAACCTACATTTCAAAATGGATGAGAGATGTCACATATTGCATAGGTAGACATATAAATGAGGCATATGAAAAATATATATAGAACTGATGCGGCACGATAGAGTGATATAATTAGATGTAAGTGAATGATGTGATTAAATGGAAGAATTTCATTGGTTTAAGTGGATTAAGGTTAATATAATCAAAATCACAACTTAGTATTTATAATTTATAGATACAAATGTTTTGTAACATAAAGAATTTCACATTGCCGAAAAATCAAGGTTAACACTAATTTATATACAATATTCACACATTTCGACCTAACAAATTCTCTAGCATTTTGTATGGGCTTTAATTACTAAGTTATTGGAAATTTATTTTTGTCACCCTACCTATTACTCGCGCGCCCTACGTGTTTCTCATTTTACTATTCTTCTACTTAAGTAGCAGCAGATGTTATAAATATGATTTTTTTTGAAAAATGTCACCTGCTACTTAAGTAGAGGACATTATAATGTTATGGTATTTTTTAGTGTATCTGCTACTTACCTAAGTAACAGACATAAATATTTGATAAAATCGTAGGACACACAAGAAAATGGGTACAATGGTAAAATGAGATTTCAAGTTAATGTCTTCAATTCCTTATCATTGACCTTATCCGCATCTCTTTCATCTTTTCCATATTTTTTACATATATAGAATACAACCGCGTCAAGTCAATATCAACTTTTTAAATAAAAGTCAAGTCAATACCGTTACACCATTAATTAATACTAGTATCTCACGTGTCATTTGTTCAAAAAAAAAAACCTCATGTCATTTTTGTAATATCTACTCCTGTGTTTAAGCGTCTTCTAATTCTAAAATCATAGATTTTTATATAATGAATTTCAATCATCTCAAATGATGAATTTTAACAGTTGTTCGAAGATATCTTAATTTACAAAATAAAACATGAACTTTTTTTCCAATTTAATAACGGTAGTGCACAAGAATGTTCAATTCGAAAAAAAAGACTATTTTATTAGAGAAAAAGAAGAAAAAAAAACATAAAATGAATCAAATTCTAATTGGACTAAACTAAAGTGAATAAAGTAAACAAAAGAAAACCTTTGGATGATGTATCAATCGGTCAAATCAAATGTTCCAAAAAATAAAAGTATCCCTTCTCTTCTCAAATTTTTATGATGTTCCTCTCATTCAATATAATCTCCATCTTCTTCCTCGTTGGTGTTCCTTCTTGTACCACAAAAGAATCCAACTATAGCCTCAATAACGGTTCCAAAGCTAAGCCATTGAAAGCAACCAGATTCTCCACTGCTACCGCCACAAGAGAAGCACTTTAAATTATTGAAACAGCCATTATTATCATTGTTATTATCCAAATCTTGATCAGTTGAAGTGGACATAAGATAAGCCAAAGCAGCTTGTTTGAGAAGATGATTTTTAATTGAATTATGTTCATCCCAGCTGGTATTCATAGAAGAAGAAGATGATGAAGACGAAGAAGAATGTGGCAATGACATCATCACGTCTCTCAAACTTGTATACGATGTTGTTGCCACATTCATCTTTATTCCAGTAGTGTCTTCATTTTCTTTCATAGATGAATTAGAAATCGTTGAAAATAATTCTGACTTGTTTTGACCTCTAGTCATTGTTTTTTGTTTTAATTGTGAAGTGTTTTTTTCCTCAATGACTATTTCCTTTATATGATATTTTTTGTTTGTAGAGAAGGTTCTAGAATTTTGTTTAAAAAATTCAGAATGGGAAAAATATTATAATAAAAAAAGTTTATCAAACAACCAGTAAAAATTAGATATATAAACAAATTTGTAAGTGACATAAAAAATAATTTGTGGATATCACGTGTAATTCTACTTATATGGTTTATTCTCATTGTTTATTGGATAAATATCCCTAATTCTTCAAGGGATATGTTACCCTTAATATCAACATGCATTAATTTAATTATGTTATCTCTATTATGCTTGTTACCCTTAATATTTATTACCTTATCTTTTTCCAATTCTTTTAAGTTTTTTTTTTTTTTTTTGCACAGAAAGTTAATTTTTATACCTGAAAGATAATTTTATAAGGTAATCACAATTACTTATTTTCATACCCCATTATATTTTTTAATTTGTGTAAAATTGATGAAATTACATGTAATTTATTATGAGGGAGTATTGTATATAGTTTAGATAAAACTTTAAATAACATATATTATTCTATTGTATAGTTTAGATAAAATACATAGCTGATATAATATTCTTTAATAAAAATAGTGATATGATTGAGTTTTTATGAAAAGTCTTATGACATGCCACTACAAGAAACTCCTTATTTTCAGACAGATCTTAAAATCCCTTATTGACGGGATTTTTTCTCAGTAAGTTATTGACGGAAAAAACTGCTACAATGTACTAAATTCTGCCACTAAATTTGTCATATACATGCATATTAATATATATTATATATTCTGTCAAAAAAAAAATATTATATATCAATGATAAAATTACTCTTGCAATAAGATTATAATTTTCTTTTTTCTTTTTTTGTATGAAAGAGAAATTTTATTTATTCAAGAAACTAAAATAGTCAAATATATATTATGAGTAGATTATTCACTTCTCACTAACGAGGAAAAATACAAAATTCATTCAAAATCAAATTATCGAAGAAAAAAAACATATACACAACAAGAACATATTGTTTTTAGACGTTTGAGATTTACTTTTGCTATCCTACCAATTTCTCGTGCGCCCTACGAGTTTCTATTTTTACTCTTCCGCTATTTAAGTAGCGGGCAAATGAGAAATTTGTGGAAAAAATCCTATATGAAAATTTTAGATTTAGAACGTCAGCTACTTAATTAGTTGATCTGTCCGTTATTTAAGTAGCGGACATTATAAAAATATGAAATTTAAGGAAAAAACACTCCTCTAATATGAAAATTTCTCATTTTTATAACGTCCGCTACTTAAGTAACAGAATATATCCCCTACTTAAGTAGCGGACGTTATAAAAATGAGAATTTTGAAAAAATAACACCCTCCTACATGAAATATTTAAGATTTTAAACGTAAAATTCCATATTTAAGTAGCAAACATTGATATTTTGATAAATTTATAAGGTGCGCAAGGAATATGGTAAAATGACAAAGGTAAAACTCTAGACTTTTTATAACTTGACCCAAGCTAAAAGGCCAGTGGACCGGTCCAGCAGCTATGTATAGCTAATTTTCTATTATTATTTTTGGCTTATTAACACAAATTTTTCGAAATAATTTTTAAAACAACTTGCAGTTAATATGAAACTATACATGTCTTTATATCTTAAGCGTTTATTCAACCTGAAGTTAAACATGAACCAGTTGGAGTATGTAATTTTATTTTGGATTAAATACGGATTTTGATTTTAATACTTAAAAATAAAATGAAATTGAAAAATTTGAGAGGACATGAACATCTCATTTTTAAAGACTAATATCATAATTTGCAATATTTTTAAGGATGAAAAATGTACTTAAACCTTTTATTAATTATGGTATGTATTTCTCTGATACATATATCCTCCGAACACAATTATAAGTAAAAAATTACTTTTTAATTTTATTGAATAATTGATATATATATGTCTAATATATAGATAAAATTTAGTACTGTCAAAATGGGCTAGCTCAAATAGCCCAAATTTTTTCTGGTCTTGGGCCTTAAAATTTGAGCACGAATTTTTTCCGGTTTTTTAGCCTGTCCCGTTCAAGCCCGCTTAAATATGGGCTGGCCCGAATGGGCCGCGGGTAGGTCGAATAAATTATAATAAAAAAATTATAAAAATAAATATGAGTTAGTGTGTTGAATTTATATTTGAACTTAAATATGAGTAACTCTATTTCTTTGGTTTTCTATGTTTTTTTTTTTGTAACTTAAATATGTTGAATTTATGAAATGAAAGAAAAATAACATTAGCAATATCTATTTTAATTGAGCACTAATAGCAAAAAAGTTTTTTTTTTAAAAAAGGGCCAACCCGAAAGCCCGATCAGGGATCTATTTTTTGGAGCCCATATTTCATCCGGGTTTTTTTATCTCGACCCGATGAAGCACGAAGCCCGTCTGGGCTGGCCCGAAATGAGCCGGGCCGCCTGTTTTGACAGCTTTAGATCAAATGTATATTAGTTATTTAATGAATTTAAAAAAATGAACTTTTACTTATAAATGTGGTCGGTATATATCTATACTAATATATAAAGGGGATACAATTTTTTGGGATGACTTTTTTGTAATTCCTATTTTACCCTTAAAAAATAACTTCCACATAAAAATAGATTTTCAGTTTTTTTTAGTAAATAATATATATTTTTCTTAACAACTAAGCACAACTTCCACATAAAAATAGATTTTCAGTTTTTTTACAGTAACAAAAATATATATTTTTCTTCTCAATAACTAACAAAAAAAAAGAGGTTACATAGTTATCAATTAAGTCCAATAAAAAAGAAGATTAAATTGTTATTTATATTTGCACAGTAGAGAGTATCGATCACAAAAAAAAAGAATATCGATCACACAAACAGGCACGGCGGCTAGTGTATATAATTGCAGCTCTTTTTTTTTTGTTTCCAACATAAATCAAGTATTCTCTATGCGCAACTGTAGAAACTAATCTCTCAAACTTTGTGAGACTCAAATAAGTGACAAACTCTTCCTAAGATTTTTAACGTTACTACATGCCCAAGTTAAAAATCAAATCCATAATCTTGATTGAATTAAAAGAAACTTGCATCAATTCATTTAAGCGCGTTGGGTATAATTGCAACTTTATGTTCAAGACTAGATGGTCCTGATTATGGGATGCTCGAGTAGTGCAACGCGGGTTCATTTGAGATACTAGGGGATCGTGTATTGGCAAAATATGTCAACCATGTGTTAGACAAGGGTCCGTTTCGAATAATTTATTTTTGAGCTTATGCAAAACAGTTTATGCAAATAAATAATTTTTTTATATATTATCATAAGTTTGTAAAGGTAATTTATGAAAAAGTAGCTTATAAAAATATAGTTTTCGTTAGTAAAAATTTATAAATTAATATAAAATCTTATTTATTTGTATAAGTTGTTTTGCATAAACTCAAAAATAAGTTATTCCAAATGAACCTAAGTAAAACATATTTTTTTCTTTTTTTGACAAGTAAGATATATTTTAAATTATGCATAAATTTGTTTTTATAACTGAATTAATAAATTTCTTCATTGAATTAATATGTTACATCACATTTATTTGATCTAATAATAACACTTATTAAGTAATACTACGATGAAAATAAGTTTATACACATTAAAAGACCTATAACATAATTTAGGGGCCGTTCTTATTTTGAGCTTATAAAAATAGCTTATGCAAATAAATAAAGTTTTATGTTAATTTATAACTTTTTACTAACAAAAATTGTATTTTTATAAGGTAGTTTTTTTTATAAACTACCTTAAATAAGCAGTTAAAAAATGAACCAAAGCAAATGAAATTAGAATGGCTATTCCTCACGATTGCTCCTTGTGATGCTGCGGAATACATAAAAGGTTATTTATTTGCATAAGTTGTTTTGCATAAGCTCAAAAATAAGTCAATTCAAACGGGCCCCTAGTCTTCCACTATATCTACGAAGTTTGTTTTGTTTTCACGACAGAATGCAAATTTTGTGAATTGAAATGTTTTTATACGTAAGAAATTGATATTAACATTTTTTTTTTCATTACCAATATCTGGTGTATCGGACCGCCTAATGTGATTCTGAAGTTAATTCTGGCATCAAGTAGTTTCACCCTCTTTCCGATCATGGGAATCGAACCGTGATCTTTTCTACCAAATTCAACGTCAAGCACCAACTAACTATCGTTGATATTAACACTTTCTAAAAACAACATCATACTAACACTCAATAAATGTGGGAACAAGACAATACAGATAACTTTGATCTCATCTTCATTCACATGAAACCAGGAAAAGCATGCATGTATGTAGGTTACTTCTGACACGTCTTCTCTTCTCTTACTTACTGATCACGTCACTCACTCACTATACCATTACCATATTTCTTTGAAATTGAAATGCATGCAGAAGAATTACCGAGAATTATTTCATAGCAAAAAAATGTCAACAAACATTGGTGAACAACATGTTACTACACCAGAAGAATCTTCATCTTTTCCTCCAAAGCTAGAAAATTTGAGAAAAGTTTCAATTATACCTCTAATTTTCTTAATCTTTTATGAGGTATCAGGAGGACCATTTGGTGTGGAAGACACAGTAAGAGCAGCAGGACCATTATTGTCTCTTGTTGGTTTCTTAGTTTTTCCACTCATATGGAGTGTTCCTGAAGCATTAATAACTGCTGAAATGGGTACAATGTTTCCTGAAAATGGTGGCTATGTTGTTTGGGTTTCATCTGCATTAGGCCCATTTTGGGGTTTTCAACTTGGTTGGATGAAATGGCTTAGTGGTGTAATTGACAATGCTTTATACCCAGTTTTGTTTCTTGATTATCTTAAATCAGCTATTCCTGTTATAGGTAATGGTTTTCCAAGGATTATTGCTGTTTTAGTTTTAACTTTGGTTCTTACTTATATGAATTATAGAGGTTTAACAATTGTGGGTTGGGCTGCAATTTTGTTGGGAGTTTTTTCATTAAGTCCTTTTGTTGTTATGGGATTAATTTCAATTCCTAGAATAAAACCAAAAAGATGGGTGGTAGTGGATTTGAAGAATGTTAATTGGGGTTTATATTTGAACACATTGTTTTGGAATTTGAATTATTGGGATTCTGTTAGTACTCTTGCAGGAGAAGTTAATAATCCTGGTAAGACACTTCCAAAAGCACTTTTTTATGCTGTTGTGTTAGTTGTTTTGGGGTATTTTTTACCTCTTTTGGTTGGAATTGGTGCTATTGAAGTTAATAGAGAGTTATGGTCTGATGGTTACTTTTCAGAAGTTGGTAGAGTTATAGGAGGTGTTTGGTTAAGAACATGGGTTCAAGTTGCATCTGCTTTATCAAATATGGGATTATTTGTAGCTGAGATGAGTAGTGATTCTTTTCAGCTTTTGGGAATGGCTGAAAGAGGTATGCTTCCTGAATTCTTTGCTAAAAGGTCACGTTACGGAACACCTCTTATCGGTATTTTGTTTTCAGCTTCTGGTGTGATTTTGCTTTCTTGGTTGAGTTTTCAAGAAATTGTTGCTGCTGAAAATTTCTTGTACTGTTTTGGTATGCTTATGGAGTTTGTTGCATTTGTTAAGTTGAGGATGAAATTTCCAAATGCTTCTAGGCCTTATAAAATACCTGTTGGGAAAATTGGAGCAGTGTTGATGTGTTTGGCTCCAACATTGCTTATATTTGTGGTTTTGGCTTTTGCTTCTTTGAAGGTATTTGTCATAAGTATCTCAGCTGTTATAATTGGACTTCTATTGCAGCCTTGTTTGAAATATATGGAGAGAAAAAGATGGTTAAGGTTTTCTGTTAATCCTGATCTTCCAGATATTTATGCTGCTTAAAAGAACTTATTGTATAATTTGAATATTTATATCATAAAGCATTGAATAAATTGAATGCAAGCCTTTCTCTTTTCATGTTTCTCTTATACTACATGCCTATAAATTAAAGAAGCTGGTTAGGATGATAATTTTCTAAGACATGTTCCACTACTTAGAAATTTTCAAAGAGAGAGTCACTAGATAGTGACTTCACTTGAGAAAAGAACACTGATATTTAAGAATCATTCAACACATTTTATTAGTTTAAAACAACACCAATATGTATTTGCATTTTAGCATATGCGCGGACGGTTTTGATCAACCACTAGATGCAGATCCGCGATCTGCTACAACAGTCCCGCCCTACTGCATTTTATGCAGAAAATCTGCGACACCGAACTTAAGACCACATTTACAGCCGTTCATCCACCATAGTTATTGAGTGGCCCTTCGATCTCTCCAAAAACGTATGTACCCAGAAAAATACTCCATGTAAGTGCTATAAACATTTAAAATATCTTTACTTAAAAAACAAGTCAAATAACATAGCTCAAACATTTAACCCTCATGAAAGTACATTACATATTTGGTACTATCTCTCAATCTCAAATTCTTCTCACTGTGGATGTCACTGTCATTAAACTTTTCACAGTAAGAAAATAATTTTCACCATTTCTACTTGTGTGTTTTATCCTTCATATGTTTATTTTCCGGCTAATCTTGTCTTGTTAGGATTATGCACCAAATCATAATAAATAAATATTTTCTTTGACGAGAAATCTTAAGCTCAAATATATATTATATATATTAAGAAATGAGTGGTAGTTGTAACTTGCAAGCCACTAGTACTCTATTTTTGGATTTAGTACTTTTTTTATATTTTTTAATTTATCAAGAAAAGATATAAACAACTAGGATTTGGGGTCTTAGCTCTGAATGATAGGACTTATACAGGTTTTGTTTTGTGTCTTTCATTTTTTTGATAAAAATATAATTTTGTCTTTTTCTTTCCTAACTAATCATTGTCATGTTCTCATGAAAAATAAAATGAGTCAAATCTCTATTATTTAGTGATGACACATTAATAAAATCAAGTTACTAACTAAAGATGAATATATTAATAAGCAAGTTGTATGTTATTTAAGCCCTGTGATGCAAATTTCAATTTTCAACAACCAGTTGATAAGGTTTAGATCATTGAATATGTCGAAAATCCCACGTGGTGAAATCCAAAAGGAGTATAAGGAACAATAAAAATGAAGATACCATGTTCCATGTCTTGTTATAATCTCACAAAACACAAGAATTTGAAAGTTCTAATGCTTAGTTAACAGTTTGAACATTCCAAAGCTTCTTGTTGCAAAGGAATCTCCGTCTTCATAGCTTTTATAAACAAACTCAAAACACACAAGTTCCTTCCTAATCCTCAAACAGAAAAAATTAGCAACCAAAAAACACTTCTAGAATTTTTTGAAAAGGAAAAGCCTCTTGTACCATCTTCACCTACTTCAGGAAATGAAGAAATTCTCTCTACTGTTTCATACTGCACCTTTGTTTTCACATTCACTGACCCTTCAGAATCTCCTGCACAAAGAGACTCCAAAAGACTTCAACTTTCAAGGCTCATAGCTATGTTGAAATCCTCCAAAAAACCAGTGCATGAAAAAGTTGTAGGACCTTTAGTATCAATGATCAAAGCCAATCTTTTCAGGCCACTCCCTCCACCTACAAATCCTTCAGCTATATCAGAATTTCTTGATGAAGAAGATCCTATTTCAATATTTTCACCTTTATGGTCACATCTACAAATAGTTTATGAAATCCTACTTAGGCTTGTTAATAGCACAGACGCCAAAATACTTAGAAACTATATGGACCATTCTTTCCTCCTTAATCTGTTATCGCTTTTCCAATCTGAAGATCCGAGGGAACGTGAAAGCTTGAAAAATGTGTACCACAAGATATATTCTAAGTTTGTTTGTGACCGTTCTGCGATGAGGAAATCAATGACTGATGTTTTGTTGAACTATGTATTTGAGACAGAAAAACATTCTGGTATTGCAGACTTGCTTGAGATATGGGGAACTATTGTTAATGGCTTTACCGTGCCGCTCAAGGAAGAGCACAAGTTGTTTCTTATGAGAGTATTGATTCCTTTACATAAGACTAAAGGAATGCAAGTTTATCATAGACAACTTGCTTATTGTATATCACAGTTTGTGCAGAAGGAGCCTATGCTTGGAGGTGTTGTTGTAAGGGGAATTTTGAGATATTGGCCTGTTACAAATTGTCAAAAGGAAATTTTGCTGATTGGTGAATTGGAAGATCTTGTGGAGAATTTGGATCCTGATCAATATCGTAAATTGGCCTTGCCTATATGTACTCAGATTACAAAATGCATCAACAGCTGGAATTCTCAGGTAAATAAATCTCATTGTAGTTTCCCAAATCTATTCTCATAGTCATGAACATATTAAGGGCCTATTTTGATTGACTTATTTGAGCTTTTCTACTAGCTTAAACAATTGTGAGATTGATTGAGAGAGTATATGAAAACAGCTTATATGTCTAAAGTCTTTTTCAGCTTATTTTCATAAGCACTACATATCCATGGTAGCTTACGAAAACAACTTACACCTTGTAGAAATAGTTTATACATAAGCACTTAAATGATATGTCGTTATGCTATAAGTGCACTTAATTTAGATGTTTATCCAAACGGGGCCTACGTCCGTTTACTTTCTAACCATTTTTAACTATGATGATAGAAAATTGAGGGAAGTTGACTTAAGTAGTAAGAATGAATTTTGTTTATGATGCATATAAATGTGGTTTCAGGTAGCTGAAAGGGCACTATATGTATGGAACAATGAGCAGTTCTATAAAATGGCAACAACAGGAACAGTAGAAGTACTTCCAGTGATAGTAGAAGGTGTGGAAAAGAACTTGAAATTGCATTGGAGCAAGAGTGTTAGACAGCTAACAGAAAGTGTGAAGGTGGTGGTGGAAGATATTGATCCAGATCTATATGCAAAAGCTCAAATGGACATGAAAGTTAAAGAATCAGAAGCACATCAAAAAGATATGAAGAGAAAAAAGACTTGGGAAAGAATTGAATTGGCAGCTTCTAAGAATCAGTTTGTCAATCCACAAAGATACATATGTGTCTCCAACTGAACATTAACAAAATTTAATGCATGCAATGCAATGCAACATATATGTGTTAGCAATCCAATCTTCTTAATCATAAGTTATGTTTAAAAGCTCTCATAGATACTTACACAAGTATTATAACTAAGCATAAATGATAAATAAGTTCTTCCAATGTTTAGAGTGACAAATAAATTCTACTGCTATGAACTAGTTTGATAAGTGGTCTACTATGAATCGATACTTAATAACTCTGAAACTATTAGTTAATGTCGTATCCAGAAATTAGTCAAGAATTAGTAGATGAACCAAAATGAGTTCAGTAAATCTTGCTGTAGAAATACATAAACTCCAAACTATCATCAGACATAATGATATATTTGCAGCTAGACGATGAAGAATAAATCCCACTCACATTATATGATGTTATATATCCAATCAAACAGCCACCTTTTTCTCTTCCTTCCCTTCAAGAACCTCACATGGCTTTTCAAGCCAACTAAAACCAGGCCACTTATTGACATTTCTCTCCTTCATCACCTTCCTCACATTCCCAACCTTTTCCCAATCACCTTCAGCAGCATAAATATTTGATAGTGTTACAAAGCCACCAGATCCTTTTAACTGCATTCTCATTATTTCCTCAGCCATCAGTTTAGCCAAATCTCTTCTTCCATGGATTTTGCACCCATTTAGAAAAGCTCCAGCAATTGACTCAGTGACTTGTATTGGCATTGCCTTCAGAAATTCATAAGCTTCTACTATCTTTCCTGAACGACAGAAGAGATCAACAACACAAGCATAATGTTCCGTACTCACCTCAACCCCATAACATTCTCTCATTGATGCGAAGATTTCTAAACCTTTTTCCACTGAACCACTATGGCTGCATGCTGAAAGAATACATGTAAAAGTAACTTCATTTGGCTGAAGTCCTTGTTCCTTCATTTTTGTAAACAGCTCGATAGAGGAATCAACCATGCCACACTTCCCATAGCAATCAATCATTGCATTCCATGACGCAACATTCTTACAATGAATCTTGTCGAAAACATTTCGAGCATCTTTTAAACTCCCACATTTGGAATACATGTCAATAAGAGCACTTGCAATGAAAACATTGTCATCAAACCCCATCCGGCATATAAATGCATGAATTTCTCTTCCCAGTTGAATAGAACCTACTGATCCACATGCAGGAAGCAGTGCTGCAATAGTTACTTGATTAGGACAAATCCTCGAAACTACCATCTCACGAAACAACTCAAATGCTTCCCTAACTTGATCATTTTGTACAAAGCCAGAAATCAATGCATTCCAAGCAACCACATCAGGAATAAAACCCTCTTTTTTCATTCTTTCCATAAAACCAAAAGCTTTCCTACTATCTCTCAAACGAGCATAAGTTGCAATGATAACATTCCACGTGAAATCATTCGGCTCATATCCTTCCAACTTCATCCTCTCAAACAACACCAGTGCTTGCTCAATTTCCGCCACGTTACAAAACCCAGAAATCATCGATGTCCATGATGCAACATCTCTCACAGGCATTCCATCAAACACCCTACAAGCATTCAAAATGCTTCCACATTTACAATACATATCAATCAAAGCATTGCCAATTGAAACATGATTCATCAAACCCATTTCACAAATCATCCCATGAACTTGTTTCCCTTTCTTTACATCCATTAAACCAACACATGTTTTAAGAACAATACCAAAGGTAAACTTATTACCAATGTGACCAATACGACGCATCAAACGGAAATAAAACAATGCATGATCAAAGTAAC
Organism: Trifolium repens; assembly: GCA_030408175.1. Taxonomy (NCBI): domain Eukaryota; kingdom Viridiplantae; phylum Streptophyta; class Magnoliopsida; order Fabales; family Fabaceae; genus Trifolium; species Trifolium repens. The sequence continues at coordinate 64,996,815 of CP125837.1, read as the reverse complement.
CATTATATACCATTCCTAAAATAATCCAATTGAATGCAAAAACATTTGGATGTTCAATTTTTTGAAACAAAAGAGTTGATGATTTTAGGTCTGCACAACTAGAATACATTCCAATAAGTTTGGAACTCAAAGACAAAATGTTCATGTTCATTCCAGTTGTGAGTAACATTGCATGGATTTGCTTGCCAGGTTTCAAGGCTTTTGCTTTTAAGCATTTTTGTATGCATAAAGCAAAATCATAAGGGGTCCATCTCAATACAGAATAAAATGTCAAAATTTTCATCATCATGTTATAATAACATATTTCATAGATTCTTTACCATGTTGCATGTTTTTGTGACAGAGTTTGTTTGTAATCATAAAATGTGCGCTCAGAACGACATCGTTGCCTTTTGTTTGTAAAACGAAAAACTACGTAAAATGAAAATTGCGTTTGCCGGGAGTCGAACCCGGGTCTATTGCTTGGAAGGCAATTATCCTAACCGTTGGACTACAAACGCTTGTTCACAATATTTGATAGTGCATATTATATAATTAATATGTCCTAAGTAAGTGTGTTGTCGGTTAATGTAATTTTTGTTTTTAGTGAAACGATTAATTACATTAATGAAATAAAAGTATTACAAGTTTATGATCTTCTAAGTCAAGACAAGACAAGATCTTCTAATGTGTATATATTCATTTCGTAAGTGATTTATAGGGGAGAGATCTAATTATACCAGTATAATTTTGAAAATGTTATACTTATAAATATTTTTTGATTTTATATTATTTTGATCTAGTGGTTATTAAAGAGTTATTTATAGACTAACATGATTCCATTAATAGATTAAACAATCTATTTCTTTTTTATGTTTCTTTTATTTCACCATTATTATGGCTATTGCAGAGAATACGGTCATTTCGTCACTGAAGCTTACGTGATATGACAATTTTTAAAAATGTCAAACAAACTGTCACTTTTTGGTTTCTAGTTGCTCTAAATAAAATACCAGTGTGTATTTAAACAATTATCGACTAATTGTTTATTCCCTTCAAGTTGTTTCCAAAAAAATCTTAATGTTGTGTCTTTGTTATACGAAAAATTATAAAGTTATATAAGCAAAAGGACAATATAGTGTATACTGTCTAAGAAATTTCATATTCAATTTACAATAGACTGGATATATATAGTGAAAAAATATATATATTTGAACTGTCATTTCTTATTTGTTATAAAATAATACAATCATTATTTTCACATGGTCAGTTATACGTTGTTGGGTCAGTTATAAAGAAATTTTCTGAAATTTATAGGATTGTTTGTACTTTCAAGTTTACATAAGTTGATGGAAATGCATTAGACAATGTCAATAATATAATAGCCTAAGTATTTTTGGTTTCTACACGGATCTGCTCCATTTTCTTATACTTCAGTTTTCCCAGTTTGTTTCACAGATTTATGACACGTGGTATTTTAAAATTTCAACCGTCGGGATCAAAAGCATAATAGAGTACACCGTTGCTGTAATGGTTTTGTTCTGAACTCAAACACAAAGCCATTACCGCTACCGCCGTTACTTCGATCTCCCAAATGCAAACACAAAAGCAAAGCACTTGTAAAGCCATGAACTCAAACACAAAACCATTACAACTGTTGTTGTTCAGATTGATCAAATTCTTTTTGTTTCTGTTATTATGTTTGTTTCTATTATCAACAGAGAGGAGGATCAAAATTATACCTTCAATCATCGGATTCAAGAACACAAGGTAAAAGAAATGTCGGAAAGGATTGATAATAGCAAGGTGGTTGGGCCAACCAACATGCCTGTTGAAGTGTGGAAAGGTCTAGGAGATAAAGTCATTAGCTGGCTCAACAAACTTTTAATGAATGTATGAGAAAGCAAATGTTGGACAGTGGAGATGAAACACTTTCATTCTGATAATCTGATCTATAAGAATAAGGAGGATATACACAATTGTGCAAATTATAGGGGATTAAACTTATGAGTCGTACCATGAAATTATAGAAAATAGTGATTGGTTAAAATTTATAGAAGACTTCATGAATTTCAATCAATAGAAGAGTCTATTGGGAGATGTGTTATACAGAGTTTGTTCCTAATATTATTCTTACAATTTAATGTTAACAATACTTTTAACTGAAAAAAAAAATTGGTGAATGAAATATGCAAAAGTTTAAAAGTTTATTGTCCCAATCAAAATTCAAACGATGCCCGTGCCTAAGGCAACACATAGCTGAAACCGGTTTTCAAGTGTTACAAACCATGAAACAACTAAATAAGGTGGAAAGTACAGGTTGTCGTGTTATAACACCCCCTTCCATCTACTCCCCTCTCTATCTAGTGATACAAAACTGTATAACCAAAGCCACAAAACCTATAAGCTTGCTAAAAAATATTGGAAAACTGTGACGATGAACTCAAAGGTCGAATCAAACTCTCAGCCTTTAATTAAGGCTTTCTTAACTATAAAAGACAACAAAGAATCAAGCATTTCCAAAGGCTTAAAGCCATTTCACTGTACATTTCTCATAGGAAACACCATCAAATGATACCTTGAAGGCTTGTGGAACTGCCTGTAATCATCAAGCTCAATGAATTGTATACATACTGATAACCCTGACCGATAAAATTGGACCAAGACTAGGCTCCAGCTCAATATTGAATCATGACTCCTATATTGCTTGACAACACACATAACCAAGGCCAATGCAGATACAACGCTCACTCAATCAAATTATACTTGATATTTTGAAAGCTTTTCTTTTATTGGTGGCTCCAAAGCAGACATGCACTGGTCCCATGCTCCATTGCGCAGCATCTATAGCATAATAATTATGGAATATCATTAATTTCCCCCAAGTAATCAGGATTTAAGACAAAGAATGAAGCACTACTTAATACCAATTTTATCATACAAAGGGCCACATCTACCAAGGTGACCCCTTCATTAATTTTTAGTTTCGTTTTCATGATGAATGAATTGCAGCTCCCAGCAGACAAGCAACACTAACCTGTTTATATCCATGCAAGACCTGGCAGACTTCATTGTGTAAATCTTCACTCCTTATTTCCTATACACGTCAACAAATGAGGTTATATATTACATAAATTGTAAATCATTTTGACATTTAAGAAAACAGTGATGTTGGCAAACATACATGCCAACTTGCAATGGCTTTACACATGTAAACAAGCGAACTTAGAGCTCCAGAAGGATTGGCTTTGACCTGAAAACAAACGTAAAAATGTCAAGTACTGATTACATGATAACCGGTCTATGCGTGCAAAGTTCTGTGTTAAAAGGAGGAGCATACCATGGCACAAAGACCTCTAAAAGCATCCTCTTTCTCAACATCATCTCGTATCCTGCCACAAATCATACAAGAAAATTTATATACACAAGATAACCGGCAAAGAAAGACGAAACATATAAAACCGTGATCAAGTTGTAAAGCGGAGGTCTTCAGAGATTAGTTTACCCTCCTTTATATTTTCTATGTGCAAGTCCCAAATGTATAAAAACAAAGGAACACAGGCATTACCATTTGCAAAAGTAAACCAATCCAACTTTATGTTTTGAGACAAAAAAACTATAAATAGGTAAAACAATGTCACAGTTCAACAACCGAGAATTTGAGAGACTTTAGAGAAAGAGAAGAAACTCAGATCTGGATTGTGTTCTGAATATTATTATACAGAGGAAGAGTATAACAGATATTTGAAAAATAAAAATAGGGTTAACATAACCCAATTACAGTTACCACTAAACTGATAACAGCTAACTGAATGGTTCTAACAGACTAACTAACTGGTGTAATAATAGCTACAGATAAACAAGATTAGGTGTCACAGATAACTAACAGACTCTCAGCTCTGAAGAGAGTCAATTCTAAACCTTTGTTGAAAATACTTGGCTCTGAATCCACAAACTTATGAGGTAAAAAATAAACATAATCCACAAACTTCTATAACAAATACTAACTTACTGACAAAAGTTTATCAAGCATAATTGAGTGACAATTTCTGAAAGTTTTAAACTTTTTTCATTGCAATGAATGAAAACACGAGGAATTTGTTAGGTGCTTATTGAAGCCGTGATTGAATAAATCACATTAGTGTTGAAATAACTTACATTGAAAGAGCAGTGCACCAAGGTTGCATGAAATGCTCCATATGTGGTGATACAAGGTCTGGACAGACCCATGCAAGCCTCCCCAGTGTTATTGCACTATTTTCTATAAGTGACTTGTTGAGTCCCTAAAAACCACATTAACCAATATTGATTAGCAACAGAATACCTCCAAAACTATCAATAATACATAGAGTATGATTAGACATTGACCTCTGCATGCTGAAGAATTGGTACCAAGCATGAAATTACACTTAAAACGAACGGAGAAATCTCTTGACGAACCTGAAATCCAAAATTTATATTTTAAAGTGACGTGTTTCATATAGAAGTTGTTAAAATGTGAACTGGAATAGTTAATATCAGAAGCTATTCAGACCAATACCTGAACATAAGAAATAAGAAACACAAGAAAACCAAACCCGTTCGGGAAATAAACAAACACATGTACAGATCAAACAAGGATTTAATTTAGCAATCTATTTAGCAAACTTGCAATTCCGTGCCAAAATAATCCATTCCAAAATTAGGTAGTAGCAGATAGAAAACAAAATATGCAGGGACATCCAAAGCCTTAATCTTAGACAGTGCTGCATTTCAATTCTGGTCTTGGTAAGATTATCTTCAATATTATTTTTAGCTATGAAGGTTGGTGTTTCATGTTAAAATCATCATTATTGTCTAACACAGCTTATAAAACTGATATTGTCCTAATTCTTACCTCTAACAGTTATGAACTACATTACGAAAACCAATCTCCATCATTGCCAATTAGATTATAGTTTCCATACATTTCTATTGTTTTATTAGAATACAGCATTTGACAATAATATACCTTAACTGCTAATTCTCCAATCGCCCAGCATGCATTATTTGCCACCGAAATAGCCGCATGTACCTTAGAAAGTTCCTGTACAATTATGGCATATCAACAAAAGGATGGGATAAATTCAACTGCATAGCCAAAACTTATACTAGGCACACACATACCAGTTGTTTGGCAGCAAGTTCAAGAATCTCAGACAAACGAGGGTGCAAATGAACCACGCACACCTAGCCAAATCAACATTATTAGAGTGCTATTAACTAGGATGCAACATGCACAATAATCCCGCTCTCCCCACCTTCCCCCGCCACACCCACCCAAACAAAATGGGCTCCCAAAACTAACCCAATTCACTTTCAAACATGCATTAAGAAGGATCAGCTTATGGAATGTTTCCTACATCCCGTGTTTAAGGACCATAAGCATTAAGGAGATACCGTCAATGGATGTGAGAGCTTCAGTATAATGTATGCAAATACACATTAAACTTACTCGAGCAAGGTCTCCAAGTAAGGCAAAGGCACTTTGTCGAACATCGGGAGCATCATCCGTACAACAATGCAAAAGTAGGTCCCTCAAAGAACATTGTGAAACCTGCAAAATAGTAATTGAGACAACATCAAGAAATCATACTATCACTGCTCACTTCAAGGACTTGTCAATGCACAAAAAGAAAAAATATGTCAAACGGCGTAGGAAAGTTCTGAAAATGCAGATAAGCTGTCCACTTCAAGGACTTATCAACGCACAAAAAGATTATAGGTAAAATACATATCCAAGAAGAAGAAATATATTGTACGAACAAAAATTCATGTTTCATATCTCAAAAATAGAAGTTTTGGATGAGTACCAAACTCTCTACTCCACTGCCAAGACCTTCTGCTAGTCCAGAAAGTAGATCAAGAGAGCATACAATGAATTCCTTGTCATATTGAGCCCCAGCCGCAGCAGGATTGGCCTGAAATAAGACAAACAAATTTAATTTCTTGAAAAATAAAATCTCAAAATCAGTTCTCCACTACTAAATAATGAGTATGCCAGACAACATAATAGCAGCAGTGACAGGATGACAAATGAAATCACAGGCAACACCTAAGAAACTATTAAAATGTTTTCCATAATGAGTAAAAGTGACCAGAACCTTAGCCAATTGTTGGGTCTGAATTATATTTATGCACCTCCTAAATACAGGTTCAGCAAATGGAGTGAATCCAGTACCCAGTGCCTGTTACAAATTTAACACCAAAATTTCATATCAGGGAAAGAAATGACTATAATGGCACAGAAACAGTCTATCATTCCAAATAATATAGATAGCTTCCCAATATTCCATGCATATACAACATGAGAACATAATTATAATCTAACTGCCAATTGCTAGCTTAAGCCCATTAATATTCAAATGAAATATAGAAATGTAAACTTTCAATAGTAAAGAATTCAGTGTCAAGCTTAACAGAAACAAACATTTATGGTACCTAGAACCTCATGAAAAAAGGAGCAGGTCGACACAGTTCTTTGCTTAGGAATATATATAAATAGCACTTTTTTTTAATAGCATATATATAAATAGCACTGCTTAACCAGTACTAAATGTGGCCATAAGTTCCAAATTAATGTTCAAATATGGATTTCAGCAATGCAGAATGTTCTTAGCACTCATCTTTAAGCAAATAATATCAAAGTTTAATTTCAAAGATGTGGTGAGCGGTTTCTTCTGCACGGTTCTAATAATGACAAGAGGAGGAGCAACTCTCATGAGCAAGCTTTTGGGGTTGAGTTAGACTCAAACTCAAATTTTAGATAGTATCACAGCCTATCAGTAGATCTGTTGTGCCACCCGCAGATTTTCACTCCTTAAAACATCACAACCTCAATGTCCAATCATTGGCATGAGGGGGTGTCTGTCACACTGGGTAATGATAGCGAACGATGGTTATACTTTGGGGGGAGGGGGAGGCACACCCAAATTCTATGACATACTCATTGAAAAAAACACATAGTAAATGTTTTGAGTAAATGCAGTACAGTAAAACATTTTTAATAAATAATACACCACAAAAACTGACATACATGTGCTATAGATGTGAAGCATTCTAGGAGTGGAAAGAGATCTTTGTCTGAATTTGAAAGTTGCTGCCACTTCTCAATTAATGGTGGCATGAGAATGTCAAGATAAACAGGCTGCAAAAAAAAATTGAGAATATTTGATAATATTCCATGAAAATTAACTTGGGGGAAAAGAAAAAATTTTGGGTTGGCGGAGAAGGTTGATTAGCATACCTGATTCAGCTCTCCCCCAACAGCTTCAGCTAGAGTTCCAACAGCGTCATATACAATTCTGAGATTTCGCCTCTAAAGTTTTAGAACAAAAAACTACAATTAAAGATGTCTGAGCATACATATAATGAGGACAAAATACAGTAACAATAAAGAGATAGTGCTCTTCCAAATATTATTCATTTCACATGAAATATCAACAGAATTGTGTTTTAAGGTCAGGAAATCACCTGATATTTCCCAAATGCAACCATCAGGTGCTTTAATATGATTTCCAAGCGTGGTGACAGCTCTTCAGCAGCCTCCTAACATAAGTAAATTAAATTTGAGAATTGCATATATTTGAAATAAATGAAGAAACCGAACTAATTCATTAAGGACAGGTGAACAGAAATCGTAGTCAAAACCTCTTCCAGAGTTGCAAAAGCTGAACAAGCAGCCTCTTGTACACGCTTATTATCATCCAAAATTCTTCGAAGAAGACCCATGAGAACGTTATCAAATTGTTCATAACCCTTGGCATGCCCGATACCCTAACACACACATGTGCACGTCAAGATTCAAACAAGACATCGAATGAATAATGATGCCTTTGCATGCTAATTTTGTATATATCAGTGTCAATGTGTTAGTGTCGATGTCAAGTATGTGTCTCTATGTCAGTGCTTCATAGGTAAACTTGCAGGGCTATTGGGGATTTTAATAATTAAGAATTTGTTGGCAATTAGGATATAGTTTTAGCCATATGTTTTAGGACTTTGATGGTGGTAAAAATCTTAAATATAACCTTATATATTTAAGTGTCTATAAAGTGCATAAAGTTATAAAAACTCGAACACAACAAACAACAAATGATTTATGTCCAACAGCGGGGGAGAGAGCAAAACTACATGCATACCTGAATAATAAATTTGCTAAACCGAGATACTGTCCAGCATGAAATACTTCGTATCAGAGGAAACTTATCATCAAGAAGAGGGATAAGAAATGCCACAATCTATAAAATCAGAATAATAAATGACTTAGTTTTCGAATTTAATTAGTATATAATAAGGGCTGTACAAAATAATTTATTTAAAAACAAATTTGGATTAATGTATGAGCATGAAGATCAAATAAATTAGATCACAAAACAAGAATCAATAAGATATCAATGATGGTGACTGAGTAACTATAACAAGTGTTGTCATTGTCAATCTATTAGTGTATGCAGTTAACCCTTGTAATACAGTAGATTAAGTTCTAGTTAATCTGTCTTAGTCTAGATAACTCAGTTAGAAAACTGCTTTAGGCAAGTGTAGTGTACTGCCGATAAATACTTCTACCATAATTACACACAATGAAAAAATAGAAACAGTTGAAAGAAAAGTTTGTTACAATTCTGTTATGATTCTCTGAAAACTCACATTCGCAAGGATTTGAAATTATATTTTCAAATACATCCACACGAAGACATCTCATATATTTCTTATCTAGAACTTTTTCCCTTTTAAAAAATCCATTGCTTAGAGGCTTGACAGTGATTGAATAATTGAATGTGGCCATAAATAAACTAGTATGAAAGAATACAGCCATAGCACAAAGCATTTATTGGGAAAGAATTATCCTAAAAGATCATATCTTTTTGGAACAGGAGCAGCAGCTCTACACATTGGGACAAATTTATCTACAAAGACTAGTAAGACCTAAACAAGAAGTTGTTTGAGGGAAATGTGAAAAGAAACGTGAAAGAATAGGCCGATACTAGAGTATTGAAATATAACATGCATAAATCTATAAACTCGTTCCGCCATATACTAATTAAATATAAAAACAGATAACTTTTTTCCCATAATTAAGCCATTTGATTTTGCATTTAAGTCATCAGAAGATAATATTAGAGAATACCTCTGGCAGATGAGGATAAAGACCATTGATGCAACCCTCGCCGATGGCACCAAGTGCCAAGACAGCAGCTTCCCTTTCTTTCCAGCCATCATCTCCGACAGTTGACAACTTGGCCTGATCACATTCTTAGAAAGTTTAGTATATCCTCATAAAGGGAGTGTGACAGCTTCTGGAGAAACTAGTGTCATACAAAAGTATGTATCCATAAGTAACTCATTAAAAGCACAGATCAATATGGTATTCACAAAGAGATTAGACAACAAAAGAGAAATTGTGGTCATTTATGTTTGTTAAGAAGTCCCGCATGGACATGGGTTTATAAAGTAGAGGTAATCCTCACCTTACAAGCCGGTTTTGTAGGGTTGGGTTAGGCCCAACTCCCAATTCTAAGAATAGCTTCTATACATACACATGTTTAACACTATTTACATGTATACAATCTAACTTTGAATTGATAGAGCACCAGTTCAACAAACTCATTCCAACAAGGGGATATAAATCACCTCAACAATAGGCATCAGAGTAGGAAGTATCTCATCTCCAAACACGTTCGAGAGAATATCTAGAGCAGCTGCACTACATTTCCGTAAATTCCATGTATTAACAACATCGTCATCCTGTAATATGGAAAATAAAATTCAAGTCCAGATCAGAAAAGCACCTTTTTCTCATCATTTCATCTTATAAATAGAGACAAAATGATTAATCAAATGACTATAATAAGCAATCAACAGAGTAGATACAACATACATCATCTTCTACTTCATCTGATCCATGAAACCTTGATACATGAAATCGAGGTTTAAGATCCTGTGGGAAAAACTACTAAAATTAGAAACAGTCAAACTAAAGAACTACAGTAACTCGGCCAAAATCAATCAGACCTGATCTCGATCAGGTTGAGAACCCTCTTCCTGGAAGAAAAAAGACAGAAATGAGGTCATGTAATCAAGAACAAGAGGATTTAAAGGCATTTACAAACACAAATCAATTGAAAGCGAACCTCAGCTTCAATAAGCGATTCATCATCATCTGCATAAGCCATGTTTGACAACAATATCTGCAAAAATACAACAGATAAATTTCAAATTTTAAACCTCACAACATAAAACAATAATATAATTATGTATAATTAGGTTTACCGGAATAAGACGAGGCAAAAATTCTCTCAAGTTTTCAGGTGGCATTTGAGCATCACAATATGCAGACCTGCAATAACAATTATTAATAAGAAAAACATACAGAAGCTTGTAAGGTTTAAGATACAACATAACCATATCATAGAAACATCAAACTCTAATTTGCATTAGTTTGCTGACTTCAGAAACAGGAAATTGACTATTCATATGCCATCCTAGTAAACAAAGCATACATAAACAAAACAAAAAAAAATTGTAAAATCAGATACCCTTGTGGGATATACTTCCCAAGCTCATATTGGAATATAGATTATAGCCACCTGTCCCAACTCTCCCCCCTTCCCCTTTTCCCATAAAACAAACAGTTATAATTAAGTTTATTCTTTTCCTTGAGAATCATAGCAATATATAGAAGCTATACTATGAACAACATCCACTAGTTGAATGGTAAGAAAATAAAATCCCAAAAAAAAGTGGTACCAAAATTCACAGGATTCAAGAGCCACTTCTTCATCTGGGTCCTTGTTGACTTGTAACATATATTCAATCACATTCCTTAGATGTGGCTGCAGCGTGGTAAACAATTGATCAGAAAAGAGGGAGCTGATAGAAAGGATTAATTTTAAATAAAGTTAATGACCATCAGACTTGGTGCTGGCTTGTTTGAGGATGTAAGATATAGCAACATATTCAGGTTTTACTGCTTCCAAAAGAAATGCATTATGATTTTCCAGTTTCCTTACTTTCTACTTACTCAAACAAGTAAACACTTATATGAAGTGTAATGTGATGGAATCAATAAAGGGCAACAACCAGCTCAATATGCAATGTTCCCAAAAAACAACATACTCAAATAACTTTACAAATTTAAATGAACTAGAATAAGAAGCCCATACCTCCAAGACAGACGGACGGACTTCAATCAGCTGAACAAATGCTGCACAAACCTGGTCGTCAATGGAAATCAGAATGGTCGCAGTTGATTGCAGCATTAATAAGAAATAGAAATAGTTTATTTGAGAAACTAGAAGGTAAATTAGGCTTCGTGAAACATCAACGGGATCTGGTCTTGACTCTCCTCAGTCATAAAAATAATACATACACAAAATATAGAATATGCAGCAAGCAAGTGGAAGGGCCAAAAGACCAAAGAATTCAACTATTAGCCATCCAAACCACAACCAAAACTAGCTGGATTTGGAAAGAGGGCATAAGTAATTCAGAAATTTGCAATATCGGAAAATATTTTATTTGAGTTACATCAAATACATTCACACAATAAGGCATCAAGAACTCACCAACTTCCGCACATCTGCAGTAGGGTCATTTGCAAGAATAAACAGACCTTGAAGATATTGATCCATGGATACATATAAGGCCTAAACAGAAAGAATTAGACTACTATTATCAAATTCCAAAGTTCAATGTTATATTTAATAACCACAAAACTGAGATTATAAATTCCTGTGATATACTTACAGAAGGCATCAACATAATGTATTGATTAACAGAACCCAGCGATAGCTTTCTTAATGAAGCGTGAGGTGATTGGAAAAACTGGAGGAAAAAAGGAACAGTTGGAAGATATAGTCACACACACACATACACAAATAAAAGAAAAGAAAGCAAAGAAAAGAAAAAAATGATGTTACCCGAAATAATCTGGGAAGAAATATATTGATGGGACGCTCTGCTAACCCTGGTACATCAGAGTCAAGAATTTGGGGAACATCTTCACAAATCTGCATGTGCAGTATAATGTTACGTGTGTAAAGGTGTTTATGGAAACAAATACTAGGGAATCTGAAGTATCAGTTACTGATACTGGACATGAATTTTTTGTCAGAACATATTTCCAATGACTAAAAACCAGTGCAAACAGCCTCTCTATCCATTACAATTGTATATGTTATATTAGACTTTTACCAAATAAGAGATCAAATATCAATAACTTCATTTGCAGGAAAATTTCAACAAAGCATAAGTCCTTCCATTCTTAAGGTGCAAAACCTTCTTCTCATTTCTGTTATTTGGAATTTGGAATCAAGGGAAGTAGGAAAGGAGACAATCAACAATAGAACTAGAAGGAGCTATATGTGATTTTTTTTTTTTTTGGTATACTTATGGTCTCCTTAGTTGCATTGAAGTTCAGTTTTGATCAAGGGAACTACTATATTTCACCTTCTTTGTTTTTTTGCTTCAAATGATTACTTTTAGGCTCTTTAGTTTTATTGAAGTTCGCGTTCGATTCCCTTAGTTTTAATTACAACAGTATCCTCCTTGCAGTTTTTGAAACCATGCAATTGCATCAGATTAACATCATAGCACAACTTTTGCAAAAGAGGCAGTGTTCTACATAACTTCAAACCTTTGCACAACAATAGTTACTTTTAAGTAGTAAATATGTTACATCCCACGTTGGCCGCACAATACTATAGGCCTTTTTCCCACGGTTAAGGCATTTAGCTAATAGGACCAGTTGCTTGCAGCTTCCTGAACAGGCCAGAACTTATCCTGTTTATCATGTGCCGTAGCTAATGAAAGCAGAAGGAAAGTGTCCTGTTTATCAAGTCCATCTACCAGAGTTGCAGATTGAGACAGAGGAAACAGTTCCCCAACAGCTACTGGAAAAAGGAATATTTGTAGAGGGGGGACCAGGTGGATCGAGTAAATACAAGTGGAAGAATAAGCCTGCAGACAAAGCCACATCTAGGATCTCCAGTTTAGCTCAACTTTGAGGACAAGGGTGGGTGAGGTCCCCAAGGGAAATATTGTTAGGAATGGAGAGAGATCAGCATTGAAATTTTATTCTGGAAGGAAGAGAAATTAATTAGTACAAAGAGGGCAGCAGAGGGAATCTGGATGTACTGGTTAAGTGAATCAGTCAGTTATGACTGTTGGGAAGGGATACTTAAATACAATGGTATAGATGGGAAAGGGCAGCTGTTGACATTGTAATAGAAATCTGATTACAGTTGTAAGAAGGGAATTCTTCCCTTAGCAGAGAAATACATCAATTCCTTCTTTATACTTTCTTTTTTCTCTTTCAACTCCTGAAAACCTAATAGAAACTCACATCCAGACACTTCAATGCATCCATAGACACACCAATATTTTGAAATTGCTATATAATACGATATATCTTGCTCTTATTGACTACTCTTTGTTGTGTGCTCATTTTACAGTGACAGTAAATCAGTAAATGTGTACCATCCTATGACCAGTGACAGTAAATCAGTAAATGTGTGCCATCCTATGACCATTTACTATATATGGACAGCACATATAACATTGCTTGATCAAATACCTCCCCCCCCCCCCCCCCCCACACACACACACGCACACTCCTCTCTCTCTATAGCGGTTATGAGAAGCACTATAAAATGGATGTACTCTATTTTCCCTGTAGGCACGAACTACTTTATCTTGATTTATAATTTAAACATAGTATACAGATTTAAAAAAGGAGAACATACCTTGGATAATGCATCCATCGCACCTTCCATGTGATTTAGATCACTACTGTCCAAGCAATTTACAAGTGCTTGCAATAATTCGGGCCACTGTGAAATTCCTCCGGTTTGAACAACAACACTGATAATAGTTCCTGTTGTAGACCTTATGTGTTTATCTGCTGCACCAAGACAAGGCAGCAACTCTGATTTCACGTATTGCTGGTACTCAGGCTGCATTAAATTATATACGTTTTTCATGTTATTCTTCAGATATAAACCTGCAGCCTGCCGAACCTCCACAGATATTCCCTGTTCAAAATAAAATTGCCAGGGCAGCATTAGTTATCAAAGCAACATCAGGAATTCCATGAATCCATCAAACCCATAAACACCACATACTGCAACACATAGCTTTCTTTTCTATAAACTAACATTTAATGACCACACCATGGTTCACATCTTCATGAGCAAAAAAGTATCAAAATATATCGTTGTCAGTGCTACCCATCGCGGATAAAAAAAAAATATATAATGGTTTGTTCAAATTTCACTGCACTACAGTGCTATACCATCATTATAACTGTTACAGTACTATACCACCATTATAGCCATTGTTTGACAACCCTTTGAACTAAATAGAGTATCACGAATCATTAACAATTTGTTAAAATTCTGTTACACTGTAGTGCCACTATTTGACAAAATTGATGAACTGAGTAACAAACAAAAAGACAGAATAAAAAAACAGTGACTAAAACCGTTGAAACAACGCAACCTTATTCAAACAATGATTTAGCCAACATGTTCATAAGTAAACCAACTAGATTTTATTCAGTTAAGTTCAGAACAATAAAACAAAACACAAAAACCTAGTTACAGAGCTAATAAATCTACCATTGAAAAACAACGCAAAATATAGAACACAATGATTGAATTGATTTATGAAGATGAAAATGAAGTTACCTGAGCACGAGTAAAGATGAAGACGAGGTAATTGTTGAAGTCAGGAAGATTGGAGTATTGTTGAATTTGGTTCCAAATCTGAGACTTATCAGCGGAAGAAGAATGAGAAATCTGTTGCTCCAATAGAGCGCAGATCTCTTTGAACCCTTGTTCTTGTGGTTGCCATGATGGTGTCGCCGCCGCCGCCATGGCTATCGGAATCCGCCAACCGCCGAATTAAGGTGAGTGGGTTTTTGGTTTTTAGAGAGAGAAAGAGGTTTTAGAGAGAGAGAGGGAGAATGATTCTTTTGTTTGAAGATTGAAAGAAATAACAATAATAATAATAATATTATTATTATTTATATTTAAATATTTATTTATGATTAATGATTAATTGATTAAGATGGAATGAAGATGAAGAAACGCAAAGAGAGAAAAATAGAAAAAACTTGATGCTTATGCCAGCAAATAAACACAACAATAGAACCAAACAGGCTTTAAGTAGGACTAGGATAGTAACTAGACTACTGCTTCACTTGCCACAATAAAACAATTATCCAACACAACAATGTTCACGCCTTGGGTCTCTCTTTAGGTTACCCCTTACTTTTGCTTCGTTGGCTTGTTTTGTTCCCCTTAATTATACTATTTATCTAATCTAGTAATTAGTCAAAAAAATTATATGCTCTTTAAAAAAACAAAAACATATTTTGATTCTTTCACTTTAATGAATAAGATTTGTAACCATTGAGTGACTCTTTAAGATTTCATTTTAAAAAGTTGTTTATTTAAAAAGTTAAATATTTCAATTTTTAATGGATTAACTTTTTATATATTCTATAACAATTTATGGTTTCATATCCTTAAAAATTTGGTTAATGGGTGTTGGTTTTGGTAGTTGGCGCATTCTTATTCTTAATAAGTTTTTCATGAAGAAATTTGTTTGGCAAATGATATGTGATTCATATAAAATTTGGGTTTGTATCGTTAGGGCTAAATGTTTTTCATCTTTACCTTCTATCATGTGGAAGTTGCATGATCCTCAACGCATCAAATATTTTTTAAAAGAGAATAAAAGTTAAGAAACAATTATATTTAAATTTCTTTTTAACTAAATCTTAAATCCAACTATCCAAGTGTGAAAAAGAATAGCCTCTTTAACCCACATTCATTGTGACTGGCGGTGCAATGGTGGGCGACATAGAGCGGCAGTGGTCGGAGATGCAAAGGCACGGTAGTTGGCACAACATCAACAAGAGAGAATAGGTGATGTGGTAATGGTGTGGTCGGCAACAAGACGACCTATGACGTGGTGCTGAAACATAATTAACATCACATGAAAGATGAAAACGTGCATATTCTTTCCTTATTTAAAATTTGTTTGTTTTCTTCCTTTCTCTATTGATTTTGTTTCTTCTATGTATTTGTTGACAAAGAGTGTAGTTAAGATATTGAAGCACAATGGAGAAAATTGATTTTGTTTGTTCCTCCCTTTCCTTTTGTATTTGTTGACATGAAAGAAGAAAGACAATGAAGATGTATTTGGCTTTGGATGCACTGCTTTGCAGTTCTGTTTGTTTCTCTCATCCATTGGATTGATCTTACAGTTCAAATATAGAAAAGAATGAGAGAAGTAGACAATTAAGGAAGAAGAGGCTCTAGTTTCCATTAAGAAGGGCATAATTCCAACTGCTTCTCTCCAACCTCTATTGTATATATATTTGCTGAATAACTTCCAAGTTCATGAGTCACACTTCCCGTGGAACCAACACATGTGTTGAAGCTAGATTGGGGTGTTATGATAGTTTTTCAATATGTTTTATTATTTCCTTAAGCTGGGACTTAAGCCACAAAAACTAGGTCTTCATTTTGTTTAGGAAAGAAAACAAAAGAATAAGAAATCAAATGTGATGCCAAAATATTCTAATATCCAAACGATTGATAGACATCCAAAACATTCTTTTATGGAAAATGCTTTCCACGTTAATAGACTTTGAATGCATCATCATTAAACAATTGTCAAGTTCTTTTTCATCAGTACTTAAGACAAGCATGTCAATATCAACTTCTGGAAATGAAGACCTAGCCAGCCACCTCAAGAGATACCATATATTCAATTAGACACATAGGTTAGGTAGAATGAAGTGTTGTGTACTAACTGTTTGTGCACTTTGATCAATATCTTTTTTCTACTTTCCTGGTTTGTTTGTAAGGTTAGAGCAGCTCCAGCGGCTGGAATTTTATTTCAGTCCGCCAGCTTGGAGTCATGCTGTATATCCAAAGAGAGAGTATTTTGACTAAATGGCCCATTGATGTCCGCCAACTTGGCAATGCGTGCGTTCAGAATGCAACAGTATTTCAAAGTTACTTTGAATTAAATAATATTATCTCATGAGGCAATTCAAACTAGTATATTTTGTTACCCTTTTTTTACTTTTATTCAATTTATTGGTGTTACCGTTTAATCAAATTGCAACAACTTATATCAATATTTTATTATTTTTTAATAGTTTTGAAAATTATTTTAGTTATAAATTGTGATCATTAAAAATATTACACTCAATTTTAATTTTATCTCTTTGCTCTCAAAATTTTAACTTCACAATTTCATATCTTTAGTATTTATTTGACAATAATTTTACTCAATTTCTCTTTAAGTTTGAATAAAATTATATACGAATAAAATATTAATATATGATGTAAAGACGTGGGACCCAATACAAGTTTTTTAAGGTTGCACCATTGGAGTAAATATTAAGTGAGTTGTTTCAAGATGATGTGGCTTCAACGGGACCCATAAAATACCAATGGAGATGCTCTTATTATTGCATGCCTTGAGGCTTGGTGGTAGTAACATCTTTTCCCTATAGATATCTTTCACTCTTTTTGTACTATTTGGTGTATGTGCCTATAAATACTAATAATGATAATAGTGCATAGGAGTAGCACACACAAAACAACAAGCATACGACAGTACTGGTTAATGGAACAATCATTGAGCATGATAGAACCTACTACAGCTTGGACGCACGTTCTCTAAAGCTTTAGTAACACTTTATTGTCCAATTCCAAGTCTGCCTGCTATTATGGTCCATTGTGTTGGGAGGAGTAAGCTTTGTTGGATCCCAAATGATTTATCTTGGAATTTTTTGGACTTAATCTGAGTGTTAAACTCCAATTTTAATGTTGCATATATATAACAGAAGGAATTGCAAATTGACCCAGAAGAACACATGGCTTGTATATTGACACTAACATTCAATTTTTTATGCCATCATGGGAACCATTGGTCTCTGAATTATCAGCTAGCATTTGTACTCTCTTTTTTTGCAGCCCAACAACATTTGTGATAGACCCAAGGCTACACTAAAACACACCTCCTTCAACTTTCAGTTTATGGTTTTCATCAAAAGGTAGCTTCCTTGAATTGAATCATATCACCACAGGTTGCAGAATCCTGAGAATCAACCAAGTACATAAAACCAGTCAAAGATTTGTACTTGAAATATGCAATGCTTGTCAAACCCCATTTTCCTTTATGTATAACAACTATAAATGAAGTAGGAAAAACACAATCTGCTTTAAGAAATATAATCCCCATGATCCAATCACTTACCTTCCCTATAATTAAAAAAGAAAATGAGACAAAGATGTTGAAGTTAGTTATTCTGTGCTTGCTATTCAAACCAGTAAAAACACCCGGCAAACATCGAATCCAAAATAATTTAAAAATTCCAACAATGGCACACAAGAAGTTATATTTTATATGACAAAATACTACAATACAAATCATCGGTTCTGTAATATACTATTCCTCATAAAGTAAAACTTGATACAAAGATTTAGGCTGACAACTCACTGATTATGTATCATTGATGACAACAACAGTAGGTCAAGTACCTAAGAATTAAAATCAGCGAATCGGCGATGACCATTCCAAACAGTCCATTCTAGTCACCTTTGGTTTGCTTTGCTGCAGCCTGCATTAGAATCAAATACAGAAAACAGGTAAGATATAAATGCCAGAGGTCATAAAAAGTATTGCTATTATAAGACAAAGACAATGGAACAAACAAATTGTACAGAGAAGAGAGGAGTAGTTTATTTTGTTCTTCAAAATTGAAAGGATTTCATTCAGAATTGGTTCCTAATATAACCATATGATAATGTCTAATAGACAGATAACTAGAATAGAACAAAACAGATAATGGAGTCCAGTTTATTTGTTGAAAAGGCTCTATTTTGTCATCTTCACTAAAGTTTGTTATTGAATAGGATCAATACTATAATAAAGAGTTTATTTTCTAAACCAAAAAACTATCAATTGCAGGACATAGCTGATGAAGCTGTCCAATTATTATTACAGAACTCCTCTCCTCCTCAGTTTGGTTGCTATGGAATTCATTCATGGTGGGATATATGAATTTACATCACAACTACTACAATATTTTTAAAAAATATAATAGAAAAAGCACTCAACTCCATTGGTTCCAACAACATTGTCCATAATACAAAACTGAACTCCCAATTACAGGACAAGCACTTCAATAACTAGTGTATGGACGATAATACAAAAATCACACTTTCGCGTGTAGATTTAAACAATGTTGTTAAATAGCAGCTATAGTAGCTGAATTGGAACTACTCGATATTGTTCTGCGATACTATTTAATACAAAATGTTGTGTCAAATAGTGGCTATAGCAGCGAAAAAACACTTGTATAGCGGAATCTGAACAACCCACTATTTTCTGCAATCCACAATTGACAACATTGGATTTAAAAGAAGTATACAACAAGCAAATGCATACCTTTTGCAGTTTCATAAGAACGGAATCCTCAAAAGCTTGATAACCAGCTCCAACTAGTTTACTCGGTGCTTCAGGCTCGACAGACTTTGAACCACCCCAAGAATCTGCAGGCATTGCAGGTTTAAGAGGTAAAACCAACAACGGATTAGAAAGATGACCAATTACGCTTCCGATTGTAGCAAGCTGGAAAAAACCACAATCACAAATCAGCAAATCACACATACAACTTACATCATTCAAATATAATAGCAACAACAACAAAACCTTAACCCTCTAAACACAGCTACATAAATTGATCAACATAAACATCATCATCATCATTAGAAACTAACCAACACCATTAGAAAACCAAACAGAACTTAAAATTTCCAAAAGCCAAAACCCTTTTTAAATTATTTTTCATCCTCTATGCCTATTAATTAAAAAATTCAAAATTTATTTAAAAATGAAATAAGAAACTTACAGCTCCTTGTTTAGTAGCCATAACAACAAGTGCAGAACCCTTTTTCTTATTCCCTTTGATAACAACATCTTCAACTTCACCAAATTTCGAAAACAATTCCCTCAACTTATCCGCTGAATAATCTTCACCAATCTTCTCCCAAGAAACTTTCAGAACCTTCTCTTGATCAACTCCACCACCGCCGCCACCACCACCGGAACCACCGCTTTCTTTCTTGGAATCAAAACCAGGAACAACTTTCTTAGCGTGCATAGCACGAATCCGAGCAATTTCATCCTTAAGCTGCTTAGCAATTCTATCCTCTTCTTCCTTCCCCTTTGCAGCAGGATCGGGGGAAAAAGCATCGCGTTCTCTCCGTTCAAGATCGGAAACCATTTTGCGGCGTTTTCCATCGCGCTGAGATTGACGGCGCTGGTTATCGCGTTTGACGCGAAGAAGATCGTCGAATAATTTGCGAGCTTTTTGATCTTTGAGAATGTCGTAGGAAGTTCGAAGTTGCTGGAAATTGGAAGCGGCGTTGGGATCGTCGGGTCTTTTGTCAGGGTGAAGTTCAAGAGCTTTGAATTTGTAAGCTTTGTTGATATCTTTTTCGGTTAGGTTTGCACCTTCTTCACCGGAAGGTAACCCTAGAACCGTGTAGTGATCGACGGTTGCGTCCATTGTTTATAAATTGCGTCTGGAACGCGATAAACCAACAAATTTGTTTGATGTTTGGATAAATTCAAACGCAAATCACTGTATCGTGTGTCTATCTCCAAACTCACGTTACTTCAGCGGCGGAGCCAGAATTTTAACAGAGCCTGGGCAAAATTTTAACAACATTCACTTTCTCAATACTTGCTTTATCAACCAAAACCTCATCCCTAAAGTTAAATGATCCAAAGTTAATAAAAATGTATTACATCTAAATAACAATACCAATACTTATAACCAATTAAATAATTCCTTACCTGAATCTAGTTATATTATATACATATAGAAGCAATTCATATGGTTATAATCCTTATGTATTAGAAACAATTGCATAAAATACCTGAATCTAGTTATATACTTGAAGATGAATTGCATAAATTACATGGGACAAAAAGGCGAGAAAAAATTTGGTATAATCCTTCATGTATTAGAAACAATGGCATAAGTTATATGGGACAATAAGGTGAGAAAAAAAAATGACTAAACAGAAAATGTAAAACTTTGATATTGAAACAACATAGTCTAAAGCTCTCTTAACAGGATCAAAGTTGGAAACACCAATTTCCAACTGCATGAGCAGCTTCTGATAACACCATAGAAGCAGTTAATGCAAAAGCTCTTAGACTAGTGTCTTGAGTTAGTGGTAAAGACATTGAAGCAGAAGTTGAAGCCATTATTAATTATTGATTTGGTTTGGTTTTGATTTTGTTTGAAATAAGTTTTGGTGATGAATCCAAATGAAATGTGAACTATAATAAGACTAACTTAATATGAAAACATCAACAATTCATATCAAAGAAACAAATCAAAATTTCCCAAATTCAATCAATCAAAGAAATTTCCCAAATCAAAATTTTCATCCCAATATCAAAATTTCATTACCTGAAATTGAAAACAAAGGAGAGTTTCATCACCTGAAATTGAAACAAGGGTCGAGCAGAGAAGAGGGAGAGGGAGAGTGGAAGAACGGTGGCCGATGGGTGACGAGTGGTGTGGTGTGGTGGTCGTCGGTCGACGTTGAGCAGAGAAAAGAGAGAGCTGGAGCGCGCGATGAAGTTGGAAGAAGCAGCGAGAAAGAAGCACGATGAAGTTTATTTGCCCTTTGTTTTTTGTTTTTGATTTAGGTTAAGATTTAACAATCATAAAAACTTGAGGAAATTTGAGGAAAGAAAACTTAGATTAACAATTAAGAAAACTTGGGAAATACTATTTTTTTAGAGAATCCTTTCTCATAATATAGATATACCTCATAAAAATAAATATAATATAGATATATACGTTAATTTCTGTTTTTTATTAAAGGAAGGTTTATATGGGAATTGGTTACGCAATTAAGCAATATTGTAAGTGGCAAATTTTAAAATCGATCACTTCATCAAGTGGTTTATGGTGAACCATTTAGGAATAACACTATAACAAATACGAATTTTACAAAATTGACCGTTGGATTGAAAGTTTGTTTCATATAGATTATCCATACAAATTTTTAAAAAAATTGAAAATTATTTGATATGTTATTGAGACCCATTAAGATTAACGGTTTATGAGTTTTTATTAAATACCGTTAAACTTAATAGATTTTAATAACACATCAAATGATTTCCAATTTTTCTAAAAATTTGTATGAATGATTTATATGATACAAACTTTCAATCCAACGGTGGATTGTGTAAAATTTGTATTCG
This sequence comes from Trifolium repens, assembly GCA_030408175.1. NCBI lineage: Eukaryota > Viridiplantae > Streptophyta > Magnoliopsida > Fabales > Fabaceae > Trifolium > Trifolium repens. Next base: position 64,974,501 of record CP125837.1, on the reverse strand, counting down.
TTATAATAGTAATGATCACTTCACCACGGTGGACCACCTGTGAAGGTGGTCCCCCGTAGTATTAGCCTGTTTTTATATTTTTGATGAAACAAAATATGTTTGTTACGGCTATTCAACAAACTTTTCCTCCAATTGCGATCTATACTATTTTTTTTGTTGGTTTAATTAAAATTAAAAAATCAACATATATGATCCGTTGATATCATGTGTCAATCTTTAATTTGACAATAATTTTTAGCCATCTATTTAATTTGATCCAAAGTTCCACAATTATTTGTTAAATTAACTTGTGTTGTCTTTTCTCCCTCAACTCCACCTAATCGTCATACTCGTGTGGTGTACCATGACGGTTTTGAAGCCTTCAAATTGTATTTTATCAACTGAATGGATTCAATGCGATCAAAAGTAGCAAATTAGATAGAAAACTTATTAGCCTTTGATTAATAAAAATAGACAGTTGAAATTTGATATCTCGACTCATATTTATATAATCTCATAATCATATGCAAATATATGCAGGTATCCAAATAGTGACAACGAGAGATTTAAGAAAGTACTTTTTTCCTCGCTGGTATTATGTTTGTTATTGTCTATTGTTGAAGATTGCCTTTGAATTGCATGATCAAGGTACTAGTTGCTGCAGGAAGCTGATGTGCCCTGGTGAGGGCTCAGCAGGCAACAGGTGCAGGGCGTGCCCTGGTGAGGGCTCAACAGGCAGCAGGCAACACGCAGGGGGTGGCGCCAGGCGCGGCCACGAGCCCTGGTGAGGGCGCCAGGCGCCCAGGAGAGGCCAGTTTGGCCTGTGGCTTCGGACGAGTTGGCGCGGGGCGCCGGTGGCTGGCGCTGGGCGCGGCTACGCTGATATATACCCCTGTTTCTGTTTTCTGCAGCTGAGAGAGAGGAAAAATGTAGGGTTTTGAAAGGGGGTTTCACCAATATGGAGGCTAGGGTTCAAGGGGGTTTCTCTTGGGTTAATCCTAGGGTTGGGTACTCTTTCTAACACCTTGTAATTGCTATCAATTGAAATCTCTTGGTCACGGGAAGATATTTGGGAAAAGGGTAGAATTTAGGGATTGTCTAAATTCTTGTAACTCTTTGTAAATCTCATTGTAATCAAGTTTGAGGAAGCTTTGATAGTGGAACGGAGATCTCTCTCCCCCATATTAGGTTCATTAACACCGAACTGGGTAAACAATATCTTGTGTTCTTTATTGCTTTCATAGTTTTAGCTTTGTTTGGATTATTATTGCTTGGATATTCATTGTTGCTGTTTGGTTGCTTTAATTGTTTTGCCCCACACACTAGTTAAAGGATTATTGGTGTGTTTTTTGTTTGAATTCACAACAATTGGCGCCCACCGTGGGGCAAGGGTTTAAACAAATTAAGGTACCATGGGTGAAACTTTCCGGAAACAATTTTGAATTGTGGAAAGTGAAGATGGAAGCAATTCTAATGGTTGAGAAGATGGATAAAACATGGAGTGTGGTTATCCGGTGCCTCAAAGGTAAAAAGCTAAAGGAGATTGCGATGAAGGTCGGCCTGGAGAGGCGGTGGTAATAATACTCGGTGTCGGCCTGGAGAGGCGGTGGAATAATACTCAACATCAGCCTGAAGAGGCGGTGATAAGAATACTTAAGTTTTGCAGATTACAAGGTGGGAAACATAGTGAGACTTTGGTGGAGGAATCTCGGTTTGAGGTGGAGTTTGTTACTAGTGGGACTAGAGGAAGACAAACAATCAAAGGAGTGTAGCTATGGAAACCTTGTGGTTTATTATCCGATTGTGGCTGAAGAAGTGCAAAACAGGTTAAAGAACTTCAGGGAGGCAATTGGAAGCAACGGTAATCAAATTCGGGAACTTGTAGGACTGCTGGAGGTAGTTGGGATACAAGGAGAATTTGAGGATTGCGGCTTGTGGAACTTACCTAAAATTCCAAGGTTAAGTTGAGAGGCAAGCTATTTCTTCGAGAGTACGGAAGACATTCCGGGGGTCGAAGGGTGGTGAAGGCTTGTAGGGTTGTCCTAAAAATCCAAGGACAATTGGAGGCAAGCGATTCTTCAGGAGGACGGAAAAGGCACAATCCGGGGGTTGAAGAGGGAAAGGTGGAGCTTGTTTAGCTATCTAAAAATCCGATGATAGTTGGGAGCAAGCGTTTCTTCAGGAGGTACGGACTTGACCAGTTCGAAGGCTGAAGAGGGTGCGGTGAATCTTGTGGGGGCTACCTAAAATCCTATGGTAGTGGGATGCAAGATCTTCATGAGAGCGGAAGGTATTCCGAGGGATGAAGGGTTGAAGGTAATACTTGTGGTTCTAGCAAGTCTGTTGGAAACAGGTGGAGCATCATGATGGTTGATGGGAAGTTGACATCACCATGAATTTAAAGGCAAGGTGGAGATTGTTGAAGATTGCCTTTGAATTGCATGATCAAGGTACTAGTTGCTGCAGGAAGCTGATGTGCCCTGGTGAGGGCTCAGCAGGCAACAGGTGCAGGGCGTGCCCTGGTGAGGGCTCAACAGGCAGCAGGCAGCAGGCAACACGCAGGGGGTGGCGCCAGGCGCGGCCACGAGCCCTGGTGAGGGCGCCAGGCGCCCAGGAGAGGCCAGTTTGGCCTGTGGCTTCGGACGAGTTGGCGCGAGGCGCCGGTGGCTGGCGCTGGGCGCGGCTACGTTGATATATACCCCTGTTTCTGTTTTCTGCAGCTGAGAGAGAGGAAAAATGTAGGGTTTTGAAAGGGGGTTTCACCAACATGGAGGCTAGGGTTCAAGGGGGTTTCTCTTGGGTTAATCCTAGGGTTGGGTACTCTTTCTAACACCTTGTAATTGCTATCAATTGAAATCTCTTGGTCACGGGAAGAGATTTGGGAAAAGGGTAGAATTTAGGGATTGTCTAAATTCTTGTAACTCTTTGTAAATCTCATTGTAATCAAGTTTGAGGAAGCTTTGATAGTGGAACGGAGATCTCTCTCCCCCAGATTAGGTTCATTAACACTGAACTGGATAAACAATATCTTGTGTTCTTTATTGCTTTCATAGTTTTAGCTTTGTTTGGATTATTATTGCTTGGATATCCATTGTTGCTGTTTGGTTGCTTTAATTGTTTTGCCCCACACACTAGTTAAAGGATTATTGGTGTGTTTTTGGTTCGAATTCACAACATCTATCTTTCTGGATTTAAAGATAGACAATAGCACACTCATCGTGGACTCTCTCACTCTTCCTGTTGTATTGTTTCAATTGGATGTGTTTGATATTATGATAAACCACCCTGTTAACAGTACCATCTATTCAATCTTATACATTTTGATGTTATCAAGTGTAATATCAGTTGTAGAAGTGAGTTTTGTTTCGTGGAATGCTGCTATCGTCATTTTGATCGTTTGGGTGACTATAATCGCAGATATTGCCCATTCTAACAAGCAAGAGATCTATAATGTAGATATTGCAGTTTCAAACATCATTCGCACGTTGACATCAATTACTTTTATCCTTAGCCTATTATACACTTTCATTTTTGCATACAGTAGTTTAATGTCTTCACTTGTTCCATATTGAATTCTTTTGTATGGATCACACCAACTTTGAATTATTTTTATTAACAATAGATTAACTACTATATTGTCTTTATAAGTTGCTGCATATTGAATTCTTCTGTATGGATCAGACCAGCTTTGAATTTTTCTTATTAACAATAGATTGGCTACTAAATATATAGAGCTAATCTTGTTTATTCATTTGATTGATAAATATGAATCTTATTCTGTGAACTGTTGGCATCGTCATATCGATATTATGGGTGTTCTTTGCGAATTGTTCATCCCACTTTAATCATTTGTTAGTAGTTAATCGCTATGTTGTTTTAATTTTCTTGAGCATTTTTAGCCCTCTTTGCAATCAAAATATAATTAAAATTGATAGCTATAAAATATGGAGCCGATTATATTTTATTTTTATTACAAAGTTGCAATCACTTTTAAAGACAAAACTTATATTTATTTGTGGTGGTATTCTTCACTTGAAATAAACTTTCTATGAATAATATAATCTTTGAAAATGTAATAGGTTTAAGCAAATTATAGATAATTATAAGGATTAAATAGTGTTTACCCCTACAATGCGAGCAAGTTCTGATTTACCTTTCGTAATTTTGTTTTTTTTATTTCTCTCATAATGTGAAAATTTCATCATTTACTCCCTTCGTGGACAACTTGGACTTGGAATTTTATAATTGGTATTTTTATTTATACTAGTGTGGACACTTGTGTCATGTACGGACTATAAATTCAATTTTATTTTGACAAATATAACTATGATGCTTATGATTTAAGTTTACAAGTAGAGCCCAGGCGACTCAAGTACTCGTAACATGATCACCTCCTTTAGAGACTACATCTACAATGACTTTCGCTTTATCAAGGTTAACCTCGTGATAACCATCTCCTCTATAAACTTCAATCATCTATCAGTATTTAATGATAAACCTTAATTTAATAGGTAATTTTTTCCAAAACCTAATTCTCAACAAAAACACCAATATAAGGTAATAACATGTTTAGATGGTACAAAAGATATGCAGTAAAGGAAAATAAGTGCTATAGCTAAACTAATAAGAATTGGACTTTTCATATCTTGTCAATTATTACACTTAACAATTATTTACTTATACATGTCAAACATAGCAGAAAATAGCTTACTCGTCACACTACCAATTCTATCTAGATCGTTTAGAAAGTGGTGACACTGACACATTATCTAAGGCAACTCCAAGTCCTTTAGCCTTTGCTTGGTAGAGTAGAAAAAGGGAAGAGAGAAATTAAAACACGAAAACCAATGCATGTATTTGGACTAAGAGAAATGATATTTTGACAACCATTTAGTTGTAGACAACTTTCATTTATACTATTCATCTATTTTTCCAATTTTTTATTACGTCTCGAACTACGTGCATTGTGAGTAAGTTGTCAAGTGGTTGTCCATTTTAAGATGTCAAAATAACACAACTCTTGGACTAACATTAGTTCACTTTTGCTTTTGTCAAAAAAATAAAATCACTTTTCCTTTAATATATATTCAAACATAAATTAATTTATATGGAATTCACTTTTAATCAAAATAAATTCAGTCATATCAATTTTATCCACCGCATAATTTAATTTGTATATATTGGAGTGTAAAACTTTTAATACATGTATTCAATCAAATTACGACATGTAAGTATTTGCTTAGATATCTTTATGAACAAATTTATAAAAGTGACTTGATTGGATGCATATGAAAAATATTTTACATTGTCGGTGTATAGCAATTAATCTCTATTATATTTCAAATTCAAAGTGATTCTTGGAATGACCGAAGAGAGTGTCTTGAATTTCATCTTTTCTTAATTGGTTGAAGTTCGTAATTTTTTGAGCAACGGTCTTACGGTCAAACCCCTCGCCATGTATCTTGGAAATCTCCTCTTTAAATGTTTATAGATTAAACGTTGATATCTTGTAATCCAGAAAATTCAAATTATGGTGGAATCATCTGTAATTCTAGCTGTGTTCGGCTACTTGAGTGTTTTGGCTATTGTGGTCATACAAATATGAATATTGAACTGGTGGCTATTGATCGCGGTTTATAGATGACTTGAAAAGCTGATTTTCGTTCTATTATTTGTAAATTTGACTCTCAAACAACATTGCTTCTCAATGAAATTCTTCAATTCACTCATATGCACCTTTGGTTTTCTATATCAAGAACTACTAATCTTTTGATCGGGATCTTAATTAGTTCACTTACATTCTTGCTTGTGTAGATTGGCCAGTTAAACAAAGTGCTTCTTCTATACATACTATTGTCATCCTTCAGGCAAGTTCCATAAATGAAGAACAGGGATGAACGTCCCAAAAGTTTGAGTAGGATTGGTGACAAAACTATATTTCTCACCATTAGCTACTTAAATTGCAAGGAGGTTGAATTGAAACCCTAACAAGTGTTCATCTTGTATCCTCATCTATTGTGTGTTGTTTGAGTTAGGATACAGTCACCTCAAAATTTACAAGGTTCATGTTTCAAATGTCTGAATTGCGACAGACTCTTGTAAGTTGGAGCTGAAACTAGCCAAGACTAACATTAGTGCACTAATGGAAATGAGAGGGGGAAACTACTTTACTTAATGTTGATGGAGACTGTGACATGTTTCCTTTCACAGTTTTCATGAATTTCGTCGGGGGCTTGTTGTCTTGCTTTTAGAATTTGTATTCCAAGTGTTGTGTATAATCTATTTACCTATGCCTTGTTGATCTATATGTATTATTTTTGGCTTTTATTTTACAAAAGACAGGGTTGCTGGACTGCCAATGCAGGGACTCGAGCATCATGAATGACTACGATTTGGGGAGGCAGGGACATTGTAAGTTCCCTGCATAAAGTATAATAACTGCCTTTATCAAGCAGTCAAGTGCTGAAGCACGACCATGCAAAGAAAGAATTATGGATACCCAACAAATTAAGAAACTGGAGATTGGCCCTACAATGATAGCGACTAAACAACAGCCAATGTTGCCGGATTCCCCAGAGACTGAAAAAGCTTGTTTCAATTATTATTAAATAGAATAACACAGATAAATACATCAAGGAAGTGTCCAACTGACAACTATCCTGATTACAAATATCCTAAATAATGAAATTACAAGATGAATAAGATCATGAAACAAGCAAACATACACTGGCAAAAACAGTCCACAAATTCCAACCATATCCCAAATTGTGTGCAACATAAGTAATGTTTTACCCAACCAAAAGTAAAAACTGCCATATGAATCATAACATCTATGGGGTGTTCTTTGGGACTAGCTGAACAGGCTTGGAATATGAGGCACTCAAAACAGACTTGACCTTTATTATATTTATGTTGGATAGAACAAATGCGGACTTTAGGCGAGAAAGCAAATAAACAAATCAATTGCCCATGACATTAGGCGCTGATTGAGCAGGAGACTAAGGTGGTATGAGAACTTGTTTGATCATCAATTACCAGCATCTCGGCTGTAAAATTGGTCAAGAGTCTTGGCTGGTATACGATGAAGAAGCTCACGAGGGAAAATCCGAAGTAAAGTCCACGCAAGATCTAGAGACTGGAATATATTGCGGGTGTCGTAGGCTCCCTGGGCGACAAACTTCCTCTCAAACTTGTCCAGAAATTCCAGATACAACTGTTAATAGAATGGAGGAAAATAAGTTTCATTAATACCACTTCAAGGACAATTTCAATTGATCAAAGACAATATCTCTAGAGCGAAAATTAGTACATACCAGGTCCTCAGATGAAAGTGCTTCTTCTCCAACAACAGCTTTCATTGCCTGGACATCCTTTCCAATGGCATAATTTGCATAGAGCTGAATAGAAACAAAATAACACCAATAAGATGGTTTACATATAAAAAGAAGTTTAAAAAGAAAAGAAGAAAACTACACAATGAAGAATGAACAAACAAGAAAATACCTGGTTGGACACATCAGAATGATCCTTTCTGGTCATTCCCTCCCCAATAGCACTCTGCAGCGGTGACCAATGACACATCGTTAGAGTGTGAACCACATGCCTTTTGATTAAGAAAAACATATGACGGAACCTTGATATCAAACAAGATTAACTTTACCTTCATCAACCGAGATAGTGATGGAAGGACATTGATTGGTGGGTATATCTGCTCGAAAAGAAGAAAAAATGCTTAGAATGTTTACCAGATCACTTAGACTGATTGTATACCAATCTCATATGATTCATCAGGGTCCATATATTTCGTGGCATTCAACCTTGATGTATCAAGGAAAATTGAAATCAAAACATTTCAAACCATTTGATAGAAAGCAAGAAAAGAAAGAGAATTGAAAAGTTGAAGAACAGCAAGCCAACAATTAACTGCTTTTATATTAGTATATCAAATTATATTAAATATTAAGATGCACTCTGCACCAAACTCTCTCGTAATTAACACAGTAACTAATCCAACATGGTATATGGCATTCATCACAGCAGAAAGCTTTAAAATTACCCACCTGTCTATTATGCAACTGCCTATCAATGTATATCTGCCCCTCAGTAATATATCCAGTAAGATCAGGAGTAGGATGTGTAATATCTATACAACAAAAGTACAAGAAAAATGATCATTCAGCATTGAGATTTGAAAACTTTTTATCCAAAAATAGAAGACAAACTTTAGTATTTCATTACCATCATTAGGCATGGTTAGAATTGGAATTTGGGTAATAGAGCCTTTACGCCCCTCAATTCTTCCAGCACGTTCATAAATTGTTGCAAGATCTGTATACATATAACCAGGATAACCACGTCTTCCTGGCACCTCTTCTCGGGCAGCAGATACCTGTCAGAATAAGAACAAGCAGTAATTAACAGCTTGTGTCATGCAAATTGTTTGAGATAAAACTAAAGATTTTTTAGTTACTTATCGTCCTACAAGAATAAGTGGAATACTTAAGAAGCAAGAAATTTTAATCATCATTTAATCCTCAGAAGAAGAAAAATACAGGAGAATGGTAAAAGCAGTAAAAGGCTCCTCTCTTCTTTCTTTTCATTGATTGTTTTTCCTAATAAATTACAGTTGAAGGTACATTACCTCACGAAGAGCATCAGCATAAGAACTCATATCTGTGAGTATCACGAGAACATGCTTGCCACATTCATAAGCCAAATATTCAGCAGTAGTAAGAGCGATACGAGGAGTGATAATACGCTCAATTGTAGGATCATTTGCCTACAGTAAATCCCAATAGCAATTGAACTAACATGTTAGAGACAGGTTAACAAAGCAAAATTTCAAATGATCAGTAGATATCTCGTTATAATTTTTTAATAAGAGGAAAAACATAATTCTCAATGTATAACATTATGTTCCTCAAAAACATGTTGATCCATTTTACAAAAAATTGATGCCCATGCATAATTTTTATAATAAAAACTACCATAACAAAATATCATTTAAAAGCTTAATCTCAATCAGCTGGTCAAACATCTTTTTTTCTAAAATTTACATGTGTTTGGTTTTGGTTAACGTGCCAAATATTAGTTCTACGTTAAAGATGGACAGTCAAACAAAAGACGATACTTTAAGTTAGTTCCAAGCATTATGAGACATTTATTTTCTCTAACTTGTAAAATGATTCAACCATAAACACTGAAAGGAAAATCATGAAACCAAAAGTACCAAAATAGGGGGAATTAAAGAACATGTGCATAGTGATTTTAAAGGTTACCAAATTAAGGAAAAGGGTCACTCTCTCCATTGAGCCATTCTCCTCAAAGTCACGCTTGAAAAACTGTGCAGTCTCCATGTTAACTCCCATAGCTGCAAAAACAATGGCAAAATTGTCGTCTTCTCCTCCTCCCTGCATAAATCAAGATTTGTAAGAAAAACAAACTTAATCATATTACATTAAGTATAGAAGTAATAAATTTAAGTAATGACTATGCAAAAATAGCTTTCTTAATATAAGGCAATGAGAAAAATAGGTATATCTGTGACTGTAAGCAATATAACGAGTGAGGATACTTCAAATTATTCATGTCAGTTTATTCACAAGAGTTGTTGGAAATAGTGATATAATAGCAGATATGTACTTTTAGTTTGTTTTATGTTTTCATCTTGCATTGTGCTTGTTTTATTGTTTGACTGCTTTTGTATAGGTGACTTAATCTTCCTTCAGAGCTGTCATTTCTATTGTATGATACATTATCCCTTTTTTTTATTCCCCTTACCCATCTTATAATATTTCTTTTATATCCATCATCACGGTATCATCAATTTCCAAAAGTCATAATTCAAGAGCATTTAATATATTTGATAAAGTGCACTTCAGTAATTTATCTATACCTCAAGAAGATTATCAGACTTCTCTAATCGCTTGACTAAGCCAGCTTGACGACAAATCTGTGCAGCAATTTCATTATGGGGGAGACCGGCGGCTGAAAATAGAGGAATCTTTTGACCTCTAGCAATAGAATTCATGACGTCAATTGTAGATATTCCTGTCTGTATCATCTCCTCAGGATAGGTTCTCTCACTAGGGTTGATGGAACTTCCTGAATAATTAGGAAGATATTAGAACGGACAAAAAAGGACATCAACAAACATGCATTAGTAGCATACAGCAGAAGTTAAATACCTGATATATCCAAGTAAGCCTCGGGTAAAATTGGCGGACCATTATCAATTGGTTTTCCAGAACCGTTAAATATCCGGCCAAGCATGTCCAGTGATACAGGAGTTTTTAAGACCTATGGATATAAACGAGAGAAAGTCAGAGGTGGAATTAACTGATTACACTACAGTAAAAGCAACATGTTAAAGAAAGTAAAGAAAAATAATTTAAAGGAAGAATTTTTATTTCAATTCAATAACCAATACTTGGCTAAATTGCAGAAGGGGGGGATGGGCTAAATCGTGTGAAGTTAATCACCTGAGGAAGTCCTCCTCCAGAACAAATTAATAGAATAATAATCAGCAGCAAACCTTGTGATTACTACAATTCAATGTAACACAATTCCTCCTCTATTTTCTAAGCATAATTCAGTTTCCAGTTTCGACAATTTCTATGTTTACATGTATTATATCATGAAATCAAAGTACTTATTCTCCGCTGCAAAATTTCAAGTTCACACGCACAAAACAAATGCATAGTGTAAATTTTATCCGTTAATCAAGACAATATGCAACACAATATACATTGATTCTAGTGACTAGTGAAATCATATTTCCCTTTCTTGAAGGGGTACAACAGCAGTTTTGGCAAGCTTAGGGGATAGTTATAATTGGATTTCTCTTCTTTATCATTCTCTGGGACAGTTTCATAAATAGCAGTTTAAAAGGCTAGCTAACCATCGACTCAATTATGTCTTTTTTATTGACAAAGCAAAATATGACTCACAAACTAACAGTTAATATATTATTTAGGTAATGCAGAATTCAAACTAAACAGTGTTTTTATGGGGAGAAAACAATAAAAATTGTGTTTCTCATTTTACGTGTACTTTTGAACGTATAATAAGAGAATTGTAATAAGCAAGATCCTGTACCTCTCCAGTGAACTGTACGGTCGTAAATTTATTGTCGATCCCAGATGTACCTTCAAAAACCTGATCCATAGTTTTAAAAAAGTCAATAAACTGTAAATTGATGTTAAAGATACTAGCAGAGTAGTAAAACTAGACAGTGAAAAAAAAGTGCACTATAAAAAACCACAGCTACATGAATAAACAAGACAATGATCATGGAGGTGCGTTGACTAATAATACTACTAGGAAGGTCAGAACATTATGGTTATTGTTAAATTAAAAATAAACACAGAAATCTTGATTAACTCAAAGATAAGAGGCAAGTGCAGACGATGGTTATGTATGGTGAAGGCTCTCACCTGAACAACAGCCTTTTCACCATCAACCTCAAGAACTTGTCCACGCCGGGTAGTTCCATCGCCCAAACGAATATTGACAATCTCTTGATATTTGGGTCCCTAATGCAGTTGGCAAAGTAAAATTTAGTCACACCGTGAAGAAGTCAGTCGCATTGAGAAGATCAAAATATCATAATATTCCATAAGAATATCGGTAAGCATACTGTCAATGTTACCTTAACTTTCTCAAGAATGACCAATGGTCCAGCAACTCCAGATACAGTTCTGTATTCTGCAACATCAATGAACAGATAAATAAATTACGGTGAAACTAAACAAAAACAAAATGAATACCGTTAATTATATATATATATATATATATATATATATATATATATATATATATATATATATATATATATATATATATATATATATACTGATTGACAAATCAAGCAGTCTTGCTAGCAAAATGTTTCTTTCATGCATAACAGCAACGACTGGTGTCTAAACAACCGCGGGGAATCTGATCCCGGTAGAAAATTAAAAAGACAGGTAAACCAAAGAGATGCATACCCATTCCTATCTCCAAGGTACCATCGTCCATGCCGTCAGCGTTCTGAGCCACACCCATCTTAGAACTTCAAACAATCAAACAAAAGAAGAGTACAATAGTCAGTACATTCCAAACCAAAAACACAAATGAGAAGCAAGGCTAAAGCAGCACAGATTCCATCAATAATTAAGACAAAGCGAACAACGAAAAATAAAAGGCAAAAGAAAAATCAATACATAAGTCAGCACAACAAAAAATAATAAACTATTAATCTTAGAGTAATTCTTCAAATGTCATCAAAGTAATATTCAAAGTGTTTGTCATTAAGTGTGTGTTTGATTGCATAGTTGACAAATATAATCTCAAACGAAATTGATTTGATGATTGAACCTTATCGCAAAAGCTCATTATCATCGCTTATTGCCAAAATCAAAACCGAACTTAAAATGAGTAAAAATCAAATCTGACAGTCTACACAGTGAATCCAAACTCAATTTCAACCATTTTCACAAATATACAAAATCAAATAATAACAGAGTGAAGCACAAATATTAGGTGTTATGATTCAGAGGTTCCGTTCAGTCTAACAGAAAATTCAGCCAAAAAAACCGGCAGTGAACTCGGAAATTACACTTATAGATGCATAAAAATCAAAATCAAAATCTGGTTTGATCCGTTTTTAAGCCATCAAAATTGCACTTATTGGTGCGTAAAAATCAAAATTTGATTTGATCCAATTCCAAACAAACCGCTACTGAACTCAAAAAAGTGTAAATAACAAAAAATGAAATAAAATGTCGATAAACAACAACGATAGCGATAATCATGAAAATTGAAGGTACTATAGCGTTATTGCAGTGGTTAAGAGATCGAACTGAAAATTGGTTACATACTATAGCTGTAAAACAATGAGATCGAGAAACGAAGAATTGGATGATAATTTTGAGAATCAGAAATTGGATCCGGAGAGAAAGTGACGTACCTGTGGTTTTCGATTTTTCTGATCAGAGAGAGAGAGATGAGAAACGTGGGTGAGACACAGTGGGTGAGGGAATGGATCTAATGGACCAAAATAGGGTGCGTTTGTTTTAGATTTAAAAAAATGAATTTTTTCTTTGTATTTTTGAAAATGGATTTTGTTAAATCGTTTTTTAAAATATTATAAGTTTTTTTATATTTATTTTTTCTAAATTAAAACACTAATTTTGACATCATATAACATAAACATACATTATTGAAGAACAAAAGATAGTCAAAATCACAATTTTTTGAAAAAATTGTATTTCAAAAATGATTTTTATGAAAATCAATTTGAAATAGCTTCAAATTAAATGATTTTTTTGAAAATTTGATATCCAAATTTTTTTTCGATAACATGATGAAATGCCTAAAATGACATTTTAAGAATAACTATTCAAACCAAATTTTCATTTGAATCTTTTATAAAAAGTTTCTTTGTAAATTTTTTTAAAACAAAATTATATAATACTATAAAATCTATTTTCAAAAAAATCCAAAACAAACGGGCCCATAATTAACTAATCAAACAAAATTGGAAATAATGATTTATTTTTTTGACAAAAAAATAATAATTATATCTTTGTTTTGAAAATAAAAAGAGAAAAAAGAAATATAGACATTGTAAAATAATTTTACACTGTCAATCAATCATGAGGCCCAGCCCTGAGCTAAGGCAATGAGTGCGACGCCTAAGATCCATTGTTTTAGGGGGCCCATATTTTTTTATACCTATCTACTATAATAAAAAAATATCAATTATGTTTAAATAAAGAATATATAATTATGTTGAACATGGACATCTATCACTAAAGAAATCATTTAAAGTCGAGTATTTTTTGTTGTTGTTATGACAATTACTTCTTTGAAAAATAGATTTAAGAAATTGAAGACATTTGAATTAATTTTGAATTTTTATATGAGTTAAAAGAATGTTGTGTTAAATTTTACTCAATTTTTTCTCATGACAATTTATCAGATCATGATGTAGATGATATATTATCTGAATTAAGGTTGTCACAATTTGGTTTTCCAATTGAAACAATATTTGCCAGCGATATTTCTGAAATTTGTCAAATTTGCTGATTGTTATCTAAATGTATCAATTGCTTATATAGTTTTACTGACGTGTATGCAGCTATAGCATTGGCGAAAAAAGTTTTTCAAAATTGAATTTGATTAAAACTTATTTTAGATCATCATGTCACAACAGAGATTGAATGGGTTGACAACTTTGTCAATTGAAAAGGATATGTCAGAGGATATTGATATTATTAATTATCAATGATTTTGCATCTCAAAATGCTTGAAGAAATCGCTTTTTATGAATTTTCGAGTAGATTTTTTTTTTATATTTCTTAAAATTCTTATTTTGGACTGTAAGTTTTTTTCTTCTTCTTATGTTTGGTCTAAAGCCCATTAAATATTAGGAACGGAACTGCCAATCATAACTATGTTTTTCCCCATATCACTCCCACATTCTTGATAGGACACGGAAAGTTAAAGCATTCTTATTGATTATTAGTGTAAAATTAATTTACACTTACGGTGCATGTCCTTTAAACTCAAATAAAAAAATTATGGTAACCCAAAAAATATATATGTAAAATTATTTCAATTCTCAAGTCTTGTAATGACCGTATAACTTTTTATTTTTTCTAGCTTTTTTTTTTCTGATGAAAATGAAATTGGATTATTATGGCCATATGCCAGATGTGATGTGTCACGTTCCAACATCTAAAAGGACGTGGATCCTGTGCATTCGAATAAAGGTATAGTCACGTAGTTAATAAGTTTTAAGCAGACCAATTTTGATCAGGCGTCCAAATGTTATTTTTGAATTTTATATTAAATAAGAAAATTAGATATCAAAATTAGATGTTGGTTTTCTTAATATTTTCAAAATTTTAAAATGGATAATTTTATAACTAAGTGTATGTTTGGTTCCACTTCTGGAGCAGCCATAATTGATTCTAACTTGTTTGGTTTCTCAAAAGTAGAATTGATTCTGCTTCCAGAATTGATTCTACTTGAAGCTATAAATTGTAGTTTCTGATTCTAGAATTGATTTTTACACTTAAAATTTTTGTTCAACTCACTTTTACATGAATATATCCAAACATAAACCACTTTAATTTAAAATCAATTTTGGTCAGAATCAATTTTACAGAATCAATTCTATCAAAATCAATTATCGTCACCGCAGAACCAAACATACAGTAAATCTTGCGTAAAGTGTGACATTTGAAAAGATGCTATCAACTTTTATAAAGAAGTTGAGAATCTTATTACTTGAATTTTTGATAATGCATGCATTTAAAACTTAAGTAGTAGAATCCTTTATTTCTATTCACAAATTCAATCTCAACTAAAAATGTTAAAATTGTTAGGTTGAACGCTATGATGATCGGGGGTTGAATTTTGCTTCATCCCTTTTGTGTGTGTGAGTTTTCAATAGTTTATTATTTCATCTAGCAACAAAAAAAAAACTTTATTTCTTGTAACCTAATGACTATAAAAAATCGACCTTTTTTTTTCAAAAAAAATAAAAAATGAGAGATCCAAAATTCGAACTTCAATTTTACATATTAAAAAATAAAAAATTCCTATCAAATGAGTTATGTTCATAATGATAAAATAATGATATATTAAGTCAAATAACGACTTTACCATAATAAATCCATGTACAACTTTTAGTAAATTCAAAGGATAATATATCATGTATTTTGCTAATAGAATTCTTATATTTTTATTTTGCTAATATGTTTTCACACTGTTTAGTTAGTGACTAAACTCTTTTGGAGAATATATGGCACACAATTTTTTTGTTCACAATTGAAAATTTTCAATACACAAGAGTTAAATGTCAAGTTTCTAATTAATCATTTATTTAAGGGACAAAAACTTCTCACCACTTGAATTATTTTTGTAAATTTTAAAAGCATACACTCAAAAAAATGCGCGTATTAAAATAAGTAATTGTTCTATAGAAATAAGAGAAAATAAAATATACACTATCAATATAAAATAATTCTACACTAACATTAAATAAATATTTTGTATTCCATCAAACAAATATATATATTTTTTAATTATTTTGTCAATGCATTCTTAATTTAAACTCATAGATAATCATTTAAAAGAATTATCAAAAAAATTCTTAATCACATCAAAAAAAAAAAAAGTTGTAGTACTAGCGTAGAAGGAACAGTGATTAATATACGCACGACTCTTTCTATCATGAGATGAAAAAAAATGGATATAAGAAGATCATTTTTATTTATTTATGTGTCGATATTTTATTTTTGGACTTCTATTTGTCCCGTCTTTCCAATTGAAGCCTCACATTTCTGTCTGATACAAATGACTGCCACAACAGCCACTATCCCCGTCCGGTCCGACCGTATCTCAGCCGGTTCACCATTCCCTAGACCACCACCGGTTCATCAACTCAGAAAACCGATCCTAACTGAACCGTGGCGTACCGCGCCGTTACAAAGACGGTGGAAGCACGTGTCAACGAGGAGGAGCGTAGTAGGTCCTTTTCACGCGAGTTCACGAGCTGATGACTCAGCACCGTTTGAGATGTCTGTAGAAAACGCGCTGAAGTTGTTAGGTGTATCAGAAGGTGCTTCCTTCGATGATATACTACGCGCCAAAAACTCCATCGTTGCTTCTTGTAAAGATGACCAAGAAACAATTTCTCAGGTCCACACTTTCCCTCAATTCCAATCTTGTTTATAACTAATCTAGTTAGTTTAGTTAAATTCGTTACCACTGGTATTATGTATGATTAATTATCTCATCACTTGGTTTTGGTGTTTACTAGTAGTGTAGATTAGATGGTTAATAACTTAATCTATATTATTTACATTCACTCTAGCGAGTGTTTCTTTTTATTGTTTAACTGCCAATGTTAATTGTTAATTGGCTAAACTACACATTTGGTTCCTACGTTTATTTTAGGTTTCAATTTGGTCCTTTAACTTTAAAAAGTTTCAATTTGGTCCTTAGCTTTTAAAAGTTTCAATTTGGTCCTTACGTTTCCACTATTTGCATATGTTGGCCATTTTCGTCAGTTTTGTCGTTAACACCGTTTCAATTAGACATATGTCCGAGTGACCACGTGTCTGATCACATATGCAAATTGTCTGCCACATGTGACAAAACTGACGGAAATGACCAAATTGAAACCTAAAATAAATGTAAGGGACCAAATTGAAACTTTTTAAATGTAAGAGACCAAATTGAAATCTAAAATAAATGTAAGGACCAAATGTGTAGTTTAGCCTTGTTAATTCGTTAGATTAATATTTTTTGGTCTTCACCCAGAGGTTTTGAACCTGAGATCTCCAACTCCTTTTAACCCTTATCTCAAACCAGATGAGCTACTCGTCCACTCCCACTCTAGCTCGGGTTTGATCAAGTGAAAAAAAATATTAAAACGACGTTGTTTTCATTTATGTTTACTTAAAAAGAGATAAGATGTGAAAAGAGTTTATAAGGAGTGACACTTCTAACCTCACTTTATAAATTGATTTTGTAATGATAAATTATGTGTTTTGTAGCTAAAAGATGGAAACTTAAGAGATCATCGTTTACCTCCAACATTTTTTGGAATTTTGAAGATGTCAAAACATTGTTTTGAAAATGCATTGTGATGAAAAGAATTTATAAACACTTGAGGTGCTAGCTCAGTGTAAGAGGTTAGCTTTGTAATCTCAAGGTGCTGAGTTTGAATCCCGTTAGTACAGTTATAAAATGGTTATCAGTACCACTTGAAAGGAGTGTCACTCCTAACCTCACCTTACAAACATTGTTTTCATTATTTACTATATCAGTTATTAGTAATTTAAATTGCACACACTTTTAGAACACGTAAACTGAAAATGTTATTAGAAAGTAACCAAAACAGCGATACATGCTTGGTTTTTTTGCCCATAGTCTTGAAATTCCTGCGCATACCCCTGATGTCCTTAGCACTTCCCATTTTCAGACTCTTGTTAAGTAATTTTTTTTTAATTTTTGATAAATTATGTATTTTTAGTGTTTTAAATATTAAGTCTATTCCCCTATTGATGGAATTTGTGCATGTTTTTAGGTAGAGGCTGCATATGATATGTTACTTATGCAGAGGCTAACCCAGCGGCGAGCAGGAAAAGTAGTGAACAGCAGTGTTCGTTATGCTGATGTAAAGCGTGTTCAGTCCCAGGTTAATGGTTCAATGCCTCAATGGATGCAATCCACCATGAAGAATTCACCAGTTTCAATTGAGTCACCTTCCACCAGTGATTTGGGTTTACAAGCTGGAGTGTATGGTGCACTGATCGGTTTAACCTATATTAGTGGTTCTTCTATGCCCCCTGCAGGTTATGCCGGGGCCGATGTTCCGGGACTTATCTTGGCTGGTAGCTTTGGAGCTTCCCTGTACTTTATGACCAAAAAGAATGTTAAGTTAGGTAAGGAGCTTTCTCATGCATATTGATAATTTGAAGTTGTCCTCTTAATGAGTTTGTCACAATTCAATGAAATTTTTGTTTCTTGAATGGTAATATTCATATTGAGTTGTATTTTAGAATGAAAGCGATGAGTTTTGCCTTCATGTTTGTCTTTTTTGATAGAAAAATACTAGCAACACTCTCTCATATATACTCACCAAATTTATGTGGAACCCACATGAATATGTGAAGTCCATATGAATCTCAACCAATAGGAGAGGGATTAAAAAGAGTGTGTTGCTAGCACTCCTCTTGTTGAGATTGTATATGCATGTGAAAGCAATGAGTGGTTTGAGTCAACCTCAATTTGTTGTTCTTGGCTTCTTGCCTCCTACTACTGAAAGTGAAGTGTCTAAATTATTTTGAAGTAATGCAATTCTATGTGCATAATGAGACACTACATAATATAGAATACCATGTTTTTAGCCACTCATAATATCATTTTATTTTTGTGTGCTGAACCTTTCACTTACATGGAGCACGCCAAATTTTGTCAGAACAATAAGGCCAGCGGCCTATTATATAGACTTCATTTCTCATGTTTTCCAGACTTTCAATATTCTGATACTGCTACTTTGTATATGACTGCTCGAGTGTCTGAATCTGAGATGAGGGTTTTATTTACTTATTATGAAGATTGTTTGTGTCTATGTAAAATGGCTTAGTTGTCAGAAAAGTTGACCATCTTAACAAATGGCACTTCTAGTTGTGGGTGGTTGGGATATTTTTCAAAACTCGTAAGAACATTTATCTCTTAAACACTGCTTACTTTGACATTTTGCTTTTCTTTTTCTGCAGGAAAGGCTACTGTAATTACCATAGGAGGGCTCGTAGCTGGTGCCGTTGTAGGTTCAGTTGTAGAGAACTGGTTGCAGGTAGATATTGTCCCATTTCTAGGCATACACTCTCCTGCCGCTATTGTTAGTGAAGTTATAATTTTCTCTCAATTCTTGGTTTCTCTGTACTTAAGGTAGACGGAAAAAAAACATGGTGCTCTTTATATTAAAATGTGAAATTTGTAATTATTCATTTGCATGATCATGTCCAAGGGTTGACAGGGAAGGCTACTGTTATAAATAACCATATAGTTGGCTCTGTGGCAGCGTTTGCGGTATAGAACTGGTTGCAGTAGTAAATATCCCATTTTTGGGCAATATGCTTCCCTGTTGATGTTGTTGGTGAAATCATAATTATCATTCCATGCTAGTTTTCACTACTTAAGGTAGACACCAAAACATGTCAATCTTGTATCAAAAGCTGAAACTTGTAATTTTTCATTTACATGCAGCATGTTCTTAATTTTTAGGATGTAAAATCATCGCATATTGTACAAAACATTGAATCAAATTAGAATGTAGTTGTTTGTCCGGGAAAATTAGAAAGAAGCATGCAATTTATAATGGAAACATGAATATTTATATTCACGGCCAATGAGCACGTTGCAATCCCAATAATCCAGTCAATAACATATTACCAAATTTCTAAAAAAATAAATGAATTTTATACATCTAATAAAATATTACTACCAATCTACGTTGGTAACAAACTTTGAACTTGAACAATGCCAATATTTGTGGATATTTCCTATATAACAGGTAACAAGCTTTGAACTTGAATAATATGCCATATCGGATAAGTAATAAAATTAATTCTCAATCCTCCCAATTTAAATGCTAATCTAAATCTGAAAATCTCTTAGCTTGATACTAGGAAACCGTTTCCGAATTCCCTTCCTCACTCTGATTTGGATTGAGTGCTTTGTTCTTCTTGCAGCCCATGTGGCAACCTCCTCTCACAATGAAAAATGCTCTTTAGGCCCCCTTATTTGCTACCCAGGCCCCCCGTGTTGACGAAATTGCCCCGGAGATAGGTTTTGGAACTTAAATTCCAAAACTAATTAGTTTTGGAATCTATATTCCAAAATACACTAATATGTATTATTTTCGATCAATGGCTATACAAGTTGATTTTTTTCACATTTTAAAGCTTTGAAATCAACGTTTATTCACTCATAGAGGGTTCCTACACTTATTTGGTGTCATCCAACAGGTAATGTATGCTTTAATCGGTTTATTTTTTGAGTTTTCAAGTGTTATCTGTAAACGTAAATTTTGGAACGTGCATTCTGAAATTATTTTGGAAGATAAAATCCAAACTTAGCAGAATTTTGGTTTTTCAGCTTTGTAGTGTATGTTTCTGATATGTAGTTATTGTATTGGTTTATATAGGTACGTGTTAGGATGGCGGAACCTCCGGTTGAATTGAAACCAAACATTGATGAATCCGGCATTGTCCAGATAACGGTTCTAGCCGAAGGAAAAAAATTGTATTGGGTTGTGAAAGAGGCGGTGAGTACAAAGAAATGAAAACAAAGTTAAAGAAAGAAGACACAACAACGAGGAAATGTCGGTGTCCGTTTTCGGTTCATAATTTCGAAGTGTAACTTAAAAAAAAAAACACAATTCGGATGTTAAATTCCGAAATAAAAAAAAATTTAAAAAAAATACTTTGGATAGTAAGTTCTAAAGCATAAAAAAATTTCAAAAATAAAACAATTCAGTTTGTAAGTTCCAAATTCAACTTGTATAGCTATTTTGATCGAAAATAATACAAATTAGTGTATTTTGGAATATAGGTTCCAAAACTAATTAATTTTGGAATTTAAGTTCCAAAACTTGTCTTTAGGGCATTTTCGTCAACACGGGGGGCCTGAGTAGCAAATAAGGGGGCCTAAAGAGCATTTTTCTCTCACAATTCCATTGAAAATGTGGTTGGATCCAAATGTTAGACTCCCAAATTCCATCCCTTCGACAATGATAAATATATTTTTCATTTTTCACATCATAGACTATCAAACAACAAGCAAAGTAAATTGAATCTCTTTGCAATAATGACTTGGAGAAATACGAAGCCGACACAGAAATTGAATCACCACCTGTTCCTAAAAATAAAATGTTATCTCCCAAACACTTAAGTTCAAACATTTGTTCAACCTTTTCATTTTTGGCATCTAACTGTAATTTGTATACATGGAATTCACCCCAATGCCTTCTCTCTTTCACAATCCAAAGTTCTTCTTCTAATGATTTCACAAGATATTTATTTACCTTCCACATCCAAACAATGCTCACCAACATCTGAAGTTAAGGTGTTGAAGGATACCATCTGTTTAAAGATATTATTGATAGCAAACAATAGACTTTTATAAAATATAACATCAGAGAAACATCTGTCGAAAAAAAAAAAAAAAATCAGAGAAACAAGGTTTTAATGTATCTATAAGTCCAAAATGTTTCCCCTCTTCTCATAAAAGCAAGATTACTGTAACCAAAACGATTTCACGCTGTCGGAAATTGCAGCAACCATATAATTATTCGGACATTTAATGGGATCATCGGACAAAGTAACCTTGCAAACTAACTCGAGAGGTGGGAGAATAATGTGAGGTATATCCTTAATAAAAGGTAGAGGTGGGAATAGGCTAGGCCGAGCTAGGCCTTGTAGGCCGGCCTGGCCTATTCCCACCTCTAATAAAAGGATTCATTAGTGTTATGATAGATGTAGAATCATCTACTAATGCAAACCAACCATGACTAGAACCACATAGTCTAAGATTAGGATTAGCAAGACATAATTGATTAAATTGGTAGAAATGATAATGTCTCTTGTGTGGAATGCTATACAACGACCATTTGTTCTCCTCTTCCTCTACAGAAGATCTTGATCGTGCCCAATATGGTTCCTTGGGCATCACTAACATGGGTAGTGTGTTGGTTTTGAATTGATGATTTTCATGATTAAGCTTTGCAATTGATTGCCAATTTTTGCAGACAGCACCAAACCAAACATGATCTATGCTTCTTCTAAGTTATCAAGAACCAAACTAAGAGGGAGTGCTTCTAAATTTGCCCAATCTCTCTTCAGCTTCATTCTTTTTTTTGGTACAATTCTTCAGCTTCATTCCTTTTTTTTTTGGTACAAAAAGCCCCAAAACTTCAGCTTCATTCTGGTGGTGATGAACAATTAAATTATGTAAATTATGTAAGTGAAAAAGGTTTGTGTACAAGACTTGCTCGATATAGTTTATATAGGTCTCATATAGGTTAGTAAAGAGTACAATATATAGTTCATTTATGTTTTAATAAAATTTTATAAAAAGATTAAAATAATTTATTCTAAATATATTTTTTTTTTTTTTACTTTAATGACATAAAACAAAGCACTCAATCCAATCCCGTTATTCAAGATTCACAAAGTCAGGGAGTGGGAAAGAAATTCGAAAACGGTTTCCTAATATCAAGCTAAGATATTTTCAAATTTAGATTTGGATTTAAAATAGGAGGATTTTGAATTAATTCGATCCGGCATTATTCATGTTCAAAGCTTCTTATTCAAGTTAGATAAGAAAATTGCAAGGGTAATTGAGGAATTTTAAAATAGGCAAACATCCCCTAATATTGTAAAACATCAATCAAATATCCCCTCTGTTAGTTTGTTCCGTCAAGTGCAATGATGTGGCTAATAAAAAGTGACGTGACAACTGTCACATAGACTCCACGTCACTGAGAGTGATTTGAGTGATTGCCACTGTATTATTGACTTCGTATATGTATTTAAAATAATTTCTTCCCCCTATTCACTTTTGGCATCTAGTTGCAATTTGTATACATAGAATTTCGTTTTTTAATTTTAAATTTTTTTACTTATTGAATTCGACCAAATCGTGATTATGTATTTATAATTATAATATAATTTGGTTACTGAATTTGGATCTTTACCAGAAATTTTCTGACTTCTTTACATTTTGTTGTGTGCGTTTTATCAATAGACGCTTTAAAAAAGTTATAAATAAAAACTTAAAAAAAGAAGCTCTATGTAATAGATTAAAAACTACATCTCAGAGGACATTCTCAACAACAATACTTAACACTAATAGTGCAAATACATTAAAAATTGATGTCTGCACTCGGGCAATTAAACAAGCAAATACCTTTAAAATCGATGAATGTCTCAGCGAGCTGCTTCGACGATATAACACCGAACATAATGCTAACATAATTACATAATAATAAAGCACCCCGTAATGAACAAATATCACCCTAACTAATACTAGTACAGTACAATTCTATTGTCCATTTTGGCTGTTACAGTTTTCCGCATTGCAACCACCTTCTATATACGAAATGTTCCCGGCTTTCTCACTATTTTCACTAAAAGTCACAAGATCATTGTACATTTTCTGTGATGCTTTAGAGAACTCTGTCAAAGATTCAAGTACTTGGGAAAATCCATATTGTAATCCATTCAATGTCATTCTCTGTGTTTCTTGAATGCAACCGTAATGCTTCTCCTTCTCTACCTCAAGTTTTCTCCTCAATGTCTCCAAATAATCACTTTTCTCCATCATGCATTCTTCTTCAGTTCCCTCTTCTGATCTATGATCTGTTACTTGCAACTCAAGCATCTTTGTCTTCAGTTTATATGATCCTAGATATCTTCTATCTAAATCTTTTGTTAAGCTCTCTACTTTCCTCTTCTGCTGCTGCTCCTTACATTGTTGAATCCAAAGAGCTTTCACATCTTTCACAACACTTTTCAATGCTAGTGATACCGTCTTATCAGGCAACTTTCGCATAGAAGTTAACCAGTCGTTGCATATCACGAGTAAAGGTGGCCCGTTAACTTGAAATGGCATTGGCATACCAACATTTTTGCTTCTCGAGTAAAATTCAACTTCAGGGACTATGAACTTATTTAACCATCCATGAAGAGCTTCTACATATGCTTTTTGAGCTGCGGTATACTCTCTAAAACACATGCGCCAATGGTGAAGCTCAGCTTCAAGCTGAAGAGTTGCCAATCCACGAGATTGATTGCAAAATTTGCCGTCTGCGGGACATGTGAAGTATTTGACTTCAGAAAGAATCTTCTTTTGCGTTTCATGCGACTCCAACATGATTTTCCATGATTGTGTAAGGCTGCATTTCGAAAATGGAAAATAATAAATCAATGAAACATAACAATTTAGTCTGTTTAGTATCAAGTGCTATATTATCTCACCCTTTCAGTAGTTCAACAATTTGAGGTTGTAATTCTTCATCTCTCATTTTCTGAATTCTCTTTGAGATTGATTCTGCACGTCGAATTGCAACCAAGATCCCAGCATATAGATCCTTCATATCAGCCCTAGTCTTGTCCATGCTTAATTCATCATCTCCTTTAACATTCTTATTTCTCAATTGCGCACATTTCTTATCGTAATTTTTCCGTGTGCTATCTCCAGCCTAAGGCAAGGAATTTATTAAATGTTAGCAAAATGACGAAAAATAATTTAAGTACTAACATATAGTTGCGTCCATCGGTTCCAGAGAATGCGCATTCAAGCAGTTTCATCATTAAACAAAAATATGGATTAAAAAAAGAGGAATAATAAAATTAACCTTACCTTAACCTCCTCAAACAGTTTCTTTTCCCATGCATATAACCTTCCTAATGTTAATAAATGACTTCCGGAATCCATCCCTCCATAATCATCAAACAGATCATTCTTATATTCCACCCAATTTGAAGAATCTTTCATATTTTGAACCACCAAACTCTTGCATGATGATTGCCTAGATGACATGGACTTCCAGGTTATTGCATTGATGAGTTTGGTCGAGCTTTCTGCATTGATATCAGGTGGTTCAAATTCTCAAGCAGAGAAACATGGAATATAGTTCACAATATGAGACATCCATAGTATCATGTTTAAAGGTTTTGATGAATCTAGCAAAGTTGCAACTGGTTTAGGCACTCAAATCAATAGGGTCAGCATTTCAAAAGGGTGTGGTCATGTAAGAAATGCACTTATTGTTTGTTTTTAAGTTCCTAGTTACACATTACGCATACCTACATTGAGGATCTAGATTCCTTTAATTTACAAAAACACACAGTAACATGCATTAACTGATCTCGGCTATCAGTATAAGATTGGTTGGCTCACATTACACCTTCGCCAAAGCATATTTAAATAATCACCACCGTTCATTCAAGATATATGATGGCCAAGATCAATAAATGTGTCAATATTACTACATGGAATTCAAACCCCCTGGCATTAGCTAATTCAGTCACTTCATACCTACATTTTCATGGACCAAATCAAGTATCTACAAGTCTTAAGATGCCCAAATTCGAAATGCAGGAATATGACTAAATTCAAATAAAGTCATTAAGATTAACCAAACTGTTGGAAATGAATAAGTAATCGTCATACTTCAGACGCTAAAGTTGAAAAGGTTTCAATGCCTCAATTCAAGAAACTCAACTACAATTAGGGTATGAAATTTTTTAACAATCAAATAAAATTTCTGCAATTAATGTAAGACATTGAAGAAGATAGGACTCACCTTTGATTTCCTCCAAACTAGAATGAAGAGGAATTCTATTAGCCTCAAGCATCTTTGTCACATTCTTACCAGACTCATAAGCCCTAATGAAATGATCCTCAATATCTTTCAAAGCTTCAAGCAACTCTCTCCCTTCTGCAGGTGTATCAAGAACAGCAAGCCCCTTTTGCTCTCCAACATTTTCATTAGCCACATCCACCGCCTTCACGGCTTCAACACCATTATTCACAACTTGTCCTCCACCTCTACCTTCATTATTACTCTTCTCCTCAACACTCACTGCAACCTTATGCTCAAAATCTCCCCTTTCCATTTCATCCTCTAACTCAGGAATCCCTTCTTCCTCCCTCACTGCCCTCAAATCATCATCTGAGTTCCTATGGTAGCCACTCATAACCTCTTGCCTCACACTATCAAAAGGGTAAAAGAAATCCCAACCAAAATCTCTCTGTGGAGATGGCATTGCAGGTGGTGGCATAGACATATGCATAGGCATGTTCATATTCATATTCATATTCATAGGCATATGCATGTAAAAATACTCACTTGCCTGTTGTTCATTCTGCTCTTCTCTACAAACTTCTTCACCCTCTCCCTCATCCTCAGAAGACTCTGAGGTGGTTGTTGAAACAATGCATGAATCACAAGCAGCAATAGATTCATGTTTTGTCTCTGAAGGTGTTTGTTGAAGGAACATAGGGTTATTTATGACATTTTCATTTGATGATGAATGAGAAGGAGAAGGGTCAAAACCCTTAGGAGGGAAAGTTATAAGAAAAGGTGAAGAAAGTGAAGAATGTCTTGCAACAAAGAGCTTAATAGCTGCAGCTACTGCATTCAAAGAGTGAAAATACTTACAATGAGCTTCAGCAAGTGCATATCTTTTCTCTACCGCTAACTTCAGCTGACGTTTTCTCTCTCTACAGATAGCTACAACTTCTTCTTCTTCCTCTAGTTTAGAAGCAACACAACCCATCTTTCTTATCTTCAGCAAAGTTTAGTTTTTTTTCTTTCTTTAGAAGATAGAACAACTAAAAAGAAAGGTTTTTGATTGTGCTAGCTTGAATGTGTTGTTGCTATTTTCTCTGACAAAAAGGAGGGAACTTTCACAGACAGAGAGAAGGAACTTTTTCAAGTTTCAAATGGGTTTCTAAAAAAACAAGCTTTAACAAACACAAGAAAAAAAAGAAAAATATTTTACTTTTTTTTCTTTCAGTAAAACCATTTCGTCATTTTAAGACAAAAATGAAGAAGCTTTTACAGAAAACCAGAAGCAATAATTTTCATCTCTGAGCTGTGTCTCAGCATTTCAACATTACTCACACAAACAAACAAACAAGTAAGAAGAAAAAAGAACATAATGGTTTGGTTAGTAGTACATAAAAAAATGTAATAATAATATAAAAAATGCAGTTATTAGTGTGGTTTAATGTACTAATACTAATCCTTAAAAAGTGTACCATTAATTAACAGAAAATCTCTCTTTCTCACTCTCTCTCTCTAAAAAAAGAAGTGAAAATCCAAAAGTATTTTTGGTAAAATGAAATGAAAGAGCATAAGTTGACTACACATTTGCATTGGAGACAAGGGAGAGAGAAGAGGCAGGTGAGTAAAGAATGTTGGGGCTCGAGAAAGAAAGAGAAGGAAGAGTACGGTAATGGTATGGTAATGGTGGTGTGGTGAGGCATTCTTTCTTGTTAAAAGCACCAGTAAGAGCATGGAGTGTGTTAAAAAACCGAAAATTCTAAATGGTGTTCATGCGGTACTAGTTAAAGAAACCTTATATAGTAAATATGGCTAATGCTACGGTCGACCACTTTCACAAGTGGTCCACTGTGGTGAAGTGATAATTACTATTATAACGAGTACAAATTTTATAAAATCCACCGTTGGATTGAAAGTTTGTATCATATAGATCATCCATACAATTTTTAGAAAAATTGAAAATCATTTGATGTGTTATTGAAATCTATCAAGTTTAACGGTATTTAATAAAAACTCATAAACCGTTAATCTTAATGGATCTCAATAATATATCAAATGATTTTCAATTTTTCTAAAAATTTGTATAGATAATCTATATGAAACAAATCATTTGATGTGTTATTTATAAGTGGTCCACCATGGACCACTTGATGAAGTGGTTCATTTTAGGATTTGGCAGTAAATATATATTGGAATTTATACGGTCAATGTTTATAAAGTATAAAAATTGTTATTTTCAATATAAAATTTACCTTTTTTATATTTTTAACTAGTGCCCCCGAAACACTAGTTAGCATGACCTTTAAAATAATTCTAAATAATGGTATTATGGACTATCTATGCAAAATAACAAAGAGAAAAAGTTGAATAGAATGGTTGGAGAATTTGAGTTTGGATACATTTGGAAAGAGATATAGAAATTGAAAAGAAATAGTGAGACTTACCTCTATTTATAAGATTTTGATTTTCTTCGAGACATTGAACTTAAATGATTTTTCTTGATTTTGTGGTAGAGTTTTTAATTTATTGGCTAAACTTTTAAGGAGATGTCTTCAACTAGCACATGATCTTAGATATTAATCTATCGTGATGGAATTAGATTTTCAAAGAGTCTTAGATCTTATTGATGATACTTAGCACGATGACTTTTATCACCATGCAACATTATTTTTTCCTATTAGGAAGCTCTCTTATCTTTCTTGGGAAGTTTCTTTTAATCATATTTTGAGAGAAGGAAACGAATGTGTCGATTGGTTGACCAAATTTGGTACTATTAATGTTGAAACCTTGAAGATATGGACTTCTCCTCTAGCGCAATTGGATATCATCATGCTTACGGATCGGGGTCCTTGCTCCTTAGGCAACAAATTGGCTAGTTTTCTTCTTCTTCTTTCTTTTGATAGAAAAAAGGATAATGATCTCCCTAATGAGATTACTATTGAATTAAGAAAATGAGAAATGACTGAACCAAGATAATTAAAGAGGATGCATTTCCAATTGAAAAATTGTGTATTTAATTTAATTGAATATTAAAAGTTTACATTTTTAATTCAGTAACTTGTATCCTTAAGATAAATGGTGTGTTTGTTTGACCTTTAGGAAAATGATTTTGTTTTGAAAAAATTCTAGAGATTTATTTAGGGATATTTAAAAAAACTGAAGCTACTTTATATTTGTTTACTATCTAAAGAATCATTTTCTTTAAAATGTGAAGCTACTTACTATCTAGTTTATTGTTTTTTTAAAAAAAATTAGATTTTACAAAAACTATTGTGTTAGGATTAGCTTTTCATTTTAAACTTAAAAATGATTTTTAACAAAATAATTTTTCTGAAAAATCTAAAACAAACACAATAAAAGATATAAAAGTGATTTTTTTTCCTAAAAGAATGTAACAAACGCACCCAAAGTTAACATAATCCTCTCTAATCGAACTCTTGAATCTTGATCACGAAGAACAAGAAGTGCAATTTTTTACCATTAATTTATTATTTATTGTTAAGAGCACATGTTAAGTCAATTTTACATGTAATTAAGGTCAAATAAATTATTTTTTATTTAGCTTTTCAGATAATATTACAATTTTTTTTTAATATGTCCTTAAAATACTTTTTTTTATAAAAGTGTCCTGAAAATATTTGTTAGTACTTCTCCATCCGATTTTAAATGATTTAGTTTCACTAAATACATAATTTATATATCTTATTTTAACTGTATTTTTTACTAGTAATAAAAATATGCAATAACAATTAAAATGTTAACGTGAAACCACTTGATGCTAGAACTGACCCCCGAACCAGATTAAACTGGTGGTGAAAACAAAAAAAAATTAAAATATTACCGTAAAGAAAAAACAATTAAAATGTTGTATTTGTTTTGATAAATATCTTTAAAATATTCAATTTTGATAACTCTTATTAACAAATGATTTAAAATATTAATGATTAATATATAAAATAGTAAAATGAATCATTTATTTTAGGACAGACTATTATTCTTCTTTTTCCTTTATTAACAAATGTGCTTTATATATTTTTTGGATCTTGTTAACGAGTGCTCTCGGAGTATTCTTTAAACTTTTTATTTAAAGAAATTATTTATTCAAAAAGTAAATCATTTTAATTTTTAATGCGTTGATTCACACATTTCCATAATTTTTTTTATTAAAACTTACTATTTAAAATACTTAAAAAATGCTTCGGGAACATTCGCTAACATTTTCCATAGTTTTTAACAAGGAAAAAGAGTGGAGAGGGTAGTAGAAGGCAAGGGGGAGGATGTGACTTGTGAGTAAAAAGAGGAGTCAAAGCTAGCAAAGGTATAGTAGAGTCAGTAAAAACCGTTCCACCCCACCAAAGGATAGAGGGGGTCTCCTCTCTTGTGTCAGTAAACGCTAAGTATCTTTATATTCTAGGATTATTAGTAGTAATTTTTTTTTTACACTCAAATTAAACTCTAGTGTTTGTCATGTTAATGACAGAATAATTGTGTTTATGCCATGAATAAACTATTCAAATGTGGGGGGTGGGTTTAGCAAAACACATTCTTGTCAGAACTCAAATGGTGTCAGATTTTATTTAAATGACGAATTTATCCTTTTAACTAGATCCTTTCATGCTCCACATATAACATTGCCAATAGATTTTGTCAGTCCAATGTTTTAAATTTTTCAATTCAGGTGTGATACAAGCTGCCATTTTATATATGTCATAGTAATAAATAGGGTGCCTGATTACAAATTTACAAGTACTAGTAATATTTGAAGTAAAAAACTAGTAATATCAGTACGTACAAAGGAAATAGGTATTTTATTTTAGACACATGCATCGTAAAGAAAAAAAAATAAAGAGTAAAATTTGAACTAGTTTAGAGACATGTTCATTCGGATGGGTTCATTATTTTTTATTCGATATTTATATTTTTTATTATATTAAGATAGAAAATTTATTTAGAGTTAAATATTTAAAAATTGTTATATCATATTATTAAAATATAAGTGAAGCAATTGTGCACTTTCTTTTAAAACTTATTAAATCAATAAATTTAGTATATTTTTAAATAAATTATAATTAATTTAATGCAATATTCATGGCAGATGTGGAATGAATGACATTTGGTGCAACAGGCACAACAAAATTTGAGCAATTTGCAGCAGCAACAGCAGAGTTTAGAGCGGCAAAAACCTGATGCAGGATGGTACAAATGTAATGCCGATGTTGGTTTTCAGAATGCGATAAATAAAACTAGTGTTGGGTGGTGTTTACGAGATTGGAGAGGGAGCTTTGTGCTAGCTGGAACCGTGTGGATGGATGGACTTTTCTCTATTGCAGAAGGTGAGTCCATAGCAATTTTAGAAGCAATGAAGGTCATAATTCAAAGAGGCTTTTCAAAGGTTATATTTAAGACGGATTCTAAGAGCTCGGTGGATGCAATTCATGCTTTACGCGGTGGAACATCAGAATTTAGTTCTCTTATTTGTCGCATTCAAAATATTTTATTATGTAGTTCAAACTTTATGGTGAAGTTTATTAAGCGACAAACAAATATAGTTGTTCATACGCTTGCTAGAGCGGCCATTAGATGAGTTAGTCGCTGTACTTTTGAGACATTACCACTTTGTATTACGCTTTTATTGAATAATGAAATGATATAAGTATTTGTTTCTCAAAGAAGAAAAAAATATGGAATGGAATAGGATGGAATGAGTTCCATCACATACCACCACTTTACCTTCAATTTTATTCTATCCAATTTGGGAGATAAGTGATGAAATGTAAATTTTTTGCCGCTCCACTCCATTTCATCATATTTCATCGATCCAAATAGGGCATAAGATCTATGGATGCATTTTTTACTAATATCAATAAAATAACATACTCCAATTTTGAACTTGAACATCAATAACAACCATCGATCCAAATAGGGCATAAGATCTATAGCCACATGATCATCATCTAAAAAAATATCAATAACAAACTTTGAACTTGAACAACTCCAATTTTTTTGTGGACATGTCCTATTCCTATTTAACAGGTAACAAGCTTTAACTCGTGGTGAAAAAAAGGAGTGAAATGCCCAATACTCCCCACAATTTCATCCGTTGAACATAAATAATGCCGGATCGAATTAATTTTAAATCCGCCTATTTTAAATGCAAATCTAAATATGAAAATGTCTTAGCATAATATTAGGAAACCGTTTCCGAATTTCCTTTCTCACTCCCTGACTTTGTGAATCTTGAATAACTGAATTGGATTGAGTGCTTTGTTGTGTTACTAAAGTAAAAAAATTATTGTCCCATAAGCTATGAAGCACGGACACCGGACACGACACTGACACTGACACAGCGACACCGATAATAATTTTGAAAAACGATATAATTCAGTGTAATCATAAGTGTCGTGTCGTGTCGGTGTCGGACACTGACACGGACACGCCTAATCTGAGAAGTGTCCGTGCTTCATAGCCCATAAGTCCTAGCTCAACTGGCAAAATATGCCGAAATTGTTAGGCCGGACGTCGTGACCCGCGTTCGAACCCGGGATCTCACAATTATGTGAGTTTAATTTCCAGTGGATTACCACCTCAACTAAGACAAAAAAAAAAGTAAAAAAATTATTTAGAATAGATTATTTTAATCTTTTTTATAAAATTTTATTAAAACATAAATGAACTATTGTACTCTTTACTAACCTATATAAATAAACTAACCTATATGAGACCTATATAAACTATATTGAGCAAGTCTTGTGCACAAACCTTTTTCACTTACATACTTCACATAATTTAATTGTTCATCACCACCAGAATGAAGCTGAAGTTTTGGGGCTTTTTGTACCAAAAAAGAAAAAGAATGAAGCTGAAGAATTGTACCAAAAAAAAAGAAAAAAAGAATGAAGCTGAAGAGAGATTGGGCAAATTTAGAAGCACTCCCTCTTAGTTTGGTTCTTGATAAATTAGAAGAACGCATGGATCATGTTTGGTTTGGTGCTGTGTGCAAAAATTGGCAATCAATTGCAAAGCTTAATCATCAAAATTATCAATTCAAGACCAACACACTACCCATGTTAGTGATGCCCAAGGAACCATATTGGGCACGATCAAGATCTTCTGTAGAGGAAGAGGAGAACAAATGGTCGTTGTATAGCATTCCACACAAGAGACATTATCATTTCTACCAATTTAATCAATTATGTCTTGCTAATCCTAATCTTAGACTATGTGGTTCTAGTCATGGTTGGTTTGCATTAGTAGATGATGATTCTACATCTATCATAACACTAATGAATCCTTTTATTAAGGATATACCTCACATTATTCTCCCACCTCTCGAGTTAGTTTGCAAGGTTACTTTGTCCGATGATCCCATTAAATGTCCGAATAATTATATGGTTGCTGCAATTTCCGACAGTGTGAATCGTTTTGGTTACGGTAATCTTGCTTTTATGAGAAGAGGGGAAACATTTTGGACTTATATAGATACATTAAAACCTTGTTTCTGTGATGTTATATTTTATAAAAGTCTATTATTTGCTATCAATAATATCTTTAAACAGATGGTATCCTTCAACACCATAACTTTAGATGTTGGTGAGCATTGTTTGGATGTGGAAGGTAAATATCTTGTGAAATCCTTAGAAGAAGAACTTTGGATGGTGAAAGAGAGAAGGCATTGGGGTGAATTCCATGTATACAAATTACAGTTAGATGCTAAAAATGAAAAGGTTGAACAAATATTTGAACTTAAGTGTTTGGGAGATAACATTTTATTTTTAGGAACAGGTGGTGATTCAATTTCTGTGTCGGCTTCGTATTTCTCTAATAGTGTACATGATAAATCATATCTCACCATAATTGGTTAGAGGCAGTTAGGACTTTGTTAGGCCTCTGTGCTGACATGGCAGAAGTTTGTTAGGACTCTGTGCTGACGTGGCAGTAGTTTGTTAGGTGTCATGCTGACATGGCAATAGTTTGTTAGAGGTGGCAAGGTCTATATAAATAGATCTCTCTCATTATTGTAATTAAGCTTGTAAAAACAAATTAATGAGAAATAACAATTTCACTTTACTCTATCTGTTTCTCTTACATGGTATCATAGAGCCTTAAACGGTTCAATCTCTTTCTTCCGCCATTTTTTTTTTCTGTTACTTGAGTTTATCAAGCTTCATCAATGGAGGATCCTTCCTCTCCGATTGGTTCCGATCCATCTGGCTCCGCCGCGCCGTTGAATCTTCCTCATACCTCGAAGGAATCGTCCAAATCTGGACTCACTCATTCTCTCACGATCAAGCTCGATGAGAAGAATTACTTGCTCTGGAATCAGCAAGTGAACGGTGTAATCACCGCACACGATCTCCACCGCTTCGTTGTGAATCCTCAGATTCCGATGCAGTTCGCGTCCGTTGAAGATCGAATCGAAAACAAAAGCTCCGATGAGTATAAGCGGTGGTTGTTCAAAGATCAAACACTTTTCACCTGGTTGCTTTCTACTCTTTCTGACAGCGTTCTTCCTCGCGTTCTTGGATGCAAACACGCGTTTCAAGTTTGGGATCAAGTTCACAAGTATTTCAATTCGGTTCTCAAGGCCAGAGCTCGTCAACTTCGATCCGAACTGAAGAACACAAAGAAAGCTTCCCGATCTATTGGTGAATATCTGATTCGTATTAAGTCTATCGTGAATTCGCTCCTTGCCGTTGGTGACACCGTTTCCGATCAAGAGCAAGTTGATGCAATTCTTGAAGGTCTTCCTGAGGACTTTAATTCTTTTGTTATGATGGTGTATAGTCGATTCGAATCACCTACTGTTGAAGATGTTGAAGCGTTGCTTCTCCTTCAGGAAGCTCAATTCGATAAGTTTCGCCAAGAATTGGCTACTCCTAGTGTCTCTGCACACGTTGCACTTACTGAAAGCAAGGTTGGTGAGAATTCTGTTGATCAAGAATCTCAAGAAGTTGGTACTGAACACTATGTGGCTGGTAGAGGTAAAGGACGTGGAAAAGGCCGTGGTAGAGGTCGTGGCAAAGGCCGTGGTTCCAACAATGGTGGTGGTAACTTTAATGGAGGTCAAGGTACTCAATGTCAAATTTGCGCTAAGCCTAACCATGATGCTTCGATCTGCTGGTACAGGTATCATCCTAATCCTTCTATGCAACATGCTCCTCGTGGTTACCCTGCACCACAGCCTAGGCCACCAGGTTTTAACCCTCCTATGAGACCTTCTGCTCACTTAGCTTTGCCTTACTATTCCGGTACATCTTCTGAGGCCTCTTGGTACCCTGATTCTGGTGCGTCTCATCACCTTACATATGATCCTTATAATCTTGTGCAAAGCAGTCCCTATAGTGGCCATGATCAGGTCATGATGGGTAATGGTCAAGGTGTGTCTATTTCCTCTTTAGGTCACTCTAGTTTTCATTCTCATCATGATCCTAGTGTTAAACTTGAATTAAAAGACCTATTACATGTGCCTCATATCTCTAAGAATTTGCTGTCTGTTAGTAAATTTGCTCAAGATAATAATGTTATCTTTGAGTTTCATCCTTATAAATGTTTTGTCAAATCTCAGGCCTCTAGGCAAATTCTACTTGAAGGACATGTAGGAGCTGATGGATTATATCAATTCAAGCCCTTCAAGTTCATTTCCAACAATGATCAAGTCTCCAAACACTCTAGTAGCAATTTTTCTGTTGTTTCTAATTCCTTTAGTTGCAATAATGCAGTGTATAATTCACCATCTGTTAGTGAATTTCACAAATGACACTTACGACTAGGCCATGTGCACTCTAGTGCTATCTCTGCTGTACTAAATCTCTGTAACATTCCTGTTTCAAATAAATTTGCCAATGAATCTTGCTCTTTTTGTTGCATTGGTAAATCTCACAGATTATATGCTCCTATGTCTCAAACTATATATACACAACCTTTTGAAGTAATTCACACTGATTTATGGGGGCCAGCTCCATTTGATTCTTATGATGGCTATAGGTATTACATAACATTTGTGGACACATTCACTAAATACACATGGATTTATTTCCTTAAACAGAAATCTGATGCGCTTCAAGCTTTTAAACAGTTTTTGGCCCTTGTTCAAAACCAATTTAGTTGCAACATTAAAGCTTTACAATCTGATTGGGGGGGAGAGTTTAGACCTTTTACTGCTCTTCTTCAAGAGTTAGGCATCATTCATAGGCTAACCTGCCCACACACATCACACCAAAATGGTACTGTGGAACGAAAACACAGACAAATTGTTGAAATGGGATTAACCATGTTGTCACATGCTTCTCTACCTTTAAAATTTTGGGATCATTGTTTTACTCAAGCTGTGTACATCATCAATAGAGTGCCATCTAGTGCTTTATCTCAGTCAAAGTCTCCTTATTATGCTTTGTTTAACTCTCACCCTGATTACTCTTCAATTAAAATTTTTGGTTGTTTATGTTTTCCTCACTTGAGACCATATAATGCTCACAAGTTTCATAATAAATCCAGTCCTTGTGTTTATTTGGGTCTTTCTCCTCAACACAAAGGTCATAAATGTCTTGATGCTAATGGTAGAATTTACATCTCTAAGGATGTTATCTTTCATGAACTCAAATTTCCCTATGTGAGTCTATTTTCTCCTCCCTCCACTACAGATCATGATACTGATACTTCTGTATCCACTATGTTATTTGGTCTCAATCCTTCAAATTCCTCATTACCAACATCTCAGTCTTCATCACCAACATCCACTGGATTTGTACAACCTACTACTCCATCCTCATCTCCCTCACCAAGTCATCCACCTTCCCATGAGACTGTCACTTCTTCTCCCTCATCCAGTCAGCCAAATCAACCCAATTCTAGTAATCCAACACTTACAACCCATGTACTAGCCACTCTGCATGGTCAACCTGTTATCTCAAATCATAATGACCATCACATGATTACTAGAGCCAAGACTGGAAATCTCAAACCCAAAGCTTATCTCTCTGCACTTGAACCCACAACTGTGAGAGCTGCTATGTCAGATTCTAAATGGTTAGCAGCTATGCAGCTTGAATACAAAGCACTTATGGAAAATAAGACATGGTCACTGGTACCTCTACCTCCACATAAGAAGGCCATAGGGTGCAAATGGGTATTTCGAGTCAAGGAAAATGCAGATGGCACTGTCAATAAGTACAAAGCCAGATTGGTTGCTAAAGGCTTTGCTCAAACAACTGGTTTTGATTTTACTGAGACCTTCTCTCCAGTCATCAAGCCAATCACCATTCGTATCATTCTTACCCTTGTTGTTACTTACAAGTGGCCAGTTCAGCAAATCGACATTAACAATGCATTTTTGAATGGAGTACTACAAGAGGAAGTATATATGCACCAACCTGCTGGGTTTGAAAACAGTGACAAGTCCTTAGTTTGTAAACTCCACAAATCTCTTTATGGTCTAAAGCAGGCCCCACGGGCTTGGTATGACAAGCTTACTCAAACTTTGCTTTCCTTTGGTTTTGTGAAAAGCAAATGTGATCCTTCTCTCTTGGTTCATAGTCACAATGGTGCTGTCACTTATGTTCTTGTTTATGTGGATGATATTCTCATCACTGGGTCAGCTCCACAAGCTATTCATGACCTTATTCACAAGCTCAATGTGCATTTTGCTCTCAAACAACTTGGTCAATTGGATTATTTCTTAGGCATTGAAGTTCATCAACTCTCCACTGGTGCCTTGCTTCTTAATCAAGCCAAATATATACGTGATCTTCTCTGCAAAGTTAAAATGGAAAATTCAAATCCAATTGGGTCACCAATGGTTAGCACTTGTAGACTTAGCAAGTATGGTACTGACACTTTCTCAGATCCTACTCTTTACAGGTCTATTGTTGGAGCTTTGCAATACATTACAGTTACAAGACCTGATATTGCGTTTAGTGTGAATAAGGTGTGTCAATTCATGGCACGACCACTGGACACTCATTGGAAGGTTGTTAAAAGGATCTTAAGGTATCTCAATGGTACTCTACATCATGGATTAAGAATCAGTCCATCTCTCAATGGCCCTCCATTCTCTCTTCGTGCGTATAGTGATTCTGACTGGGCTACGGATCAAGATGATCGGCGTTCCACTTCTGGCTCCTGCATTTATTTTGGGCCTAACCTCATCTCATGGAGCTCTAAAAAGCAACAGTTGGTTGCCCGCTCAAGCACCGAAGCAGAATATCGCAGCATGGCTCATACCACTGCAGATCTGCTATGGGTCCAGTCATTACTACATGAGTTACATGTCCCAGTTCACACTCCTACACTCCTTTGTGATAATCTCAGTGCAGTTGCTTTGTCCCACAACCCGATTCTTCACTCTCGCACAAAACATCTTGAGTTGGACCTTCACTTTGTTAGAGAAAGGGTGATTTCTAAGCAACTGCACATTCTTCATGTTCCTGCTCGTGATCAGCTTGCAGACCCTCTAACTAAACCTCTCTCCCCATCCTCTTACAATGATATCCAGGCCAAACTTAAAGTGTTTTCTTTGTACTAAACCCACTTCAGT
Organism: Trifolium repens; assembly: GCA_030408175.1. Taxonomy (NCBI): domain Eukaryota; kingdom Viridiplantae; phylum Streptophyta; class Magnoliopsida; order Fabales; family Fabaceae; genus Trifolium; species Trifolium repens. The sequence continues at coordinate 64,936,129 of CP125837.1, read as the reverse complement.
TTGTAAGGGGGGTAATAGTGTATATGATAAATCATATCTCACCATAATTGGTTAGAGGCAGTTAGGACTTTGTTAGGTCTCTGTGCTGACATGGCAGAAGTTTGTTAGGACTCTGTGCTGACGTGGCAGTAGTTTGTTAGGTGTCATGCTGACATGGCAATAGTTTGTTAGAGGTGGCAAGGTCTATATAAATAGATCTCTCTCATTATTGTAATTAAGCTTGTAAAAACAAATTAATGAGAAATAACAATTTCACTTTACTCTATCTGTTTCTCTTACATTCTCCAAGTCATTGCAAAGAGATTCAATTTACTTTGCTTGTTGTTTAATAGTCTATGATGTGAAAAATGAAAAATATACTTATCATTGTCGAAGGGATGCAATTTGGGGGTCTAACATTTGGATCCAACCACATTTTCAATGGAATTGTGAGAGGAGGTTGCCACATATGCTGCAAGGAGAATAAAGCACTCGGTCCAAATCAGTTATTCAAGATCCACATAGGCCTCTCATTGGTAGAGGACCTAAGCGTGCAGATTTTCAGTTTATTATTCAGTAAGTCTAGTCCAAGCTGGCTTGGTAGAATTTGTGTTAATTATGTTTTGTTGGAACTTGGAAGAGTCACTATGTCTATACAAGCAGTCTTTCTCTCGGTGAAAAAAATTATTTTTGAAAGAATTAATTTTGTAAAATTGATTCTGACTAAAATTAAAAATTGATTCTGAATAAAATTAAGTTGAAGGTAAAGTAATTTTATGTTTGAATATATTTATATAAAAATGAGTTAAACAACAAATTTAAGTGTAAAAATCAATTCAGATTAATTTATAATTATTTTTTGGTATATTTAATTAAAGTATAATTTAATTTTATCATAATTTATTTCAAATGTTTTCATTACTTCCAATTCAATATTTGTTTTGGTTTTCACATTTATTCTTAATAGCATATTAAATAATTTTTAATTTCTTTAAAATAAATTATGAATGATTTATATGATATAAAATTATACTCCGTATTTATTACCATTTAAACCACTCTTTCATATAAGACAAAACCCCTTAAAGCAACTAATGGCATGTTTTAAAAAATTGTAAATCTAAAAAATGTTAATAAAAGAAAGAAATAATAATTGTATTTCGGTTTAATCTCTTCAGCTTCAGCAAGGGGTTTTTGGGTCGTAGTGGCTTCAACTTTATGCACTTATATTTTATTTTTTTTACTCCAAGACACTGACATGTTGGCACTGATAGTAACATGCCCGAACCAGGTAGGGGTGCAATAAGGCCCGTTGCATCGGGCCTCCAAAATAAGAATGCCTAATTTTTTTTATAGGATAATAGTATTAATAATATAGGAGGTGTAAAATGTAATATTGCTACAAAATATTAAGCCCAGTTGTTAGATCCAGTTTCTAAAAATAAAAAAAGGGAAAGAAACTCAGGTAAAAAACACGCAGACACATGTAACCAGGACCGGCCCAACGTATATCGAGGCCTAAAACGAAAATTTAAAAGAGGCTTTTTAACAATAATATTTTATTTTTTTAATAAAAAATATTAGCCTTTTTGTTTGCTGATAAATGTCATATTTACAAAAATAAAAAATATCTTAAAAAGGGTCACTTTTGGTTTTGTTTGGACAGACTTAACTTTGAGCTTATAAAAATAACTTATGCAAATAAATAAACTTTTATGTTAATTCAAAAGTTTTTACTAACAAAGTTGTTTTATTTATTTGCGTAAAAGTTGACCAATTTTATTTAGGGTTAAAACAATTAAATAAAGTACGGTGCTCATATTAAAGTTATAGATAATTTTGCAAAATAGATAAAAATAAATTAACCATTTTATAATAAATTTTGTAATTATGTTAAAAAGGAGACTTGTTTTATTATATATTTTAATTCTTTTTGGTCAACTTTGTTATTGACTTATTGTTAGGTAGTGAGTGGACCAAAAAATCAGTTAAATTTGTAATTTGAATAATAAAAGTGTAATTTTTAAATAAAAAAAAGAAAATGCTGAAGCTGGGATTTGATCCCAGGACCATCAACATTAGCGCAAAGAAAATTAGGAGGTCTGTTACAACTAGGCCGTTCGCTCCTCATGTGTAATTTTGGACGTAATTGAACATATTATTACATTTTGAGGCCTATATTTTTTCTTGAGAGGCCTATATTAGAGCCCAACAATTTGGAGGCCTAAAGCCCTAGCCTCACTTGCTTTGGGCTTGGGCCGGCCCTGCATGTAACAAAAAAGAATATGCATATATACGAAGTTTGCATGCAAAAATATTGATAACAAGAAGTATATTTGATATATTGTTGGTTTTCTTATGGCTACTTCTCTTCACCACCCCGTGTGAATGGTCTACGGGGTTCATAACCTATGAAGCACAGACACCGATACGTATATCAGATACAATATGGACACTAACACGGCGATACTGATAATAATTTAGGCAAATGAGACATAATTCAATGTAATTATAAGTGTCGGTGTTGGTGTCAGACACCGACACAGACACATATCGAACACAAACACACCTAATCAGAAAAGTGTCCATGCTTCATATCTGACTAATGCAATGACCAAATCATTTAATTATGATATCTTTCGTGCACTTTGTTTCTGTAAGGATATAACCTAAGTAGGCAGCATAGTAACAACTAACAAAAAAAAAAAAAAACTAACAACTGCAATGCAATGACCAAATCATTTAATTATGATTTTTTTCTTACGGACCTTTGCGATCATGCAAGCTGGATGATGTTCTCAATCTTTGACTTCTATAAAAGGTTATGAAGCTCTCAATCTTGGCTTGATTTTTTTTTTTTTCTTTTTACTGACAGAACATCTTCAATTTCATATTCAAATAAAATTGAATTTTCATTTCATATATCTTTACGCAAAATAAAAGTCATTCTACCACGGTTCGATCCTCCGCAACTGCGATCAGGAGGAGGCTAGAACCACGTGATGTCAGAACTGACACCCGAACTAAATTCAACTGGTAGTGAAAGCCAAAAGAACAATAAAAATAAATAAAAGTCAATCAAAATCAAAATGTAGTTAAAAAGTGTTCATTCTCCGGCACCATATTTATATCTAAGTATAAGTGTGCTGAGCCAATTTTTTTTTTAATATAATTTTGCTTTAAAATTCAAAATAAAATCCAAGCTAAAAAGGTATCTCATTTCTCAAATAATTATTTTTGTGAGTCAAAAAACAAATAAAAATCCAATAGTTGTCATCGACTGGCCAGGACTTTTGAAATTCTACCCCTATAAGAAAACAAAATAATCAAACACAATTCTTCGAAACCTAATTGTGCTAAAGAATCGCTCAAAATCTCATTCATATCATCCATGTCATCTAGTGAATCATGTTTCATCCTTGTTGAACAATGATCTCTTGGAGAAGATACAATATGAAAATTTAGTTGATGAATTTGTTTAAAAAATGCTAGAAGAATGACTTGTAATGTAGTTAGAAGGTATTATTTTATTGTTATTGATAGAATATGAATCTTTTTTATGTTAATTAGAAGGATAATTATATTTTATGTTATTTGCAATTTAAAATCGATGAGTTTTTATTTTTTATTAAGAGGCCACTTTTAAAATTTGCATACAATCTCTAAAAACTCATGACCGGCCATGGATAGTAATATGAGAAAATGACATAATTCAATCTAATCATAAGTGTCGGTGTACGACACGGACACGCCTAATTCGAGAAATGTTCATGCTTCATAGGCTCTAGTTGAAAAAAATTGGGGAAATAATGTGGATTTATAGACCAATGGATTATAAATATAGAGCAATATTTAAATTGAAAAGAAATGAGAAAAAGTTGATTGATGGTTTAAATGTGAAAATTGAAGAAAATTTAATATAAAATAAATTGAGACGATCCATTCTCGACTCGAACTATATAATCAAGAGTTTTAGCTGCAAGTAGTCTTTAATTTTCCACTTTGTATTGATTTGGCTTTCAACTATAACAAATTTAGAAATTATTTTTTTTGAACTCGTGTATAGTAAGATACTTTAACATGTGTCCCTAGCCCTTATAACACATGTTAACATGACCTGAAAAACAAATAATAAAAATATATTAATATTTATGTAGTGAGTCAAACTCTTAAAAATACAAGAGTGTTGTTTTTAATAGTATCATTTTTGTTTCTTAATTAGTGTCCCTTTGACACTTGATAGCATAACCATTTCTTAAAAGATGAAGGCTTTGTGTGTATGAAAAAAGAAAATTAGAGGAAAGAAAATAATAGGAAAAATTGTTAAAGGAAAGTAAGTAAGTGGAAAGTGAGATAATTATTTGATTGTTTGGTATAAGTGAAAATGAAAAGAAAGTAAGATATTAGTTAGATGACTAAAATATCCTTATATAAAAAGGTAGTAATAGTTTTATATATATATTATATAAAAATTCCTATATATAATAGATAAACTAATAATTTTATTAATTAATAATATTAAAACTGTTATGAATATTATTAGTGGATGTCCATATAGGTCATTGGCTCATGTAATTGGCCCATTATGTTTATCTATAAATAGGACCTGTGTATCCTTATAATGTAACCCTAATCCTAATGATGAATAACAGAGATTATTCTTTCTCTCTTCTCTCACTCATTCTCTATAGTATTTTTCTTATTTAGACCAGTTTATAACACGTTATCAGCACGAGACTCTACCAAAATTATTTGGAAAGGTATGAACGCATAATCTCTTTTCTTTTTAATTTACTTTATGTTATAATTGAAACGGTACATACTCTTGCTATTACACTGATTAATTCACGATACATATACAATTCATGAATTAATCTAATTTTTTTAAAAAACTAACCAAATCAGTATGGTAATCATGTGTGGTGTATGTATCATACTTTTGCAAATCCGTATAATTTTAAAACTAACCAAATCAATATTACTTTCAATTATGTTTTTTTTATTTGATAATTTATTTATTCCATATATACTTTAAGAAGAAATATATTTGTGCATCCCTGAAGGATTGCAAGAGATATTTTGATTATATTATAAAGTTCCTGAAGAACTTAGAAATTTAATTTATGAATTCCTGAAGAATTCAACAAACTTAGTTCCCGAAGAACTAAAAATTTAATCTATGAATTCCAGAAGAATTCAACAATTTCAGTTCCTGAAGAACTTGGAAATTTTATTTTTGAATTCTCGAAGAATTCAATAATCTTAGTTCCTGAAGAACTTAAGAAATATAATTAATGAATTCCTGAAGAATTCAACAATCTTAGTTCTCGAAGAACTTAGAAAACTCAATTTTTTTCATTCTGAATTCCGGGAGAATTCACTAATCTAGTTCCTGAAGAACTCAATGGATAGAGATTGAATTTTAATTCACAAATTATGGTCCAGAAGCACCATAGTGAAATTTTTAAAATATGAATCCTGAAGATTCATAAGCCTACGATCCAGAAGCATCGTGGTGAAAATTTTAAAATATGAATCCTGAAGATTCATAAACCTACGTTTTTAAAAGTACGTAGAGTGTCTTTTAAAATATGAATCCTGAAGATTCATAGCTATCCGTTTGTTTCGTAATGAATATAATATTGAAACAAGAAAAGAAGAGATGTCAAATATCTCTATATATTACGAAACATATTTTGGATAAAATAAGTGTAATGAAAAAGTTATAAACCAGAAGTTTATATGACACTTATAAATATACTAGTGCAATTGAAGCACACAATATTGTAAACCGGAAGTTTACAAATCATATTAAATTTATCGTTGGCAATACCGGTTGGGTCCCGGATTTTATGATGCGAAAAAGAAAATTATAAATATGTATTGAAGGGCCTGAAGTTCCTTCATTCTAGTAATTTTTATGTATTACTAGTTCCCAAAGGAAGTTGATAAATTAAATAATTGAGCATATTTTATTGATATATCATGTGAACCAATTATATATTTAATTGATGCATCAACTAAATGGTCACATGAACGCAGTGGCGGTACCAGGGGGTGGCTGTGGGTGGCCACGGCCACCCCCGGAAAAATAGGAAATTACTAGTATGCCCTTGGTAGTTTCATAAATTACAAATACAAATTGTATATATATTTCTTTGGGCATTATATGATCAATTGTTAAGACTGGCTGAACTGGTAAAAGAGGTGCCCAAGTACCTAGAGGTCTTGAGTTCAATACTTGGTGGTGGGTGCTTTTTATTTATTTTTTCTTAAAAAGAACTAGTTTTATATTTGGTGAGAAAACTCTCTCAAGCCAGCAAGGGGATTCTTCTTTAAAAATTAATTTTCATTTTGTATATATCAATACAAAAATGCCAATAGTCCATAATTTTTATTAAAAAAAAACAACTATTTTCAATTAAAAACATGGATTTTTTTTTGGTATATGTGTAATAATAATAAAACATATGATTTTGTAATGATAAATTTGTGTGAGTATTAGTTCAAAGTCAATTATTGATTATTTCAAGTCAGTTGACACAATATTATTTTAAAATATGTAATTTCTTTTGAATGGCTTTAAAGTATGTAATAAGATTTCGTGATAATAAATTTTTATACACAATATAATTTTCATATTTAATTTCTATACAATAATTTTTTTAGTGGCCCCCCCGAAAAAAAATTCCCAGTTCCGCCACTGCATGTACGTTTGTTGTCAACTCACAACCAGAAGTTTGTGAGATACTGATTTGGTTAAGAGCTCGTTTTTGTATAAAGCATTTGAGAAGTATCGTATTTCAAATCAAAATTGATATTGAACATCTTGAAGTATATGTTCATAAAAAAATGGACTTGAAGATCCATTCTTTAGACGTCTAAAGTTAATTATATGAACGATACTTATGAAATCAAAGCTTCTAATTTATATTTTGGGAACACTCAAACGACTATGTTGAGATATTGTTTCACATCAATGCCAATAAGTTATAATATGAAAGTCCTCCCCTTAATTTGCAATTAAATTTAGGTTTATAACTTAATATTTTTCATATAAGCATTTTTGGATGTGTTGGTATGTTCCAGTTGCTCCAATAAAATGCATTAAGATGAATTGTTAAAGAATATTGGGAAAATAGATTTATAGCCCAGAAGGCTACTTCTCAAGTGATGAATTAATTTCCCAATATTAGGGGGAGAGAATAAGCAGCTGAAAATGTGAACCAGAAGTTCAATTGAATCACTTGATATTATATAAATTATTATCTCATCTTGATCCTCTTAGAAATCAGTATGAACAAGAAGTTCATAAGATAAATCATTTGCAAAGTTTATGAAATAAACTATCTGCTGCTAATGCTCCAATCAAAATGGATGTCCCTGTTGGACAGTCTTATATTGCAAATGAACCTTAACCACCTCTGAAGCGTGGTAGGTGAGTCGGTTTCAAAGATAAAAATCCTCAAATAAGAAAATGAGCTAATATGAAATATGACCCAAGTGAGGATATGAAAAGAGTATTTGACATAATTGATTTTTTAGTTCCGGAAGAACTTATCAAGTACTTGAAAGTTATGAAAATAAAGAGATCTCGACGAATTATGTCATGGATGGAAATTATGTCATGAATGAAATATGATTGAACCGAGATGAAGTCAACGTTGACAATATTTTTGCACATAATAAAGCGCTATATGTGATAGATGACAATGAGGATCATGAATTAAAGTCTATTAAAAATTATAGACAAGACATTGATTGTCTAAATGAAATGATGCAATTGCTAAGTAATTAAAGTTACTTTGTAAAGTGAAAGATTTTTGGACCAGCAGTCCATACACCCCGAAGGTGTAGAAACGATGAGATACGAATCAATTTTCGTGTGAATATAAAATGTTAAAAGTATGACTTGTTATTCAAGCATATTGGTAAAAGTTTAACCATAACTCTTGAAGAGTTTCTGAATTCTGTTGATCAAAGAAAAGTCTAAAATGAAATATGTTTGATGATAAAAGTTTGTTTGGAATTGCAAACTTTGTATTTTAATGAGATTCTAAGCATCGAGAAACTTATATATCAAAAGTACCAAAGCAGTTTGATATTAAGAAATATAATCTGTTGTCACTTGATGTGAACAAAGATCTTTTCATGTCTCAAGAAAATGACCAGTTATTTGAATTGGTCTTAAAGTACCATATTTTAGTTCCGTTGAAAACACTATTGCATTTTGTTAATTATGTATGTAATGATATCAATAAACTCAAGGTATTGGAACAAAGTCATGTATATAATTTGTATCTTAAAGATACAACAGTTTCATCCAATTATGTGGAAGTTTTAGCACTACATCAAGGAAGTTCAGAATGTGGCTTTGTTGAGGTTTATGATTCTACACATACAAGAAATTTGAATAAGATGATATCGCATCCACGGCTAATACAAAGAAAAATATATTAAAGTATAAGAATCAGATCTTTCTGCAAAGTCATCGTCAAGCAAAGCTTCTAATCAACTATACTGAAGATTAATTGATCTTCTCCGTCTCAGATATAATTGTCTTCATGAGGGGGAGATATAATTGTGTTCTGCACTCTTTTTCCCTTATCCATGGTTTTATCCCATTGGGTTTTCCTGGTAAGGTTTTTAACGAGGCAGTTTAAACACAAAGGATGTTGTACTCTTTTTCCTTCGCTAGAATTTTTTCCCACTGGGTTTTTTCTAGTAAAGGTTTTAATGAGGCATATCCTTGATGGACAGGGGGAGTGTTATGAATATTATTAGTGGATGTCCATATAGGTCATTGGCTCATGTAATTGGCCCATTATGTTTATCTATAAATAGGACCTGTGTATCCTTGTAATGTAACCCTAATCCTAATGATGAATAACAGAGATTATTCTTTCTCTCTTCTCTCACTCATTCTCTATAGTATTGTTCTTATTTAGACCAGTTTATAACAAAAACTAAAGTGTGATTATCAAGCTCTTCTCTTTTAGGTGGTTGAAGGCGAAAAATGTTACTTTAGCTTTCAACTGCCATAGTTTGGTGGTCTAGTCCATTGCTTTGTTTAGATCTTGTATGATCTTTTTGACTTTTTGTGACTCTTTGTAAACTCTGATACATTGGTAGTTCACTCGTGCATACCTTATACTAGGGTGACTATTTAATTTATATATTTCATTTTGCTCTGTTAAAAAAACGTGTGATTAGCTTCAAGAGTTTTTTTATTTTTATAAAATACAACCGTGTCATTACTCATATCCGAAAAAATATTCCAAACATTAATTAGCTTCAATTTGAGTACAAAAGACAGAGGGCATTTATGTAATTTCGACAAATTTTTTTTGCTTCTATATGCTTTCCGTCCACTTTATAATGTGGGACGCAGCAATCAGTATCTATCCTTTCCTTTTTAAGGTGGTGCCAAACAAAGGAAAGATTACTAATCCTACTACTTTCCATCCTTCCTCAATCTTTCCTTCCACTTTCATGCAAAACAAACAAGTCAATTTAAAATTACCAAGAAATACATAGGCCCAATTTAAAATTGAAGTCAATTTTAAAATACATAGGCCCAACAAGGTTCTCATAAATTTAGCAAGAAATAATAGCATATTATATTATATTAAGATAGACAGACACCTTGAGATTTTGCACTAGTGATCTATTTGAGCTCAATTGTGACAATTCCACCAAGACTTGAAAGATAAAACTTGCTCTGTTGAAGACTATACAGGAAAAAACTAACTTCAAAATATCATAGTCTCTATTTATAGAACTTAGAAATATAGCTTAAGCATAAACTACAAAAAAATTGAAATGTAAAGGCCACGAACAAAAAAAGAACTAACCAATCTTTATATTTTTCTGAAGAAAGATTAACCGTGGTTAAGTTTTTCAATCCTTGCAAAAATATATCTACTTAATTCTTCAAATTATGAGACTAAGCTCATATCGTCGGATTTGGATCCTCTCCAATTTTTTCCCTCATGTTTTCTCTCCAATGGTAATCTTAACCATTCATTCAATTTATTTCTCTCTCTTCTTAAATGTTTTTAGGTTTTTTGTGATTTATCAACCATTAGATCAACAAAAGGAGAGAAAACATGAGAGAAAGAATTGGAGAGGATCCATCCCATATCGTCTACTTGCTTGTGATTTAACAATGTTATAAAATCTAAGCAAAATGGAACATGACAAGTTAAACTAAAACATAGAAACCCAAAATGTTAACAATCAATTGAACCCCTTAGTTGCTCAACACAGAGCTAACAATCGATTGAATTCCTTAAATGTTCCAATTCGAGAAGGAACTTGTCTCCATAGAAAGAAAAATACTAGAATTCTTTAATGAATAATTTTCTTCACTATTGTTTACATGTACAATACAAATATATCTAGATAAATACCATAAAACTACTTATAACTTCTAACAACTTCATAAAACTACTAATAACTCCTTAAAACTACCTAAATACATAATTAATACTTTATAATATTACAAATAATGTACATATATGAAATAATAATATTAGTTAATTTATATATACACGTATCAGGGTGCTAAAGCAAAACAACAAATAAGGTTCAAAGACAAAATTTCTTGTACATTAAACATGACAAACCGGCATTTCATTGTTATCATTCATATCAAAATAATTTAAAGTTGCAAACAATAATATCAATGCCAAAGATAAATCAATACACATGAGACAAAAAAAAGATAGCAACAATTGATGTGGAGATTTGAAAAATTGCTTTCCTTTTCTTATAACTTTCCCTCCTAAGGGTTTTGACCCTTCTCCTTCTCATTCATCATCAACTTAAAATGTCATAAATAACCCTATGTTCGTTCAGCAAACACCATCTGAAACTAAACATGAATCTATTGCTGCTTGTGATTCATGCATTGTTTCAACAACCACCTCAGAGTCTTCTGAGGATGAGGGAGAGGTTGAAGAAGGTTGTAGAGAAGAACAGAATGAACAACAGGCAAGTGAGTATTTCTACATGCATATGCCTATGAATATGAATATGAACATGCCTATGCATATGTCTATGCCTCCACCTGCAATGCCATCTCCACAGAGAGATTTTGGTTGGGATTTCTTTTACCCTTTTGATAGTGTGAGGCAAGAGGTTATGAGTGGCTACCATAGGAACTCAGATGATGATTTGAGGGCAGTGAGGGAGGAAGAAGGGATTCCTGAGTTAGAGGATGAAATGGAAAGGGGAGATTTTGAGCATAAGGTTGCAGTGAGTGTTGAGGAGAAGAGTAATAATGAAGGTAGAGGTGGAGGACAAGTTGTGAATAATGGTGTTGAAGCCGTGAAGGCGGTGGATGTGGCTAATGAAAATGTTGGAGAGCAAAAGGGGCTTGCTGTTCTTGATACACCTGCAGAAGGGAGAGAGTTGCTTGAAGCTTTGAAAGATATTGAGGATCATTTCATTAGGGCTTATGAGTCTGGTAAGAATGTGACAAAGATGCTTGAGGCTAATAGAATTCCTCTTCATTCTAGTTTGGAGGAAATCAAAGGTGAGTCCTATCTTCTTCAATGTCTTACATTAATTGCAGAAATTTTATTTGATTGTTAAAAAATTTCATGGCCTAATTGTAGTTGAGTTTCTTGAATTGAGGCATTGAAACCTTTTCATCTTTAGCACGTCCGAAGTATGACGATTACTTATTCATTTCCAACACATTGGTTCATCATAATGACTTTATTTGAATTTAGTCATATTCCTGCATTTGGAATTTGGGCATCTTAAGGCTTATATGAAGTGACTGAATTAGCTAATGCAGGGGGTTTGAATTCCACGCAGTAATGTTGACACATTTATTGATCTTGGCTGTCATATATCTTAAATGAACGGTGGTGATTATTTAAATATGCTTTGGTGAAGGTGTAATGTGAGGCAACCAATCTTATACTGATAGCCGAGATCGGTTAATGCATGTTACTGTGTGTTTTTGTAGAAAATTAAAGGAATCTGGATCCTTAATGTAGGTATGCGTAATGTGTAACTATGAACTGAAACAAACAATAAGCGCATTTCTTACATGACCACACCATTTTAAAATGCTGACCCTATTGATTTGAGTGCCTAAACTAGTTGTAACTTTGCTAGATTCATCAAAACCTTTAATCTTGATACTATGGATGTCTCATATTGTGAAATATATGCCGTGTTTCTCTGCTCGAGACCACCTGATATCAATGCAGAAAGCTCGACCAAACTCATCAATGCAATAACCTGGAAGTCCATGTCATCTAGGCAATCATCATGCAAGAGTTTGGTGGTTCAAAATATGAAAGATGCTTCAAATTGGGTGGAATATAAAAATGATCTGTTTGATGATTATGGAGGGATGGATTCAGGAAGTCATTTATTAACATTAGGAAGGTTATATGCATGGGAAAAGAAACTGTTTGAGGAGGTTAAGGTAAGGTTAATTTTATTATTCCTCTTTTTTTTAATCCATATTTTTGTTTAATGATGAAACTGCTTGAATGCGCATTCTCTGGAACCGATGGACGCAACTTTTGTTAGTACTTTAATATTTTTCGTCATTTTGCTAACATTTAATACATTCCTTGCCTTAGGCTGGAGATAGCACACGGAAAAATTACGATAAGAAATGTGCGCAATTGAGAAATAAGAATGTTAAAGGAGATGATGAATTAAGCATGGACAAGACTAGAGCTGATATGGAGGATCTATATGCTGGTATCTTGGTTGCAATTCGACGTGCAGAATCAATCTCAAAGAGAATTCAGAAAATGAGAGATGAAGAATTACAACCTCAAATTGTTGAACTACTGAAAGGGTGAGAGATAATATAGCACTTGATACTAAACAGACTAAATAGTTGTGTTTCATTGAAGGACCGCCTTTACTCGTGATATGCAACGATTGGTTAACTTGTATGCGACAGTTGCCTGATAAGACGGTAGCACTAGCATCGAAAAGTGTTGTGAAAGTTCTTTGGATTCAACAATGTAAGGAGCAGCAGCAGAAGAGGAGAGTAGAGAGCTTAACAAAAGATTTAGATAGAAGATATCTAGGATCATATAAACTGAAGACAAAGATGCTTGAGTTGCAAGTAACAGAACATAGATCAGAAGAGGAAACTGAAGAAGAATGCATGATGGAGAAAAGTGATTATTTGGAGACATTGAGGAGAAAACTTGAGGTGGAGAAAGAGAAGCATTATTTACGGTTGCATTCAAGAAACACAGAGGATGACATTGAATGGATTGCAATATGGATTTTCCCAAGTACTTGAATCTTTGACAGAGTTCTCTAAAGCATCACAGAAAATGTACAATGATCTTGTGACTTTTAGTGAAAATAGTGAGAAAGCCGGGAACATTTCGTATATAGAAGGTGGTTGCAATGCTATACCATCTTAAGTTGCTTGTCACGTGTTTTTCTTTTTTGAATGAGATAGTGTCTCGTGTTGGATGATGATAATGATAAATTAAATGATGGATAATGATAATAATCGATTAAATAAGCTTATTGTGTTAGCCTGATTTTGTTCTCTTTCACCGCTTTTCTTTCTTCGTTACTAGCACGGGTAAAAATATGGTTTAAAACATGTGATAATAAAATATAATTTGAAATATATATACATAAATTTCTAAAATAGAAAAGAGGACATATTATTAATTGTAGTATTAATATTTAACAATTATCTCTAATAAGATATGAACTTTGTTTATTCAGATTACAAAATCAAACTTTTAACACTTATGACACCACCTCGACAAAATTTTAAATATAAATATTAAATAGAAATAATACATCATAATTTAAAAATTTTTTAAAAAAAAATTGATTGTGGTTTTTTATTTCATTTTCCGTAGTTAGTGTTTAAGTTTTTCCATACTTTAGTTATTTTTCCTTTGCTTTAATCAATTTTTAGCTGCAGATTAAATGAGAAATTTCACACCTATAAATATAAACAATTTGATTTATTTTTTGGATCATAATATAGTGATTGATTTTTTAGTCTTTGTTGTTTATACTATAGTTAATGGTACGGATCGAGAAAAAACTCATGATAACAACAAATATTATTTTTTGTTATTGGCCTAATGGCTACCTTTTGCAATAAAGAAATAAGCTGAAAAAGAAGAAAAAAATAACAATAGCTAGCATATACTAAAGTTTTTTTATTTTTTGAAAAGGCAAATTCAATTAATACATTCTATTCCGAGCACAAGGTCTGCAAGAGATAGGGCAAAAATTACAATGATACGATCCAAATGACCTAAGCACTTATTTGCATTACATAAGACTCTTGAGAACAACCACTAATAAGAGAACCGCTTCCAAGAGACAAAATGCCATGTATCCATTGAATAGCAGGCAACGCACTGAACAAATAAGCCTTTAATATTATTGCATAAAGAAGTCCTATAACCACTATCACAGAGACAATGAAACATAACCTGCTATTTTCCAAAATTTCGATCTATACTAACTACTAAGTCCACAACATAAGTGAGAGCACCCAAGCCGCCAGCCACACCCAACAAAAATCTAAACCTTCACTAAATCAGTGTTATAAACTTCACCACAAAACACAAAAGTATACATAAAAATAAGACATTAATAGAATTATCTCCCATTCAAACACAGAAGCATGCATAAAAATAAGACATTACAGAATTCTCTCCCAACCAAGACCAGCTACAGAAGCACCAACCAATGCCGAATAAGGTTAACTAAATGTATTAGGAAGGTCGCAAACTCTAAATGTAGCATAATGCAAACTTTCAATCATGCAATGCATCTTCTAGATAACAGCAAAGAACACACTCTTCAGTAGATCACTCCGACTCCAGCTCGTTGACTATAGTATCAAACTGTATCCATTTGAAACCAAACCAACTCTGCTGATATCATTCTGCATCTAGACAAAGCCAATTTTATATTAGATTTAATCCCAAGTGCACCCAAGGAATGACCTTGAATTCAAGTACCATTGTTGTGCAATGCCATAATCTAAGCTATTTTCTTTGATGCTCAACCAGTTCCATGAATGAATGTTCACCTGCTTAACCATCTTCTCTAAATATATATATCTTTATTGTGGAATGCATAGCTAGTCAAGAAAAAAGCTAGCTTAGGCTTCACCACTCTATTAGCACTACTAAATTTCACGCTTCAAATTTGCTAGCTCACATGCATCGAGCCTGCACGGTCTATCTAAAGTAAAAAGCTTTAACTCACAACAAAAAACATTTCCTAATAAGTAAGGTCTTGGATTCAAAATAAGATGCCAAAAGTGGAGGGCTTGTATTGATTGCAGATAAAAATAAAATGAGGTCTTGGATTCAAAATAAGTACTAAAATAGTAATTATCATGTAGTGTAATGTATGGGCATGTTTGGTTCAATTCGAAGCAAGAATATGATAATAATATGATGATAATAGGAAATTCATTAAGAAAGTAGTCTGCATAGAATTGATGTCATTGAGATCAGACTTAAACTTGTTAGACTCCTCCTCATACTTCATATGACTTTTTACCTCCTAATAACACAACCAAAATAAAAGTTAATGAAGTTTAGAATAGAAATGAGCTGTGTAGTTTTTTCCATCTTATAACTTTCTCCTTATTAAAAACTTTCAAAATTTAAAAGACCATTGTAGTTTGGAAGCAAAAAACATGTTCTCTTTGAACCAAACATAAAATTGAGCTAAAAAGAATCCTGGAATAAGAAATATGATTGTTGAATTAACTGAAAAATCAGATATCATTAGAGAGAAATCAACTAAATTCAAATAAAAATCTTATCATATGAGTGCTAATATTCCAAAAAATTTAACATGTGAAATTATACCATAGTTGGTAAATTAATGTGAGCTTCACTATCTATATCTGATATCAATGAAAATATATATATATGATAAAGCAACACCAAGAATGTTGTACAAAAGAAGAAACATTAAGAATGGATGCAAAACTAATGAATATAAGCCCGCAGGTAAATAAAGTGTATCATTAATGATACTTCAAATGGGAGACAAAGTAAACCAAGCATATTCTTTGAGAAAAATGTAAATGGGGGTAAAAAAACAGATCTTTCTATGTCAATATACACAGAGACGAAGGATCCAAGTTAACTTGGAGACTGTTTACAGTTCAATGAATACTAATAACAAAAATTAATCCCATTAGCAATTCAAATGCCAACAATTGTTAAGAGGTAAAAAACATTAATTGGGATTTGGGAGGTGCTTGATGATCAAGTTTATAAGGTCAAACATTAACTATAAGGTGAATTGATACTTACTGTGAAAAATTGTCTTGAACTATAATTACATAAAAGTATCCAATAGTGGAGTTATGTGTCGAACATATGCTAACAGGAATCACCTCAAAAAATGTATGCATTTTTCATCCAAATCAGGCAACAACCATACATGCAATATATGTCACTTCTCCTATAAATCAAAAATCTCTTCAAAACTTTGTTCTTCACCTGCACTTATATCAAGGAAAGGAATGGTATATGTCAAAATAATATCAATCAATATAATCCTATGTATACATTATATGTTACTAAAAATAAACCAAAACTAAACAAATTTATACATTATATGCACATCAAAGTGAGAGGATGAAGCTTACGCTTGAACACATTGCAATATTAGCTAATAAGATCAAACAACTAACTTAATAAACCAGAGAGAAAATCGAATTTTGATAATTGAAAAAATTTAAAATCAACACTTCTTTCACTTTTATTGTTATTGATCATGTCATTAAATCAACATTAACAAAAGAGGTTATTGAGTGATGATGTAAAATGTAAATACTATTAAATCGGTTCAAAAGTTATATATCTTCTGTGAAATGGGTGCTACTTATTTTTTTCAAAAGTAACTTCTAGCATAACTTCTTGATTGATCCAGCCATCAATATTTCTTGACAATGAAGGAATTGATTAAGGTACTATCTAGTGCCTATCCACTGTATCATAGCACCTTTTTGTGATAAACTATTTACATATCAAACCACATTCGAAAGAGTAAAATTAAGAAGAACAATAAATGTCTTTTTCCTCAAAATAAATATGGTTTGTACGTGTTTAATGTCTCAATAAATTAAACTAACAATACTCAATTTTTTTCTAAACCAATAGCTCAATGCAAGCAGTCTACCTTGTAGTTAGAATATTCAGTGGCCGAATGGCATGTACAAATACCAAGACAAAGCACACTATAAATTTTGCAAATAGAGAAAACAAAACCTTGCTTGAACATTCATCACAATTGTGCAACTTTTGCATATTGTTTGGTGTGGTCTTTATTGTCCAAACATAAAGGGTTTACTGTATCACCGTATCAGTATTGTATCGCCGCAAATGCACAAATTAAAACTTAAATATAGAGAATAATCAACACACACAAATTCATGCTAATACACTATGAAAATATAAAATACCTTTAAATCCATTATAGCAATAAAGTCATTGTAAACCATGATGACTAATATTTTACGCATAAGTTAGAGCATAGATGGTACAATACAAATACAATACAAACATTCAAAAAATTGTTTAATGCTTTTGAATATTGTATATGCTTCCTTCATGACAGACCGCATGGTTGAATATAAGTGTCATTTAAAATTACAATGGAAACATCTAAATGTAGCCTTTAAATAGTATACGTGAGAAGGAATGTGAGAGGAAATCTTACTATCATGTAAACTTTCTAAGCATTACTATAATTTTTAAAATTTACAAACAGAACATTAAGTTCACAAGATCATAGATGAGTGAACTAAATGATAACCCTTCATGGTTTTAGAAGATCATTATTGTAGTAAATTCCAACTATATTATCCAATTCTTGGGACCTCTAACTTTTTTTTCTTTTGGGATATCTATTGAGCAATTGACCAGAGATTATAGCAAGTAGTGCTTCTAAACAATCTCAAGATTCTCAAGTTGCTTTAATTGGGTTATGATCTGAATTTCTAATGTATCCCACAAACATGCATCCTCAATCATGGCAATACATTGAAAAAGTGAATTTAAAACTATCACATTAAATTTAAAGACTTCATACAAATAAGGTCATCTATCTGCTACTGAGCTCAAACTAAAGACTTCTAACACACTAAAATTAACCTAACTTTTCAGACATAATAAGAGCCATAAACCTAATATAAATCACAAGTGTATAATCATGAATTATCTATAAAAAAAATAGACAAATGACCGAGATTAAAGGAGAATGAACACACCAATGAGTGGAGCCTATTGCAAGTGAATTCTCCAAAGAACTTGATTCGTGGTGACATAGTACTAAGCGTAGCCCCTTTGTTAACAATGCTCACAAGGCTGGAAAGGAGAATCGCAAATATGTAATTTAGTATTAGTAAATATATATTCCTTCACACTTGACATTGCAGAGGATTATAATGTCATCCCAAGGCACCTAAAAAAACATGTCAATAAAATCGTCAGTAACAAAGAAAACCAAAGAGGAGATATAAATTACTACAAATGATTTGAAACTACATAAAATAAATATAATGATTTGAAAAGAGAAAATGGGAGAAAAAATAGGCGTTCCCCAAATGTGGCAAATCTCTCACCAGGTCAATTGAACATAACATAAATAAAAATAAAAATCAAAACTAAATCAGGAACTAAATGCATGAATGGTAAATTACATTATTCGTTGAAACGAAATCAGAGCAATCACAAAGAAAAGAATTTGTACCGAAAATTTCATTATTCATCAAAACAAAATTAGAGCAATAAGAGCGAGGACAACCATAACGGTGCAAGGCGGACAACGGCGAGAGAATGGAGAAGATGCAAGGAGGAAGACGGAGTAGGGACGCATGAGGAGGATCGATATTTCAGGATGAAAGGCAGACAACGGCGAGAGAAAGAGAAGATGCGAGGAGGAGGACGACGGTGCTTTATGCGTGTGGAGGAGGATGACCCCAAAACAAACAGTTTTGAGAAATCAGCCATAAATTGATGCGGAGAGTAAGGATCTGAGAAAGTAAGTGATGTAATTGAAAATAATTTTGAACCGAAGCCTTTTAGCGATTGCCCGTCAAGTGGCGGTTAAACTAAGTTATTTTTTTTTTAGGTCTAAAATGATCCGTAGGATTTAAAAGATTTATTTATAGTTGATTTTAATTGTTTTTACTTTAATGGTTATTGTTTATAAAGAACCAAAACTTGACCTCACATGTTTATATTTTTTTATTTGTAATTAGTTTTTATTATTCAAATTTAATATTGATTTAACTATTTTAATTAAAATGCATAAAAATAATACTTATGTTGTTCGTTTTTATTATTTGATAAGTACCCCAAATTATTAACAAGCACTGGAACAGTGTTAGTTTCACTGTAAAGAAATGAGTATAATATTTATAGCATTGTTGTTTGAATGACAAAATATACATCCGGTAAATTTTCAGTAACAAATTACAAAGAGTATGATTGATAAAATAATGATTTTTTATCCTTGAAATTTGTTAGTTAACGTTGTTTCTATAGTTGATGTGAACTAATTTTAGTTCACCCACCTGCCATGTCATCTATGCTACTCCCTCCGTCCCATTTTAAATGATTTTTTTTTACTTAGTGTACTATTCATTTGATCTGTTTTGACCTTATTTTTCTACTAATATATACATGCAAATATTAGCACATGAGATGTTGTTTGATTTGTCTCGACGAGTACTTTCAAAATATACCTTTTTTATAATTTTTAATAATAGATAATTAAAGATATTAACGATTAAAGTTGTGCATTGGCAAACGTGTCAGTGGTCAAACAGGTCATTTATTTTGGGACAGAGGGAGTACAATGCAAATCTATATTATTATATATAAATGAGACCTTACTCATGAGAATGTGACACGTGGCATTTTACAATACAATTATTTATTGCATTAATTTTTAGTTAATATTTTATAACGTTATATTTTTAATTAAATACTAACATAAATAATATTTATATTATTTATTTCAAAATGTTACATTTTAATTAATTATTGATAACGTTACTTTTTATATTAAATATTTTTTATATTTATTTGAACGTTACATAACAATTTTGTCGGTTACATATATATTTTTATTTTTATATTAATGTTAAGTTGTAACGGATATTTTGTCATAAAATCATATTTATTTTTTGTCTTTCTAAAGTTATCTATAAATACAAATCATTTTGCCACAAAAACTCACAAAGTTTCGAAATCATTTTTGCCTACTTCAATTATCGCTAAACATGGCTCCAAAAATTAACCAAATTTCCGAAATCAACCAAAGCAGTGAAAGTTTGAATATTGTTGTTCGTGTAATTCGGATGTGGTTGGTTAGTGATGTGTCAAGCAACAGTGAGCCATTTTCTTTGGATATGATACTAATGGATATCTATATCTATATCTATATTATAAACAAATGCAACCTTACTCATGAGAACGTGACACATGTCATTTTACATTACAATTATTTATTGCATTAATTTTTAGTTAATATTTTATAACGTTATATTTTTAATTAAATACTAACATAAATAATATTTATATTTTATTTCAAAATGTTACATTTTAATTAATTATTGATAACGTTACTTTTTATATTAAATATTTTTTATATTTATTTGAACGTTACATAACAGTTTTGTCGGTTACATATTTTTTTTTTATATTAATGTTAAGTTGTAACGGATATTTTATCATAAAATCATATTTACTTTTTGTCTTTCTAAAGTTATCTATAAATACAAATCATTTTGCCACAAAAACTCACAAAGTTCCGAAATCATTTTTGCCTACTTCAATTATCGCTAAACATGGCTCCAAAAATTAACCAAATTTGTGAAATCAACCAAAGCAGTGAAAGTTTGAATATTGTTGTTCGTGTAATTCGGATGTGGTTGGTTAGTGATGTGTCAAGCAACAATGGACCATTTTCTTTGGATATGATACTAATGGATTCAACTGTAAGAAATTTTCTATAAGTTTAATTTTTATTTACACAAATTCTTGATTTTTTTTATGTATTATATTAATATATTGTCTTATTGTTAAGGGAAACAAAATACAAGGTACAGTGCGTCGCACTCTAATTTATAAGTTTGAAAAAGACTTTAAGGAAGATAATGTTTACTCGATTACAAATTTTGGAGTTGTTGCAAAGAGTGGATCATACCGTGTTATTAGGCACGAGTATAAATTAAATTTTCAATTCCACACGAAGGTAAAACTTTGCAACTCGAAAAAAGTTTCTTCCGATATATATATGATTGAAAGTCCGATTCCAGCATTTTCACTTGATTATGATACAAACTATCTTTATGGTAAGAAATAAACACTGGAAAGTCCGATTCCAGTGTTTATTTTGCTTATTTATTTATACGTTGTATTTTACAATTTATGTTGGAGCTATTAATATAGATTATAGGATGCTGGAAAAAAATGATTCTCCGTCCCCTAATATTTGTTTGATCCATGGTTCTAATGGATTGAGCGGAGAAGATTTTCTCAAAGTCACGCCAAGGATAACAATTGAGGGGTTGAAAGAAAGTCGTGGGGTTAGTTTTTTTGCTTAACAAAATAATTTTTTATATTCACTTAAGATACATCCAATGAAAATGTCCAAATGGACAAAAAAATTATTAAAATAAAGAAATAGTTGTTGAACATAAATATGTTTCTTTTGAGTTTTTGCTTAATGTTTCTTCATTGAAATTTCAATTTATTATAAATTTATGTTTTCAAATATTATTCTTTATGAGATTATGTGTCAAATTACTTATATTATTGTTTCTATAAATTTTTTGGATTGATTGCATCTAAATTTTGCAAAGATATGGGTCAAAGAGACAACAATATGGCGGATGAAAGATGAAGAAAATATAATGAGAAGAGGAAGAAGAAATTAGCGATTTTGACAATTATAATTTTTATTTAGATTTAGTCCTTCAATTTGAATAATCAGTTGAACTGGTGGTCAATAGCCATGTCACTATGTGACACGCGTGTCTATGATTGCTACCTTCAATTTTTTAATGATGACTAACGTCAGAGACCAAAATCAAATTAAACAATTTCAATCTTTCAATGGCTATTTCCTACAAAAAAAAATACATAGACGAAAACTAAAAAAACGAAAACTTATAGGGAAGAACTGCCTATTTAAGCCTAAAATGTTTGACAAATTTTATGTTATATTAAAATGGTATCATATTTTTTTAATTGATCAGTTTATTCTTAATAAAATTGTGGGTAATGGATGCGAATATGAGTACTCTGATACCTCAAAAGTTCATGTACATGTACGAGTGTAAATATTGTAACCCACACATGTGTGAGTTATAACACAAACTTATTTAAAATTGAAAGGAACAAACTCTATAAAAATATCGATTTTGTGACAAAAAATGATCAGAATAACAAAAACATTGAAATTCAGTTCATAAGTTAACTTTCATTTTTTATTCTTCTTCAATTGTTGGACAAAATTAAAGTTATCAAAACGGACTATCCGACATTCAATGGGCTGACCCAGTTGGGCTACGAGCCCTATCGGACCGGGCCAACAAATGTATTTTTAAATACGGGTTTTTTCAAGGAATGCTAAAAAACTCTAAAAATATTTGTGCTAATATTTTAAGGCCCAAACCCTATATTTATTTGTGCTCGGCGGACCAGTGCATACGGGCTAACTCATTTTGACAACTTTAGAGCTGTTAAAACGGGCCGAGCCAAAAAGCCCATATTTAAATTCAGACCTTTTCAGGTTGGGGTAAACCCTTAACAAATCTGGGCTAATATTTTAAGTTCTAATCCCTAAATTTATTCCGGATTTACAGGCTGGTCTATATGAGCTAGCCCATTTTGATAGCTCTAAAATTGTATCTCGAAAAGAGTTAATGTCGTTAATGCTTTAACATGACAATAAAAAAAAATCATCAAAACAACAAAAATACTAAAACATTCACTACCATCTTAGAAACATTATATTCAAACATTTAAAAACAAATAAAAACTATTAGTTACTTATGACTGAAAAACAGATAACATAAATAGCTAGATTACAAAGAGATAGAACTATGTAAAAGTTCACAATTTGCGAACTGATCCAATGACCACAATAATTTTAGTTTAGAGTTAAATATATTTTATGTTCCATAAAATATATCAACTTTTATTTTTAGTCCTTCTATAAATTTCCTTTGAACTTTGGTTCCACTAAATGTTATGTTTTAAATTTTAATCCGTTCTTTTTTTTATCGAGTTCATATTGCATGCTCAAAGCGACTTTAAATGAATCTAAAGAGTTATTTTTTTCTCAAGAATGACAAGTGGACTCATATACAATAGGTCTCCGCAAAAAATAAACACATACATTGGTAATTATCCGCAATAATGAACGGGTATGGGTACTTTAGTACCCACCTCTCCCCCATACTCGCATATTATATATATTTACGTTTTTTATTTATATTATTATATATTATTATATAAAAATATAAGTATATCAATTTTAAAAAATATATCACTACTAAACTTTTACAAATTTGCAATTAAAAAATGTGTATTTAGAACATAATGAATATATCAACAAAGATATATATGAACATTAGTATGATTAATAATAATTTTTTCTATAATTTTCAAAAGTCAACAATAATTTTTTTTTTATAAAAAAATTAATAATATTAAAACGATATCTTATTTTTTAATTGATCAATTTATTCTTAATAAAGTTAAAGGTAATGAGTGCGAGTATGGGTACTCTGATACTCAATGGTACGTGTATGATACGAGTAAAAATATTGTTATGCACGCGGATATGAGTCAGGATCTATGAAGCATGTACACTCCTCAGATTAGTTGTGTTCTGTGTCGGACACCAACACTTATAATTACATTTAATTATATTATTTTTTCAAATTATAATTGATGTTAATTTGTTAGTATCTGTGTCGTGTCTAAGATCCATATGTATATTCGTGCTTCAAAGATATAATATATGCATATATTTAGAACCGAAAAAAATGTTAATTATCCGTGCTTGGCACGGGATGCATTCTAGTTCCTTATAGTTACCGTGGTATTGGTATATAAAGAACCTGAGACATAGTTAACCCCCAATAAAGTTGCTTTAATATGGAATATTATAGACATTAATGCATTTAACATTGAATCGATAAGAGAGCAGAGTTGCTGATAGGCAGAGGCGGAATTAGGGGGTGGCTGATGGCGGCCACGGCCACCCCCGAAAAATAAGAAATTACTAGTATATCCTTAATATTTTTATAAAAATTAATAAATACATAATATATATATTGCTTTGGGAGAATAAATATTAAAAATTTGTGTTAGCCGAGCGGATAAAGGAAACACCCACTTCCCTCGAGGATTTGGGTTCAATCCTTGTTGGCTCCTTTTTTATCTTTTTTTCTAAACTAAAATCAATTTCTGTTGAAAAATTAACATTGTGTTCAAGCCACTGAAAAAAGTTAATTTTGTTATGAATAATTGAAATATATGACATAGTGGATGTCCATCCTAGCTATTCCCTTTCCCATAACCCCCACTAGGCCACCAGTGAGTGGACCTTAATTACCTTTGCCCTTTCACTCCCTTATTTGTCTCCTATAAATAGGACTTTTGTTATGATGTAAACACACAAGTGAAGAGAATAATAGAAACCTCTCTTTCTCTCTATTTCTATGTTTTAACTTAATAGTTTATTTCTAACACGTTATCAGCACGAAGCTCTTTATCGGCACTTTGATGGTGTTGTTCTTACTTTCTCTTTATCTCTATTCTTGCTTTCTGTTTATGCGCTGTACAAAGTAAGTGCCTTTAACTAATCTTGATGAATCCCTTTTTGTATGTATAAGTGATGATTTATTTACGTTAAAGAAATTAAATTTAGTTGCTAACCTTGAAGCATGTTCTACTTATGCATCAATTCAATTGAGACTAAGATAATGGATATTGAATCATGTTACTTTATTATTCTCTTGTGAATTGTTATGCAATATTAGTTAATATTTTTTTTAAGGGACGATATTAATCAAATGAATGTACTATTGATGATAATATTTTTGGCATGTCATATATACTAATATTGAGGCATGTAATTTGTTTTTGGTTGAATTAATGTATCCTTTCATTTAACAACTTGAGATTGTTGGAGTAATTTGAGAGAGAGAAAGAATTGAATCGAAAGAAAGAATAGAGAAAAAGATTAAGTTGTTATTCATCCACTAGGGGCAAAGGTATTTATATACAAAAGGAGGCTTGATTCACTACCAAGCAATTGTAACTAACTACCTAGGATGAAATCAAAAATCTAACTAACAAAGCTAACAGACTCTCAGCGTTCAGAACCTGAGAACATGAGCTTCTCAGCTTCTGACTTCTTGACCTGTTTAGAGCTTCTGAGCCTAGAACTCAGCTTCTGACTTCTTGACCTGTTTAGAGCTTCTGAGCCTAGAGCTCATCTTCTGACTCTTTTGAGCTTCTGAAGCTCAGCTTCTAAGGACCTGAGAACTTGGATTACAAACATCACACCTCCTAATTCATGTTCTCCAACGATCCCATTCCTATAAGCTTCTTCAGGCACAATTGTCACACCAGATGCTGCAACATCTCTGTGTACAACATTACCACTCCAGTTCTTAGCTTTATCAAACTCCTCATCTCTACATGTAACCATCTTGTTTCTTGTTGGAGAGTATAGTTTATAAGCCCCAGCTGAGTGATAATCAAGGAAAATCATTGCTTGACTTCTGCCTTCTAATTTCCTTCTACAATGTGTTGGCACATGCCTTAAACATAGTGACCCAAACACCTTAAAGTGACCTATACTAGGCCCCACACCAGTCCACGGTCTCACACCAGCCCATGCTTCATTTGGTGTCTTGTCCAGAACCTTCTTTGATGACTTGGCTGTGCAACTTTCTTTGCACAATTGCTTCTGAACTTTAATCTGAGGAAGATCCTTCACTATCTTTTTCAAATTTAACAAGTTCAAACTCCTGAAATGAAAATGGTCATACCTATGATGCCAAATCCAGTTTTGACTTTCATTCACAGTTGGAACAGAGCACTGATGTTCCAACTTGTTGGTCGACATTCTAAGGGTTTTGTTGTTGGACATTGGAGCTTTAAGGATCTCTCTATCCTTTGCATCAACCAACTTCAGCTCCTTATCTTGCATTTTCACTGAGTAGTTCTTCTCTAGTAATTGACACATGCTTGTCAAATTACTCTCCATTGAGGGAACATACAACTCATCCGTGATAATAGCTTCTTGTCCATCCTTTCTCTTCACCAAGATACTTTCAATCCCTTCAGAGACCACTTGACTGCTACCAGCAGCTACAGATTTGCATTCAGCTCCAATGACTTTGAATTGAGTCTTGTAGGTCTTATTCTTGCTCTGAGCTGTCTTGAGGAACAATCTCTTCTTTGAGTTAAAGAGTTGTAGTGTCTCATCTTCAATCACTACCTTGAAACCCTTTGAAATCAATTTCCCTACACTCAACAGATTGCACTGTATTCCAGGCACATAGAGAACCTTTTCAATCACAGCTTTCTTGCCAGTTGACATCTGAACCCTAACATTCCCTATACCTTCAGCCATGATGGATTCATTGTTGGCAAGCTTAATCTTCGTGTTGAGACACTCATCAAAGTCAATCAAAATGCTTCTATTACCTGTCATATGGTTAGAACATCCTGAGTCAAAGTACCACACATTTGACTTGTCTGCATCAGAATTTGTGATTGCCATTAGGAGTGAATCATCAGAATCACTACCACCTTCATCTGCATATTGGGCTTCATCTTTATCTGAATCTTCATTCTCAGGACAGTTCCTTGCATAATGACCAAACTTATCGCAACAATAGCACTGTACTTCCTTCATATTTACCTTTTTCTTCAAATTCTTGTTCTGAGAACGTTCTTTTGTGGAATCTTCATCCTGATTCTTTGAATTCTTGGTTGAATTCTCTGAATCCTCTTTCTTTTTCTTCCACTTATCTTTCCCTTTCTTGTTCTGAGTCTTGGCCTGTAATGCTTGTTCCACTGCCTTGTTTGAACTTCTTTGCTTCACCCTTAGCTCATGAGCTTCTAAGGATGCTTGCAGTTCTTCAATCTTCATAGTTGCCAAATCCTTTGATTCTTCAATAGCAACCACTATGTGATCGAATTTCTCAGTCAAGGTCCTCAAGATTTTCTCAATCGTTGACCTATCAGTCATGGTTTCACCACAAGACTTCATCAAATTTGTCAAGGCCAACATTCTTGCCAAATACTCAGAGATCGTTTCTTGTTCATTCATCTGCATCATCTCGTATTGCCTTCTCAAAGCTTGCAGCTTGATACCCTTCAATTTCTCATCACCACCATAGATTTTCTTCAATGTATCCCAAGCTCCCTTTGAGGTTTCTTCTTCTATTATCTTCTCAAAGATATTAGAATCCACGCATTGATGAATGATGAACAAGCCTTTAGCATCTTTCTTTTTCAATTCTTTGTGTTGAGTTCTTGCTGCATCATCAGCATTTGCAGCCAATTCTTCTACTCCATCAGTTACTATTTCAAGAACATCTTGAAATCTGAAAATCACTTTCATTTGTGCACACCAACGATCATAGTTATCACCTTTGAAAACTGGAAGATTTGCTGGAAATTGCGAGGAGGTTGTACTATTGTTCGTCATGATTCTTGATCAAGGAATCAAGCAAAACGATGAATACGAACCGGGCTCTGTTATACCAATTTGTTGGAGTAATTTGAGAGAGAGAGAGAAAGAATTGAATCGAAAGAAAGAATAGAGAAAAAGATTAAGTTGTTATTCATCCACTAGGGGCAAAGGTATTTATATACAAAAGGAGGCTTGCTTCACTACCAAACAATTGTAACTAACTACCTAGGATGAAATAAAAAATCTAACTAACAAAGCTAACAGACTCTCAGCGTTCAGAACCTGCGTGTTCAGAACCTGAGTCTTCAGAACTTGAGAACATGAGCTTCTCAGCTTCTGACTTCTTGACCTGTTTAGAGCTTCTGAGCCTAGAGCTCAGCTTCTGACTTCTTGACCTGTTTAGAGCTTCTGAGCCTAGAGCTCAGCTTCTGACTCTTTTGAGCTTCTGAAGCTCAGCTTCTAAGGACCTGAGAACTTGAATTACAAACATCAGAGATGAGGGTATCAGATTAAAAATATTTGTTAAGATGTTTAGTAGATTGAATTGATCCAAGTACTTAACACAACATGGGTATTAATATCAGAAATTCTTAGAAAACTTACCAATCTTCCTTACAAACGGTTAAAGTTACATGCATATGACAATTATTGACCGTTAAAATAAACATGACCATGTAAGTCTTTGGGATTTATGTTCGTAGATACAATGTTAAGTTCCTGATTTTTTTTTTCTCTTTTGATTATCCAATTTATCTATGTCCAACAAATAGTGTTAATTCCTCAATTTATTTCCATCTATCATAAGTTTTAATTGACCGTATAGTACTACATGCATGCTAATATATAATTAGATTTTATTGGCTTTAGAAATAAGTCTATATAATCTGTTAATTATTTTGATAGAAAAGTAAAACTTGAAAATATAGTATAGTTATAGTAGAACACAACTGTAGACGTAGTTTACCACTATGCCATGCAAGATAACTTGTTAAATGTATTTGTCTGTTACCATATCTAGTTCAAAAGCTAAATTGTTTTTTTTTTAGCATATGAATATTAGTATTCAAAGGGTAATTTGATCATAATTGTTTGAGGTTAGAATGAAAAACAATTATCCACTTTTAACACAAGCCTATATCACATGGCCCTCCCTTATTTTAATAAGTTGCATTTCTCCCACCAGATTGATGAATGTGTAAACTTAATTCCTTTTAATGCAACCAAAAGAATTCTTGATAATTGTTATATATTTGTGATTCTTTAACATTTATCAACATATATTTTTGAATTCCTACTATCAATTATGGAACATTATAATAATTTTGAATAAAGTTACAGCTTCTAAAGTAAATCTAAACTCAGTATTGAAGTGTTCAAAATATATTAGTGGTTAATATTAGAAATGGAAATTATAGAAGACTCAATTTTTTTTTCTATGAATTTTTAGTTCCCGAAAAATTCATATTATTCTTTGAGAATTCCTGAAGAATTCAAAAGGGTAGTTCTTGAAGAACTCAATAGTATTCTATGTGAATTCCAGAAGAATTCAAAAGGGTTAATCCCTGATTGATTAGAAAATTGATTTTATTGCTAAAATATATTGTATAGTTCTTGAAGAACTTAAAAAATTTGGTTTTTATTATCTATGAATTTTTGAAGAATTTAGTAATGATATATCCCAGAAGGATCGTACAAATAACTGATTAGATTGATTATTTATTTCTTGCAAAACTATAAAAAAAAAATTATAAGATCTATTTGATCTTTATAATTTATATTAATTTGAAAGAAAAAAAAAATTATTGTTAAGAAGATTAATTTTGAGTTCCTGAAGAACTACATTTATACCATGATAATAAGATCTACCGATCTGAAAAAAAAATAGAGAAAATTAAGAGACAATGTGTATTTCCACACTACTCGAATATACTCCTGAAGTAGCAAAATTGAGAGAAACATCTTCAACAATTTATTTTTAGAAGATTTGTCATATTTATAATTGTACAAAGAGTAGTTATTTGAATATCATTCTCAGAAGTGAATGATTCATAATGTTATGGTTACGATAATTGATTTAGCGGGGATATGATACATGTCAAAGTTATTAAATTTGATCAAAGAATTTTTTTTTATAAGGTAATATTTAAACTTATATTATATGCTTTGTTTCCTTACTTTATGAACAAATATATTTGATTATGACTTATTTATTTTTATTCCACAAGATGTTATGCATATTTTCTTATAAAATATGTATGATTTAGAAAGTCTTATTCGTTGGAGAAATTTTATGTTCAGCTCTTTTTCTATCTATGGTAATGCAAAAGATAAATCAAAACTTTAGAATATTTAATATATAGTTTGAGTTGGATATAATATTTTTAGTTCATTATTGTTTCTAATTGATAACAACAAATGAAACACATATTATTGTAAAGCATGTTTCAAATTTCAAATGGATTAGAATAAATGTAATATATATTATCGTAATCTTGAAGTTTACAAATCATGCTTCAAATATTCATTCTTGAGTGTATCCCAGAATGATTGTACAAACAATGATTTTTTTTCCTATCATTTGTGATATAGTTCTCGAAGAACTACAAGATCATCGAATGCTCTTGAAGAGCTAATGTATTGTAAGATGGAGGAACAAAGTTGTTATTTTTTTTCCTCTTGTTTGCACTACACATATGTTAGTTGAATTGAAGCATAAAAGTCATTGTAAACCAGAAGTTTACAAATTATATTAAGTTTGTATTTGGCAAGCCGGTTGGGTTATCCCGAATCTATTATGATGCGAAGAATAATTATTATAGGGTTAATAGGCTTTTACCCCCCTGCAAAGTAGGCGAATTTTGCGTTACCCCCCTGGAATTTTTTTCTTTGAGATTACCCCCTTGCAAAATTTATTTTTTTTATTTACCCCCCTTTTGCTGACATGGCAGGAAAAAAAACATAATAACCGATTTAAAAACAACACTTTTTAAATCGGTTGAACAAAATAACCGATTTAAAAAGTGCATCCAAGGGGGTAAATAAAAAAAATAAATTTTGCAGGGGGGTAATCTCAAAGAAAAAAATTCCAGGGGGGTAACGCAAAATTCACCTACTTTGCAGGGGGGTAAAGACCTATTAACCCATTATTATATTTTTGGATATGTATTGAAGAGTCAGATGTTTCTTCCGTCCAATAATTTGTGTATTCTTTGTTCCCAAAGGAAGTTGAAAATCTCAAACAGATTTTGAGAGTAGGTGATATTTGTAAATCAAATCACCAATTACCATTTAGATATTATACGACTTAATTGATGCATCAATTAAATCTTCATTCAACTCACAACCAGAATTTTGTGAAATTGGTCGACCAAAATTGATTTGAATATCTTGTAGCGTATGCTTATTAAGAAAAATGGACTTGTAGATCCATTATTTGGAAGCCTAAAGTTAAATGTGTGATTGATACTTATGAAATCATAACTTCAAGATTCTACTTTGGGAACATGAGATAATTTATATTGAGTTTTTGCTTTGCATCAAGCCAATAAGTTATTATATGGAAGTCCCCCCCTTAATTTGCAATTCAGTTAAGTTTAGGTTTATAACCTAATATTTTTCATCTAAGCATTTTTGGATGTGTTGTGTATATCACAGTTGCTCCAATATAATGCACTTAGATAGATCTTGAAAGAATATTGGGAAAATATATTTGATGCGAATCTTCATCTATTACAAATTGTATTGAGCCAACTTGTTTACATCCCAGTAGGACGATTATCAAGTGATGAATTAGATTTCCCAATATTAGGGGGAGAGAAGAAGCAGCTGAAAAATATGAACATGAAGTTCAAATGAATTATTTGAAAATAAATATTATTGTCTCATCTTGATCCTCAAAATATAACTCATTTGCAAAGTTAAAAAATAAAAGCTGCTAATGCTCCAAAGAAAATAGATATCCTTGTCGGATAATAGAATATTGCAAATGAGTCTCAACCGCGCATGAAGCGTGGTAGATCAATTGGTTCCAAATTTAAAAATCCTCGAACAAAAAAAAAAGGAGCTAAAATGAAAGATAACCCAAATGAGGATGTAGAAACTCTTAAAGAGTTGTCTGATATGATTGATTTTTAAGTTCCAGAAGAACTGATCAGGTACCTGAAACTTATGAAAATAAAGAGATCTCGATAAGTTATGAATGAAATGAGATGGAACCAAAAATGAAAGTCAACGTTGACGGTGTTTTTCTATAGCGCTATATGTGATAAGTGATAAAGAGGATCATGAATCAAAGTCTATTAACGATTATAGATAAAGAAAAATCTGCAGATGAAAATAGACAATTCCAGTGAAATCAAACTCTATTTATATAGCTGAACTGTTTGGACTTGTAGTTCGCACACCTGAAGATGTGAAGTTAGTTAGTTATATAGAATTATATTGATATAATACATACTTATAGAGTTTGATATTTTTACCAAAAGTAGATAGTAAATGTCTACAATTTATTATGATGAGACATATTCACCTGAAGTGAATTCAAGAAATTTTTCATGCTTGATTAAGTTTAATAGCACTTGAAAGACTAAATTTATATGAAATATATGTAATGCTCACTTGAATTGATGATTATATGAAACTCTTTGAAAGAGTTAATTTTATGATACATTGAAGAAATGACATTATATGTCCATTCTAAACATTTGGAAGTAAATTTAATATAGTCGATTTTATGATGATATAAATATTATTAGGACTCCAGAAGAGATCCTAAAATATGATTATAGAAAAATTTGAATTACATATGTCGCATGCGAAAGGTTTGTTTGAATTTGCAAATTTATTATTTAAATAAAATTTTGTGCATCAAGAAACTTATATAGCAAATGTATTAAAATAATTTGATATGGACAAATCTAGTAGATTGCATACTAGAATGATTGTGATGTCACTTGATGTTAATATAGATTATGTCCTCAAGAAAATGATGAACAACTTAAATTGGTCCTGAAGTACAATGTCTAGTTCAAACGAAGACATTAATTTATTTTGTTAATTATATGTATTGTGGTATTTTCTTTTTGTCAATATTTGTAAATACAGGTATCAAAACAAAGGCAAACATACGTTTTGCATCTTGGAGAAACAACATAATCAAGGAAGCGGTGAATGTTTTTTCATTGTTGATTATGAGTTTACAAGTACAATAAACTTGTGGTTTTCTCATTCTAAAAGGAGACTCTTTCAAGTGGAAAGTTTCAAACACTCAACTTGAGTATAATATTTCAAGCACGGCTAATTTAAAGAAGAGTATGAAGATAAACTAGATCTTTTGATTGAAGTCTATGATTCAAAACATACAAGAGAATTATGGTTTATCTGCCAGAAGAATATTGGTCTTCGTCGTCCTTGAGATGATTGTATGGTTGAGGGGGAGAAATAAATATATTATGTAAAAGGATGATGTAC
This sequence comes from Trifolium repens, assembly GCA_030408175.1. NCBI lineage: Eukaryota > Viridiplantae > Streptophyta > Magnoliopsida > Fabales > Fabaceae > Trifolium > Trifolium repens. The sequence goes on along the minus strand of CP125837.1, from coordinate 64,902,940 downwards.
TCTTTTTCCTTCACTAGAATTTTTTCCCATTAGGTTTTTCTCTAGTAAGGTTTTAATGAGGCACATCCTCGATGGACATCCAAGGGGAAGTGTTATGAATAATTGAAATATATGACATAGTGGATGTCCATCCTAGCTATTCCCTTTCCCATAACCCCCACTAGTGAGTGGACCTTAATTACCTTTGCCCTTTCACTCCCTTATTTGTATCCTATAAATAGGACTCTTGTTATGATGTAAACACACAAGTGAAGAGAATAATAGAAAGCTCTCTTTCTCTCTATTTCTATGTTTTAACTTAATAGTTTATTTCTAACAAATTTTCATATATATATATATCAACACAAAAAAAATACACAATTGCTAACTTTTTATATCAAAAACACACATCTATTTTCAATTGAAAATACAGATTTTCTTTTAATGTGGAATATAATTGCGTAAAAAAAAAGTGTAATGTAATAAATCATATGATTTTTTAATGATCAACTTTGTACGAATATTAATTCAAAGTTAATTATCGTTTACTTCAAGTCACTTGACATACATAGAATACTATTTTAAAGTATATAATTTAATTTATTGATGATCAATTTTGATAATAATGGTCAATTTTTTTACACAATATAATTTTCGTATATAATTTATATACTATAAATTTTTTAGCGGCCCCCTGAAAAAAAAATTCTAGTTCCGCCACTGCTGATAGGAGAGTATTCTTTAGGTGAGAGAAAGATAAAATGAGCATTAAAATTTATTATTGTATTAAATATCAAATGAACCATAGAGAAGCATGCATGACAGACAAATATTCTAGAGAAGAGATATTATAAATCGTTCTCGCATATTACATATAATAGATAGATAATAGATTCAACACCTCTGTTTAAAGTTTTTATAATATTTTTTTATTATAATATAATTGTATACACATAAAAAAAATAATTTATTATACCCTCCGCCCATAAATAGATCAAAATCAAGTTAAACGATTTATAACAAGATAAAGTTGATATGTTATTGAGACACATCAAGATTAACGGCTATGCATTTTTATTGAATACCGTTAATCTCTTTGTGTCTCAAAAACATGTTAAACGATTTTGGATTTTTGTAAAACTCAACATAGATGATATATACGATATAAACTTTCAATCCAACGGTGGATTTTGTAAAATTTGTATTCATTAAAGCGTTATTGAGCGGTGTAATATTACTCAAATGTTACACCGGTGTAATTTGATCCCTCCGCATAATAAATTCAAACAAAAAATATTATAAAGAAAAACAGAATCGGAGAAGAAAAGTGGTCTGCTCCGTCCACGGCCGCCGTAGAATCAGTTGATAATTGACGAGGAATAACAGATTTTTCTTATCAATAATAATGGTTTTATTTAGTTGAATGTTTAATATATTTTAATAATATATAAATAGAATAGTTGATAAAAAGTCCCTCTTTTATAACAAAATAAAATAAAATTAATAAAAGATAAATTTTTAGTTATCCAATTTACCTTAAGGGTAAATTTAAATTTTTAGTGAAAAAAAAGGTAAATTTTATTTCAAATTTAAATTTATTAATTAATATTAAAAAACAAATTAATGGAAGGAGGACAGCAAAACACTCTGGTAGAAGAATTTATATATATATATATATATTTTTTTTTTGAATCGGCTAAATTTTATTAAAAAACAACTCCTCCACAAGAAGTGTAAGGAATTGTTGTGTAACATACAACAAAAGGTAACGTGATATAACACAATTACCAACACCTAATCAAACGCCCCAATCCACCCGTACACCAATAATGATTCACTAAACCTACCAGAGAAAACCCCTATCCGACCCTAGGAGACACCACTAGACACTAACTTCCGAAGTCGAATTAAAATTACTCGGCCCATCAGATCCAATTCAGTTATATTAGGTTTCCAGTATCAAGCTAAGATATTTTCAGAGGTAGAAGGATGATTGATTGAGAATGTGGTGGGTATGGATTATTTTGAAGAAATTTCTCTTCTTGCCTCTTTCTTATTCATCGTATCTTCATCCATCTTATACTTTAATTCATCCTAATTAGTTTATACATTGGGCATACAGAGTTGCTGATTTGGTTATTGCATCAAGGAACTGGAATTTTGTGTTTCTAGAAAATTGGCTTAAACGTAGACAATTTACTGTGTTAATTTGCTTTGTACTTTATATTAAGGTCCCCGAGAGAGTTCAAACTTTCATATGGCTCCTTAATTAATCATGGAAGTATTCACTTATCATTCTCTACAAAAAAAAAACTCCTACATTGATTAATATTCATACAAAATTAAGCAAGATGAATCTGAATTTTGTTCTAACTAAGTATAATATGTATTCATCATAAAATCATATTACTATTTTTATAAATCAAATATCTCCACAAACAATTGCATTGACGAATGCTTCCGATCAAAAGTTCTTAAAACATGTGCTTTCCTAGACTAAATTCTTATCATAAAGAGTTATTTGTCGGTCAAGGTTTATCTCAATCGTCTCACATACAATGAATAAAATCAAATCCTCTTGATAATTATTTGCAAAAAAGAGCATAAATAGATTTTGGATGACAATTTTATTCTTCAAATGTGAGACGACTGGGATAAATAAGCCCTGACTGTCAGATAACTCCTAACTGCTATCCGTGCATGACACAAGTTAACACGCTGGTAATATAATATGATGACAAATTGATGATTGAAACAAACCAAAATCCCTGTTTATGAAATGCATATTAATGCACCAAATTTCTTTAAGATAGATTGTTAAAAGATTGTTCAATTTGTTATGCCTTCAAAAGATATGCAATTTAAATTATATTTAATGATACTCTAAATCTAGGTCCAATTAAATTAAACATGATTAAGTACCACCATTATTTGTTGTAGTAGTACAAGGTGCCAATGTGTTTTGAGGAATGGTAACACCACCACCTCTAACAGAAATACTAGGGAACTTCACGGTGCTTGCCCTACTCATGAGATTTGAATCAAGATACACAACTATCACAGTTATATCATCATGGAAATGCCGCCGAACTCCACGGTCAATTTTATTTAAATCTGAATATCTCATTTCTCTCTTCTTTGCCGCTGCTTTAAGCGCAGTTTTCACCATCCTCCTTGCAATTCCCTGAAACAATAATATGTATACATATAGTAACATAAAATCTAAAACACGTTTTGCACTAAACTATTCATCCATCTCATTCAACATTACAGATACTTGCAATAGAAACATTAAACGATTTCTTGAACCAGACCCTTAAGTTTTCGGTCAAAAAAAGTAGCACGTGTAAGCCTTTTAATCTTTATTAGTAATGGTATAACTATGACACTATCTACTATAGTTGAAGTTAAATAAGTATCTTACAGCGCGAGGATTCTTTTGAACTATATCAACTGCTTCTTGATTGCTGAAGTGTTCCCAGAGACCATCAGATGCGAATATAATAAATTGATCATGCGGTTGCAACTGATGCACTAATATTGATGGTTCTGAGCTCAGTATTGGCCTCTTGAAAGGCTCATGAAGTCGAAACTTGGCATATAATGGTTCTCTATTGAATTCGGCTTTTTTCAAATACACGTCGCCAATACATCTAGAAATCTGCAACATAAGAGATTTTAAAATTTATTATGCAATTATGTGAGAGAGAGAGGGGGGGAGACAGAGACAGACATGTTTCAAGTTGAGACATCTAAATATAATAAAGCCAGTGATGACAAAGACTGACGGTCCAAGTTTCATGAAATGAAGAATACAAGAACACAAATCCAAAGGAAATTGAGTCTTTTCACTTATAATATTTAACCAATATTATGATTTTTGCGATAAAAATTAACAAGCATCAAATCAAGTATACAGCAACAAAATTGAAGCAGAATTCTGTTATGGTACCGAGACAATTTTATCAGCTATTGATTGTAACTGATAGTTATCAGCTAATATAAAAGTGACTTACTTGTATAATTCCCTTCACACGCCATACATTATGCTTCAAAACAACAATATTTGAATCATCAGGGTGCATAGAATGAAGCTCCTGTCTTACAGACTCTATTGATGCATTGTGCTCCGTTGATAATTGCATGGCTAAAACCTCACCAGTTGCCTTGACTACTCTTCCCAAAACAGCCCTAGAATCACCAAGGTTTGCTATATAAAGGGTTCCATTACAAATAACACCAACAAGACAGCACGATCCAACTGCTGCAATTTGCGGTGAAATTGACCACAGTTGTGAAACCAGCGACATAAACCCATCTTCTGTTGCTTGGATTGCCTTGCGAATTACATCCACTGGCATTGATTGTTGCTCAGAAGTAAATCCTGAAATTTAAAGAATATATTTAAATTCAAATTTGGTAGTGATGCAGACAACAATTATTCAAAACACACAAATTATATATCTGTAATTGATAGATATGCAACTATACAAACCAAGTGATTGAGCTTAAGTTGCTAATGAGCTTCAGTTAAGGATGAAACATTTTGGAGAACCCGAATTTGAATCTTAGCTAGAACAATCTTTAGTCAGCTTTACTTATGTCTTGGCCGAACTCCGGATTACTAGATCCCCTTTTCTCCGGGAACCGGAGGGTCTTAAGACCAAACAATGCAACGAAACAGGTACTGAAATCCACTACTTTTTTAGTAAGTGTATATCTGCTATTTTTATAGCCTTAATTTATTTTTATGCTACATCAACTAGTTACAACTCCAACAATTTATCTATAAAAATGAAAAATAAAAGAATGGTTCTCTTGATGGTATATACAGGTTTCACATGAGACGGAAATTTTGTCTCTTGGATATTAAAGCAAGCAACAGAATACAAGCTTTACAAGGTCTAGGTAACAATATACAGGTTTCACATATAAAATAAAACAAAGCAACAAGTAAAATCTATGCTAATACAAAAAACTAAACAAGCTTGAAGAACTCACTAATCTTGTCGGAAACTTACTCTTGAGATGTTGAAATAGATGATTGTTGATAAACCGTGACGTCTCAGGCCCTCCATGTCCATCATAGATACCAACAAAGGTTCCACAAGGACCAGACTCGGTCAAGCTCAAACTACCAGATTCAATCTGACTCTGATCCTCCAGCAAGTTATTAGCTTGAACTACAGCCATCGAAAATTCACCACACAAGTGCTGCCCCAAGTCTTTGTACCACAATAGTCCATCCTGTTTACCTCCAGCATCCGACGCTGTTCGTGCATGTCCATCCGTACCCGGCCGAAAGCAGGCCTTCAGAAAATTCACTAACTCCGATAACATCCCTCATTTCACCAAACAACCATCAAGGATTTCCACATCTAATATAATCTATAAAATACCACAAAACACAATTTCACCCCTCACAATTATGACTCAATATAGACTATACTATATATAGATACAGTACTACACTCCTCACAACATGTCACCAATTACCACAACAACAATGATGATGATGATGATGATGATGCTAATGATGATGATGATGATCCACCACAAACTACAACAACATCAACAAACAAGTACATATATAAAAATCAATTATGATTCAACTTCAAATATATACTACAAAAAGGTCAAAAACAAGCAACACCCAAAAACAGGACATGGGTTCTGTAATCATAAACATAGGAAAAAGAATCAAACTTTTTGTCTTGTTTTTACATTGCAACAAAAATTATCAACAACTATAGCTGCTAAATGTGACAAAAATATCAATGGTGATTTCATTTTCTTAGTATTTTTCTATGAAAGGTCAATGAATCATAATTTCAAAACCCACTTTTTGGTCAGCTCAATGGGAATGAATCTATTGTTGACATTGAAAATTAAAACCAAAGTGATAAAATTATCCATAAAATCAAAAAATGACAGCAATAAAAATGAAATTTTTGATGAAAATTGAGGAAAAGGATCTTACCAAAGAATTAAGGTATTGATTGGATGGCTCAGATGAAGAAAATGATAATCAGAGGAGAATGAAGAAAATGATTAGATCTGAAGAAGAAGAAAAATTGAAGACTTTTTTAATTTTTGAGAGTGAAAAGGCTTTTACTTAATTGTTGAAGGGAAGAAGGAGTGAGGCAGACAAGGTCCATAAAAAGAGGTTGGAGCCAGCTAAGCAGAGCTTCATCAATGGGCTCCACACCACATTCCAATGCTATGCTATGCTCCAAGGTTTAATTAACCACTTCAATTAATCTAAATAAATACAACAACAAAATTTCATCAATAAAGATTTTATTTACCAAAAAGTGATACATAACTGATAAGTTAACTTATATCGAATAAATGTATAAATTATTTTATAGTGGATATTATAAATATGAAATGATATTGAAAAAATATATTTAATTTTCCGTCAAAAAAAAAATTAATATTTAATTTTTTTAAGTAGGATGAAAGAGAAAAATTGAAGAAAAAATAGACAAGTTAAAAGCTTATTCAATAATGTTCTTAGTGGCTGAAGACAACAAATACTGTATTAATTTAGTCTCAAATTATAATTGCTGGTGGTCGAGCCTTTTGTTTTGTTTGGGTCTCGATATTGTATTATCTTGATAATTTTTTGACACTCTTGTAAATTTTTATAGTCTTTTTTGGCACACCTTATGCTGAGTCGACTACTCGGTTTATTTATATATCTCATTTTTACCTGATAAAAATAAATTGTAAGCTTGTAAAAATAAAATATTACTAAATACTCCTATATCAATTGTGTGAGTCTAACTACTATCTTATTTGATCAAAATAAAATAAAAGGGTTAAAAAAATGAAGATATACTATGATATGTGTTGTTTGTATTTTAATGATCAAATAACACAACTTCTTTTCTTATAAAAATGGTAATTTATTTTTTATGATAAACCTAAAAATGGTAGTTTCACTTGTTATTTTGGTGTGAACCACAAAATAATATTGCAAATCCGATAAAACCAGAAACAACTAAGAAAGGCATGAAAGTGAAACATTTGAGATTTTGTTAGCAACTAAGTGTAAGCGGTGATTTTGGAGCACATGACGTCTTTGGAGGAAGACGAATAACATTTTATTTTATTTTTATAAATTTTATAGCAAAGATTAATCTTTTGAATTTTGTGGTATCTAAATGAGAGACAAATTCTCTCTGAGAATTTTAATGTTGTTGCATGTCTAAGATAAAGTTTGAACCTATGACCTTGATTAAGGTAAAAGAAACTCGCGTCAACTCAGTGCTCTTGGGTTGAGAATAACTTTTTTATTCTTAACCCTTTGGTTCACACGGGAAGAGGGTTTCAATAATCTAAAATTCGACCACAAGATAAGTAAATCTTGATTAAAAATTGTTTCCACCAAAAATTAAACCCGAGATGTTAAAAACAATTTGTCCTATAAGAATTTCATTAACTATTAGAGTTCGTTACTTTAATTTGAGGAATAACATTTGTCAGGGGATATGGTAGGTTTTTCAACTTTGGTGGATCAAATTAAATTTATCTATCGACCATAGTTTAGTGGTAGAGCAGAACAGTTTGCAGATCAAATTAAAACAATAAACTATATAAATTTCTATCAAGTAACTATGTTATATTATCAACTGAAACAACTTTGATAAGAAAAATAAATTGTTTTGGACATTTCCGTGTAATAGGGTTCACACCATGCCAAGTGGAATTTTTAGATTCTCCACAAAGACACTTTTTTGTATTGGTTGGTTTATAAAAGGAACAGTGAAAAATAATAAAACGAAAAGAAGAAGGATGTAAAGAATTGTATGATTGTTTACTAAAAACAACTTGACGCAATTATTACTAAATAATTTGATACAGAAAAAATGAAAAGAAATAATGAGAGGAGATAATAAAAGTATTATTTTCATTGTAAAATATAAAAAGAAAAAAAATACGTAATAAGTCAATGTTTATAAAATATAAAAAATAATATAATATTATTTTTAATGTAATTTTTTTATCTTTAATACAAATAAAAGAATATAAAAGAGAAAATATTCTTACTCAAAGTTAAAGATAGATTTTATTCCAATTTTAATATGCAAAATTGATTTTATTTCAATTATTTCCTTTTTGTTATTTTTCTACCCTTCCAAACTATGCGATCGATATTTGGTACATGTGATTGAATTTAAAAATAATATTTAAGTTTTTTTTTAAGATTATTATTTTTTAAGTTAGCTTCTGTGATTTTTTTTTTATAATGAGCTATGGTGATTGATTTTGTATATCACACGTTTTTTTAAGTAAATTACCGATTTTGTATGCTAATAACCTATTTTACTGTTAAATCTCCTTTTGACTAAAGTGATGAACAAACGATTTTTTAATTAAGCAGAAAATTCCACACTTGTATTTGGGTGACCCAAATTAAAAAAAAAACAAAATAAAGTAATACGAATTTAATGGTTCGCTTAATTTGCAAAAGATAATTACTAGACAATACAATATAGAACATTACAAGGCATAATAGTACAGAACAAAAATTTTAAGTATTGAATATTTTTTTTTATCTTAGACCGTAAGATATTTGATGGACAAACAATTATTTTTAATATTTTAAACAATTTGTATTTGAGACAAAAAAAAAAAATTCTTGTTGTTTAGTGGTGGACAAAAAATAGTGTTTATCTAGTCCTTTGACCTCGATTTTGTCTAGTCTCTTATTTTTTTGTGTTAACCCTCCGAAGAGTCATAGTAATTTGAAGTTCGACTATAAGATAAGTAATGTTTGATGAATACATTTATTTTGGTGGCAAGGATATAGTGATGTTAACTTTTATTTAATTAATTAATTGAACTAAGATAAAAAAGATAAATTTGATGCTAACTTTTGAATTTAAAGGTATTCTTGTACTTTTAAAAAATAAATCTGGCATATTTCTTTTCTCATTCTCTTATACAAAATAATAGTATATTAAATCAATTTTATTTCTCACCAATTTATCTCTTCCCACAATCCCTCTTAGCTACTTCTCCTTTCATAAATTCTCTTTCAAATCAAACACGTACACCCTAATTAAATGGATGAAGTAGATCGACTATAAATCCAAAATTTAACGAAAAGGTAGGTGCGATCGTGGTGGCGCCTTATGAGTTTTGTTTGACTTTTCTTAGTTCTTTGTATGCAGCTGATATTATTGGGGTTGCTACATCCCGTTTTATAGCTTTGTATGCTCTTTTTTTGAGCTTTTAACCCTCTTGTTTACCAAAAAAAAAAATTAACGATAAGATGACTTCTTTCGGCCATCGTCGATAACATACATCAAAATGTTGATTTTGGTGTTGACTTCAAAACTCTTTATTAACCATGCATATAGTAACATTTCATTTCATGAACAATAATATTGTATGGTTTATCTAACATATTTTTATTCTTTCCATCAAAATCAAACTATACATGCCCGTCCCTTCCAGGAAGCTTACTTTTTTCATAGTCAAATGTAGACAAATAAACTCCCGGGAATTATGTAACGACCCAATGATAATTTCAAAAGATGGAACCAAAATAAAACCTTCCCCAGAAAAATGTACATGCATTATGTTCATAATAATATTATAATATAATTCTATGGTTTATCTTATGTTATAATTTTCAGCATTGATCGGCATATATATGTCATGGCGCATGAATGGAATCGATAGATATCAGAATGATAGTGAAAGGCATAGGAAATTAAATTGATAAGATATAGCACATACCTAATATACATAACATAATATATATAAAAAAAATTAAATGTGTCATAGTGACAACCCAATAATCTCATAAGGCACTCACTGATTGAATATTGTCATTTTGTTGCACGAGTGAATGTGAACCAACCCAGGCTAGCAAGTAGCTACAAAATCATGCAGACCTGAAAATGTGGGGCAATGCCTTATTGTTATTATTAAAATCGACAACTTTTGGGACAATCCTCCTTTTTTCTTTGCAACAAAAAAATAAAGTGAGAGGAGGAGAGAGAGGGTAAGAATATAATGAAAGTAAAAGAGAGAGAGTTGTCCAAAGTTATCCACTTTTTGGATGTACAAATATCATTTCTCTTATTAAAAGTACAGCACAATTCCAGCATTATTATTATTGGTATTGGATTTTTGGTAACAATAGAGACAATCAAAATTTGAATCAAACTTGAACCTCATTTATACTATGTCCAACATTATTGGCAATCTTGGATTGAGTGAGAGTAACTTGATATATCGTTGAGCATTCTCAAGTGTGCCACGTAAATTAATAGAATAACACATAGAGAGGGAAAATTTTAGAATTTAATGAAAAAAAATTGGTATGTGTTTAAGAATATAAATTGGTCTCTGGAGTTGCTTAGAATTGAGTCTATTTTCTAGTGTATTGTTTTAGTTCATATTAACTTTGGCAACATTAAATGTATGCTTTCTAATACTCATCACTTTATATGAGGTCTGATATTTTTAAAATGAAAGGCTGGCATTAATTTTCACAAATTATAATAAGTATTAGTGAGTGTGTTCAAAAGAGAGTGTTCTTTCTTTTGGTTCCACTTATAGAGGGATTAAAATTGATGGGTATACAATTGATTGATAGTATATATGTTTTATTTCACTAAAGTATAATTTATTTTTTCTCAATAATTTATTCTATTTGAAGTTGTAAATTAGACCTTCTAACTTTAAAATTAATTTGTATACTTAAATCTATTGTTCAACTTAATTTTATATGAATGTATTCAGACATAATTTTTTTTTTTGTTACATTGAAACTAATAAATAATAACGTTTGAAGTTAGAGTCTCATGCATACAACTCAAATATATCTCATCATTGAACACTACTAAGGTGATCTTCTTAGAATAGAGTGTGCACCTATATAATAATAAAATTACTTGATTAATTAATTAATTAATCAAATGAGAGTACATACAATATATATATTCTAGCTTATAAAAAAAAAAACTAATATATATTTTAGAATCTTCAAATAGCTTTGTCAAAGCCACATCAGTGACGCGCTTAACCATAGTATGGACATAAATAGATATCATGGTCAATGTATAGTGTTATTATGTTATGTTATGTTATGTTATCAAACTATGGATTTAATTTATATGCACGGTGAGTGTAAAGAGTTTTTACACTGACAATGAATCATAACCATCTGATTTCTACAAATGTTTGACTTGTTTGATAACTACCTATAAAGTAGTTGGCATGAGTGGTTATGATATGCTGATGGTGTAAAATATTTTACACCGTCAGTGCATAACAATTAAACTCATCAAACTATTTATGTTTAAGTCTTACGAAAAGTGAAAACACGTTTTCTAACACACACACGCACACGCAAATGGTAAAAGAAAAAAGGTACTATAGTAGTAATTAATTGTTGAAGAATGAAACTCTTGGGGTTGAAGGTTTTATCCTCTTGTTTGATCTATTTATTTTCATTAATTTGAAATGAAGATATAATACTGTTGAGCATGAAATGTATATATGGAAAGGTTAGTTGAGTTTTCATGTATCACCGGCAAATGGGAATGGAAATGTAAAATGATCAAGCTCTTCAACTCAGAGAGTCATGTCTTGACTTAGAAAATCAATGTATCTAGTCTAGCTTATGCTTATACTGCATTTTTTTATTTTTATATTTCTTCCACTTGTGTTGTACATAGTATTTAAAAGTTATAACTCAATTCCTTATTTTGTAGTATACATTTTTTTTACAATTAATAAAGATACTTTTTTTTTTTTTTATGTTTTTGAATTATTCTTTTATGTTTTTATATTTAAAATCATACAATTTTGATCCTCCTACGATCCTACTCCTACATGTATTTTTTGCACTTAAAATTTGTGACTTGACATATTTTAAATAGCGTGACATTCAAGTTAATGATGTGTAATGATCAATACATATAAAATGATAAGAAAACATGTTTAAACTTCAATTTTAACTTTAGTATCACAATTTTTAAGTACAAAAATATGATGGAAGGACTAAAATTGAGTGATTTTAAAATAAAGAAAATAATTTTATAATAAATAAGGGGACAAAAATTATAATTATGTTTACAAAAATACAATGTTATTTTGGACTCTAGAAAACTAATATGTGACCAACAACAACAACACTTGATACATGCGATAGATATTTTGGTTCCTTGATCGTTTGGTCAAAGGTTGATTACATGGTGTGCCCTAAGGTTTTTAGTGCTGTAAATATAATGGTACCCTTCATAAAATTAAATAAAGTAATAAATGTATAGAGGAGGGATCCGTTGACTCCAGGAGTAAGTCTTCCATTGACTTACTCCGCTTAATAACTCGATATCGACATTATATTTCTTCGATCCAACCGTTGAATTCAAAGATCTCATTGAGTAGATCAACTCCACAAATTTTTATAAAAATTCAAAAAATGTAGTTATGTATTTTAGACTATTGAAATTCAACGGTTTTTTCTAAAAGTTTTTCGTACGTTCATTTGAAGTGTTCATAAAAAGTATCAAACGATTTTGAATTTTTATAAAAATTTGTGGAGTTGATCTACTCAATGAGATCTTTGAATTCAACGGTTGTATCGAAGAAATATAATGCCGATATCGAGTTATTAAGCGGAGTAAGTCAATGAAGACTTACTCTTGGAGTCAACGGATCCTTCCTCAAATGTATATATAGTGCCAATGTGACGATGAAAATGGAGTAAGTTGTAGATTTATAAAATTAAATAAAAACCAAAAAAAAATTGCCCTGAAAACTAATAACAAATTTCAAACTTGTAACTACCGATGCACTCTTAAAATTGTCAAGTATTTGGAATAAAAATATTATTTCAATTCTCATCGAAAAAAAACTTTCATAATTTAAATTTTAGTTAGGAGATAAGAAAAAATATGATATATGAGATTAATAAATTACAAATTAAGCTCGGAGAAACCGTTTTAATGCCGTCCATCTTAGTTGAAAGTTGAAACGTGGTGAGATTAAGCTGGAGTTGCTGATGGAAGTGAAAGAACGAGACTAGGAAGATGGTTGCATATTTAGAGAGAAAAATTTGATAAAAATCTTAGCTTAATTAGTTTGTTGGTTCTTATAGATATTTTTGATTTCACATTCATTCTATAAAGAAAAAAAAATCCGCGCTTTGGTACCTATTTGTTTGTCATTTTGGTCTGTTCCATTAGTTTTTAGCAAAAAAATATTAATTTTAGGATCAATATGAAACCTATTAAACTAGATAAGTGATCAATATGAAATTAGATAATGGAAAAATATAAAACCTATTAAACTAGATAAGAGACCGATATTAAACCAAAATTAACATTTTCTGCAAAAAGTTAACAGAAGATACCAATGTGGCAAAATAGATATCTTTAAGGGACCAAAACGAATTTTTTTTTATTGGACCAATGTGAAACCAAAAATATCATTAAGGACCAACGAACTAATTAAGCGAAAATCTTAATAGAAGAATTAAATGATGTAAAAAAAAATCCAATTTTGCGGATATTCACGGACAAAATCCGCCATAGATCATGTAGGTTATTGGATATCAACACTTAAATAAATGAATATTTCAAGGGTGATGTTAACTTGTGCCCCAAGGGCACATGTTAATGTATCCAAAAATAGAAATATAGCATTTAATGATACAAAGAATTTAATGTTTAGAAAATTGAATACATCACAAGTCTAATAAATTGTTTCTACATTTATCATGTTAACATGTACCCTTAGGGCACATGTTAACATTCTGCTCCATATTTCAATTATCCATATTTATTCCATACACATATAGATTAAATAGCATCTGTTCCAGGTAATAAATTAGTAAAATTACTTAAAAATGTACATAGACGAAACAACAAGTCATTAAAAATCCAAAATGAAAGTTCGAACCCGATTATGACGTTCAAACTAGCAATTTCAACATTTTTGCCAGTTGAACTAGAATTTGTGGACTAAACTCCAATTATTCTATCCTGTAAAAAAAATTATTTTTTATTTTTTCATACTCTTACGTTTTTTTTCCTAATCTTTTTAGGCAGAACCTTTCATATTTTTCTCCATAAGCAACTTCTCATATTCGATAAAAAAAAAATTATTTAGCAAAATGGAGGGGTGTATTTAATTTGAATCTTAGTCCAAATTTTGAGGCCCAAATATTGAAAAACTCAACCAATGGCATAGAACAGTTTGAGGTTGTCTTTTGTTCTTTCTCTGTCTGCCAAAAAACACTAACCTCAGTTACGGTTAATCAAACCGTTTGATTCGTTGAGGTAATGGCGTTTTGGCATCGAATCCAAAAATCTAAGCTCAAAACAGCTTATTTCCAATTTCGTAGATGTTACACTCACCTTCCTCATGCTTCTTTCTTGAATTCTACCCCTAAAACTTGTCCTGTGGTGATGCCAAATCCTTATTCGCTTTTCCATGACAGACCCACAAATTTTCTTAATAGTGTCAGGTTTTATGCTGTTCCTGTTCAGGTAAATTTACAAACTTTTTGTAATTTTGATGAGTTATGGATCCGTTTATCCATGTGGGGTGTACCCTTTTGTTGTTTATTCTTGTTTTGTGTTTGTTAGCACTTAGCATAGATTTGATATGATTATGATGATGATGTTGTTGATGGTTTTCAGTTGATGATGTTTTTTTTTGGGATTTCATTTCAGTTTCAGGTAAAGCCTAAGAATGAGGATGATGACATAGATGGACCACGGTTGAATGATCAGGTCAAAGCTAGATTTGTCAGGCTAGTGGGGGATGATGGTAAAGATATGACAATACATTTTAGTTGATGTTTGGATTGACGGTGAGTTTGGCAGAATCACGGTGGTGTGCCACCATGATTTTGGCAAAAACTAGCTTCAACAAAATCATATTAGTACAATGATTTTGTCAAATCCACCGTAATTCCAAACATGCATTAGTGCATATTTGGTACCATGGTGAAAAAAATTGATTCTGAATGAATTGATTTTGTAAAATTCATTTTAGTTAAAAGTGGGATAAATGTAAAGTCGTAAATTTATATTTGGATGCATTTATGTAAAAGTGAGTCGAACAATAAATTTTAGTGTAGAAATCACATTAGACTCAAAAACTACAAATCCTAGCTTCAAGTTAGAATCTATTGATTCTGGAGGCTCCAAGTCCAACCATGAAACCAAACATAGGCGTAATTAACTTAGGTTTCGTTGCTTACTTTTGCCATATTTGATCCTGATCGGCCCTCATTGCATTTGTCTGTTAGATCTCTACTATTACTCTATTCATTTTAGACTCTTTATGTGCTTAAACCTAGGAATGCTATAAAGGAAAATTGCTAGAACTCAAAGCGACCAAGCTATTTTCATGATAATGGAATAACGATACAACATTTGCTCACCATTATCAAATAGTTTTATTTTCTCTCCTTCTTTTCATTAAATCATTTAATAACTGAATTCAACTTCCATATAGCTGGGCACCTTTCTCACACTAGGTGTATATCCATGGAGTTATGGAGGGCAGAGATGTACCACTTAGAACTATATTAGTTTAGTTAATGGTTAATACATGGACTTGGATAATCGACTTTTTGTGTTATTTATTGTTTAACTGCATGATGAAGTTTTACATGAACTTTGAATTTCCCATTAATTCTATATTTTTATGCAGGAGGACACTCAGTGGTGTCAAGGTTTGAAGCACTGGAACGTGCCAAGACGCTTAAACTTGATTTAGTTGAGGTAAATAGAAGTTTTATGTCTTTTTCCTGCTATCTGAGATTTTTTTAGAGATATTTGTAGAGTAGCGATTCTCTTTTTTTGAATTCCTAAGTTTATGTGCTTCAATGCTTCTATGTTCTAACCTTAAGTTGGGGTTAAATACTAAAGCGTGTGTGTCTTACAATCGTTAATGACAATTTTCAATACGATTACAAAATATCCCTAATATTGGGGGTATGTTAAGAATTGTGGGTACCCTTGAATCATATCTATCAAATCTCTGAAGCATTAAAAATTGCGTCTGATATCTTGTGATATTCATTTTGTGAGTACTTGTTCGTTCATGTTGAAACAGGTTGATAGAAATGCTAATCCACCTGTTTGTAAAATCATGGACTACCACAAAGAAATGTACAAGAAGAAAGAAAGTGACAAGGAGCGTGCTAAAAGCAAGGTGCGGTTTGCTATTGCTGAGAGTCTTTCTCCTGGTCATTTTGATTTGACAGTGTTAATATATATTTTGAACATATGAATCTTTATTAACAAACCACTGGTACAAATCACATTTTTCGCTTGTTAGAATGCATGATTCATATTGGATGCTAAAATGTTCACAATCCTTGAGAGATCTATTGGGAAAAATGACCAGAAAAAAAGCTCTTGCATAGAACAAAATGAATATGCAGAGTGAAATACATGTTATTTTCTTGTTATTCCAAAAACATTATGGTGCTGCAAGCTTTTTCTTAAAGCAATGATGGTTTAATAAAAAAATTGTAGGAAGTAGTAACTAGGATGCAAAGCTTAAAGCTTTGCATCTTCCTGATTTTAATTAGTTTTCTGACAATGCAGTCTGAGATGACACTGCGAAAGGATGTTAAGGAAGTACGATTTTCTGAAAAAACCGTAAGTTTTCTTTCTCTGAGCCCTTTCTTTTATTTTGCATATTTCCTAAATATTTTTTTATAGAAATAATTTTAGTGTAAATCGAGTCTTGTAGCCTGTAGTTTTCTTTAAACCAGATTTACAACTGTTATGTTGTTGTTGCTGAGCATGGCCTATGTCTGGTTGGGACCAACTATGTGGAATTAGTGCTTATGCAAATAAACTTGGATTCAGTTTTTGCCGCTGTCGAGTAATCCTCACCTCTAGAACTAGCTTTTGGGGTTGAGTTAGCTGTAGCTTAAATTCTAAGATAGTATTGGACCCTATTCTAGATATGTTATTCGGCCATCCGTAATATCCACGCTCTAGGTGTTTAGTCCTAGACATGAAAGAGTGTTCTTATTAGGTCACTTGTATTTGTCCACACTTCAGATGTCCAATCCTCATCGTTAGAGAGTGTGTTAAGATCTCACATCGGTTAGAGATATAACTAAACTAAGACTTTTATATTCTTCACCTTTTGAGCTAGGACGAATTTTCAGGACTTCCTTAGTTAACTGAAGCTTTCCTTCATAGTATATAGGCTGTAGCCAGCTATTGTGCACTTTCAGCTTCTCTGTAGTCTGTACTCCATTGATTTAGCCTAAGGCTTTTAGTGCCTTGATTAAAAATGGGAGACAAGACAACAATGCCATTTGAATCAAACAATTGGCCTAAGGAAGGTAGTTAACCGGTTGAGAAATGTCAAATATTCTTGGTTTTATCTCTTTGGTTTGGATTTCTGTATTTCGAGTGGTTGCCGAATTTTATTTCCTAAACCTGTAAAAAGAAATTTTGATTTATTGAATTTTCTGCTATTCACGTTTTCAGGAATCAAAAGACCTTAAGATGAAATCAGATATGGTTAAAAAGCAAATGGAGAAGGGTTATCGGGTGAAGGTACTCACTTTCCATATAACACGTGGCCTTCTATCAGCATCTTAATCCATTACCGAAGTCATTTTACCGTAAAATAATATGACGTCATCTAGTTGTTTTAACTTAACTTCATCAAATTCTATGTGCATTATTAGAGATATAGAAAGTTACTGACTAGGAATTAGTTAGCTTATATAATGGCTCAATGTAATTATTTTCAGTCACTTTTTTTCAGTTGTTCCATTTTACATTAATCAATATAATACACTTTTATACTTTTCTTTCATATCCTTCCATGGATGCCATGTTTGGTGCATTGTTGGTCAATGAATCATGATTGCTTTTTTACTACTTCAAACAGGTCAAGGCAACAGGCAACGCAGATCAAGCCATGTTAGACGCAATATCTCGTCTTTCGGCTCTGGTACGACGGTTTATGCAATTTTCGTTCAGAACCTATTTTTTACTTACTATTTTCCTATTCCCATTTCTTTATATCCTTCCATTCTACATTCATAAAGTTCTTTGCAGATAGAAGATGTTTGTGTTGTGGAAAGTGGACCACATTTGACAAAAAAAGAAGCTTATATAGTAGTAAGACATATTAAATACGGACCAGCTAAGAAAGGTGCGAAAAAACCAAAAGATGCCGCACAATCGGATGTGAAGGCCGAGGAAGGTGATGTGGAGCCATTAACTACCAATACTAGTGATTCAGAATTTCCATTCTCACCAAATAGACCAGAGAAAAGTATCAACAACGGGAATGATCCAGAATCTCCACCTGTGCTAGAAAATAGGTATAAAAAAGTTAATCATCATGTCGAGAACAAGGTTCAACCTACTGCGCAAATGCCTCCTGCTGCGGTTGAGAATAGGTACATAAAAGCTGAGCCAAGAAACAGGTTCCAACAATCTAATGCGCAAGTGCCTCCTGCTGTGGTCGTGAATAGGTACATAAAAGCTGAGCCAAGAAACAGGTTCCAACAACCAACACCGAATACAGGTCCAAGTCCGGGTCCAGTGCCAGGGACAAGAGATTCAAACAGGTGGTCACCCCCAAATTTGAATCAACCAAGACATGTTCCGGTATCAAATACAGGTCCAGGTCCAGGGCCAGGGCCAAGAGATGCAAACAGGTGGACACCCCCGAATTTGAATCAACCAAGACATGCACCAGTAGATATTAATTTTAATCCCAATATCAATAGTCCTCCTGGATCAAGAAACTCGATGCCTTCCCGTGACGACATCAATAAGAATCCTAGAGGTCCGAATACAACGAGTCCTGGCTACGGCATTTTTAGTAGGGATGCATAGTAACAGATAAGGGAACTCTCAATATTCATTCAATAGGCAACCTTTCAGCAGAGATTCAGTAGAGAATGAATCTTTCAGCTGATATTAAAGTGGAGTTAGATTATAGTGGCAAATAAGTATATTACAAGGACACATTACATTTGATCCAATGACACACACTATTCAGTTAAGAAACATGGATGGAGGATGATGAAACAATGAATCAGTTACTCCTCAGGCCTACAACTGTATTTTTACCTTGGTTGATCTATGAAAATGTTTATTTATTTTGCTTAGTTTTGTAGGGATTTTGCATATATTGGATGAAAGTACACAAATTTGAGAGTTTTTTCTTTCTTATTTGACAGTTGAGAAGGGGTGATTACTGATTTTACTACCTCTCTAGAAACTATAAATTTTTATGTCTACTGTGCTTGGTCATTTCCCAACCCAAAATGCTAGAAATAATGTCAACTTTGTATCAGACATTAAAATAATAAAATATTATGGGTTGTGATGTTCATTAACGTTTTTGCATGCTTACATTCATGTCTTTTAAGAAGCTTCTTTTTGTATATTCTTTTTCCAATAACACTCCTGTGATAGGACAAGTATACATCATCAATGTTGAGATGAGTTAAAGAATGTTGATGTATTTGGTCTAAAAATTTAGACTAAATATATTAATTTTGTTGATAATCTTTTGCTTATATTTGAGACAGTAATATTACCAAGCTTGCACTATGCACTCGAGTCCTCATTGTGGAATATCCTGAGAGGGTGGGAGCTGAGCACTCTCCTTTTTTATGAGTTAGTCGGGGTCTCTATATCACATAACATTTTGTTTAGTTAATTTTTATTTTTCTTGTCTTTCATTTGGACCTTAGGTCCTTTTTTGTACTAAAAATAATATAATTGTTAGTATTATGCTGAAAATATAAAGTGAATTAAACTTTCGATTTTTTTTTATCATTTCACTTCTTAATTTTTCATTTCAACCACCAAATAATTAAATATTATTAATATATAAATGACATCGCATGAATTCTCATGAATAATATATAAATATTATTAACTATATGAAGTGTATTTTTTAGTCATGACCAAATAATTGTTTAATGGTTTAGTTTTGGGTGACTTGGAGAAATCATTCTTAACAATGTTAAATTTATATATCTTTGGCTTCTATACACACACTGACTTTCTATTCTATCTCCCTCAAACCCTACTCCTAATTCACAAAATAGTATTGCTCTGCATCGTCAATAATATGAGGATTTCTCTTCCCACCCCCTGTAACTCTTTTTCACCCCCCTAAAATTTAATTTTACCCCTCAAAAGTTTGGTTTATGCGAGCAGAACTTTTTGAAAAGTTCGGTTTACATAAGCAGAACTTTTTTTAGTGTAAATTTTACACTAAAAAAAAGTTTGGGGGGTTTAAATTAAACAAAAGTTCTGCACGCGTAAGCAGAACTTTTTTTGTAGGGGCATAAAAGGCAGCACAGGGGGTGAAAAAGCAAACCAGGAGGTGGGAAAAGTTACCCTCCAATAATATGGTCGAAATGGAGGTGCCAACAAAGGTTGTTGACTTCCAGTGAGGGTATATTATATAGAAAAAAAAGTAAAAGCAAAACGGGGGCGTATAAGGAAAGAGGGGCACACAAAATAACCCCCGCATGATAAAATTTCTCAATATCATATTATATAACAACAAATTATTGGGTTATAAATTGAGAAAATTATTGGGTTATATAATACTCCCTCCGTCCCATTTTAAGTGACACATTTGCAAAAAAAAATTGTCCCATAATACTTGACCCATTTCAATTTTCTATGTTATTTCTCCATTTCTACCCCTTATAAATGCTTTTCTAATCATTATTGGGCAGAAAAAGTGCATACATGGCCACCATATGAAGCCCCGATACGCGACACGATACCGATACGTGAAAATTTTAAAAAATCTATATCTGATATTGCCGCGATACGTTATTTAAAAATTAAATATATAAATGCACAATATATAAACATGATTAAAATCAATAATATTAATAATTATAATTTTTTTTTGAAAGACAAAAAATTATTATTATTATTATTATTATTATTATTATTATAAACGCCAATAGTTCATTGTACAAGGAGTACAAACAAACCAATAAGCTTGCACAAGAGCAAAACAGTTTGAGGCTGCACATACAAGAGTTCCTCGGTCCTAACTAAAGACACATAATAACTCAAAAAACACATAATAGTCATGACATCAAGCATCTTCAACAATCTCATCATGTACCAGAATTTTGGGACAAGTCGAAATGCTTAACAATCTGTTATATTACTATAGTGATTTCAGAATAGTGACAAAGACAAAAAAATACTAATGATAATAAATTAACATCATTAATACTAAGAGCATCTCCAATGGTGATACTGATACCACTTTAGGTATCATACATTACTAAAAAGTGGTCCCTACAATGCCATGTAATATTTATGCAACTCATACATATTTTGCTCCAATGGTAATATCACTCTAAGTATCATACATTATTAACAAGTTTTTAATTCTATTTAATTTTATATACAAAAAAAGGTAATATTAAATTGATGATACGGTACCTTAAATAAGGTACCGATATCATCAATTTTGATACCCTCTGTGCCACGTCATGGAACTCCAATGATAAAAAAAAATAAGGTACGGATCATTAGTCTATGATACTCTCTTTGATACCCTCGTTGGGATGCTCTAAGTTAAGTTTTGGCTTCATTAATATTGTTATAAAAAATAATGATCATCAATAAATCTTAAGTTATACATCTTAATTTAAGTATTATACAAAAAGAATATCATTAGTACTATCCCAAAAAATATTACCCGTACTATCCAAAAAAAGACATAGTTATCCGTGTAACAACATAATAGTTTGACATTCACTAGGAAACACAGATTAAATCAGATATTATTTGTTTATTTAAAAATAAAGATTTAACCGACACTTTTCCGATACGAGTATCGGGACATATCGGAAGAGTATCGTATATTATTTTTTTATTTAAAAATAAAGATTTAACCGATACTTTTCCGATACGAGTATCGGGACGTATCGAAAGAGTGTCGGTATCGAGGACGTATCGGACACGATACTTCACCATTTTTAAAGTATCGGGGCACCACTTTTGTTGCTTTCCATCTTTCCATGCAATCTTTGGAAACATAACAGGGGTAATTTGGTAAAATTAATATTATCTCTCATTTCGTATTACACTTTTCTTAATATGTGTGAAATGTTTAAATGTGTCACTTAAAATAGGACGGAGGGAGTATGATATTGAGAAAATGATAACCTAATAATATTTGAGGTTAAAAGCGGAATTTAGTCTTTAATAGTACTCACTCAGTATGCATATATGAATTTGACTCCAATTAATGTATAGCGAGGTCCTTCATTTCATTCTACTCTGCTCTGCTGTGTTTGATTCAACAACAACACAAACCCTAACGCCTCTTTTCATTTGTTCGCTCAACAAGGTTTTCATCTTTCTTCAACTAACTACATTCATTTCAATTCATTATTAGGTTATCATTTTCTCAATATCATATTATTTAACAACAAATTATCATATGATGATTAATTCTTGTATATAATTTGCAGATATTGATTATAATAACTAATTAATTTCGTGAATTTCATCGTTCAACTGAGAGTTATGATGGAATTTGATGAATATGAATACTTAGAGAAAACAGTTGATAATTCTGAACTTAAGAATGAGAATGAAACCACTAATGGTGGTGGGGATAGGACTGTTAAATCTGAAGATAGAGTCCGTAGTCGTAGCTCCAAGCGTAGGGATAGTGAGAAGGATGATGGTGATGATGGTTATCGTAGTGGTTATGATAGGCGGAAAGAAAGAGGCTCGTCTCGTAATCGTTCACGGTCTAGAGATGGAGACAAGGAGAAGGATAAGCAGAGAAGCTCTCAGGGTAATGGGGATAGGAGGAGAGATAGGGATAGAGACAGTGGAGACAAGTATAGAAGGGAGAGAGAAAGAGACAGGGACGTTGAAAGAGACAGAAGGAATCGAGGGAGTGAGAGTGAAAGAGAGAAAGAGCGTTCTCAGCGAAGCAGAAGTAGATCCGAAAGGCATCAAAGTGATATGGATAATGGTGACAGAGAGAGAAGTCGTGATAGGGAATGTAGAGACAGAGAAAGAAACCGAGATAAGGATTATAGAGACAGAGGAATGACAAGGGACGCAAAGGAACCGGATAGAGAAAACAGGTATTTTAACCCATTTAAGTTTTATCTTTTTAGCTGCTGTTTAGATTATACAAAAATAATATATATTTTTTGCTGCGGTCTTGTGGTTGGCTTACCAGAGCATTGAATATGAAAAAGCTATTTACTCGAAAAAATTGTTTATTTTATCCACATTCTTCTGTTTATAATATATCAAATTTCCAAATACTTTCATGTTATATATAACTTGACCAAGTTCATCGTGAAGCACTATTGTATAAGACACATGACATGACTGAAGCCCTTCTTTAATAGCTTAAGGCCTTGAAATTTATCAATGTTTCTAGTCTGAATGATATTTATGTTTGGGAATGTGAGACTATAAAAATTATCTCTGGTCCCTAGTTTACTTATATGTTTTCAGGTCTAATTGCTTGTTGATCAATCCTTTATTCTTTATTTAATTTGATTACTTCCTCAGTTATTCTTTCACCTTCTTTGCCAGTAGCTAAATCTAATTTTTTACTCACTTTCACCATCATCTTTGTCAATGCTTTAGTTATGCTTAAGTTAACAGTGTAGTAACTGTATTTTGATCATCAGTTTGATTGCAGGCTACCTCAAAGGTCATGCTTATGTTGAAAGAAACCATTTTCAGTTTTTTTCCTTTAAGTTTAAGCCATTCTTTTGTTATTGTATTTATTAGAATTTTAAGTCATGCGTTGTTGTCTACTTTTATGTCATTGATTATATTTAATTTAGTGACTTCTATGTGATTGCTGGGCACTTGGACCTTTGTAGTTGGGTGAACCCCTTTCAGAACCCGGTGTATGTATTTTAAGATGTTACTGGTGATGCAAATGCAGATATATTCACGTTTGGTTTTACTAAGCTTAGATAATTGGAAATGTGTCATCCTCTTAGCTAGCAAAGATTAACCACCCACTTGTATTTTTAACAGATGGTATTGATTCTTTGTCCTGCATGATCTAACCCCAATTCATTATTTGGATTTATGCTCATGAATTGTGTCCTTGTTTTTGAACAAATACTTCTCTTGCTTTTCATCTCTACTTTGAGAATCACTGAATGCTGGCTAATATCTATATTAAATTTAAGAATAGCGGTTCCTGAGTTGTGTATAATTAGTTATGCTGTTTAACAGTCTTAAAGCTTCTGAATATTGACCATTAGATTCCGGGAACTCGCAGATATGGTAGAGTGATCATCAGCTGGTCTTTCTGTCAATTGGGCCAGGCATTGGGACCTTAGGTCATGGGTTTCAAAACCTTTCCCTTCCCGAGTGCATCTGATCTGGAAGCATGCATTGCTGTGTTTTCGGGTGGGGGTAGTTTGAATGTTTGCTGTAGCAGTGTGATGTCGTGTTATTTGTTATCCTCCCCCTTTGAACTTAGTTGCTTAATTGCATTTGTTCTGTTGCAGAAATGCCGGTGAGGGAGTAATGAGCTATCTATGCTTAAGAGAAGCAAATCATCTTCTGATGCCTGTGGACAAAAAAATGTTCATTTGGCTACATATTGGTCGCAGTTTCTGTTTCTGCATGAAATAGATTGGTTTTTGTTTTGATTAATTAAAAGATACTAGAGTTTTTAGAAGGTTCTCCAATTAGTCTCCTTTTTACTTTAGCATCAATTAGTCCATGGCTACCCTGGATGTCTTTGAGAGAATGACTTTTGCAATAATCAAACGAAGTCCTTATATGTCTGTTGTTCATGGCTACCCTGGGTGCTCCTTTGCAGCATTAATTTTTTTCACATTACATCTTTTGCACCTAGCCGTCATTGATCTGATAAATGCCTTTGGTTTTGACAATCTTGGATTTTGGAAATTTATCTACTGCAAGACATGATTTTTCCTTCTTGGTGTCTCATGCTGTCCTGTTGCTGCTGATTCTTACCATCTATTTAATCATGTCATTGATGACATCATATATAAAACTATTTTCATGTATGAATTTTTATTTTTTCCCCCTTATGCTTGTGGTTTCTCTTATTCAGTATATATAAGATTTTAACAGGTTTCAACTTAATGCTATTAGGTCCCTCAACCTATTGAATTGCCATCCAACCAAGTTGGTGATGCTGTTCCAATATAACTTTTTTGTTTTATTTATAAAAGGTACAAAATCTTGTGTTAATAGCAACCGGACGACATTCACTCCCTTTAATTACCATTTCCCACAATCTCCAGGTTTGATTCTTTTAAATTCAAGAAGCAAAGACATCAATTAAAAACTATGTTACCTGGGGATTTCATGTTAACGTCACCTAGTTCCCTGCAGGCCTCTGTCAAGTGAAATTGGACTTTATACATATAAAGACAATTTGCTTCCATGTTGCAAATTTGAGGAACCTGAAAATTTGTGTTGGGAAACTATGGTTTATGCAAGAATTTGTTACACAATTATTATTATTATTTTTCAAACCTGAGCTGTTGCTAAGAGTTTGCTTGTATTCCTACAACTTGGACTATAATTTTCTGTTTTGTAACTTGCAGAAGGCATAAAGAGAAAAAGGAAGAAGCAGCAGAACCTGAGATTGATCCTGAAAGAGATCAAAGAACTGTGTTTGCTTATCAGGTATTACTAGTAAATCTGAAATGCAATAACATGATCTGTTTTGTTCATACATTTACTGCCGTATCTAATCTTGAAAGCATTTTCACAGATTTCTCTTAAAGCGGATGAGAGAGACGTTTATGAGTTCTTCTCAAGGGCTGGCAAGGTCATCGCATTCCATATTTCCATTTTCTTTCTTGCTAGCATCAAAATTGAATTATTCTGTTACTGTAGTTGGCATTGATCTTGGAGTATAATAAATGAAATGGAGGTTGTATGTTATTAGCGGGAAACAATCTGTTTCCTTTTAACCTTCGAAATATATGGCTGAAAAACGTGAAGTGTATTATTTTTGTTATATATTAGGTAAAACATCGGAAGGAAGTCTATTCTTGTCAATTGCTCAATTTAATTTTAATTCATTAGTGTAAAGAGTTTTACACATCAGTCAATCCCCTGATGCCTCATGTTTGGAAAACTTCAATTGCAAGTGGAATATTATAGTTATCACAGTATCTCAACTAATGAGTATTTTTTTTGTCATTGAAAAAGCCATTTGTTCTTTAAATTTAACCTATATCTTTTGTATATCTCTGGTCTACTATTTCCAGGTGCGAGATGTTCGCTTGATTATGGACCGCAATTCAAGACGTTCTAAAGGTGTTGGGTAAGCATCACATAACAAGATTTGATATCTAATTTTGAAAATATCTTCAAATCATGCGACCTTTTAATTTAATTGGATATGACTTACTGGGAACAAATATCTGTTCTAATTTTAATCCATTTTAATTATTCAATTAAAGGTTTGTGATTAATTGGTAATCTTTGCGTTTCTCTTTCTAATTTCATAACATCAAACCTATCACAACACCATCAGATTTACCGCGTCGTATTAATCCCTTATCTAAATATGTAGAATTTCTTACTTTGCAGTATTCTAAAAATTGTTGGTTCTTTCAACTCAATGTATCTTTTGTTGGAATATTTTTGTATTTTAATAATATGATTTAACATTTGAAATTGACTAATCTCTAATTAAATTTAATTCTTTTAAGGAATTCAAAACATATTTCTTTTTAGGCTTAATTACATTTTTCGTCCCACTATTTCATCACACTCACGAAAATAGTCCCCATATTTTAAAATTGAACTTTTTGGTCCCTTAATTATCACATTTGTTGCAATGTTCGTCCCAACCTAGACTTTTTGCAATAAATGTGATAATTGAGGGACAAAAAGTTTGATTTTAAATTAGGAGGACTATTTTTGTGAGTAGGGGTGTTCAAAATATTCGGTTACCCCTAACCATAACAGTAACTAAACCAAACCCAATTTTAAAAGCCCAACCCCTTTAAAAAATAACCAAACCTGCCCATTTAAAAAACAGTAAACCAATGATCCATTTCATAAATTGGTTAGAAACTGGATTGATCACTCAGAAATCACAACTCGCTCTCGCAAATGGTAAATCGCCGCTGCTGTGTTTTTTCTTCTCTCTCTCTCTCTCTCTATAGAAAACTTCTTCATTCCATAGCTTCCTCTTCTATTTTGATTTCTCTCAATTTTCTGCTTCTTCACAAAATTATTTTTCACTTTAATTTCCATTTTCTCCTACTACTTCACAATTTTTTTCGCTATTAGTGTATTGAAAGTAATTATTTTTTTTTATCTTGAAGATCTAGCATCCATATTGATAAAGTAGCAAATCTCACATCCATATCTAAACACCGCTTCACACTCTTTGATAAAGTAGCGAAAAAATTATTTATGTTCTTAGCTAATTCCGATAAACCAAAATTTCTATTTCTTCAGGTGTTTGTTATGAAATAATGATTTTGTTCTTAGCCAACAAATTTATTTCTGTTCTTAGCCAATTCCGATAAACCGATACAGAAATTTTCAAGATCATATTAACTACAAGATATAAATTGAAATGTTTTTGCTTCTTCTAATGATTTAATCGGTGGTTTTCAAGTGGTTTGTCTATGCAATTTGTACATAGGTCTGGTATCGGATAAATGTTAAAACCAATATATTTAAGAAAAATCTGGTTTAAAGTTCAAGCAAATACACTGGTTTTACTGCGAACCGATTATGAACACCACCCGAATTGGTTTTGCAGAAAAACCGGTTTTTGTTGAAAAAGGTTTAGGAACTGAACAAAACCATATATTTGGTTTGATTTGGTTTGGTTTTTAAACCATGAACACCCCTATCTGTGAGTGTGATAAAATAGGAGGACCAAAAGTCCAATTAAGCCTTTTTGTAATGCTGTTGATTTTATTCATGATTTTGCTGCCACAAACAAAGGAATATAATAATATTAGGAACGAAGATCCTAGAATTACTTGTTCACTCAGTGTGTCTTACTAATAGAAAAGAGGTTTCATAATGTTTTTTTTTTCTTTGCAATTTTTTGCAATTATTGAATCATCATTTAATGAGTTGGATCGAAATATGGTATATTGTGAAACATTATGGCATAATTTGATCCATGTAGCCAACCCCACTTAGTGGGATAAGGCTTGGTTGTTTCTGAATCATCATTTTAGGTCCATTTGCACTACTGAGTCATTTTAGTTCCATTTTATTTTTAATAGAATTAACATGTGTACCAGAGCCTATTAATATTATTAACTTAATTCATTTTCAACCATCAAATTGACATCGCAATGTCATTTATGAACTGTTATTATATTTATGAAACCAATGAAAGGTCCTTATATTTGCCCTATTATTTTCTGGCTTCACATTTGCAGGTATATTGAGTTCTATGATGTCATGTCTGTCCCCATGGCAATAGCACTTTCCGGTCAACCTCTTCTTGGTCAACCAGTGATGGTGAAGCCATCAGAAGCAGAAAAGAATTTGGTTCAGTCTACAGCAGCTGTTGCCGGTGGACCTAATGGAAATTTAGGCCCTTATTCTGGGGGTGCAAGAAGGCTCTATGTTGGCAATCTGCATTCCAGTATTACTGAAGCTGATCTACGTAGGGTAAGCACATTTTGTTTGTTTTGTCCTTGGATAATTTGCTGGTAACTGGCGCATTTTATGATTGATTCTCTAGAACTGGTTGGTTGAAAGGGATCCTTATGATATGATGCATTACTGAGAGTAGAATGAGATAGGTTGCTGGACTGAATACTTGTATGCTCCTTTTTTGTGTCTGTGCCTCTTCTTTAAATAATGCTACTTTTCTTTTTAGTTATTCGAAAGTCGAGAATGGTGGTACTATCATTTCCACCTTTGATTCTAAGTATTACTTTATTCTTTTTTTCACGTTAACTTGTTTAGGTGTTTGAAGCTTTTGGTCAAGTTGAGCTAGTCCAGCTGCCTCTTGATGACATTGGGCACTGCAAAGGTTTTGGCTTTGTGCAGGTGAATTTTATAGTTACTTATTTGACAAAGTTAATTCACAATGCTTTATAATCATCTACTCATGAATAAAGTTGCAGTTGCTACTTGGTTATGATGCTACTCAATAACATGTTTATGAGCCAAAATATATTGGTCTATATATGATATGCTTACTGCATTTGTTTCTGGCAGTGTAACTAAAGTTAACTATATCAATTGCTTACTGTAGTTTGCCCGCCTTGAAGATGCAAAAAATGCTCAGAGTTTGAATAGCCAATTGGAGATTGGTGGCAGGACAATCAAGGTACTTTTGATTTGCTTATAGATTCGAGTTTAGTTGGCCTTCTTTCACTAATATCAGATTCTCGATTTGTTATATTTGCCATATATAAAAAAAGACTCTCAATTTGCAAATCAAAAGTTCCTTGAATACATTTTTTAAAATGTTCATTACTTAAATGTGAGATTGAACAAACAGCTCATGGCCAGTTTAATTTGTATCTTGATTTTGTGGTATATCTAATCTAACTAGATTATAGATTGTGTATAACAAACTAGTTACACATAATTATCACTGTTATCTATACTATACTCAATAGAAGATCTAAATTGGGTGACTTGTTGCACATTTTTCTCCGTAGGTATCGGCGGTTACTGATCAATCTGGAATGCAAGAATTCGGCGGAAATACTGGTGATATGGATGATGATGAAGGTGGTGGCATGGTAAGTAATATATTCCGCAGGAAAATTGCTTCTGACCTCTTGAATTTTTATCAAATTACACACATCCGTTCTATTATAAATCATAAAGTGATCTCCGCTAATGCGTTGTAACAGCTACATTTGGTAGCAGAAATTCATGTCTTGTGTGTGATTAAACTTGGTTACTCTATTGTTATTGGAGTAATTTAGTCTCTTTTATATATTAGCAGTTAATCAGTGTTGTCTCACCTTATTTCCTTATTTGATTGGTTCCCTTGAACATAAGTTGTTAAATTTATATTCAACTTCAGTTCTAGTTAATTTATATTTAAACAATGGATCCAACTCTTCTCCATACCCTGCGAATCTGTGATGGCGACTGGTGAGAGCACCATGTAACCCTTTTCATAAATTAATTTGAGTTATTTTTCATACAAACCAGTTTGTAGCTGACCTTTCTGAATTTTCAGTCCTTGAATGCCTCTTCCCGAGCGTTACTCATGCAGAAGTTGGATCGCAGTGGCAATGCATCAAGGTTTTTCCCATGACATTTTGATTTTCATATTTTTAGATCAACGCATAATCTTACCTTCTTTGCCTTTTTTTTTTCAGTATGATTGGTTTGCTGGGCAATTCTGCTGTCAACAGTACAGGTCTTAATCTACAAGCAACGGGAAACATACCAGCAACAGCTCTTCTAGGAGCCGCACCAGTGGGTTCACTTTCTATTCCTGTATTAGCTGGACTGCCAAGTGGAGGCCTCCAAATTCCAATGCCGACAAGTCCTTCTATTGATACAATTGGTGTTCCAAGTGAATGCTTATTGTTAAAGAATATGTTTGATCCCGAAAATGAGGTGGCTAGATTGCTCTCCTATACTTGGAAAGTTTTTGCTATACTTTTGTTGTGTCTAATGATATTATTGGCATTATGTACTGCAGAAAGACCCAGACTTTGATTTGGATGTTAAAGAAGATGTTTTAGCAGAATGCTCTAAGTTTGGGAACTTAAGACATTTATGTGTTGATAAGTGAGTTAATTAGTAATTCTTATGTTCCTATGAGACGATAGGATCATGAAATTTGCATTTAATTGTTGTTTCTATGAGCAGGAAGAGTGCTGGATTTGTCTACTTACGATTTGAAAATACCGAATCTGCAATAAGTGCACAGCGGGCCTTACATGGAAGATGGTTTGCTGGGAAGATGATCACTGCAAGCTTTATGGTACACATTTGATTGGCTTTATTTCCCTTTGTTTGATTTCTGGATATTGACAATTGATGAACGTCTTTCCCTAACCCGAAGTTTATTAATATGATGGCAGGTGCCCCAGTCATACGAAGATAGATTCCCCCTCAAATAGTTGGATATTGACATCTCAGAAATATGAGAAATATTTTTAACGAAGTTATATACACACTCATGTTGACACTTATAACTTTAAAAGGTGCTTTTTGCAGCTGCCATTGCTATACTTTACCTGATTTTTGGGATGCCGGTTTGATTTAAGCATCTTATTACAGTTTTACCGTTCTAGCTTGCAATGTTATTTGTTGGTACAAATTTTGTGAATGCTTGTGACACTGATGTAATTCATCTTCTGATGACAAATATACCAAATTTTTGCTGTATCATATCAATGTCATCATTGGTCCGTACTATGTGACTCGAATTAGGCATGGCAATAGAATCTACACCTAAGGGTATCCGCTTGAACTCGTCTATCCCTGATATCAAAATATAACGGGGCAGAGCGGGTAGTAAGGACTCTAAATTCGTCCCATCTGTTCAAAAATTATATTTTTACTTCTTTTAGTGTATAAAATCCGTCAATAAACTCTTAAATTACATTCGTTTTTTTAGTCATTTAAAAAAATAAAATAAAATTAAATTGTTGAAACAATGTAGTCTTGGGCATTTTACCTTCTTTTTTAATAAAAAAAGTATTAAAATACAGTACAATTTCACGCAGAGAATAAAATGACTCAAACAATGAATGAAAAATATTAGATATGTTGGTGCTTTTCGAACGAATGGGTTGTCAACTATCGTAAGCACTTGGGTCACCATCTTTGTCAACTACTATATATTGTACATGTGCTTGAGTCGACCTTCTGTGTAGCACTCTTTAAAAGCTTCTGTCAGTACACGATTCTAATATTTTATATTCATTCATGATATCATATAATATGATAAAAATGTGTAGGGAATAAGATAAGACTAAACACACATAGTAGGTAGTAGACACATTGACTCATTTCCACAGGATATAGTAAAAAAAAAAACACATCAAGGTTAGTCCTCTGTAATGGAAACAACAAAAATAGTTGAAGAAGATGTTGTGATTGTGGGAGCTGGAATTGCTGGCCTTACTACAGCTCTAGGACTTCACAGGTACCCACCTTTTCACTTCTATTCTCTTAATGTAATACTAATATTTAAGCTAACTAGTATTTATAGTGATGCATACATATTCATTATTAATGATCGCAGGTTGGGTGTAAGAAGTTTGGTATTGGAATGTTCAGATAGTTTGAGAGTAACTGGATTTGGTTTAGCAATATGGGAAAATGCTTGGAAGGCTTTAGATGCTGTTGGTGTCGGAGATATAATTCGACACAAACATATACATCTTTATGGGTACATTTTTTTCAACTTTCTCTTTTTACCTTTTTAATTATCAAATAAAGTTTTATATTTAGAACTTGAATTGTTGGGGGTGCAGGAGTGTGACTACTTCTTTGATTACCGGCCAACAAATAGCAACTACATCTTTTAGGGACAAAGGAAAGCTGTAAGTACAAAATTTGTGTTATTGTTTACAAAATATTGCAATTGAGTTTAGCATATTTTTAGTTCTGTGGTGACTAAAATTGATTTTGAGTGAATTGAATATGTAAAATTGATTATCGTAAAAATTGAGTTGAATGTGACGAGTGTATTTTTCTATGTATGTAGTGAACTACGTTGCGTTAAAAGAAAATTACTGTTGGAAGCCTTTGCCAATGAGCTTCCAAGTGGCACCGTTAGGTACTTGTCTAAAGTTGTTGCTGTTGAGGAATCCGGCTTCTCTAAGGTAGTTCATCTTTCTGATGGAACAACCATCAAAACCAAGGTACAAAACATTATGTGTGACATAACATATTGAAATAACATTATGTGTGACATAACATAACATTTTGCATATATTTCATCAATGTTTGCAATTTAATAGGTATTGATAGGGTGTGATGGAGTGAACTCTGTGGTGGCAAAATGGTTAGGCTTTAAGGAAGCCGCTTATACAGGGAGATATGCAATCCGAGGTTGTGCAGAGTTGGAAAGCAATCACAATTTTGAGCCTTTGTTTATGCAGTTCTCTGGCAAAGGTTTTAGAGCTGGAGTTGTTCCATGTGATGAAAAAACTGTATACTGGTTTTTTACTTGGACTCCTACCATCCAAGGTAAGTTTCTTTTTTTAAGCATATCCAAAGTGAATTCATTATTTCACTCCAAAATGGTTTTATTTGTTGCTTATATAAAGAGTTATGTTAGATGGAAATTACTTTTGCCACTCTACTAGTTTCTCGCGCACCCTACAAAATTATCAAAATAATCCCGTCCGCTACCTAAATAGCGGATTCTACGTCTAAAATCTCAAAAAATTCATGTTTGTAGGGTGTTTTTTTTTTTTCTTTTTCAAAAGTTCTAATTTTTATAACGTCTGCTACTTAAGTAGCTCACGGTATAAAAATAAGAAATTTTCATTTTTAGGGGGTGATTTTTACTCAAATTTCATATTTTTTTAATGTCTGCTACTTAAGTAGTGGACAGACTGACGTTTAAAATCTTGAATTTTCATGTAAGGTGTTTTTTCTCAAAAATTACTCATTTTTACGTCCGCTACTTGGGTAAAATAGGAAGCGTACAGGGCGCGCGAGTAACCGGTAGGGTGGCAAAAGTAAATATCATGTTAGATTCTTAAATTAGATGAAATATATTATGACTTGAAAAAGTGTTAAGAAGTGATAAACATCTCTCTCCTTTCAAGCCAATTTTATAGTGTTGACTCAAATTTTTAAGAAATTCCTTGAGGACAAAAAAGTTAGCCCTTTTAAATTATGAAAACATTTAATAGTATGCTGACCATTGTCATGTTAATTCATTAATTTGACTTGTGTTACAGATAAAGAGCTAATAGAGAATCCTGCTAAACTAAAACAATATGTGTTAAACAAGCTAGAGAAGATGCCAAGTGATGTTAAATATTTCATAGAAAAAACTGAGTTACATGCATTTCAATCAACTCCATTGAGATATAGACATCCTTGGGAGCTTATAATTGGGAATATTAATAAAGGAAATGTCTGTGTTACTGGAGATGCTTTCCACCCTATGACACCTGATCTTGGCCAAGGGGGGTGTTGTGCTTTAGAGGATGGGGTGGTTTTAGCAAGGTGTCTAGCTGAGGCTTTTTCCAAGAAACCAATAGAAGAAGAGGAACAATACAAAAGAATTGAGGAAGAATTGAAAAAAATATGGAAATGAAAGAAGATGGAGATGCATTGATATTATTACTACATCTTATATTGTTGGTTTTATTCAACAAGGTGATTCAAAATTGGTTACCTTTTTAAGGGACAACATTTTAGGTCCATTGCTAGGTGGTCAGTTATTGAAGAAGACTAATTTTAATTGTGGTAAACTGATCAATAGCCCTTAATTAGTGACACACTTATCTTGTATAATGTTCAGTCCACAGTGTTGAATTTCTTCTTGCCTTGTTAATAATGAACTCGAGTAATGTTATGCTTTTGATGCTATGATATGATATTTTTCTTCTCACTGTTATTAGAAATTAATTAATGGCCGGGTTCCAGTGTGGTCAGTGGTGGGTTGGTTGGTTTGATACACAAGCATCAGTGTGTCTTGTAGTGTACATAAGCATCTCTCATTGTTCGACTAAATATTACCTATGATTTGAATCCAAAGCTTAATTAAAGAAAAATCTACAAATAAATATTTACACATCATCTTTCTAGATTGAAAGCATAAGAAACAAAACAATATTTGTTAAAAGACCAAGAGGGTAATTTCATATTACAAAATATAAACGCCTAAGTCAATGAACGTAGTTTTTCAAAGATTGAGTTTTGCTATACAAAAAGGTTTAGCGGCGCAGCTTATTGTCCGTCTACCTTTTATTCATGTGTAATTATTTTATATAGTTATATTGTAAACTACTCTATATATAAATATATTGTGCATGTGCTCGACCTTTCTGTGTAGCACTCTTTAGATTAAAAGCATTTTACTAGAAGGATCCTCTAAATGATCATAAATTAATTTTAATTAATAGTAGTAGTAATGGAAAGAATAATTGAAGAAGATATCGTGATTGTGGGAGCTGGAATTGCTGGTCTCACAACATCCTTAGGACTTCATAGGTAACTTACTATTTCTACCACCTTTTAATGATATATGATATGATTGTTAATGTAATTTAAGATATAGTAGTAATTAACACTTGATAGTGATGTTGATGGTTGTAGATTGGGCTTTGGAAGTTTGGTATTAGAATCTTGTGATAGTTTGAGAGTGAGTGGATTTGCTTTAACATTATGGGAAAATGCTTGGAAGGCTTTGGATGTTGTTGGTGTTGGAGATATACTTCGACACCAACATCTACAACTTCATGGGATTGTCACTACTTCTTTGATCACGGGACAACAAACATCAATTTTTTTAGTGTTTTTATGTCATATACTCATATGCAGTGAAGTTCGTTGTGTTAGGAGGCAGTTATTGTTGGAAGCCCTTGCCAATGAGCTTCCAAGTGGAACCATTAGATACTCGTCAAAGGTTGTTGCTATTGAGGAATCTGGCTTCTTTAAGATGGTACATCTTTTTGATGGAACAACCATCAAAACCAAGGTAATTAAACAACATTATGTGTGAGTGTGACATAACATATGTAATAAGGCATGATATGCGGTCACAAATATCATAATGTTCCGAGTTAGATTTGAATGTGTCTTTTAAAATTACAAAGTCAAATTATTATCAAACACCTCTTAGAATTAATTTTTTTGTAAGAAGAAAACAACTTCCATTATAATCATGTGAGTAAAAATCAATTGATACATGGATTATGTTTGCAATTTGAAAAGGTATTGATTGGGTGTGATGGAGTAAACTCTGTGGTGGCAAAGTGGCTAGGCTTTAAAGAATAAAGAGGCCTCTTACACAGGAAGACATGCAACCAGGGGTTATGTAGAGATGAAGAACCCTCACCAAATTGAGCCAATATTCATGCAGTATTTTGGCAAAGGTTTTCGAGCTGGAGCTATTCCATGTGATGAGAAGATTGTTTATTGGTTTTTCACATGGTCTCCCATCAGCCAAGGTGTTATTAGAATACTACTAGTATTTATTTTTTTACCAAAACGGTATATTTTTTTGAGTTTATTATCAAACAAGTATACTTTTCAAATTATTTACCAAAAGGGTGTAAGTCGTCAATGTCATTGACGACTTACCCCCACTTCCTAAATTTTTTATTTATTTTGAAAGTCGTCACTACCATTGACGACTTTCATTTTTCCCTTTTTTTTCATTTCTTTTTTCAGGTTTCAACAACAAGTTAAAGAAAAAATCGTCAATGGCGGTGACGACTTTAAAAAAAAATAAAAAAAAGGAAGTGGGGTTAAGTTAAATAATTTGAAATATATACCTGTTTCGTAATAAACTCAAAAAACTATACCGTTTTGGTAAAAAAGTCACTAGTATTGTTTTCTCCCTCTTTATTTTGCATATCAAAATAAAATATTCCGATTTAATCAATGTTTTAAAATCTGGATCGGAGATCGAATCGACAAGATATCTCAAATATGGTTCAATTTGAGGCCATGGTTTGAACTTGGGTAGTTTGACTCTTGGGCCGTTGGCCTAATTTTTAAAGAAAATTATTTTTGCCGTCCTACAGGTTACTCACGCGCCCTACACGATTCCTACTTTACTCTTCCGCTACTTATGTAGGGGACGTTATAAAAATGAGAAATTTTGAAAAATATCGTCCGCTACTTAAGTAGAGGACATTATAATTGTAGGGTGTTTTAGGGAGTATCCGCTACTTAAGTAGCGGGCAGAGGTATTTTGGTAAAATTGTAGGGTGCGCAAGAAAATGTGTAGGGTGGGAAAATGACTTTCATTTTAAAAACATTTATTTGAGCCCAAAAAATAAAATAATTTTCACTTGTCTGACAGATAAAGAGTTAGCACAAGATCCTGCTAAACTAAAAGAGTATGTATTAAGCAATCTAGAGAAGATGCCAAGTGATGTTAGATCCTTCATAGAAAAAACTGAAATACATGCATTTCAATCAACTCCATTGAGATATAGACATCCTTGGGAGCTTATAATTGGAAATATTAATAAAGGCAATGTTTGTGTTGCTGGAGATGCTTTACACCCTATGACACCTGATCTTGGTCAAGGGGGGTGTTGTGCTTTAGAGGATGGGGTGGTTTTAGCAAGGTGCCTAGCTGAGGCCTTTTCCAAGAAATCAAAGGAAGAAGAATGCAAAAGGATTGAGGAAAGTTTGAAAAAATATGCAAAGGAGAGAAGATGGAGATGCATTGATCTCATTACCACAGCTTATATTGTTGGTTTCATTCAACAAAGTAGTTCTAAATTTGTTAGCTTTATTAGGGACACAATTTTGGCTACATTCTTAGGTAATCAATTGTTAAAGAAGTCAGATTTTGATTGTGGACAACTAAAATAGTGACAATATATATATTATATTAAGAAAAAATTGTGTTAAAACTTTATAAAATTATTATGCTCATACACATGCCTTGACGTTCAATGTGAAGTTGCGGTTAGTAGCTTCTTTCCAAATATCTACTCTTAAATTGAGATTTCAATTTGTAATTGTTTACCCCTTAGCATGCTCCAAATTTGTAATTGAGATTTCTTAAATTAAATTCAAATCTGTTTGTTTATATTTTTTTTTTTTTGAAGTATGTATATAATATATAAAGATGAGTCAAAGTACAATAAGTACTATACCCACTAATAGGGAGAAGTACAAGTGGTACTCTACCCAACCCACAAAAAACGGAGCTAATAATCCACCCGATATTTTAAAATAAAAAAGGTAATATTTACCCAATCACCAACCCCAAGCTATAGTCTATCTAAGCAAGCATTCTAAAGGAAATTTCACCCATTCGTATTGACAATACACCGATCGGGTACCTTTAGCAAGAAGCCACCCCAAGGACACATGCTTAATAGTCTCTACCAATTCCTCTGCGGACGATAGCTTTC
Organism: Trifolium repens; assembly: GCA_030408175.1. Lineage (NCBI taxonomy): Eukaryota > Viridiplantae > Streptophyta > Magnoliopsida > Fabales > Fabaceae > Trifolium > Trifolium repens. Next base: position 64,864,914 of record CP125837.1, on the reverse strand, counting down.
CATCAAAGATATAAGCATTCCTTGCTTTCCATATGGTCCAAACTACTGCATGCTAATTCATATTCAAACCTTTCCTTCGATTCTTACCTACATTAAAAGGAAAGCCAAAAGAGGCAAAAGATGAGCACAAATCCGATGGATGAACCGCAAGGATCCCAATCCACTTGTAAATTTCGGACCAAACCGCAAGAGCCACCGTGCAAGTTCCAAAGAGATGCATCTCTGTCTCCCTCTCCATCCTTAACCCGCCTTAACCGAATACTCACCATCCTCCCCTATATCGCACACCCAAGCGTCATCCCTTGCAAGAAAAGAAGATTCACTAATGGCACTTTCCAATTTAGCAACCAAATCCACTTCCCATTGGAACAAGCCCCTCCTCCATTCTAGATTCCAACTCCACACATTATTAGACCACTGCCCCATATTTCGTATGACTTCTTATTGTTGTGTTGAGATCGAGAAAAGTCTCGGGTAGTCTTCACAAAGCGGTCTTTCACCCATCCACATATGAATCCAAAATTTTGTAGATCCACCATTGCCCAATTTTCTTACCATAGTATCTCTACACCAATCTGTTTGTTTATATGCTAATAATACATCTATGCTATAAGCATCCGAAAGTGTTAGTGTGTTAATACATATGTATAATCATGAGTTTTAATTGGTCTATGAGATATCAAGGTTTGATGCACGTTTGCAGCATTCGGCTGTTCTATTTTAATCGATTGTTTATTTTTATTATTTTTTTGGAACTGGGCATCATTAGACCAACGTTTGGTGAATTTGTTTTCCTTATTTTGTGTTGCTGTTTTATGATATGTATATGGCCAAATTGCTATCTATCAGGTCTCAATTCAGTATTAAGGAGTTTAAATTGATTTTATTTCATAATCAATCAATTTCATATTTTTATTTATGGAATAACATTAAGATTTCCCATATACTCAAAATATTTCTATACATTCGATATAAGAATTTAATTTTGATTTGAATGTCGTTTTCTTTCCTTTATGATGCAATTCTCGTTTCATAATTGATGAAGATCAATCAATTCTATTTTATGAAAACCAATTTCTGCATCGATGTGGACGTGTCTCTAACCTTACAATATATCTCCCACTTATTTGAGAAACGTTCCTTTTAGATTTTGTAACGTGACTTGCGTTTGAGATCTGAATTATTTTGTAACGAGAATTGATTTTGACAGAATTGATTCTGTAAAATTGATTCTGGCCAAAATTGATTTTAAGTTAAAGTGGTTTATGTTTGGATATATTCATGCAAAAGTGAGTTGGATAAAAAATTTTAGTGTAAAAATCAATTCTAGAATCAGAAGCTACGATTTCTAGCTTAAAGTAAAATCAATTCTGGAGTCAGAATCAATTCTACTTTTAAGAAACCAAACAAGTCAGAATCAATTCTACAGGTCCAGAATCAATTCGGACTGCTTTAGAATTGAAACCAAACATAGTCTTCATGTTTCAAATTTGGAAATATATAAAATTATGATTTTATTTATATCCAGAATATTTTTATAGATTCAATTCAAGAATATTTATTTGATATTAATATCATATTCTTTGGGAATGACATTATTTTGTGAAATCTTTATTTATTTGGTGATTAATGTGAAAATCATATGAAGTTTGAGCCTAAAATATTATTTGAGGAAATCTCTTTTAAAGTTCTAACACTAATGTGAATTATTTTCTTAAAGTGTTATAATTATGAAGTTATTTTAGGTTCAATTTTGTTAATTGTGACACCAAATATTACGTATATGGATTTGTAAATATTTTGTACATTATATTCTATATATTGCCTTGTTATTTGTGTGCTCGTTTGCAAAATATTATTGATAATATTTTTGAGCAATTATTTAAGGCAACTGAAATTTGAATTATTCTTGCATTAATTTATTATTACAGTTATTTTATTATGATATAACGGTTTGTTTTATTTGTGAACTGTTTGAGATGACACTGTAAAAGATTTCATGATGCTCTCAAGTCATCAAAGTTTATTGACTCTAATTGCAAGGATGAAAGTCACACTCTTGGAGGTTAGTGGTGCAATTATTTATATCCTCATGTGACTAAATATATAATTGCATATAAGAAGAAATTTGTTTTCAATATTGTCTACTCCTTTTGAAGTAATAAATATGCAATTATATATGAAAGTTTATTGTTTTGCAGAATATTCTAAAATTGGAAACTCTCTATACAATCATCAATTAATTTCTTACTATATACTCTAAGTTTTGAAATTTTACTCTATTGAGTGGGAGTATTTCAAGTTTAATATTTGAGAGTTTTATTCTGGATAAAGTGCAATCTATTAATTTATTTTTAAATCAATTTTTAAAATAGATTGCAATTCTCCTTATATTATATTAGTATTAATGGACATACATATTGATATGTTATTACTTGACATGTTAATTGTGTGATAGAGAAGTTAGTTGAATATTTACTTAAATATTTTAAAAATCTTGAATTTATAATTCAACTATAATTCTCTATCAAGTGGGAGAGTTTTACATGTCAACTATTTATAAATGTTTATAGAAGACTTAAATTGAGGAAATAGTCTATTTTATTTATAAAAGTTAGAGACTATTTGTTTTATGCCCTCAATTTGATTTAAAATTGAAGTCTCTTATTTTTCCGCTGTATAAATTATTTAATGATTATATTTTGAGTTGACTGTTTAACAGTAATAATCTCTGTCTCCCAAAATTATATATCATGATTTTCCTATACCACTTTTCCGCATTGAGAGATCAAAACATGTTGAGAGTACAACTTAAAACAATGAGTGATCAGTTTAGATGCATTTAAATGTGCATATTTTTACTGAGTCGTGTTATATGACAAGAGATATTGATTCCTATGCAAGAGATTTCGTTCGTTGGTATAGGCTGTTACCATCAAAGTGGAACCGCTTATATTGATTGATGAAATTTTCTTTGTAGTTTGAGGAATGTTTTTAATTGTGACATGTGATTTTCTTGAAGTGGAAGAAATAGTCACAAGAAAGGGGGGTTTGAATTGTGACCCTTTTAAAAATTAATCCTGCATTCTACAAAATTGATCTCAAGTGTATACTTGGATAAATGTTAGTGAATTATAGAAGAGCTTGATCTGAGAACGGTCTCCGCTATAAAACAGATTGTTCTGAGAATGTTCTCTGCTGCGTGATAATTCAAATGAAATGTAAATGAAGTGGTATGTGTGATGTGTGTTTACAGTAAATAAAGAGTTAAGGTAAGAGAGATTCACATACACAAAAGTTATACTGGTTCACCCAAATCCTGGGCTAGTCCAGTCCCCACGCCTGTGAGTTTTCCACTATGATCTTTGAGATACTACCGATCTCAAATACAAATCTTCTTTGATCTAAACCAAGATCAAAAACCTTAAGCCCTACAAGCTTAAAACTACCCCAGCCATACAGACTAGTAAGGGTGTCACTCAATCAATAGTTACGTATTGACTTGAGCCAATCTTTCTTTTACAAAGGGATATGGATCACAAAGCTTACAAATAAACTCAACCTAGTTGAGAAGCTTAGAAAATTACACTCAATACACTCTATAATATTTGATCCAAAAGTTGATAAGGAGCTGGAGTGTGAGTGGTAAAATGAAGAGACAAAGATACAATCACTTAAAAGTGGCTTGTGTTGAAAAGTGGTCTCTTGAGATATTTGCTTTTAGAAACTCAAAGGCTAGTTTGAGAAGCAAATAAAAAATACTCAGTAACTCAGAAGTATTGTTGAGAATGAAGATCTTGAGTGTGAGTGATGAAAGAAGAGTTTTGTGACTTGTAGACAAAAACAAGTGTTTGATGATTTGTAGTTTCAACTCTTACTCTTCAAAGGTAACCAAGTGCTCTATTTATAGCTGAGGATTGTCTTGTGTTGCTTGGTCATGAAATATATCCGTTTGGATCAGAAACTAGCTGTTAAACACCTTTAAAATGACAGCTCATTAAAGTTGTTGAAGAAAAGTAAATCTGTCAGATTGTTCTCAGAATGATCTGCAGGATGTTCTTCAACTTCAATAACAAAGGAGCGTGTATGATGAGCTATAAATGATTCTTCTTTGCTTTTTCTCCAAGGAAAGCCGTTTGCAACGGATACTTGTTCAAAAATTGACAGCTCATTGATTGTTGATGAGAGATATTCAAAACCAAAGAATGATCTGAGAGTGTTCTTAGATCGGATCCTTATAATTCATTCAAAGGAGCGTGGAAATGAGCTTGCAGTGAGCTGTAAAGTGTCCTTTACACTACATTCTCCAAGGGTTGCCGTTAGACATCTTTAGGCATGCGTTTATCCAGCTGTTCTTGGGCTAGATAGTAGACTTGACAAGAACATCATTCTCCTATAACCTTCTGAGAGCGTTCTCCATTCTGGGCGGAGATAAACTTTGATCTTCAAGGAAACTTGATCATTATCTTGATAGCTAGCTGTGAGATATCAGAAATACAGCTGTATATTCCTTGAAGCACTATTCATGTTGTCCTTGTATGGTACTCCTTGTCATGAAAGTAATCATCAACATGGGAGAATGTTCATATAATACTCAACAAAAAGGACATGACAACTCTTAGTTAGAAATGAGTTGGTGCAAGCAAGTCCATTGATCTATGAAAAATCTGTCTAACACAAAATAGACAGTTCATGATCTTTGTCTTCAATTAAATCCATGTGCACATGCTTTGATCCTTAACATAAGTCAAAGAGGAAAGTCCAACTTTCACTCATAAATTCCTTGCCTTAATTGACATTGATATTGTTGAGATTCTAAGAGTAAATTCGAAGGAAAAAATGCTTCTTTGTCTTGTACATAGTTCACTTAGAGAAATAAGTGTTTTTGCGTTGAAGCTTGTTCTTGGTGAGAATGAAGCATGAACTGGAGAATGTTCTCAGAACATTCTTGAAACAATATTCAAGATTTTCTCAAGGAGTGAGACACTTGATCTTGATCAATCAACTTTGAAATCTTGTTGCAAAACTTCCCACAATTCTTCTTTGATGTTTTGCACATATTGTTACTCGTTCATTGAGTATCTTTAAGATTCTTTAGTGGAGGCGTGAGAGTACTTATCATTGAAATGTATCATTTTCTAGTTTAGAGAATGATTGAAATTTGTATGCCTTTTGCATAAGCTTATTTGAAAACTCATGGAAAATCATTCTCAAAACTTTCTCCTCTTGATAAGCTTTGGTAGCATGATACTTTGAGTAGGTTTTGAAGATCCTCAATGAATGCATCATTGTCATTGATGTTAGTTGTAGTAGTAAATCCCCAAAGTATGTGACACAAAACTCAATGTGAGTTTTGTCTCATAACATCAAAACATATTCTTTTTGTAGCATGTGATGCAGGTTTTTCCATCTTGATTCTTCAACTACGATCATCAAATTCTTCCTTGAACATTCAATACTTGTTGTGAACCTTGTGATGATGTGGAGGACTATTAACCATGAAGCTCACTTTCTTGCTTGAATCTTCAATGAATCTCTTTATGATTCAAACAACATCCTTTAAATATGTTCATGAAGCTTGTGATGCTACTGTTATGATCATATGATGCTACTCCAATTCTTTCATTGTTTGAGTATATAAAATGCACTTGTTGATGTGAGTGACCTCTAGCTCGTCCACTTTTGTCATTATCTAACAACCAACAAAAACTCAAGTGCAAACATCAGTAGATCACCATTCATAAAACTTAACATTTATTCAACATGGTTTGTTGTCATTAAAACATACATCAAAACGGTTTTGACCTCAACATTTCTGCCTAAAGGTGATTATTATATGTTGTAATTAAAAATTGATTTGAGATGAAGTTATTGGAGAATGTATTGAATAGAGGAAATTTGCCTGCCTAAAGGTGAAAACTTCCAACGTTCAATGTATACTCATTGATTAACTCATCTGAGGTTTTGACCGAGGATTTGTCCTTAGTTTGTGCATTCTGTCTAAAGGTGATTGTACTATTATATTGGCCTCTTATAATAATTTGATTCAAGAATGACTTTCTCCACGTATAATTAATATGTTTCCATTGAAATGTTCAACATCTTAAAATTATAAGAAATAGAAGCAAAATTTGGAGAATAACTTATGATTAATGCGGAGAAAAATTGAATAGAAAGAACTTTTGGGGTGCATATTTTTACTGAGTCGTGTTATATGACAAGAGATATTGATTCCTATGCAAGAGATTTCGTTCGTTGGTATAGGCTGTTACCATCAAAGTGGAACCGCTTATATTGATTGATGAATTTTTCTTTGTAGTTTGAGGAATGTTTTTAATTGTGACATGTGATTTTCTGCCTAAAGGTGATTCTTAAAATTGATTTGAGATGAAGTTATTGGAGAATGTATTGAATAGAGGAAATTTGCCTGCCTAAAGGTGAAAACTTCCAACGTTCAATGTATACTCATTGATTAACTCATCTGAGGTTTTGACCGAGGATTTGTCCTTAGTTTGTGCATTCTGTCTAAAGGTGATTGTACTATTATATTGGCCTCTTATAATAATTTGATTCAAGAATGACTTTCTCCACGTATAATTAATATGTTTCCATTGAAATGTTCAACATCTTAAAATTATAAGAAATGGAAGCAAAATTTGGAGAATAACTTATGATTAATGCGGAGAAAAATTGAATAGAAAGAACTTTTGGGTTAGTGGGAGAGAATTTATTACTCGAGTGTCACACTGATTTTGTAAAACTTTTATATTATTAATCCCTTAATCAGGAGACTTAGGTCCGTTCTTTTCAAGAGTAATATTTCAGACACGGACATTTTAAGTTATTCTATAATATGCTTGATTAGTGGGAGTTTGAAATGTATTAAGATTCTTTTTGAAATTATTGATCAATGGGAGTTTGAATTTTATATTAACTCCTTTATAATATTGAAATTATTTTAAATATAAAAATATTACAGCTCAGTGTTATTCGGATCACTGTGCCTGTGATCAACACTATTTTGGAGCTGAGGCATTATATAAATAAATTGCAGCTCACTGTTGTTTGGATCACTTAGCCGGTGATCAACACTATTTTGGAGCTGAGACATTATATAAATAAATTAAAGCTCAGTGTTGTCTGGATCACTTAGCCGGTGATCAACACTATTTTGGAGCTGAGGTGTTATGGTATCTTAAGAACCATGTAATTTCTCTGGCTTTGAGGCATTTGAGAGAAATTATGTCTAAAATATTGGAGCTCGATGTTGATTAGATCATTATACCGTGGTAGTCAACATTATTTTGGAGCTTGGACTTGTGGTATCTCATGGACCATAGAATTTCTCTGGCTATAAGGCATTTGAGAGAAATTGAGGACTGGCGAAGAAAATGATAGTATGGTTGTTTGATCACAGACATATCATTTTCTCGCTACACTCTACACGAATGACTAGTCGACGGAGTTTGATGGTATTTGTAACCATGGAAGGTGTTGTATCGATAAGGATATAATTGCCGCCATGATTCGATATCATTTAACTTTTGTTGGATGGAGTCTTAATTAGATGTTGCATCTTGGGATCATTGTGGCCACATTAATAAATATGTTATCAACCCGAGAGTCGTTTTCAAAATGTTTTCTTTAAGTTAAATATACACAATTGTGGGAGAATGTTAGAATATTTTCTAATATTTTGTGGGCTGCAATCAATTGTGGGTTTTGGTTTTAATAAAAACAGGTTGCTGTTGTTGTGATCCATTTGATGATGCTTAGGCCCAATAATTGTGATCAGTAACGATGAGCTTTGAACACTAATGCTAATTCTGATTTGTGTAGAAACAAAGTGTAGGCCCAATCTCTAGTGTACATGATGGGTAGTATGGCTAGGGTTGTTATCTTATAAATAGATAGGCTAGGTCCCCTTTGCCGTCACGTTATAACTCGAGCAATACGCCGAAATAAGCTTGTCTGAGTTTGCCCCATTGATAACCTCAGATCTGGAGCATATGATCAGACAGAGTAAGATCTCTTGTCTAACATATCGATCTTTTCGATATTAACGACTCCGGTAAACATGATTGTTGATTCACAAGTAAGGGTGTTCTAATTTCATATAATATATCGATTTATAAATTTAAATTCTTACATGTAATTTGTAACATCTGGATCATATTTTTTAAGTAACTAGAAGGATCTAGATGTTACAAATTATAAAAACTTATTTATTACTTAAAAAATATATAGGATTTAGGGCCGTTTGAATTAGCTTATTTTTGAGCTTATGCAATCAACTTATATAATTTTATGTATTATTATAAGTTTGTCAATGTAGTTTATGATAAAATAGCTTATAAAAATACAATTTTCACTAGTATGAACTTGTAAAATAACATAAAACTTAATTTATATTGCATAAACTATTTGTATAAGCTCAAAAATAAATTGATCCAAACGAACCCTAATTGTCACTTAAATTTTTTAAAGAATCAATCTATTAAAATTTAAAAGATGTATGTTTAGTTTTTTTTATCCAAACAAATGATTGTTAGCTTTGGTAAAAAAAAAAATGATTGTTAGCTTGTGAACAAATGTGGCAATTCTCGAATTGGCTGGTAGTGAAAGTATGTCTGGAATATAGTACGTATGGCATGTCGTCATAAAATTGAACTATAGTGACTGAAGTCAGTGATGATGCAATATTATCTTTGCAAAATACTATTACTAGTATTATAAATAATCTTCTTTCAAGTACTCCATTATCTCCTTACCTTAAAGCTTTAAGCAAAGCTTCTATTCACTCTATCCTAATTAAAACTCTAAGGATAATACTTTTTAGTAATGGAAAGTGTAATTGAAGAAGATATTGTGATTGTAGGAGCTGGAATTGCTGGCCTAACAACATCCTTGGGACTTCACAGGTCGGTAACCTTTTCATTTTTTTACTAGAGCAATGATATTTATACACTAATTTTTTTAAACATGTGACTACTACAATTGAGTGGATATTTAATTCAAATCACAGATGGTTAATTAACCATAATTTTATAGTTTATAATGCGGTCTAAATTAACGTCTATTCAACAAATTAACCATAATTTTGCATGTGATTAATAAAACACAAATACAAACACGGATACCGGACACGACACATATACTGACACGTATCCGACACCGAAATATGGTTAAAAAGAGGAGTATCCGTGTTTTTTAGATTAAATGAATGTAGTAAAAATTAAGTGTACGCGAAACATTTTTGATATTTACTAACCCTTCTAATATATCATATATCAATTGATGTTGATATTGGCAGATTGGGTGTCCGAAGTTTGGTATTGGAATCTTGGGATAGTTTGAGAGTAAGTGGATTTGCTTTAACAATATGGGAAAATGCTTGGAAGGCTTTGGATGCTGTTGGTGTTGGAGACATCCTTCGACACCAACATCTACAACTTCATGGGTAAGTACAATACAAACTACTAAATTTTTTTAAAAAATTACGCTGGCGGTGTATGAAAATTAAACTAAAAACTTGAATTGGAGTGTAGAAATGTGACTACATCTTTGATTACGGGACAAAAAACATCAACTACGCCTTTCAAGGACAACAAAGGAAAACAGTAAGTGCATTATTGTAAATTGCTACTAAGTGTTTCAATTTTTGTAAATACTCTGCCCAGATTCTATGTATTCTTCTTGCAATGATATTGTGTGTTTTTATGGCATGTAGTGGAGCACGTGAAGTTCGTTGTGTTAGAAGACATTTATTGCTAGAAGCTCTTGCCAATGAGCTTCCAAATGGGACCATTAGGTCACTACAACAAATATGGGATTTAGTAACATTTAAAAAATGTTACTAAATCCAAAAAAATGTTACTAAAGGCTTTTAGTAACATTTGAACAAGTGTCGCATAAAGCCTATGTTACTAAAGGCTTTTAGTAACATCTAAGAATATTATTAGTAACATTGGAAAAATGTTACCTATATAGTAGCTAATTCGTAGCTAATTTCCCAGCAAATAAGCTAAGCTATAAATTATGCATGGATTGAGCTACAAATTGGCAATTGGCTATGAAATATTTTCCTAGCTAATTCAAAGTTAATTAACCTTGAATTAAGAACGCAGTTACGTGTAGTTACGTGTTGCAGGATGTGTTACAAGCTAGGAAGCTAGCTAATTCAATGTTACTATAGTGATTCTTTCACATTCACTTCACTAACATTTTACTTCCAAAAATGTTACTATATGCCTATCACCGGGTAAATGTTACTTTCAAATAAGTGTTACAAAAGTGTTACTTCCAAAAATTTACTTCAAAAAATGTTACTATATGCAAATTTTACTTCCAAAATGTTACTATATGCAAATTTTACTTCAAAAAATGTTACTATATGCAAATAAGTGTTACAAAAAAGTGTTATTTCCTCAAGATTACTAAAATAATTACCAAATAGTTTCTATACCAGCATCCACCAATTTCTTAGTAATAAACACACAAAACCACAATAACCACATGATAGAACAAACAAATTACTCAAATAGTTACCAAATATGAAAACCAAGCAAACCTACTAGTTTATAATAACTTATTCTGATGCGTCTACTTATAGTTTTTCATTAACTTTAAGATGCATACAGAGAAGTGTAAGGTTAAAAAACTACCAGATACAAATGACAATTAAAGCCATACTTCCTCAAGAACAACAGCTGCCATTAAGGCAAATCAAACGATTCCAGTTGAATTCACAGCCAGTAGAATCCACAGCAGCAGATCTAGATGAAAGTCATTGATGTTAAACAAATTCAAAGGCAACGAAACGATTAATAAGAAGATGCTTACCTGTCCACATCGGTATCAAAGACGATTCCAAGATCAGCTTTGTTATCAAGGACAACCTTGGTTATAGCTTTCATTGTTGTCTTGTCCTCACGATTAGGGATACGGTTCGGAAACAAGTCTGAACACAGAAGCCATTGCTGTCTTAAATTCACCAAATCGTTTGCAAACAGAATTGAAACAGAATAAAGAATAAGAACAAATCAATAATAAGAACTCAATCAAAAATAAAAACAGAAACTCAATAATCAGATCAAACAACAACACTAGAACTTATTATGCCATAAAATGTTTACATATATAAGCTATAAAATGTTTTCATTAGGTATCGAGGAGAATTATGAAAATAAGCTGAAAACATCTTATTATGCCATGTCATGAGCTGGTTCTATAAGCTCTCTTAAATCATCTCACAAGTACGCGCATCTAAGTTCAAATAATTCAATCCTAACCGACCCTCGAAGACATTCAGCATTTTAAATCATCCCAACCAGCTTAGCATTTTATTAACCTCAATTATTATCTTCATTATACTAACTAGTCTACAAAATTGCTACTGCTAGCATCTTAATGACAAACTAATATACACAAATTCCGAACCTAAACCAGCTTAGCTTTCGTGTAATCGATTTCGTAGCTCACAAGTAATTAGCCTTACAATGAAAAGAACATACTTCCTGAAGCAGAGTACTATTCTCCGTATCGAAAGCACGAATGAGCATTCCCCTAGTTCTGGAAGAGGCGAGAAGCTTTCCATCAATAATGAGACCAAAACACGCCAAACTCGAATCATGAGCCCAACCATAATTGATCTTCTTCTTCGCATAGTGATCCACACAACCTGACCTTTCTGCAATCCATGACACACTAGCACCGTTGAATCAGCAAGCTGAGAAACAACACAAAGCCCCTTAGGGTTTCTGAATGTATCCACCTGACGAATAACCTTGAAATCCTTGAAATTGTAAACATAAACCTTAAACTCCAATACAACAAGCATATTTCATCGGAGACGAACACCGCGAACAGCGGTTCGGAATGATAGCTCACCGAATGCTTACATGTTACAACAATGCCTGATTCCGAATACTTTTACAAAACTTCTGGAAGTCTATGAAGATAAACACAATACGAGATATTAAAACAGTAAGATAACATATTAAAACAGAAGATTGAGTAACTACATCCTGGTGCATATAGTAATGAGAAATATTGATAGAAACTGTATACAATGTTTGAATTGATGAACTAACCACAAATATTTAATGTGAATTTGAATTAACCTGAATCGATGTCGTTTAGTGTTTAGTATGTGCATCGAGAATGTTAAATCAAGGAAAATCCTGAAAGAAAAACAAAACATTCAGATGAAAGCTAACTCAACTTATTTTCCTGATTGTGAAATTATTCCATTTCACTAGTGTATAATAATGCTATTAGTCTAATTTTCAGTGATGTTGAGCTTGTAAAAATAGTACTGGTTCATTAGTACTTGACCTTAACATTACTATAAATATAATGGCTAGGTTATATGATTGCTACATCTATCAATCATATAGGAGGACTAGGTTAGGAATAGATACTTACAGGTTTCTTCTTCGATACCCTCATAACCTTATGACCCTAGAAACACATCATCAACCATGTCACAATCAGTGAAACAGCGGAGGTAAGTATATAATCAAGATATATAATCAAGATACACCAGCACTAGAGCTTACTACCCCACCTCATTATTAATCTAGAAGAAATATCTTTTTACATTAACATGAGAGTGGTGTAGAAAATATAGGTTTCCTCTTTTATATAGTAAAACATCTTTATATCGATTTTTGCCGAGATTGACAGTATTAAGAAGCAACATTGCATCTTTTCGTCATCTCACTCAGAATTATCCTGATATGATAAAGAGGAAATTAATAGGGATTAGTGTGAACCTGCAAGTGAATAAACTCTTGGGAGTGCTGAGCTTGTCATCCAAAACGGTCTCTGGAGGACTGCAATTGATTATATTTTCATACAACTTTCCTCAAGCTTGAAACAACCTAAAGTAAATGACATGTAAGCAACTGAAATAAGAAGTTAATTGACAACACAATTTGGTAGGCGATTTATAAACCTAATGAACTTCAAGATTCAATGAAACCTTTAGTTAATGTAACTCAGCTAAACGAGTCCAAATGTGGTCTTTATCAAGAACAATATTGTAACAACAAAAACACCATGACCTACTTTCTATTATTCGTCACACCCCCGTCACTTTCTCTCATATAATAACTGTTGATTCAAACAAAAACAACACAAACAAATCTTATATGATTGCTCTTCTATTGTCATGGAATATGAGACAGTTACACTAGCTAGTTTCATGAAGAAATATAGTATTCCCCTTGCATCAGTTACACAATTTAAAGAATGACAAGTGTAAATAGGCTGATAAAATCATTGATACTAACCATATGCCACAAGTGACAAGCCCACACTAGCATGGCAAGAATGATTTGGCAATTCAATAAACAATGAACATTCATCAGTTACTCAAATAGTTACGAAATAGTTTCCGTGCAAGCATCCACCAATTCCTTACCAATAAACAACTAGAATCACAGTAACCACGTGATAGAACAAACAAATGACTCAAATAATTACCAAATATGAAAACAATCCAAAAAGGAAAAGGAAATGAGCATGAAATAATCCCTTACTAGCATTTGTAGCTTGTAAATACGAAATCATCTAGCTCCTTCTCCTGAATCCAACAAAAAAAATTAAAACATGTCATTCAATCAATCAGCTACTAATTGAAGATGAAATCACTAGATTTGCATTTCATATATGAAATCAAAATCAATGAAAACAATAATCAAAACTATAAAAACTCATTCAACAAAATAGTATGCTTTCAGTTTCCACAAATATACTCTAATTAGTCAATGAAATCAACTCATTCAACAAAATATTAGGGTGCTTTTTCAAGCTTTAACGAAGACCAGCAATTATCGATAAAAACCCTAGAGGATATAGGGTGAATTAAGGGGAACAGTTCAGAGACCTAGGGTTTCTGTGACTTTAGGGACAAAAGGAAGAGAAATTGGAATCTCCATATACACATCTTCCGACTCTTCTTCGTTCAGAAATTGTGAATCAAACTCTGATCGGAGATGAAGAGAACTAGATCGAATATAGAGATAGATTGAAAACGGAGAGAGATCGATGACGAAGAAATATCAGTTACGGAGAGATTGACCGAGAGATATCGGTGACGGAGAGAGATTGGTGGCGGAGAGATGTCGATGAAGTAGAGAGAGAAATCAAATTGGGGAAAAAAAAAGTATAGTATTACAGTAATTTTGTTTTTCACGGCAAAGTATTAGTGTATTACGCTACTTATTAAAATTAGGAGGAATTGTGTAACATTTTTTATGAAATGTTACCGATAAAATGTTGCAAAAGGTCAAATGTGTAGTAGTGGGTACTTGTCAAAGGTTGTTGCTATTGACGAATCTGGTTTCTTTAAGATACTACATCTTTCTGATGGAACAACCATCAAAACCAAGGTAAACAATGTGTGGCATAACATATTATAATCCCAACTATGTGTGACATATATAACATATGAAATTAAGGTCACAAATGTCACACATTTTATGTGTAAGAAGAAAACAACTTTCATTATGAATTCAAAGTTAGTAGCAAATGAATTTTTATTTTGCAATTTCAAAAGGTATTGATTGGGTGTGATGGAGTGAACTCTGTGGTGGCAAAGTGGTTAAGCTTCAAGGATGCCTCTTACACAGGGAGATGTGCAACCAGAGGCTATGCTGAGTTGAAGACAAGTCATGAAATTGAGCCAATGTTCATGCAATATTTTGGCAAAGGTTTTAGAGCTGGAGCTATTCCATGTAATGAGAAGGGTGTTTATTGGTTTTTCACATGGACTCCTATCAACCAAGGTGAATACTAATTTTTTTTTTTTAACCAATATTTCTAAAACTTGATCGGATATTGAATTAGTGAGACTTCGAAATGACAATTCTACCATAATTGAACTAGATGACGTATATAAAAAATATTAAAAAATAATAAAATAAAAACCGATTAAATAAATTATGGTTTAATTCGGTTCAACCAAATATTGTAGTACAACTAGGATCAAACCAACTAACACACTGAATATAGTTCCCAATTCGACTAATTGAACCGACCAATTTAGTCTAAGTTTTAAAGCATTGTTTTCAATTCATTAAATGAAATAATTGTCACACTCCACTTGATTTATTTGATAGATAAAGAGTTAGCACAAGAACCTGCTGAACTGAAACAATATGTGTTAAGCAAGCTAGAGATGATGCCAAGTGATATTAGATATTTCATAGAAAAAACCGAATTAAATGCATTTCAATCAGCTCAATTGAGATATAGACATCCTTGGGAGCTTATAATGGGAAATATTAGTAAAGGTAATGTTTGTGTTGCTGGAGATGCTTTACATCCTATGACACCTGATCTTGGCCAAGGGGGGTGTTGTGCTTTAGAGGATGGGGTGGTTTTAGCAAGGTGTCTAGCTGAGGCCTTTTCCAAGAAACCAAATGAAGAAAAAGAAGAATACAAATGGATTGAGGAAAGTTTGAAGAAATATGGAAATGAAAGAAGATGGAGATGCATTGATCTGATTACTACAGCTTATATTGTTGGTTTTATTCAGCAAAGTGGTTCAAAATCTGTTAACTTCATTAGAGATACAATTTTGGCCACATTGCTAGCTGTTCAGCTGTTGAAGAAGTCAGATTTTGATTGTGGTCGACTAAAATAGCTCTAATTAGTGACACAATTTATATTGCCATGATAATAAACTTGTGTTATTTACTTTTGATGCTAAATTTTTGTTTTTGCTTTTCGAATAATCTCTTGTCACTTTCACTTTTTGATAAGCATCTCCAATTATTTTCACATATATAATAAAAAAAAAGTGGTGAGTGAAATTTATGTGTTAATTTATAAGTTTGATTTTTCAAAAATATATACATTTTATATTTTAAAATAAAATAAACTAGTAATATTAATTAGGGGGCATTGTTTGGAAAAAAATTTAATAAATACTCTACTAAATTGAATATGTGCTTATATTTATGGGCACAAAATTTCTTAAACAACGACTTAAAGCATTTCTTCTAATAGATCACTTTAAGTTTCATACACTATGATCGAATGGTCTCCACCACATTAGTCATAGTTATGCAATTTATGTACATTTTGTTTTCAAACAATGTACACACACATTGTTGTTACTAGATACTACAATTAATTAAAATACTTCCTAAATTTTATTAAATTCACTTTCTCACTTCATGTTACTTCAATAAAAAAAATAAAAATTGGAGAGTATTTTTTTTTATTAAAGAGAGTATCTAAATCTATAATACTGAGATACTTATAATTTTGTTGATTAGTAAATTTATTTACTAACAAGTAGTAACAAATAATGTAGTCAAAGCGCACCAATTATATAAACTAGCCGCCAAACGGGGAACGTGCCCGTTTGTGTGATCGATATTCTTTTTTTTTTGTGATCGATACTCTCTACTGTGCAAATATAAATAACTATTTAATCTTCTTTTTTATTGGACTTAATTGATAACTATGTAACCTCTTTTTTTTTGTTAGTTATTGAGAAGAAAAAATTATATTTTTGTTACTATAAAAAAACTGAAAATCTATTTTTATGTGGAAGTTGTGCTTAGTTGTTAAGAAAAAAAATATATTATTTACTAAAAAAAACTGAAAATCTATTTTTATGTGGAAGTTATTTTTTAAGGGTAAAATAGGAATTACAAAAAAGCCATCCCAAAAAATTGTATCCCCTTTATATATTAGTATAGATAAGTAGCTTCTCATAAATGCCAGCCAAGAAAACATATATGAAAAGAGATAAAAGCATATATTTATCAACACCTAAATTAATCAATTTATACTTTACATTTGCTATTAAAATTAGGTACTATCTTGGTAACAATAATTTTTTTTCCAGAATCTCAATAAACAATAAAACAAAAAGTTCTGGTAACAAAATCAAATATTTGTATTTAAATCAAAATATTTTATTTTTTGACAACTAAATCAAACATATTTTGATGATTGTAAAATTTTAATTGTTTTTGGACTACTGTAGATTTTAAAATTTGACACTACTATTTTTAATTTATGAAAAATATGAGTTTTGATTGTTGTCCCTCTAAAATTACTATTATTACGGAGTAATATTTATTTTAATAGAAATATATTCATTTCTAAGGAACAATTTTTTTTCCTCGTAAGACTTACAATGTTTGAGTAGTCAAGTTGACCTTACAGAATAGTTGTTTTTTTTGGTTACAAAAATTTAGGGTGAGGGGATGGTGCCCCAGTCCAAGGCAGGGAAGACCTTAGGGCTCAAAGAGCACTTACAAAGGTAATTACATTTACCTCCCTTCAAAGACACTAGCGGGGCTCGAACCCGGGACCTCTCGGATTCAAGACCTGTCTTTTTACCACTAGACCAAGCCTTTGGAGTTACCTTACAGAATAATTGTATCATTATATTTCTTTCTCGATAGTTAAGTTTTTATTAAGAAGGTCTATCCCAAAAGGTATGAAAAAATACAAACAATCAACAACGAACCAAAAATTAATCAACGACACCACTAAAAAACTACAAACTTGTTGCACCTTAAATTTTGCCCACCTTTTTATTATTATATTGGCTTGTGTCGCATTTTATTTTAAATATGTAAATTAATTCATTCGGTAGTAAAATGGAGTTTAAGGAGTTACAAGTGCCGGATCACGAGTTTGAATATTCACTTTTGTTATTTTTATTTTCACCAATTTTGCTTCAATATTAGTATTACACTATTACTATTACTATTATTATTTTTTATCTTTTGTCCAAAAATCAAAAAACAACAAAAAATCTAATCATAAAATAAAAAATCAAACAAAAATAACAAAACCTGAAAATTTAGAGAACAGATCAAAACAAATATTCCAAGAATTAAGTTGATTTAGTTCAAAATAGAGCGACCCTAATCCCAATCTATATAACCATAAACCTTCACAAAACCATTAACAACCATCACTATCATATCATCACAAATAAAACCATAAACCTTCACCATCAACAAACCCAAAATCACACAATAAGCCTTCACCATCATCATCATTCTCACAAAACCATTAACCCCCATCACTACCACACTCATAGCTCAACAAATAACCAGAACAAACAAGAACAACAATAATCGAAGAAGAGGGAGTGGGATCGCAGCTGCCGCCGACGAACAAACAATCTGTTATCTATTCTTCCAAGAACCGACGCGCTACCGCCACCGGAGACCGCGCACCGCCGCATCACTCTCTCTCTCTCTCCGGCAATCTCTTCCCTCTCGGTCACTTTCCCTTTCCTTCTGTCTCGTGTTTTGTTCTGTTTTCCATCGTGCTATTTTGTTTGTTTTTATTTATTTATTTATTCATGCACTTGTTTAATTAGTTGGGGCTAGTGTTTGGTGTCTTGAGTTCTAGACCCACTTAATTTATTTGCACCCTTTAGTATGGAGAATGTTAAAACGTGCACTCAAGATATATGTTAATAGGATAACGTAGAAATAATTTATTGAATTTGTGGTGTATTTGATTCTTTAAACATTAAATTTTTTGTATAATTAAATGCTATATTTCTATTTTTAGGTATCTTAACATGTGCCTTTAGGGCACAAGTTAACATGACCCTCAGTTTAATAATAAAGTCCTGCTATTTCTCACAGGTAAGAAACACACGACAGAGAAAATGTATTAGTTAGGAAAGGGTAAAATTGGGTTTTCACATAATACATGGGTGGTGGG
This sequence comes from Trifolium repens, assembly GCA_030408175.1. Classification (NCBI taxonomy): domain Eukaryota; kingdom Viridiplantae; phylum Streptophyta; class Magnoliopsida; order Fabales; family Fabaceae; genus Trifolium; species Trifolium repens. Next base: position 64,846,197 of record CP125837.1, on the reverse strand, counting down.
TAGTGTTATTCTTGTATTTCTTGGCCTTGAGTTTCGTAAGAAATAGTATTTTCCTTATTAATAACAAGTGAAAAAAGCAATTAAATCAAAAAGAAGTTTAACAACAAATTTTTCGTGATCAATCTGATGTACCCAAAATGTCATTTCTATGAATTGATTAGTTTAATTTAATTAATAAAAAACCATATTTTTTAACAAAATAAAATGTGGATTAAAAAAGGATGATTGAATGTACATTCGTCTGTCTCTCGAATAATCGAGGACTATACATTATTTCTAAGTGATTACTAGTCTTCCACAAACAATTTACAATAAATAAATTTGGATTAAAAAAGAGATGATCGAATGTACATTCGTCTGTTTCCCGAATGGTCGAAGATTGTTTCTCGAATGGTTGGGGATTGTTTTCCGAATGGTCGAGGATTGAACGTACGCTTTTTCTAAATGATTATTCGTCTTCTATATCTAGAAACAAATTCAACACACCAAACCCATTTTTTGCCATTACACCGTCAAGTAAAAACAAATCTTTTTCATAAACATTGTTTTATCCATTCTATGCTAATGCTTAAGCTTCTATTGTGTGCGAGCATACAAGCAACATTTAACTATTAGAATGTGACCAAAACAAAGTTTCCTAAAATCAACCGACAAACAAATATTTTTTACCCAGAACTATGTAGCTTTGAGTTTCTCATTGCACCAGAGAATACGTAGGAGTACGATTTAAACATCTTGTCGAGCACACTAATAAAAAACTAATCTTTCCCCCCTTTATATAATATCTTTAATAACAAACGCAGTAAGCATTTTTAAATTACGGTTCTAACTTTAACTAATTATAACGAACGTAGGCTGCCTAACCCCCAAACCCGGAAATGGTTGCGATGACCATTCCTTTCCATTCTTCAAGGGTTTTATCGACGTTTCCCTTTTTATAAAAAAAAAACTTCAGTGGCGACTATGTAGCCATTTCGAGCGTTAGTGCGTTCAGGCATTTTTCGCGGCACGACAATACTCCTCAAAAGAAGACAAAATTAACTCGAACGATAAACACCTAACAATGTTGGAGAACTAAAAACCCTAAACAAGTGATCACAAATCATGTCCCAAAAAATCTTAAGAGAACAAATCAAAAAAGAAATTCATTATTCATCTAATATACTTTAGAGTACATTTTATTTTTCTTGTTACTGAGCAGTTAACAAATTTTGTAATTTTTTTTAAAATTTTGTTGGGAAACATCAGATAGATTTTATAGCTCTAAAAATAAAATCAATTTCCTTTATACTCTTTCATAAAATAAACATAATTTAAAAATAGGAACCGATAAAAACAATAAAATTAAAAGAAAAAGAATTCAATTACTCATGAAATCAAAAGTATTTAAAAATTAATTCTAAAAATATAATTAACTCTAAAAAACAAAAATATCTAAAAATTAACTCTAAAATTAGTCTCGTCAATGCTATTGGGTTGAGGCACCGTCATTTTACACTATTTTATTTTGTATGTGGACAAAGTCACAACTACAAGCATCACCGTAGCTAAGAAATTCTGAAATTTTGTGTATTGAGTTTAAGTCTTTTAAATTTTAATTTCTTAAATTCACATGTACAATTGTAAAATTTTGTATTGAAATCCGAAATATTCAAATTCAAATAAAAATGTCCAAAGTCTAACAATAGTAAAAGGACAAAATTTAGGTGTAATTTTGTAGATTTTTTTCGTATAGTTATTAACATAATAAATTACGATTTCCTCAAATCCATAATTTTTTAAAAGTCTTTTATATCCACAAAAAATAAATTTTATGGCAAGTATTATACAAAAAACACCTAAAAAAACACATCTAAATTTTGTTCAAATTAAAATTGCCACTTGATTAAGTCTTACAAAATGCAAATCACAACGTTCTTTCAAAAAACTAAAAAAAGTATATTTAAAAGTTGTCCAAAACAGAAGTATTTAGAACCAGAGGCGGAACCAAGGGGGTGGCTGAGGTGGGCCACGGCCACCCCCCAAAAAATGGGAAATTACTAATGTACCCTAGGTCTTCTTATAAAATTATAAATATGTATAGTATATATATTTGTTTGCGCCTAAAATTTACAAATTTAAAAGGTAGCCCAGTTGGTTACATGGAGGCATCACCCTCCTCAGCATAGAAGGGTGCAGGTTCCACCCTCAAAGTCCCATATTTTTTGGATTTTGTTCTTTTTTCTATGAAAAAAAAACACTTTTAATGTCCATGGTTTGATTTGAACCCACATCTTTAGAGACCAAAACATTTTTTCAAACCACTAAAACAAAGATATTCTAAAAATTGATTTCTATTTTTTGTCCGGAAAATATATTATTTTAAGCTATATAATTAAATTTTTTTATGATCAAATTTGTACTTATTATGACTTAATTTTTCTATGAAATGTAATTTTTACATTTAATTTAAATATTATAAATTTTTCACGGCCCACCCTAAAAAAATTTCCTGGTTCCGCCACTGTTTAGAACAATCTTATAAAAATGTTAAAATATATTTTTTGTTTTTAAAGTTTAGTACTGTTTTGTTGTTTTCTTGAAACCAATTTCTTCAAATGTCTTTTGATTGTTCCTTTTTATTAGTACTCCCTCCGTTCCTTTTTATAAGGAACAATTTAAAAAAAAAAATTGTTCATTTTTATAAGAAACAATCATTAAATTTATGTTTTATTAATGAAACAATTTAATTTCTACCCTCTATCTATTCCAATGTTATGCATTAATTAGAGTAACATATTCTCTATGCATTAATTACACTAAGGTTACTTTTAGAATTGATTATAAAATTTGGCAAATGCTAACGAGTGCCCCCGGGCCACTCTTTAAGAACTTAAATAGTAAGATTTTTATAGAATTGTTACGGGAATGCGTAAAGTCAATGCATTGAAAATTGTATTGTTTAATTTTTTGAATAAAAAATTTCTATAAATGGATTGCTTAAAGAGTGCCCGGGGGCACTCGTTAGCAAGACCCATAAAATTTTAGAATTTTTAATAAAAAAAATAAGATTCCTTGGTTTATGTGTTTTTTTCAAATTGTTCCTTATAAAAAGGAACGGAGGGAGTATTATTTAGTAGTTAAGGATGATTTTTTGCCATTCTTATAAGTAGTAGTACTTGGATATTGGATTTGATAAGTTTTTTAGTGTTCAATGGCTGAATTGAATATTGAATATGAAGAATGTAATGACTATCTCATAACATTGATGTTTTGTAATTTTAGATGGAAGTTCAACAGCATGATACACTTTCTGAAAACAATGAGGCTGAGCCCGATGGAGTTTCTTGTAAGAAAAGTAATGCCGTGCAAATTTATAGACGAGATGTTGTGAAGAATAAAAACAGTGGGATGATTGGGATTGCGATTAAAGTTAACGGTGATTCTGATTTTGAGGAAGGTGATGAAAGTAATAATGGTGGTAGAACTGCTGCTCTTCAGACTAACGAGCTATGTGTAAACTGGATTGATGGATCTATATCCACACAGAATTTCAGTGACGTTGAGGTTATTGATCGCGGATTTTTACATGGTGATAGGGTAGCTGCTGCCTCTGATCCTACTGGGCAAGTGGGTGTTGTGGTTGATGTCAATATGTCTGTGAATTTGTTGGCCTACCATGATGGATCTATTATAAAAGATGTCTCATCAAAAGCCTTAAAGCGTATTAGGGATTTCACTGTTGGTGATTATGTGGTGCTCGGGTCTTGGTTAGGAAGAATTGATCATGTTTTGGATAATGTGACTGTCTTATTTGATGATGGTTCAGTTTGTACAGTCTCCAATGCAGATCCAATGAATCTTAAACTGATTTCAAAGGATATTCAAGAAGATGTGTACGTCCATTATTACCCAGGGATACGTGTAAGGGACAATTCTTCATCAATCTTCAAGATGGCTAGGTGGTTGTCTGGCCCGTGGAAAGCAAATAGGTTAGAAGGTACTGTCACCAATGTTACAGTTGGGTCAGTGTTCGTTTATTGGATAGCATCTGCAGGTTATGGACCATATTCTTCTACTCCCCCTGCTGAGGAACAGAGTCCGAAAAACTTAAAATTGTTGTCTTGTTTTGCTCATGCAAATTGGCATTTGGGTGACTGGTGTCTTTTACCCTCATCTGCACTGTCATCTTCTGTTTCCATCAACAAGAGCAAATCAAAATTGGAACGTAACAATTCTGTTAATATTGATCATTCTATCTCAGTATCAAAGGATCCTGTCCATGAAGCTTGGAAAGAAAAGAGAGCTCGGAAGAAAGAGGAAAACTTTGTCATTTCCAACATCAGGACAAGAGTTGATGTTGAATGGCAGGATGGAACAATAGAGCGTGAACTAGATTCTACGAGTTTAATTCCTATTGATAATCCTTGTGATCATGAATTTTTTTCAGAACAATATGTTATGAAGAAGAATTCTGATGTTGGTGAGGATAATAGCGAAACTAGCCGAGTTGGGGTGCTGAGGAGTGTTAATCCCAAAGAGCGGACAGTTTGTGTGAGGTGGATAAAACCAGCTGCCAGGGCAGATGATCCCCGAGAATTTGACAAGGAGGAAATTGTAAGTGTCTATGAGCTAGAGGGCCATCCAGATTATGATTACTGCTTCGGGGACGTGGTTTTTAGACTACCACCTGTGACTGTCTGTTCAGAAGCTTCGGTTGGAGAGTCCATTGAGAAATCGAAGCAGGAAAATGAAGAATGCAGACTTAATAAGGAAGCAGGAAACCAAACAGAAAGTGCATCTGCTGGCGAAACGGATGTGGAGTTCTCAGACCTCTCCTGGGTTGGAAATATTATTGGCCTTAAGAATGGTGACATTGAAGTTATTTGGGCTGATGGGATGGTATCAACGGTATGCTCATTTCATTTATTAATTTTCTCACTGTTCTGTTATTTCTTATATTCAGTTTTGTACATACATCATTAGTACAACACTAGCAATCTGCTTGTATTGTTTCTATCATTAGAATAGGATTTTACTTATGGATGCTTGTTGAGCTGGTAAAATCCGGTCTAGCTTTTAGAATTGCAATCAATAAGGATTACATCTGAAAGTTGTCAAAACTTATTGCGGAAGTTTGAACTAGTATTACTAGGGAAAATGAGGGAAAGGTGAATCTCCGTACCTTTACTTTATATGTACTGTATTTAGCAATCCTCACCTCTTGTGATAGGAGAGATGCATCGCAGGCAGAGAGAAGAGATGAATCGCAGCAGAGAAAGAATGAGTCGTGGAGAAAAGTAATGCTTGAGAAAAGTAAAGGAAAAAAACAATGATTTGTTTATCCTTCTGCGGGCCTGATAATTTTAACCTGGCAAAAACTTAGGATATAAATTACAAAGGAGCAACGGGATAGAATTAAAAAAGGGCATAATTTATACTATCTGATTGGTGCATAAAACAAAAAATTAAAAAAAGATATCATATATTTGTCATATCCTGTTCTCTATCCTATCACTTGTTCATGCCTAACGATACAACATTTCCATTTTCACTGTCTATAATTCACTTTACTTCCAGGTTGGGCCCAAAGCAATCTATGTGGTTAGTAGAAATTATGATGATTCAGATGCTGCAGGGAGCGATATAAGTGATGCTGCAAGCTGGGAAGACTTTGGTAGGACCACCGCTCTTTCTGTCCCACTAGCGGCCCTTCGATTCGTTACCAGACTTGCCTCTGGAATATTCTCCAGGGGACAAAATAATTTAGATCCTGTTCACACACAGTCAAATGATGAAATTGTATGTCCATCACCAGTTAATGTTTGCGAGTCCAGTTCTCAGGAATGTATTGCTCCTGCAAGTTGCGACAATGATGCTTGCAGTTTGAAACATTTTGACATGGTTACAGATCCGTCAGACCATTATTATATTGGTGCAAGTGGACAGGTACTGCTGTTGCCTTATATCTAATTTCAATAAAAGTAGGGAAATGAAAGAATGAATAGGTAGTTGTGTTTATCTTATGCTTCATCTTCCTTTGATAAATATTAACCAATACACACGAGCATGCATTTGCCCGAGTATTGATTGATCATCATTACAGGTTAATTATTGTAGGTCAGGTTAAATATTGTAGGTTGGTGCATCAAACATGTGAGAATGCACACGAATACATTAACATGCTCGTTTCTTTCTTTGAAGTATAATTTCCTTTATTATATCATATGGAGTAAGAAGTCACTAAATGATTTTCACTCCTTTTTCAGAGAAACAACCGAAAATGGTTTAAGAAGGTGCAACAAGATTGGGGCATACTACAAAATAACCTTCCTGGTCAGTGAACTGTGATGATAGATTTCTTCATACCATTTAAGTTTTGTATTGTGATGTAATTACGCATCCATTTCAATAATTGTAAACAATTTAAACATTTTGACAGAGGAAATCTTTGTACGGGTCTACGAAGATAGAATGGATCTTGTGAGGGCAGTTATTGTAGGGCCATTTGGGACCCCTTACCAAGATGGGCTGTTTTTCTTTGATTTTCACCTTCCACCAGAGTATCCTGATGTTCCACCGGTAAGGAAGATGTTTAAATGTAAACAATATATATTCCATTGTAGTCCACATAAATGTATCTCATGTCTTTCTGTGTTTTTTGTCTGGGCCTCAAATGATGCAGTCAGCGTACTATCATTCAGGTGGTTGGCGTATTAACCCTAATTTGTACGAGGAAGGGGAGGTTTGCCTTAGCCTTCTAAATACATGGACAGGCAGAGGAAATGAAGTATGGGATCCAAAATCATCTAGTATCCTTCAAGTTCTAGTTTCACTACAAGGGCTAGTACTCAACTCCAAGCCTTACTTTAATGAACCTGGATATGATAAGCAGACTGGAACAGCTGAAGGAGAGAAAAATTCATTGTCATACAACGAGAATACATTTTTACTGAACTGCAAGACCATGATGTATCTTATTCGGAAGCCTCCCAAGGTGATTATGAACAAGTTTAGAAAAATTCTGTTGTTTCTTTTAGTTTTGCAAAGTATATTTGACTGTTATGTTCCTGATGAATTCTCTAGGATTTCGAAGTGCTCATCAAAGAACATTTTAAGAGACGTGGTCATTACATCCTTAAGGCTTGTGATGCATATATGAAAGGTTACTTGATTGGCTCATTGAACAAAGATGCCTCCGTGAGTAATAATAGCAGTCCGAATTCTAACTCAGTTGGTTTCAAGTTGATGTTAGCCAAGATAGTGCCAAAGCTTTTCTTGTTATTGAGTGAGGTTGGAGCTGATTGCGAGCAATTTATGCATTTGAAAGAGACGAATTGATCAAAATTGAAGGTACTGACAAGCATTTGAAAGAGAGGAATTGATCAAAATTCTACTTTCAGTCCAAACAAGGTTTGTTTCTAAGCTAAGTTTGATATTCATATATCAATGAATCTTATATAGGACTTTATTTTTTTAATAGACAGGACTTTTTTTTAATAGATAAATGTTAGTGGTAAATTTGTTGGGTAAGAGAGAAATGTTAGTAGCAGAGAATGAACTTAGACCTGATACATATTTATTGCTTCATTGGTGTCTCATATATTTGACAAATTTATTGCTTCTAAAGATAATTTTATTCATGTGAGAGCTAGAAGAGTATAAAGTATAAACTACATATCTTTGGTTTCTATCTGTTAATTTTTCTAAGGACAATGTCTTTGGTTTCTTCTCTGATCAATGAATTTGAACTTTTGGATTTTCTCCTACACCAAGTGATTTCGGAAGGTACGATACAAAGTTTAGCGTTTTCGGAACTTATATTCCGAAACAAAATTCATATTGGATTGTACAATCCGAACTACCCTACCCCAAAATCAGGGGTATTTTGGGATTTTTGGAATGGTAAATCAAATTAGGATGCTATATGAAATTGTATTTGGGTTTTTTAATGGAAGGAGAAAAAATTTAATAATAATATGTTTTAAATAATATTATATGTTTTCAAAGAAGAAGATCCAGTAGTTTAGAGTTTGGATGCAAGATAAGTAAAATCCGGCAATTTTTTTTAATAATAATAGTTTTTAATTAAGGGTAAAATTGGAATTAAAAAATTATGACTTGTTTCGCTCCGTCTACTTTCCAAACAATGGAATGGAAACAACATTCCTTCTTCACATCATAAGATATCCAAACAATGGAATGAGATATTTGTTTCATTCAACTCCATTATGTTACGTTCCGCTTCTCTCAATTATCTTCTATCAATCCAAACATAGCCTTAGGTTTTCATACACTATGATCGAAGGGTCTCCATCAAATCATGTCATAGTTATGCAACTCATGTATATTTTATTCTAACGATATCAATGATTATGTAACTCTCAAACAATATACACAGAAATGTAGTTGTTTTTTTGTTAAGTAGCCTAGCGAGTAGAAATTCTACCTTTAAGATGAATAAGTGAGATGATTGGGGTTCAAACCCCGGTCTCCATACATATATAATGCAATTGTCCTATCAATTGTTATTAGATAGTAGATACTATAGTTAATTAAAATACTTACTAAATTTTATTAAATTCACCTTCTCGCGTTACTCCAATAAAACAAATAAAAATTGGAGAGTATCTAAATATATGATACTCTTAATTATTATGATACTCTTAATTAGGACACTCTTATAATTTTATGTTGATTAATGAATTTATTTAACAAGTAACAAATGATGTAGTCAAAGGGCATCAATTATATAAATCGTAGCTTCCCATGAATGCCAGCCAAGAAAATGTTTATGAAGAGAGATAAAAGCATATATATTTTAAAAAAAAATTCATTACCAGTTAAATCTGGTTCGGCCCCCTTTCGATCATAGTTGCGGGGAATTGAACTGTGGTTCTCTCTACTAAATTTAGCGTTAATTACCATTAAATCAATTAATGATCGGTAGATAAAAGCATATATTTGTCAACACCTAAATTAATCAATTTATACTTTACGTTTGCTATTAAAATTAGGTACTATCTTGGGTCGAAAGACTACTTTTGAACATATTCTCAACAATGCTAAACTTGCATCACCCAGAAAAGCATTTTTCAAAATTTCATTACTTTGCTTCTTTCTTTCTTTTTTCCTTTGGTAAGTGTTCCACGTCTTTGTTCTTTAGGGAAAAAAATATCTGGCAATATTGGGAAAAAATTATCCAATTTAAAAAAGAAAATAACTTAACCCGTCTTCTCAATAATTTTTTTATCCACAGATTCTCAATAAAAAATAAAACAAAAAGTTCTTGTAATAAAATCAAATATTTGTATTTAACTCAAAATCAAAATATTTTATTTTTTTGACAACAAATCAATCATATTTCGATTGATTTGGCATAATCAAAACGACAAGATCTGGAATAATAGTATTCAGCCACTAAGCCAAGTAGTCAGAATGACATTCGTGTATGAAATGAGTGATTTACCATCCACCAGCTGCAGCGCCATAATGTTGTTCTTGTTGAGAATGTTGGGTCGATTCGATGGAAGAAACCAGGAGTGGGTTGGATAAAATGTAATGTAGATGCCACGTTTGTAGCGAGTTCTGGTGTCACTTCTATGACTCTTTATTTCCGTGATACTGATGGACAATTTGTAGTTGGCTTGACCTAATGACAACAACTTGTTTACTCCATAGTGGAAGACGAAGTTTGGGCTCTATTACATGTTATGAAATAGGCTATTCTTCGTGGTTTTGAGCGAGTTCAATTTTAAAACGATTCAAAGTTATTGGTTGACGCTAGCCGTTCGAGAAGACGAGACAATTCAGAGTTTAGTTTAATTGTCAACTTTCTTCTTATGTCATATTCTTACGTAAACTTTGAGGTTACGTTTGTTAGGAGACAATCAAATTTAATTGTTCATACTCTTGCTAGAGCGACCAATGTTTGAGTAAGTTTTCATAGATTTGAAATTACTCCCTTTTGTATCGAACATGTATTAGTTAATAATATGAATTAAGTTTTCATATAAAATTCAAATTCAAATAAAAATGTCTAGTCTAACAAATATTAAAAGGATAAAACTTGAGTGTATTTTTTTAAATGTTTTTTTTATTATTCTTAACATAACAAACTATAATTTCCTCAAATACAAAATTTTCTCAAAGTTTGTTATACCCAAAAAATAAGTGAATTTTATATTAAAAATCATACAAAAAAAACACTAAAAAAATACACCTCAATTTTGTTCATATTAAAATTGCCACTTGATTTAAGTCTTACAAAATAAAAATCACAACGTTTCTTACCATTAACTAAAAAAACTAAAAAAATTTATATTTAAAAGTTGTCCAAAACAGAAGTATTTAGAACAATCTTATAAAAATGTTAAAATATATTTTTTGTCCTTATATTTTAGTGATATTTGTTTTGGTTATTTATTTTTCTAGCCTAAAAAGAAATTCAAAACGAACGGTCCGGATGAGGGTTTACCCACATAGATAGAAAAGAATAAAAATTGGAATGACGAAATTGCCCTTTCGCCGCTGCAACAACAAATACTCGTCTTCTTCGCATATTCTTCTTCTTCTTCTTTCGTTCTTCATCGGATAAACGCGAACTCCTTCTTCTTTCTTCGTAAGCTTCACTTTCATTTTCTCTCTCTCTTCTCTTCTTCCCACAGCTATAGGTTTTCGTATTCATTCTATTTTCTTTTTCAATTAATGCCTATTATTCGTTTTTCTATCTCCATCTTCAATTTTGTTTTCTTCAATCATTAACCTCTTGCAGCGCCGATGTAATCTGAAAACCTAGCTCATTCGTTTATTTATTCTTTTTTTAATTTTCGATCAATTTGTTCGCTTTTTCTTTTGATTTCTTGAGCTACCTTAGGTTATGTTAATCCGTGTTTTATCTATAGATTTTGATTATTGTTTTTCTTAAGGATATAATCGATTATGATTTAATCTGATTGAGCTAAAAAGATTTATTGACGATGTTGTGTGTTTGTGTGCGCTTGTCAATTTGAATTTTTAAACTGGGTTATAAATTATGATTGGCAGCTAAACAATGTTTTTGTTTGATTCTGTTACGTGATTTTAGATCCACAACAAATTTGGAGCTTTTTTTTTTTGTTGGCATATTGATTAAAATTTAAAAGTTGGTGCCTTTGCTTTTCTGTTTTCTCATTTTTATTTTCTCTGTCATGTCAATTTTTTTATTTTTAAGTTTAGTACTGTTGTTTTCTTGAAACCAATTTCTTCAAATGTCTTTTGAATGTTCCTTTTTATTAGTATTATTTAGTTGAGGATAATTTTTTGCTATTCTTATAAGTAGTAGTACTTGGATTTGATAAGGTTTTTAGTGTTCAATTGCTGAATTAAATGTTGAATATGAAGAATGTAATGACTATCTCATAACATTGATGTTTTGTAATTTTAGATGGAAGTTCAACAGCATGATACACTTTCTGAAAACAATGAGGCTGAGCCCGATGGAGTTTCTTGTAAGAAAAGTAATACCGTGCAAATTTATAGACAAGATGTTGTGAAGAATAAAAACAGTGGGATGATTGGGATTGTGACGGAAGTTAACGGTGATTCAGATTTGGATTCAGATAGCGAAGTCAGTGATGATGAGGATGATAGTGAGGATGAGGATGGTGATGTTGAGGAAGGTGATGAAAGTAATAATGGTGGTAGAAATTCTGATAGGAATGATGCTTCTGTGCATGGTAAAACTGCTGCTCTTCAGACTAACGAGCTACGTGTACTCTGGATGGATGAATCTGAATCCACACAAAATTTCAGTGACGTCGAGGTTATTGACCGTGGATTTTTACATGGTGATTTTGTAGCTGCTGCCTCTGATCCTACTGGGCAAGTGGGTGTTGTGGTTGATGTCAATATGTCTGTGGATTTGTTGGCCCATGATGGATCTATTGTAAAAGATGTCTCATCAAAAGCCTTAAAGCGTATTAGGGATTTCACTGTCGGTGATTATGTGGTGCTCGGGTCTTGGTTAGGAAGAATTGATGATGTTTTGGATAATGTGACTGTCTTATTTGACGATGGTTCAGTTTGTAAAGTCTCCAAAGCAGATCCAATGAATCTTAAACCGATTTCAAAGAATATTCTTGAAGATGGGCATTTCCCTTATTACCCAGGGCAACGTGTAAGGGCCAAGTCTTCATCAATTTTCAAGATGGCTAGGTGGTTGTCTGGCCTGTGGAAAGCAAATAGGTTAGAAGGTACTGTCACCAATGTTACAGTTGGGTCAGTGTTCGTTTATTGGATAGCTTCTGCAGGTTATGGGCCATATTCTTCTACTTCCCCAGCTGAGGAACAGAGTCCGAAAAACTTAAAATTGTTGTCTTGTTTTGCTCATGCAAATTGGCAACTGGGTGACTGGTGTCTTTTACCCTCATCTGCACTGTCATCTTCTGTTTCCATCAACAAGAGCAAATCAAAATTGGAACGTAACGATTCTGTTAATATTGAATTAGATTCTAATCAAACAGGGAGTGGGTGTGATTCAGAAGACGCTACAGTTGAAGAATCAAATGGGAATAAGGATGCTATGGACCTTGATCCGGTGGGTGCTTTGGAAGGGAATGATGGAAATGATAGAAATAATCCTTCACGCGAGTCTAGCTCATGTGGTAGTTCTATTTCAGTATCAAAGGATCCTGTCCATGAAGCTTGGCCTCTTCACCGCAAGAAAATAAGGAAAGTTGTCATCAGGAAAGAAAAGAGAGCTCGGAAGAAAGAGGAAAGCTTTGAAAAAGCTCTTCTAATTTCCAACACCAGGACAAGAGTTGATGTTGCTTGGCAGGATGGAACAATAGAGCATGAACTAGATTCTACAAGTTTAATTCCTATTGATAATCCTGGTGATCATGAATTTGTTTCAGAACAATATGTTGTGGAGAAGATTTCTGATGTTGGTGAGGATAATTGCGAAACTAGCCGAGTTGGGGTGGTGAGGAGTGTTAATGCCAAAGAGCGGACAGCTTGTGTGAGGTGGATAAAACCAGCTGCCAGGGCAGATGATCCCCGAGAATTTGACAAGGAGGAAATTGTAAGTGTCTATGAGCTAGAAGGCCATCCAGATTATGATTACTGCTACGGGGACGTGGTTGTTAGACTATCACCTGTGACTGTCTGTTCAGAAGCTTCTGTTGGAGAGTCCATTGAGAAATCAAAGCATGAAAATGAAGAAAGCGGACTTAAAAAGGAAGCAGGAACCCAAACAGAAAATGCATCTGCTGGCGAAACGGATGTGGAGTTCTCAGACCTCTCTTGGGTTGGAAATATAACTGGCCTTAAGAATGGTGACATTGAAGTTACTTGGGCTGATGGGATGGTATCAACGGTATGCTCATTTCATTTATTTACTCACTATTCTGTTATTTATTCCCATTCTGTTGATAAAAGATAAATGCTGCAATTTACTAATATTCAGTGTTGTACATACATCATTAATATAACACTAGCAATCTGCGTGTGTTGTTTCTATCAGTAGAATAGGATTTTACTTCTGGATGCTTGTTGGGCTGTTAAAATCTGGTCTAACTTTTAGAGTTGCAATCAGTAAGGATTACATCTGAAAGTTTTCAAAACTTATGGCTGAAGTTTGAACCAGTATTACTAGGGAAAATGAGGGAAAGTTGAATCTGCGTAACTTTATATGTATTTAGCAATCCTCACCTCTTGAGCTAGGTTTTGGGGTTGAGTTAGACCAAAACCCTAATTTCCAAGAGAATATTTGATCCTTAAGGTGGAGTATAGAATATAAAATAAGGTGGAGTATGAAAGATCTAGAGGCTAATGAGGTGGAGTATTAGAATATAAAATAACATTATTGCATTGTTTGTTCCATGTAGCCAACCCCACTTAGTGGGATAAGGCTTGGTTGTTGTTGTGGAGTATGAGAATATCTAGTCAAATCACATTTGTTGCCTGTGCCATAATATAAAATCAAAGTGGAGTTATAGATATATGGCTTTCTACCATTGTTTGATAGTAAATAGTTTTTGAGTGGGTGATCTTTATCTAAATGTTTGCTGGAAGGTTTTATATCACCGACAATGTAATTGGTATTTTGCATTCATTTTAATATCTATAGGCTTAAATAAAGTAATAGAAAATCATAGACTATTAAGAATAAGTGAAGCATGTCCGTTTGCTACTGAGGTTACTAAATATCCTTTGGTAGCTTGTTGAACAGTCTTGTGGTGCTAAAATAACCCATGAATTTAGGTTTATGGATCTTTCCGATTCACAGCATAAATCAGGTTTGACTTAAATTCTTAAACAAAACTTTTGTCTAAATAACCTAAGATGCAAAATAAGAGATTGAGGGTATACATGTGTGGTGTGTTTGGGTTGTTAATCACATGCCTAATGATACAACATTTCCATTTTCACTATCTATAATTTACTTTACTTCCAGGTTGGGCCCCAAGCAATCTATGTGGTTGGTAGAGATGATGATGATGAATCAGTTGCTGCAGGGAGCGATATAAGTGATGCTGCAAGCTGGGAAACCGTTAATGATGATGAAATGGAAGTCCTAGAGGATTCCAAAGAGGTTTGTTTCTCTTTCTAACTATAATATGATTATTAGTAAGTTTTAAGCTTGTTTCTTTCCAAGAGGAAGCCTAAGGGAAAATCTGTCACCTGCTACCTTTAGCGGGATTCCTATGAAAAATTTACTTCATAATGGAAATAAATTATTATTTTCCCTCATTTTGAAAGGTCTGAGTCAGTTCCTTCCTTCGACAAAAGCATTTATTTTATGGTAGACATAGCATGAGCCAACTAGAGATGTTGGTTATATTATTATTAGTCTATTTTTATAATTACGCAAATTACATGCAGGATGTTAATAGGGAAAATTCAAGCGATGTTACTTCTGAAGCAGAAGAGAATGGAGAGGAAGAGTTTGGTAGGACCACCGCTCTTTCTGTCCCACTAGCGGCCCTTCGATTTGTTACCAGACTTGCCTCTGGAATATTCTCCAGGGGACAAAAGAACTTAGATCCTGTTCACACACAGTCAAATGATGAAATTGTATGTCCATCACCGGTTAATGTTTGTGAGTCCAGTTCTCAGGAATGTATTGCCATTGATGGTGACAATTCAGGCAGCAAGACTTGTAAAAATGAGGAAGCTATTATTTCAGAAGGATCTGAAAATGTGGAAGTAGCTGAGGCACTGTGCAGCTTGAAGAATGGAGATGCTCCTGCAAGTTGCGATAATGATGCTTGCAGTTTGAAACATTTTGACATGGTTACAGATCCGTCAGACCATTATTATATTGGTGCAAGTGGACAGGTACTGCTGTTGCCTTATATCTAATATCAAGAAAAGTAGGGAAATGAAAGAATGAATAGGTAGTTGTGTTTATCTTATGCTTCATCTTCCGTTGATAAATATTAACCAATACACACGGGCATGCATTTGCCCGAGTATTGATTGATCATCATTACAGGTTAATTATTTTAGGTTAGGTTCTTTATATATATAGCTAAATCAAATATCAACACCGATGAATGATTATCATGTTGGTGCATCAAACATGTGAGAATGGACACGAATACATTAAAATGCCTGTTTCTTTCTTTGAAGTATAATTTTCTTTATTATATCATATGGAATAAGAAGTCACTAAATGATTTTCACTCCTTTTTCAGAGAAACAACCGAAAATGGTTTAAGAAGGTGCAACAAGATTGGGGCATACTACAAAATAATCTTCCTGGTCAGTGAACTGTGATGATAGATTTATTCATACCATCTAAGTTTTGAATTGTAATGTACTTACGCATCCATTTCAATAATTGTAAACAATTTAAACATTTTGACAGAGGAAATCTTTGTACGGGTCTATGAAGATAGAATGGATCTTGTGAGGGCAGTTATTGTAGGGCCATTTGGGACCCCTTACCAAGATGGGCTGTTTTTCTTTGATTTTCACCTTCCGCCAGAGTATCCTGACGTTCCACCGGTAAGGAAGATGTTTAAATATGAGGAATATATATTCCATAGTAGTCCACATAAATGTATCTCATGTCTTTTTGTGTTCTTTGTCTGGGCCTCAAATGATGCAGTCAGCGTACTATCATTCAGGTGGTTGGCGTATTAACCCTAATTTGTATGAGGAAGGGAAAGTTTGCCTTAGCCTTCTAAATACATGGACAGGCAGAGGAAATGAAGTATGGGATCCAAAATCATCTAGCATCCTTCAAGTTCTAGTTTCACTACAAGGGCTAGTACTCAACTCAAAGCCTTACTTCAATGAAGCTGGATATGATAAGCAGACTGGAACAGCTGAAGGAGAGAAAAATTCATTGTCATACAACGAGAATACATTTTTACTGAACTGCAAGACCATGATGTATCTTATGCGGAAGCCCCCCAAGGTGATTATGAACAAGTTTAGATGTTTTATTTGATTCTATCCATTTGTTTGAACACTGCTCCTATTTTATCATGATTAGTTAAAGGACTATTTCTATAGGCATACTTTGTTTCACTAGACTCAGTATGTATAGTTAATATATCATTATAGAAAATTTGCACAGTTAAAAAAATGTCGGGGCAGGGTTACCAAAGAACAAATAAAAGGCTTTTTCTGGGGAGCTTGTGTTTATGGTAACCTGCAAAACAACATTTCTATCTTGAGGAAAATGCAATAAACTATCCAAATTATTTAATTGCAACAAAGGACATTTGAATGGCACTATCTAAGTGTTGTTGAGACTTCTGTTGTTTCTTTTAGTTGTACAAAGTATATTTGACTGTTATCTTCCTTATGAATGCCTTAGGATTTTGAAGTGCTCATCAAAGAACACTTTAAGAGACGTGGTCATTACATCCTTAAGGCTTGTGATGCATATATGAAAGGTTACTTGATTGGCTCATTGAACAGAGATGCCTCCGTGAGTAATAATAGCAGTCCGAATTCTAACTCGGTTGGTTTCAAGTTGATGTTAGCCAAGATAATGCCAAAGCTTTTCTTGTCATTGAGTGAGGTTGGAGCTGATTGCGAGCAATTTAAGCATTTGAAAGAGTTGGCAGCAAAGTAAATACATCACTTCCTTAAGAATTGAAGGTAATAACAAGATTCTCATGTGTTTTGATATATACCGTTAACTCTTGCTTAAATGATCAGTTCACTTCTAGGAGCTTGAAGGAACATAATTGTTGGCAAAAACCTTTGAGAGAAGCAACAACTAACAGAGCAGGCTGAATACCCTTGGAATATGATGGTCACCTGCAGAGGGGAGGCAATGTTCATTCATTACTACTAACTTATGTTTTGAACTTTTATTTTTTGAATATCTGGAAAGAGGGTGAGAAGGGTTGGATTTTCTCATGGTTGTAAAAGTCTGTTAATTATCTTGCACTGGTTTATTTACTTGTGTGTGAGGATTTGGTGAATTGAATGAATATAATTGAAGACTAACCATTTTTGTTTTTCTTCCTTCTATCACCCTTGCCTTTGCTCCTTACTCAGTCACATTTTTTATTTAAGCGTCTTTTACGCATTTTTGCCATGTGTTGTAACTTCTCTTTTCCTGGATGCTTTATCAATCATATTGCATTTTTACGGGCAATTCCAATTTTCCTAGTATGCTGTTTATTTTTTCTATGAAAAAATAAAAATCCATAAAATTTGTTTGTCCCAGTTCTTTTTTTTTTTTTTTGAACAGCATGTTTGTCCTAGTATTGCTGTTTATTTTTTGGAACAGAGGGAGTAATTTCTTATAATAATATATAATCTAACCGTTAAAAGTTTTGATGAGATATATGCCTTGAAAATCAGACGGAGTACTTAAAAAAAATATACAAATCTTTTAATTTTAACCCGTTAAATCGTTGGTATGTTATTCATTCAGCAATTTTCGAGGTGGACAATGGGTATAAAATAGGAAAATGTTAAGTGTACCCTCCACTCCATACAAAGTGTATACATGTTCAGATAAAGTGAAAACAAATGTCTGATGCAATATATGTAATAAGTTAGTAGTGTAAAAATATAGATAAAATGAGCCAATGAGTTGTGTAGGAAATCGCTGGGTTGTTTAAAAGTTTTGTCTGAGTTTGGGGTTTATATGTTGCTTCTTTTCTGTCAATAGGTAAACTGATATAATGGGTATGTATAGTATATGTATATGAATTTGGTATAATGCACTAATCTGGTATATTTATACACAACACCCACACTCCTCAATCTAAATGGGTTCACATGCGGCTCAAAGCATGTGCAAATATATTTGATTTTAAATTTAAATTCAATGAGTTAAAACAAAGGTAAGATAGTGAAATTTAGTTTTTTTTTTTTTTTTTAACTCGCTCAGAAGTCTTTTTAAGATATGAAATTTAGTTTGAATAGAATCTTTTGTTGTAAATATAATTTTCATATTCAGTGCCATGCATATATGTAAAGATTTGTTTCGCTTTTAAATAATTTTTCCAAGAATCAAATTTCAATAAGATCTGAAGCCTATCTTTTTCCTATGATGAAAAAAAGAGGGTAAATCCCATTATATGAGACCTATATATATACACTATATTAAGCAAGTTGTGTCACAAACTTTTCTTCACTAGAGGGCTTTACACAATTTTATTTTTTGGATGATAGGGTTCGCACAATTTAATTGTTCATCACCATCATGAGAATGAAGCTGAAGCGAGATTGGGCAAATTTAGAATCACTCCCTCTTAGTTTGGTTCTTGATAACTTAGAAGAACGCATAGATCATGTTTCGTTTGAGGCTGTCTGCAAAAATTGGCAATCAATTGCAAAGCTTAATCATCAAAATCATCAATTCAAGACCAACATACTACCCATGCTAGTGATATGCTTATTCGGATAAGAAGAAGAAGACATGGTGGTTGTATAGCATTCCAAACAAGAGATCTTATCCTTTCCTCCAATTTAATCAATCATGTCTTAAACTTAGGCTTTGTGGTTCTAGCCATGGTTGGTTAGCATTAGTAGATGATTCTACGTCTATCATGACACTAATGAATCCTTTTATTAAGGATATACCTCACATTATTCTCCCACCTCTCAATTTAGTTTACAAGGTTACTTTGTCCGCTGATCCCATTAAATGTCCGAATGATTATATGGTTGCTGCAATTTACGACAGTGCGGTTTGTTGTGGTGACGGTAATCTTGCTTTTATGAGAAGCGGCCAAACATTTTGGACTTATTTAGATACATCAAAATCTGGTTTCTGTGATGTTATATTTTATAAAGGCCTATTGTTTGCTTTAAATGTCTTTAGAAGGATTGTTTCCTTCAATTTTGGTTGTTCAAATGATCACTTGGATAGAAAGGCCATAACTTCCTATGATGGTGAGTGTTGTTTTCAAGGTAAATATTTTGTGAAATCATTAAAAGAAGAACTATGGATTGTGAGAGGGTGTAACAAGCGTAAGGGTGTATTCCGTGTATTCAAATTGCAATTAGATGCCAAAAATGAAAAGGTTGAACAAATGTTTGAACTCAAGTGTTTGGAAGATAATATTTTATTTTTAGGAGCGGGTGATTCAATTTCTGTATCGGCGTCATATTTCTCAAAGTCATTGCAAAGAGATTCAATTTATTTTGCAAATTATTTGAAGATCTATGATATGAAAAGTGAAAGTATTAGTTATCATTGTCTTGAATATTCAGATTGGACGACTAATTTTTGGGTTCTGCCACATTTTGAATGGAATTGTGTAAGGAGATTGCCACATGGAATTGGAACAATAAGAGATGAAAAAATGGAAAGAGGACAGCAAAGTAAGGGCGTGCGGAAGGGAATTCGAGCTAAGGGATTTTCAGTGTTAATGCGTCATAAGCAACTTAAGAGAAAAAAATATATGTTGAAACAAACGTTTTATTTATATTTTTTTTATTTTTAAGAAACTGCGTGCATAATTTTTTATATAAATTTTATTTTTGGGTTTCTTAACATATTAGAACTAAGGTTCCTACAATGTATAAAGAAAATATTTATATGTTCTGAATATATTATCAACATGGACTAAGAGTGAAATTGTACCGTGCTTTATGTTTGCTAAATTATTTTGATTATGGTGTAAATTTTGAGTATATATTGGTTAAAAAAGAAAGAAAAGAAAGGAGATGTTGATTAAAAACATGAGAACAACATGGTACCAATAAAAACAAGACAATATCATATAAAAATATACTTTTTTCTTTTGTTACTCCATCTTCGCACATCTAGTTGTATTGTAGACATAAACACCATAGAACAACATTGCAAATGTAGACATAAGCACCACAATTGAATATTCTTTCTAATTAATTTTGTGAAGTTCATAAAAAATAATATGATATGATGCAATTCATAAATATTAAACAGCTATAAAAAGTGGATTGAAAAAGGTGTATGAAAACAAATTGAGCCACATTTAATTACGGGTTGAGGAGGATATAATCGCTGGATTTATCTATTCTTATTCTCTTTTATAAGAAAACTCCTTTTTGTTTCATCCAAAATAACAAATAAAAAAGAAGACTCCTTTTTGGCTTTGGGTGGACAAATGGGAAATGGAGTCTTCTTTTTAATCGAGAAAGTCTTACATAGATATAATCTTTTTGATATAAAATTTAGCCTTAAGACACACTTATACAAATAAAAAAATTAAAAGAAAAATAAAATTGTTACATTAATTTATATCATTTTAATTTATTATTTTACTTGTTGTGAGTGTGTCTAACACAACTTATTTGTAGTTGTGTTGTGTCCATACAAATATTTTCCAAATTAGACCTTGATAAGGAAAGCTACCCTAACTCTTTGATCTTCTAACTTACTATGTTTGGCTTAAGATTATTTTTAAGAAAACAATTAATTTCTATTTTGGAAAATTTCTTTTGAAAACTAAGGCTATGTTTGGAAGAGAGGAAAGAAAGAGGGAGAAAAGAAAATTACGCAAATCAATGAATAAATTTGGACAAACTTTAATCTAAGTTCATTCATCGATATCCGTAATTTCCTTTTCTCCCTCTTTATTTCCTCAAAACCAATCAGACCCTGATTAGACTTGAGTAATTATTGAACTCAAGGTAAACTTGAATCAATTTCAAACATGAGCGACTTCTATGGTCATTACTCATTTTACCATAAGCACCAATTTTAGACACACACTCACAAAAAATTAAAATATGGAATTAATTTTTTTATTATTTATGAAATAATTAAAAGAATAAAATAAAAAATTAACATTTCGTAAGTGTGACTTATTTTTGGTCACGTGACCATATAAGAATAATTCATCTTTGGAAACATAACAACGGAAAAACAATCATTAATTTATTTATTTCAAAACAAGCTTTTTTCATTAAAAAATCCTTTTAGAGCTTATAAATTAGTCCAAAACATTTTTTTATCAAGGTTCAATTCCTATACTCCATTTATTAATCTCATAAGGCTGATTTGGACATCTTATCAATTGTGAATTTAAATCATTACAGTCCATTTTTTTTCATAATATTGGGACCTAATTAAATTATAAGTTGTTGCACACTTTATGATTAAGAATTCTCTATAAAGTTTCACTAAATAAAATAGTATTTGTATAGCAATGTTTACTTATTACTTATGTATGGCAAAGCAAAAAAACATGATAGTTTGGGGTATCTTGGGTGCGAAGTTAATAATCATTTCATAAGCAAGGTCTTTCCTTCCAACTTTCAAGGTGTAAAACTTCAATTATGTTTTAGGGTCCATGCATTAGGCCATCTTTCCCTTTGTTTGAATGGCAAGCTTGTCAATATCTATATTTAATTAACTTGAATAATGTTTTGGGAAGGAACACAAACTTTTGACATCAAAACGTCACGTTTGGTACTACTCGCTGTATTTATACGGTGAACAATACTTTTTTTTGTCATTCTTTTAATATAAAAAATATTTTTACACAAAATTTGAGTTGTTGAAACTTGCTTAATTATATTTTACTATTTTATTAACCACAAAAAATGTAAATCACTAACCATTTATTTTACATAAATTTATGTATTGCTACTTTTTTTTTAGTTGTATAAAATAATTGATTAATCACTTTAAATGCAAGTCATTCATAAACTTTGGAACATTGACAAATTATTTGATGAAGTGGACTTCCATATTTGAGCTGTTTCTTCAAACACAAGCAAACTTTTGGTAAGTGGCAACCAACCCTTATTACAGCTACTGTTCCATAAAATCTTCTTTACCTTTTGGAAGAAATGGGAGTCACAATTTTTTCCAAAAATTGTACCTCCATACTCTCAATTCTTATTTTGCTATGTAGTTTTCTCTTGAACAGTGTCATGGCTAATGTTTATGCTGTTGGTGATCAAGATGAATGGAGTAGCCAGACAAATTATGCTACATGGGCAGAAAAATACAATTTTAGCCTTGGAGATGTTCTTGGTATTTCTCTTTTTTAATTCAATCTTTACTTAATTCTTGTTCTTGTATTTGATTTAATTAATTTTAAAATTTGATTTAACCAATAAATGATATTCATATTATCATATCATTATCTCTAAAAAAATATAGTACTTATTGTGTTTATTAGCTATTAAATTTGAAAGTTTGATTAAAATAATAGTTAGTTTTGAATTTTAATTCAAGATAATTTATTTTAAATTTTAAATATATATATTGTTGGTTTTTTATTGGTATAGTTTTCAAGTATGTGAAGGGGCAACATAATGTGTATGAAGTGAGAGAGGACAGTTTTAGATCATGTGAAACAAGTAGTAGTGGAGTGTTGGCTAAGTATGAGAGTGGTGAAGATCAAGTGGTTCTCAATAAGGTCAAGAAATATTGGTTCATTTGCAATATAGTTGGTCATTGCCTTGGAGGAATGAGGTTTGGTATTGAAGTTAAAAATGATAGCAACAAAAATGTTACTAATTCCATGCATGGTGGTGAATTAAATCCACAAATTCAACCAACTTCATTAGAAAATTCTTGTATCTCTCAAAGATGGAGAATGTTTGGGATGTTCATTCCTTTTGGAACTGGATTATTATTATTGTTCAACTTTTATTTTTGATTAAGACTTTGGTTAAGTGTGTGGTCTTATTTTATTTATATTTGCACATTGTGTTTTCATATATCATAATAATATATGTTTGCTTTTCATAACAATTCTTAGGCTAATAATTTACGGTGAGATTTGGATAAATTGTCACCAATGAACATAAAAAAAAATAGTGACTAATTAATGTCCAACCAACGAATTATGAAAAATGAAAATCAAAGAAATTAGCAGATAGTTGAAGTGTTGGTGGAATATGGAAAAGTGTAATTAGATAAACATTAAACAATTGTAAAATTAAAGAAAAAGGTAAAGTTGATTTATTATTTTTTTTGTTAATATAGATATGAAGTTTTAACCGCTGTTAGTGATGACTAATTTTCATCAGAGAATCCAACGGGCACATAGAAGGTGGGTTTTTCCCCTCGCAACCAAATCATTTCCATATGTAGAAGCTAATAATCGAACGTAGTAAATCTCTTACATCTTCAGCCTCAACTATTTCACTCTTCTTTTTCTGTTCATAATCATATATTAATGAATAATTTTATCCAAAAATAATAACACATTAATTAACAATGAATTTTTCAGTATACATCTTATTTGAATATGTACCGGAACATTTATTGATTATGGAATATTAAAATTATAAGGTTTTGAAGGTATATTATATATTTACCTCCACTTTGAAAACATTTGAGACAAGACCCTTGTGGCACTACTGTGGCATGTACTACATCCATGCCTAGAGTGTTCAAAGCTTCCATCAATTTCACAAAACCACCAGGCCTATGCTCACAACTAGAACACCTTCAGAAAATACTCATTTCCATCTATCTCAGCTACTTCCACTTGTGGCTGCAATATCAATGTCTTGCAATTTAAGTCATCACTCATTAGACAAAGATAGAAAACACAATTAAGCACAAACAAAACACCATTATATAATTAGTCATGTAATGTCTAAACTAAAACAATGTATATCGATCACGAGCACCCGAATTCGATCTATATCTGAAATAATCATTGGTCATATTTTACTTCTCATTTTTTCCATTAATAACATTTAATACTCCATCCGTCCCTTTTTATAAGAGTTGGTTTGATAAAACACGGGTATTAAGATAGTGAGTTTTAGTATTAAATTAATTGACAAATTATATTAGTTTTAGTATTAGTCATGTTTTGTGTCAAACTAAAAAAAAATTAATGCTTTTAAAAAAATTATGCAAAGTAAATAAAGGTAAGTTTGGAAACAAATAATTTTTTTTTGACTGTAAGTTTGGAAACAAATAATTAATATCATTGATACTTGCAAAATGGCCTTATAAAAAGGAACAAAGTTTTTGTCAAAATAGTTCTTATAAATAGGGGCAGAGGTAGTATTTAGTATAAAAAAAATTAAATATGGTCTTTTTATCTTTTTATATAAAAAAAATTAAATATGGTCATTAGTCAAAAAACATTAAATATGGTCAAAACAGATGGTCAAATTACATCTTTAATTTATATAATAGTCTCTTTTTTATGAATAACATTAAATATGGTCAAATTAATTAAAAAAAATGGTCAAAATTGTTAGCTTTTGTATTTATTTTAGACCATTAATTATGGTTTTCTTTTCTTGTATTTTTACCGGAATAGTTCACCTTTTTTTGTATGAAATTTAATTGATAAACAATTATGCAGATATAAAAAAAAATAGAAGATTAATAAAAAAATACATTCTTATATAATACTACATTAAATCTCCTTTTTTGGGAATAAATAATATTGATCTCTTATAAATTGTGTCTTATGCCTCAAATTTCATAGTCCAAGGTAACAAAGTAGTTTCAAAAAAAAATTTGAACAAGCAAAGTGGTTTCAAAATTGTTCTAGCTTATATAAAAATTGTGTCTTTTTTATTATTATTATTATTGTTCCAGCTTATCTCAAATCCATTAAACGGTAATGCATGTATATTCCCTATGTTCACGTTATGGTTTGTTTCAAAATTGTTGGGTGAGGACTTTTTAAAAGGGACACATGGTTGTTTCTAAGTGATAGGGTTTAACAAGTTTGGATTATTATAAATAAATATAGAGGCATATAGGGTTTTTTGAGTTTGTTAAATTGAAACTCTAAAAATCTGCATACTCTTTTCGTTTCTCCTATTTTATTTTATTCTTTTGACTTATATTTTAGTAGCTTGAGAATATGATGATCATTGAACAGATGATGAATGAAATGAATTATTAATTGCTTATTGGTTATTCCATGAAGCTATTCTAATCGAGCTTTTTAAAACTGATGCTCAAATCATCATTTTCTTCTATTTTAATTTATTATTTCCCTTCATATTTTATTTTTGTCATTTTCTTCTTTACATTCATATTTTGGTTTTGTTTGTTTTTAAAAAATTAATGAAACTATGATAATTTGAGCAGATGATGAAAATTTAAACCATTAATTGCTTATTGGTTATTCCATGAAGCTATCTTAATCGAGCTTTTTAAAACTGATGCTCAAATCATACTCAAAGTTTTCTTTTCTTTTGTAGTAGTGTTTTTATTGAATGTGAATGATCATGTGAACATATATCTTCAATGTTCTTCTTTTTACCAAATAATCAATATTCTTAATCCTTCAACTTTGAGAGATTATGTTTAGATCCAAACAAGTTTTCATATTTTTATTTTTCTGTTGTTTTGAGATCCAATATTTCTGGAGAGATGATGTTTTAGATCCTTTTTTTTTTGTTCTTGTTAACATTTAAATCTATTTTTTTATAAGCCT
Organism: Trifolium repens; assembly: GCA_030408175.1. NCBI lineage: Eukaryota > Viridiplantae > Streptophyta > Magnoliopsida > Fabales > Fabaceae > Trifolium > Trifolium repens. The sequence continues at coordinate 64,820,392 of CP125837.1, read as the reverse complement.
TAACATTCTAATATTGTTTATGATTGTGATCATAATGGAATCCACAACAATCTCGAATAGCCCTCAATTGTCTTGTAAGTTGAAATTTGTTATCCAAATTTGTGGTTTCCCTTGTTGGTCCCGAGCCTAACCAATACGTATGTAAAAATATTTGTTGAAAATGGTAACATTTTAAATAGATATCAATTATTATTTGGAAGGATTAATCTTTTTCTGTAGTATTAATATGATCTAAATTGAATATTTAGTGTGTGATTCAATAGATGTGAGGGAAATTTTAGTGTTAGAATTTCTATAATATCTTCCGTATATCTTACTTTTACATTTTTATCCTTGTAATTTTATGATAGACTCGTGATTTTAAAACTATTCACTTTATATACAATTAAACACTATGAAGCACCGACACCTCTATGATTAGACGTGTCGCGTGTCCGACACTCGTATGACACACGTACGACACTCGTACAAACGTGTCGGAGAGGTGTAAAAAAAAACAATTTTTCCTTTATTCCGACACTCCTTAAATCGGTGTCCGACACCTTTAAGACACTCGTACAAACGTGTCGGGATAAGTATTCAAATGTTATTTTATTTATTTGCTTCTACTTTTCTCAGACATATATCCAACGATTAAAGATGTGTCGAAATAATAATATTGATCAATGAGGGATTAAAGATATTACATTTAGATTACATTATTTTTAGTTTTTCGATAGTAGTTGGATGAGTAAATGTCAAATGTATTATCATATATTCGTTTAAAACTTTTTTTATTGAAAAATTTGTTCAGCTTTTATTTTTTTAAAAAAAAACTTAGATGCATATGTATGTATTTTTAATTCTAAACTTATATATTTTATAAATATGTAGCGGTGTCAGTGTCGTATATTTTTTACATTAGCGGTGTCGGAGTGTCCGTGTCGTGTCGTGTCGCGGTGTCTGTGTCAGAGTCCGTGCTTCATAGATTAAACATGAAAATTCAATAACCAAAGACTCCATAAATAATCAAACACAAATTCTAAAAAAAGATTAATTTAGCATTCAAAGAGCGAGAAATTTGATCATGATATAACAAGAAATTTGAACTGTGATAATAAAATTATAAGGCATTTTATGCGGTTGCGTCAAAACTAGTACAATTCTTGAAACATGCATTTTTTATATGTAGAAATATTTTTGTTGTTGGAAAAGAAGAGAGGTGAACTCGAGATTTTATGGACCTCTCTTCTTTTCCAACAAACAAAAAGGTTCTTGCGTATAACAAAAATTTATTGTTAAAAAATTGTAATAGTTTTGATGCTACCTAATAATATGCCTCATAATTTTACCAATGTTCAAGTTTCTTGCTCTAATTAATAATTTCGAACACCAAATATTTTATTTTATAATTTGTGTTTTGATTATTTATGGATTTTTTTTTTGTTATTGAGTTTTCATGCTTGTGAGAAATTTTACTCCTTTTTTCCCCTCCTAAAAATTGAACCAATTACATAATTAAAAATATTTTATCTCCCATTATATTTCCAACCAAAGAGAAATATGCTTTTAATCAAAATGAGAAAATAAATTTGTAGAATGCGTGCTTCTCTGTGCAAATTTTGATAGCCTATTGCGGAATGGTCACTATGTGGAGAAACATGCTATCTCACCATGACAAGCAATTAAAGATTGATTGTGACAAAGGCCGATTCTAACTATTTTGAACCCTGACTTCCATTATTAAAATTGGACTCCTTAAAAAAATATAAAAAATTTGAAGAAAATAATCTTCATTTAAATTATAAATAACATTATAAGCAATGTTATATGTTACGGGAGAAAAAGTACAAGAATTGTATTTTTATTTTTTTGACAAAATACTATATTATTTTTAAAAAACTAAAATTGTTATAAAATAGAAAGTTTAGAGGAAATCATGAGAAGGTTATGATGGAATTGTATGGCTAGGATTCATTCTTCTCTTTCTTGTTTGTTAGTTTCTTGCAAATTAGCATTTGCATTTTCCTAACATTATTAATAGGAAAATGTTAATTTGCAAGAAACTAACAAAAAGAAAGTACAATTCCTATTTATAGCAATTTTAGTTTTTTAAAAATAATATAGTACAATTCTTGCATTTCTTGTACTTTTTCTCCCGTAATATATAGCATTGATCTTATTAATAACATAAAAAATAGACATCCTTGTAACTCACATACAAAACATTCTTATTCTAATAAGTAACAATAAAATATCTTCTGACTATTTTAAAAAAGTTTCTCTTCTAGCAGTTTTCGAAGCAAATTCATGAATCAAATTATCATATAGTATATTCTTCAAGAAATAATTCTCGATTGTTATCAATGTTAAATTATCAAGTCTTTCTTGTAATATGGTAAACCACAAGTGGACACAATCATTATTGAACATGTCAACAATTTGTTGTTGTGCAACAAGTGCCCTTCATAATTTGAGATTCAAACTAAAATTCGAAAGGGATCATTAATAATGAGACAGATCATAATTAATAATATAGTCTTAGATTTAACACCAAATATTATTGTGTAACAATAAACACATACAAATTGCCTCATCATGAAATTGGTTGGTAACAACCTCTTCAATTATTTCCACTATGCTAAGGAACATTGTAAAGAAAATGTATAATTAATTAATGACAAAGATTAATTATGAAATTGATGTGGATGATAGGCAGCAGCAGCAGCAGCAGCAGCATTAATCTGGTGATCATTACTGATGACACCATTCTCTGATGATGTTGATGTTGCCATCTCATGACTCCAACATGATGTAGATCTGTTCCTTGTCAGCTCTAGTAAGGAATCTCTTACATCTTCAGCCTCAACTATTTCACTCTCCTTTTTCTGTTCATAATCATATATTAATCATTATCGTCATCATACTTTGAAATTCAACTCATAGTGAACATGGAGATATCAGATATGTATGTATCTACCTTAAAAATGAGTAGACCACATTAAATTAATTATAAGGTTTTGAAGGTATATTAATTATATGTTTACCTCCACTTTGAAAACATTTGAGACAAGACCCTTGTGACTGGTTACTGTGGCATGTACTACATCCATGCCTAGAGTGTTCAAAGCTTCCATCAATTTCACAAAACCACCAGGCCTATGCTCACAGAACACCTTCAGAAAGTACTCATTTCCATCTATCTGAGCTACTTCCACTTGTGGCTGCAATATCATCATGTCTTGCAATATAAGTCATCACTCATCATGACAGAAAAAGATAGAAAACACAATTATGCACAAACAAAACAACACTATTAGTCATATGTCATGTCTAAACTAAAACAATGTATATCGATCCGTAGCACCCAAATTTGATCCCTATCTGAAACAATCATTGGTCATATTTTACTTATCAATAAAACAAAAGCATTTTTTATGTCTCTGCGACCTCAATTACTGTGACTTGTAATTGAGACCACATTTGATCGCAATTCTCACAAATAATAAAAATTAAATGCCGACTTGCATTTGAGGCCGCATTTGACTTCCAAAAGTGACCTGTCATTGAGACCACATTTGACTGCAATTCTCATCAATATATATCACGAACCATGAAATATATCGTGATTTATTCACAACCTTAGTAATTAATATAAAGATTATATTATAAGCTAGGTTGTTAATTAGGTACCTCCATCTGCTGTGTCTGCTTGTCAGTAACAGTACCAACATCTTCCTGCTTTTGTTTTGAAACATAGCCATTTCCAACATGAAATCCATGTTCTGCTTTTGCAACATTATTATTATTATTATCTGGTTGAACTTGAACACCACCAACATATTGATTATTATTATTTCCATTAACAATGCAGTTACTTTCAGTTCCTGTGTCTGAATTTTCCTCAAGTTCATCTTGAAGTTCTTTCACTTGTTTCTGCAAATCCTTCACAAACTCAATAGCATCACCAAGAATTGAAGCTCTATCAAGCTTCGAGATTCTCGGAACCAAAGAACGAAGATTATATAATCTATCATTTAGTTTCTTCCTTCTTTTTCTCTCTGCAACAAGGTTCTTTGATTGGTTTCCTTTTCCACTCCTTCTCCTATATTTTCCATCATCCTCTTCTTCATTCTGATCACTACAATCTGACATAGAATCTGATCTACCAACACCATTTTCTTGTTTCTTTTTTGAGTCTAATGGATCAACAAACATATATTGATTATTATCTGTCATCAAACTTTTGTTATCATTTTCCTCTTCAGTGTTTGATTTGAGAATGTTATTGTTTTCAAGATCATGAAGGAATGAACCATGGTATTCTTCTGAGAAAGTTTCGTCGTTTTTTATTCTGTTTTGTTGCTGATTATAACTATAATTGAACTGTTGCATGAAGTTCATTACAGAAATATCATGTGGAAGATTCAATGTCTCTGATGAATGAAAATGATTGTTTGTTTTATTTCCATCATTTTCATCACCACCTAGAACTTGATTCGATTGCATGTTACTCATTGAATTGAATCCAAATGAGTGGTTCATTCCTTCTTGATCCACCATTGCAATGCATTGAGATGTGACCAAATCTATTATCTGTTGATCTTCACCAACCTGTTATATTATATTATACACAAAGACAAAGTTATTATACTACTTATTAGTATATTACTTAGGTAAAATTGCATCAAGGTCCTTTAACTTAATTTAATTTAAAGTTTCAAACATAGAGTGAATGAAAAATCAACATACTTCCTCCGGTCTCATATATAAGCAATTTTTCACTTTTTAGGTTCATTCAATAACATCATGAATCTAGCCAGTATTATAGACTAGATACATCTGTTTGAGTGAATCTAAAGAGTGAAAAGTTGCTTATATATGAGACCTGAGAACTATAATATATACTATTTATGTATGAAATATAAGGTAAAGTGTGACAGTACTTGTTTAGTTACAAAGAGCTCAACTAGTCCACCAGGTACTGGAATCAAAACATGGGTCCCATTAATTGTTTCCTGCAAAATTTAGTACTTAATATCAATATATATAAAGATGAAGTTAAAAAATAGGATTCAATTCAACATGAAGAAATTAACTAACTTACTTGTAAAGTGTTTGGATCCAAGGTATTAGGATAGTTCAACCAATTGGGTTGGTTTGTTAATAAAGTTTGTGCATGAATCCTGTTCAATGAATAGATTATAGGACATTGTAGATAGATTAAAGTGAAAAATAAGAACATTTATATGTATATATATACATATATATACCCTGAATCTGTAGGTATGGAAGTGGAAAGTTGTGAAAGAAGATCACAAGAATTTGTTCTTGGATGTGAAAACATTGTATCCCTACATGAAGAGACAGGGAAAAGATGTTCTTCTCCAACATTTTGATTACTTTCACTTCCACTGCAACAACATCCTAACCATTCAAGAAACCTACATAAACCAATAAATTAACATCAAAATTAATTTGACAAGAAGATAAAATTTGAATAATTAGTTATGTTAATGTATATAAGTATATAACCTTTGATCATCAGTTAATTTCCAATAGACAATGTAATCCCAACCATTTAAACCAACAAGAGGTCTTAATCTCTCGGTAAAGTTTTGCATGATGAAATTATTCATGTCACACTCTTGATAATAATTAATGAGAATCCAATAGATGCTGAAAAAAAAAAATGTACCATTATAGAATTTGTCAGATATCAAAATCATACATCATGTAATATATAAGATATTAATGTACTATTAGAATATGCTTTTTTTTTAAAAAAAAAATACTCACATGCTATCATACAATAAACTTAGTTGATGACAACAGTTAACTGCATCATCATTATCATCATCACAATAATATAACACAACTTATAACAAAAATCCCATCTCAGCAAATCAACTAGAAATAAAGTTGCTTATATCAATGAATGTCTTATAAGCATGATGCAACTAATTATCACAATATATTTTTTATATGCATATATATTCAAGGCTGTTAGATTGGTAGGTGAAGTGTAGCGAGTGAATGAGAGAGAGAGATAAATAAATAATAGTTTGGTTTATAATTAATTAATTAATTAATGTGTTCTGTTAGGAAATTGAGATATATAAGATGAGTTGGTGATGATGAGAGGAGCATATATTGCATGATCAAAGATAGCTTACAAAACCTTAACTACTTTGCTAAAGTTATTCATTCGTTTGGGAAACTAATATCTCTCTAACTTCAACTACTCTACTGATTTACTATAATGTTTAACCAAAATCAGAAACTGCATATATATAATATTACAGGTATATATGTGTACTTGATTATGTGCATGATGTAAGTTTAACAAAGAGTCAAAGACCTCTACTTTACTCAAGCAAAAAAACACTAAGACCTCTCTTCTTTTTTTTTTGTAAACTAAAGGTATCCTCCGCGCGCAACTGCAGAGACTAATTCCCTCGAGGTAACTGAGATCCATTTAAGGGGTTGACCTCTCCCAACAAATACTTCTCCATACTCACCAGCCGGGGATCGAACACATGACCAAATGGTTAAAGGGACCCAGATATCTACCACTTGTGTCATACTATGTTGGTAAAGTAAGACCTCTCTACTATTCAATTAAAGGTATACCAATTCAATGTGCTTAATTTTATTACTAAAAAGGGTAATTGTATTACAATTGGTTAACCATAGCAAGAAATAAAATAAAAGATTTTTTTTTTTACAACAAAATAAAAGAATTTTAATGATCTTCAAGTATGTATAATACTCATTTTGAGCCTTTGAGATTTATCTTTATTAATGTTGACTAGTGTTTACTAATTATGGGTTCGTTCGATTCGTAAAATGATAAATAATTGGCAGAAAAGTTCAAGACGAGTATCATTACACATAGTATTGTCTAAGCGCTCATATATCTTTCCACCCCTGTGATAAATTGGACCTCTCCACATAAATTTGGACCGGACAAATCCAAGATCCATGAGGTGACATCAATTGATTCACCCGCGTCTCCATCGTTACCATGATCATTGGCATCCTCAAACCCCTCCCTATCCTTTGCATCATAATTTTGAGTATCTAATGCCAAAATATAGGGTCCTGATCGCCTTCATTTTTGGACGATGGTGGGGGGGGGGTGTGACAAAGGCACAATTTTGGCCCAAAACATTATGCTACTTTGGCCCAAACTCTTATAATAGATAACTTTTCTCATTCCTAGTGTTTTGGCCCAAAGTATATACTAATTATTACTATTTGAACAACTAATGTATGTTGGTATACACTCCAGCCTTTGTTCCAAAATTTTGTTTGTTTTAACATTTTTTTAAAAAAATTCCATAATAAACATTTTTTTTTATTTTATTTTGTGTTAACCATGTGGATCTGATAATCTGGAGTTCGGTTGCGGTGAATAAAGTCTTGTAAAAAAATTGAACTTAGTTCGTCAAAAAAATAAATAAATAATTTAGATTCTTTCAAACAATTCATCTTAATATAATTCATTAACCACTTAAATTCAATTATTTGATTTTAGAAATTAAAGATATTACTTACCCTTATTTTTCAATTATATATCTTTGAAGTAGTTAAGATATTTATTTTTACAAACAAATCCATAAGAAATAAACATTATAAATTATAAATACCTTAATGAAAAAAATTATGTGCATTTTTTTATAGATGCTTTTACGTTGTTATTCATTTAAACTAATTGGTAAAAATCCATAAACCATGCATGATGTCCTTAAATTAAATCTATATTTTTATGTTTGTTATAAGTACCACACGAAGAATAGATACATTTTAATTATAAAAAAAAAAAAAGGAATAAATACATTTTAAGTGAAAATAACACAAAAAAGCACATAATTTTTTTTCGTCCATATCTTTTTTTGTAGTTGAATATTTATAGATTTTATATTTGAAAAGTGATAATTTGTAATACAAAATAAAATATAATAAAAATTAACAATTTAGCATCAATTAAATGATTTGTAAAACTGTAAATGTTTGACAAAAAATATTTTTTATTTGTGCTTAAAAGAAAGTATTATACTACTACGAGTTTTTCCGGATACTTTTTAAGCATCTTAATTCTTAAATGATAAATTTTTATTAAATTTTTATAGAAATATATATATATATGTATATATGAAGTCAATACATTTAGGAGCACTCATTAGCAATACGCTTAAATTAAAAATAGATGAAGTAACTGCATACTTGGTCCAAAAGAGAATAGATGGATGGAGTATGTATACTATACTACAGTCTACAGTATGCAAAAATTTATTATTAAGAATTGTCCAAATGGAATCGTGATAAAGGAGCTGGCTGGCCGGAGACTTTGCATGATATATTATACGCATGCAAAAATCATATTTTGACCATTAATTAATTAATTGAATTCATTTTATTTGCACAGCAGCAGCACAAATAATTGCATTGCACGTGGTTGGTTTATAAGGCCATCCAGCTAGGACGGTTCAACCTTTTTTATTGGTAAACAAAAGGTTGCAAAAGTCATTGAAGGGTTGTAATCGGTGGAGCGTTCTACCGTTTTAGAAAAGTTTCTTCTTCTATTCATACACTCTTGCTCTTGCATCGTACCCAAGTCATTTAGAGGCTCCCTCACCCTATAGGCTCTGTTTGGTAAATTCAGAAAACTGACTTATAGCTTATGTTTTATAGCTTATAAGCTAAAAGATCTGTTTGGTAACAGTTTTTCAGAAAGAGCTTATAACTTATTTTACTGACTTATATCTTATTTTTCATAAGCTATTTCAAGTAGCTTATGAGCTTATAGCTTATCTTTTTTTCTTCCACTTTTACCCTTATTATTTTAACTAAAATTCATTTTTACCCTTTGTAAATTTATTATCATTATAATTTAAAATAAAATAAATAGATATATAGTTTAACGTGATATTTTAAAAATTTGACATAGAAAGTATAATAAAAATAATAATAATAATAATAATAATAGTAGTAGGTAGCTTAGTATAACTAATTAACTATCCTTATTATTTTGTTTTTATCAATTTATAGGTTGTTAATTATAATTTATCTTCTTTTTTTGACAAAAAATATAATTTATCTTAATTATGTTATATTGTGAATATATTTTATTATTATATTTATTACAAAATATATAACGAAAATATATTTTTTTAAATTCAGCATATATAAATCAATTTAATAATAATATATGAAAGATATATTTATTAAATTAATAAATTTAAAATACTAAATTATTAAATTCTAAGTATCTTAAATATATTAATTTAATATAAATTTTATTGAATTAAAGATGTCCTTTTATGTTATTTTACATTCATCTTCAATCCCTAATTTTACCAAACACTTCAATTAACTTAATAATGTACATATACATTTTGACATGAAAGATACATTATATTAAAATAAAATAAAATTTTAGCATACACAAATTAATTTAATAATAAAATATAAGAGATATATTAATTAATAAATTTAAATTACTATCTTAATTAAGAATGTCCTTTTATGTCTTTTTACATTATCAGCTAGTTGAACCGCCAATTTTACCAAACACTTCAAATAGCTTATCAGCCATAAGCTATAAGCTATCAGCCATCAGTCATCAGCTATAAGCTATCAGCCATCAGTCATCAGCTATAAGCTATCAGCCATAAGCTAGCTTATCAGTCAACCGCTAATTTTACAAAAAACGGGTTGTGAGTAAACAAATAATATGATTTTTATCTCCGTCTTTTTCCTTGTTAATTAGATAGCATTAGCTTGCAAGTGTAAAGATTATGGAATTCGAATATTGTGGAATTCAAATAAGTGATAAAAAAATTTCAAGAGTTTTAACGTTATTACATGCCCAAATTAAAAATCAAACTTACAACTTTGATTAACTCATAAAAATATGATTTTATGTTATTTTTCTGTCTTTAGAGAACTGTTTATCGATGTTGTGAGTTTATTCGCAGATTTATTCATTTTGTTTTTAGTGATTTTGAATTTATATTATATTAATGTATTCTATCAATTTAAATGAATTAATATTGTTTATTTAGCAAGAAAATGTTGATTCCTAAAAGATTACTCCCTCCGTTTCTTTTTAATTGTCTTTTTAGAATGATAACACCAAATTAAGGAAGTGTATTTTTGCATGTTATCTTCCTATTATACCCTCGTTTTAATCTCCAATAAATTCATATTTTTTTGCCTACACTTTCTCTTTCCAGTAAATTTAATATATATTATATTAAAAATATTTTAAAAAAAAAAATTAGTTTTCCAAATATATAGCATTAATTGGTTTTACGGAAAAAGATAAGAGCAATTAACAAAGGGTATAATTGACAAATCATACCCATAAAATACAAAAAAGACAATTAAATAGAAACACTAAATATGATAATAAAAGACAATTAAAAAGAAACGGAGGGAGTATCATTTTTGGTTTTTCGTCACTATAAAAAAATGACATGTTTCTGTTCATATAAAAAATGGTTATTTTACAAATATGTTTAAAATTTTATAAAAAATTCCTTAAAAATTCAAAATGTAATTTATAAGTCAAAATTTCCATGACTTCTATCTTTATCTTCTCCCAATACGATTTTAGTTTAAATTTAAATATAGAAGGAGAGAGATCAATTGAATCTAAAACAATATGAGGACTTACCAAAAAACAAAATGAGGAATTTTTTCCTATAAAAAATCTTAAAAACAGAGGATAATGCACTTTTTTGTTGTTGATTATATTACTTCGTCATGCATTACGTCATATATTTACTATTTGAATTTATTGATTATGATTAACATAGAATATATATTTAAAGTCTCTGACTTATATTATTAGGTATTACTCACTTCGGTCTCATATATAAGTAAATTTATAAAAAAGTTCTTTTTTTAAGAAAAGTGTCTAAATGCATTTAAGTCACACACTTTTCTAATATTACCCCTATCTTTTGACTCGGAAACCGTTAAAAACATGGGAATGTGAAAAAAATAGGATATGTTTGAAAAAGTGACATTTATTGTAATGATTAGATGTTACTTTTGTTTATATTTGAGACTTTTAATTTTATTTTATTTTTGTTGCTTATATATGAGACCGGAGGGGGTAGTATATTTTAATTTTTAAGTAAAATTTTATGTAATATTTTTATACTTTAAGAGAAAATTTACTTTTTAGATTCATTGAAAATTTAATGTATTTGGTCCATATATGGGTCAAATACATTGGATTCTCAATGAATCTAAAATGTAAATTTTTTCTTATATTACTGAAGGGAGTATTAATTTATATTTAAAAATTATATTTTAAATGAATTTTGCCATTGGAATTCACTGTTGTAAGTTGGATACCAAAGATTCAACTTATATTTAAATATAGTGACAAATTAGTCTATATGTTATAACGAATTGAGAATTAATTTGTTTTCAATATGAAAATATCGGGACTAATTTGAGTTTTATTGTTTGTAGGAGATCGAATTGATTCATCAGAAATTTGTGAGGAATCAAAATAGATATTCAAAAATAATTCAATCTTTTTAAAATATCAAATAAAATGTCATGTAAAAATAACTCAGTTAATAGTTATAAAAAACCATCATTGGAGGGCCGAGGTTTGAATTTCGAATTTTCTACTTTTTCACATTTAAAATGTGTAAGTCTAGCCATCAATCTACCGAAAAAAATTTAACTTCTATTATTTTGGATTGTCAAAGAAAATGAATGCATATATTATTTTGGCTTAAAAGAACTATTGATTCCTTTATTTTATTTGTAGTTGAATTTTTAGTCTTCCGTTTCAAAATTTGGAATTTTTGTCCCCCAATTTGACACAATATTGTGGTAATTTTGGCCAAAATTAAGATTTTTCACTCAAAAAAATACGATTTTTAGCCCAAAAATGATGATTGTTGGCCCCGTTGAATCAAAAAGAGTCTTAAAAAAATATTCTTTTTGGGATGAAAATTTGGGCTTATATCAAAATTACAATGTGTAAAATTGTGTGATAGAAAACCAAATTTGAAATGGGGTATTAAATTTTTTTTTTTGGTTTTCACCACCAGTTGAATCTGGTTCGGGGGTCAGTTCTGGCATCAAGTGGTTCCAGCCAATGGGGTATTAAAATTTTGTTACATGATACCCTTCAACTTTAATCATAAGCAAAATTTCAATTTATAGATTTATTTCACAACTGATATATCTAGTTTATTATATATATCAAATACATTAATTATTCAGTAAATCTAAAAAGTAGATTTTTATTTATAATTAAACTTAGAGTAGAATCAATTAGGGAGACCAAAAAGAACATATCCTTCAACACAATAATAGCACAATGTCATATATTTCGTGTGTATTTTCAATACATCTAAGTTGTAAAAAGTAAAATATAAGAGAAATAGAGATAAACACATATACAAGCTATCTCTAATGGTTATAACATCATAGTTTTCGAGTTCACAATAACACTAAATATAAATTGATCTATGATTCGATCCTTAATTCGTTACATTGTAAAAGTATACTATTAAAAATTTCATATGGAGTAGATAAAAAGTGTACCATATTTACCAATAATGAATTGGTCTAAGTGGTAATGAATTTGATCGTCTTAAGTATGTGGTTAGAGATTCAATAATCCATCTTGTATATTCCATAGATTCTCTGACAAAAATTATTAATAGCTAACGATGGTGGAAATTTCGTATTAATATCATGGCAATAAAAAAAAATTACCATAATTAAATCATGAAACTCTCCTATTTATGTGCTTATGTGTGAACATATATCCAGCCAACCTTTGTAGGTTGTAATAAGTCATTTTCATAGACCCTAACTCTTTGGGGTGTAACAAACAGCATATCTTTTGAGTTGTGAGCAAGATTGCTATCAAAGAAGCAACACTTAGCGCGTGACATTCTAGAACTTTGACAATTTTTCTTTGTTTTGCAAAAAATTTCAAACATGCATTCAAAAGTTGCGAACTTAACTCTGACGTGCTTTCGTCCTTTTTCCATGCTTCAATTAATTTTCCTATTTTACTAATATTCTTTTCCTTTTTTTTTTGGTCAAAAGACCTATCTTAATATTCTAATTATTCAATTGGTCAAAAAATGTCATAAATCTAATTTTCCACACGGTCAAAAAACAAACGCTTCATACCTTGTTCATTCATTCATTCAATTTGATTATCACTTGTAGCGGAGAAAATTATTTTTAATTTTTAATTAAAACCAAACCAAACCACATCTCAACAAACCTGTTACTGTTTCATTAGGAGATTGGTGGCAACAACTTTCTCCATCACATCATCGTCTTTGACTTCCTAGGTACCTGTTTTTCTTTGTTCCTTTTTGTATGTTTGATTTTTCATTCTTCACTTGTTGCTTCTTCTTTCATGTTTCAGTTTCATGGCTGTCTCTTTTTGCTGTATGTTTTTTTATTTTACTATTTTTTTAATTTCTCTTGTGTTCTTCTGATTTTACATATTCAAACATTAATTTTATAAGCTGGAAATGTTTTTTTTTTTTTCGTGTGTTCAACTTTTCGATAAGAAATATGCATTAAAAAAATGATCATGTAATTTTTTAATTATTTTTTTGTCTTTTTCAGATTTGTGTGTTTATCTTTTTCTTTTGTAAGAATTATGATATGATATATGTGTATATGTTGGTTAATTTGAGTTTTTTTTTATTTTTTATTTTATTGGATTGGATGAAACAGTTTGTAGCAAAGGTGAAGAGGGTGAGAGTTGGATTGAGATAGAGATGGCTCAGGCTCAGAAACCAAGAGTTATGCCAAACTGTTTATATGCTTCTAATCCATATCATGAATGCACTGAAAATTGTTTGCATAAGATCAAAGAATTCAATTCCAAGAAGCCACCTAAGAATAAAAAAGGTTCTGGTGGTTAGTTCTATTTTCCTCTTTGCTATAATAGTACTGTTTTTTATCTATTGAATCGGCGTATTTTCGTTTATCTATTGACATGTTCATAAACTGTTTTCAGCTTATTTGCATAAGTTACAATCCAGGATATCTCAAAAAAGTTTATATAAAAATAATTTGATATTTTTTTGGTGTTATAGAAATAGTTTATACATAACTGCTTATATGATAATTGATTATCCTCTAAGAGCTTAATTAAGTTGTTTAATCAAACAAAGAATATAATTTTGTTATATGAAGTCAAACACTGTTTTTATGCTTAAAAAAAGTCACTTCTTTAGTTATATCAATTGTAACTGCTTACTGGCTTATTGCTATTTGTTAATGCTTATTCATGATTTTGCTATGCTTGGACTGTTTTGACTTATTGAGAGTGCTGGTAATTTATTATTTTCTTGAGTTCTAACTGATATTAAATAATTTTCTAGCTACAAATCTCTCAACACAATCTGTCCTTTTTTTCCAAAGGTTTTCGCAGAAGTGTAACAGACGTTGAAATAGGAAAAAAGACGAACGAAGAAAAGCGCACACACTCAGGCTGTCCTAAAGCATCTAATCCTTACCATACTTGTGATGTCAATTGCCAGAAAAGAATGTCAGGAGCTGATTCAGGTTTCCCTTCGTTTTTTATCTGCTATATTTAAGGATAACAAATTTAACGATATGTAACTCAGTGACAATTTATAGGGCAGTTTAACTTTGTGTTCTAGTTAAGATGAAAGTGGTGTGTAATACTAATATATCTTGAATTTAACTTCTCATTAATCACTGTAAACTTATAAAGTTTTTCTTAAAAAAAAAAGTTACGAATCAAATAGTTATCTCGATCTAAGCTGGAAACTAATCCGAATTGGATCATAGTGAATGATCGTTCATGAATGTGTATTGACTAAAATCTTCTCAAATCGTAGGTGCAGTTTCGTTAAACTTTGACAGGAAAAAGAGACTAGGTTCTAAGCCTGAACTCCCGGTTCTTGACAATGTTCCAAAATCGAAAATTGGTGCTATTTATCTCACTGATGCTGCATCGCCAATATCAAAATATTATGAAACTAAAAAGCTGGAGCCAAAAAACAATGAGATTGTACCAGCTTCTGGTGCACTACATACCCTAGATGTCAAGGTAATAGCGACCTCGCTTTTCTCACACCCTCTTGAGAACATTCTGTTAGAGCTATAATTAGTTAAGAGTTTGTTAATCTGTTAGTTAGTTAGTTAGGTTAGATTCCTTGTATTCATTATTGGCATTAGAGCCGCGCTAGTTATGTAATATGTAATTAACCTTCTTAATAGCATATAGTTGATTTGTCTCTTGACCTTGTTTCTTTTGCAGCCTGTCAATGAGAAAGTCCAATCAAAGGATAATCCCGAGCATCTAGCCGGCGTGATAGCAACAAAGCAAGGAGGGGATAAAAACTTGTCGACGAAAGTTGTTCCAATAACCTGTGTTGATGACATTGGAGATGGTCTAACTACATCAGCTGGTGGATCCAAGCACTTCTGTTACTCTGATGTTCTTCATGATGATGATGATGACGACAGTGGAGAGGAGAGTGATTCTGTGATTTCTGAGTCGCGTGTTCCGGTTGGAAGATACCATGTGAAGGAAAGCTTTGCTACTATCCTGCGATCCATCTTCGATAAGTATGGTGATATAGGAGAAAGCTGCCATTTGGAATCAGTCGTGATGCGTTCCTATTACATCGAGTGTGTGTGCTTTGTTGTCCAAGAGTTGCAATCAACCTCGATTATGCACTTAACAAAGACCAAAGTCAAGGAATTGTTGGCTATTATTAATGATGTAGAGTCTGCTCAACTTCGCGTGGCGTGGTTACGTAACATAGTTAATGAAATTGCTGAAAACATCGAACTCATCAACAAGCACCGGTCTGTGGAGGCGGCAAAGGCTAACTCTGACAGTGAAATGGAATCACTGAGAAAAGAGCTAGAATCAAAAATGGAAAATTTGGCTGAGAAAGAAAAGGAGGTAACATATATTAAAACAAAAATCGAAGGGATCAGAGAGCGTCTCAGCGAGCTTGAGGTGAAGTCGTCTGATTTGGAGAACAGCATGTTATCGATCAAGTCGAAGGTTGATAATTTGGATAGCAGATCATTGCTAGATGAACTACTTTAATGAATAATGTAAACTGCATACTAGGTGATGGTTATGGTTATAATGGTATTAGTATTTTGGTAATGTGTTAGAAGTAGAATATGGCATGCAACTAAATGAATAAAGTAAGTGTCATGGGAACTATGCTATATTTACAAGCTAGGTAATGCTATGATATGATGATTACATAATACTTCAATTTTTTAGTTAAAGCTGATTATCCCAACAACTTTGGGTTGTATGAAGACCTTGAGGTCATGATAGAAATTTTAGACACTTTGTTTAATATCTTGGGGAATTATATGCCAGTTAATTTAATACTTTTTGGCTCTACTACTAATTTATATTATGAAAGAAAAGTTTATGGTTGAGCAAATATTAACCAATACATGAAAATATTGAAAGGGTAATTTTTAGATAACCAGGGATGGTGTAGGTAAAAAGTATTAATTGTTGTTTAGCAATGATCACCAACTTGGGTCAAGAATTGAATCCACTATTTCCTTTTAAGTTATTTGAGTCTCTTATCACTTCCACCAACCACATATAGATTACTTGATTTATGTTTAAACTAATTTAATAGGTAGGATTTTATACCATGTTAAGCAATTATTAAATTTGTAATATGATCAAGTTGTTGCCGAGTGAATGTGTTTCTGTTAAACTCAAATCAATTAGGAAAATACGAGTTTGATCATTGGTTAGAACAGTTTTTAGTTAAGTTTTATTTGGCTGAACTCCAAATTTTTAAAGGTCATTTTTTCATACAAATCAGATGGATAAAACTAAAAAGCCCTAAAGTGTAGGTAACAAAGTTGATTGACAAATGTGGGTTGTCGTGGTATCATTTGTCATAACAATGGTATGCATTTGCTTGCAATCTTGACAATCATTCTACTATTGTGTGGGTGGGGACTTGGATCTAGATTCCCTACAGTCAAATAGTAACTGCAGGGTGATCTCAGCCGTCCGATATGCCTTATACTTTTTAATTTATTTTCTAAGTTATTAATCATCCATCTAATCTCAATTAAATGGTCCAGATTTGACTGACTGCAGTGCAGTCATCTCTCTCCGATTGCACTGAATCCAGGTTCGTGGGGACTTATACGACGTTCAACTTGTTTTAACGCCATATAAATCCTTCAGCATGGCACACCTCAAATTCCAGTTTTTTCATTTTGTTTTGGCTGGAGCCCGCCAACGTGGTGACATTGTTGCTTCATAAAGGGTGGTTCTTTAAAAATTACTTCTGACATCATTCAATATAATAATTGTTAGACATTATCAAGCACTTTCCATTTGCGAATTGAATAAAATTATACTATGTACTTTGCATAAAAATGATACCTTCTTGCATAAAAATGATACCTTCTTGAATTTTTGTCTCTCTCTAAATCATTAGACAACATTTTGTCCAAATACATGCTATTTTGTTTTTGTTACCATGATATATGTATGAAGTTTCCACCATAATTAGCGATGACTAATTCTATATGAGATTGTCATGTCAAGTCTCTTATTTTTCCAACAGTTTTGAAATGAAACACAGTACAGCTGAAATTGTCATGTTCAGTCTCTTATTTTTTTAGCAGAACAAATGCACCCTATAAATTTTTTTTAGTAGTCATTGATAGTCTAACCTAACCAAGGAACTTAGTATCAGAACATACCTCTTTGTATTGAATTCGAGGTACAGATTGACAATATGAAACCTACAAGACTAGAAACGTGTTCCCTCCAACCATGTTTCATGTGCTGAGTATCTGTCCGAGGCACCAAATTGACTACCATGAAGTCTTTTAGTAGATTTTTCTTCGATTCATTCTTCCATGAATCATTAAAAAAAGAAGAACTAGTAAAAAAATCACTTCAGATACATTTACATTTATTTTTTTATATATGGTATTTGAATTCTAATATTTTTATTTGTAAAAAATATATATAATTATCTAAGTTATTTTTTTTTATATTTATTTATTGGTAAAAAATAAATTATCTAATGATTTATCCATGGATCATCATAAAAAAAATATGAATTAAAAAATCTTAATTAATTTAACCATAAAATAATAAAAAAACTGAAAATAAAGAAAATATCTTGAGCACAACATATATCGAAATTGGAATTGGAAGAAGCATAATACATACATACATACATACATACATACGCAAACCCCCGAATCCAATTCCAAATTCCTCTTCAGATATCAATCAATCAATCGCTGCTGCTACTACATACTGCTTCCAATCTTTCAACCCTAAATCATCACGCTCCTGCTTTCCCTCGCTCCGAATCTTCTGTCAACGAAAGGGTAACAATCATCAACCTCATTCAATCAATCTCTCATGCTTTTTTATTTCTTCTTTCACTTTCTATTCCAATCTCTTTTATGCTTTATCTCTTTTCAATTTCATAAAATAACAAAAACTGTTCATTATAATTTCTTAAATTAGGGTTTTCTAATTTGCACGCCATGTTTCTTCTTATTATTATGCAGAAACTATACAACATGTCTGAGGAACGAGATGTGCATCCCGATTGCCGGAATGCAAGTAATCCTTATCACGAATGTACTGATTACTGTTTTAGAGTCATAGCTGAAGCTAAACTCAGGATGCAACAACATCAATCTGGTTTGTTTTTCAATAATTACACATATACACTATCTTTTAGTCATAGCTGATTACTCATGAATCTTCAATTATGTAAACTTTGTTGCTTTCAACTGATAATAATTGGATAATACTTATCTATTGGTTTCATTAGAATTATAGCTAACTCTGATTTAATCATTGTAGTGTGTGTGTGTTTAGTTCTGCAATGACAAAATTTGATTTTGAATAAATTGATTTTAGTTAAAAGTGAGTTGAATGTCAAATGGTTTATGTTTGTATACATTCACGTAAAAATGAGTTGAACAATAATTTTGATTGTAAAAATCATGTTTGGAGTATAAATCTACGAATACTAACTTCAAGTTAGAATCAATTCTAGAGACAAAATAAATTCTACTTTAAGACACACAAACATGTCAAAATCAGTTCAAACCAAACATATACGTAATGAATTTTTTTGTGTAACAAGTATCTTATTTTATACATGTGTGTGTGTGTGTGTACACATAAAACTGCAAATGTTAGTATGATATTTTGTTATATATGCTTCTGAGTGTATTTGTCTGTATTTATTTACATGTTGTTTGCTGCATGTACCAGAAGTTGCACAAGCTAGTGGGGGTAGTTGCCGTGAGGAAGCCGTCCCAAATGAATTGTATCCTGATGAGGGAACACATGACGACGGACCGAGACCTGAAGAAAATTCTGATAGTGACCCTGATCAGCCTGAACCTGCTCAAGAGAATATGGAGGATGGCTCTTTCCCGAAACTCTCTGCCAGACAGAAAAAGTGGATGGAGTTGAGAGCCAAAATGGTATTAAATGATGAAAATTATTGTGTTTATATAACTTTTATTTATTGGAATAAAATTAAGATCTTTGCTTTGTTTTCCTGCCAGCAAGAAGCCAAAAAACGTAATCAAATTGAAATAGCTAATGAAAAAAAGAGGATGGAACCTCCAACCGAGTCTAGGGGTGTGTCTAAACAAAAGTGGCTTGAAGATAGGAAGAGAAAGATTGGAAAGCTTCTTGATGCAAATGGCTTGGATATGACAAAAGCTTATATGCTTGACACACAAGAGGCTGCAGAAGTGAAATACAAGAAATGGGAGAAGGATCCTGCTCCATTCGGCTGGGATGGTATGTTTTCAATATATGTCCAAGAAATGTTATTGCACAATCAATATGTTAATTTTCTAGTTGGTTTGATTATATATGTTCTTGCACAATCAATCAATATGTTACTTTTCTAGCTGGTTTAATTATATCTGTTCTTGCTACATGTATACACACATAAAATATAATTGTACTTTATTCTTTCTGTGTTGGCTTCAACGTGGTTCCCAAAAATATCAAGATTTTCAGACTCATGTAGAGTTTGTAAGCTTGACTACATGGATCAAACAACCTTATAATGTCATATTATAATTTATTAACCGAATATTACAGTGTCTTTTTCCTTAAGTGAGACTCCTAGATTTGTTTGCACGAATATTTGCTGTTTTGGAGAATTGCACACATGTTTTGTTACTAAAAATACTAATAAATAAGTGTTTATAGGCAGAATAACACCTTGAAATATTTGTCTAAATCTGAAGTGTTTATAGGCAGAAAAATACTTGAACATTTCTTTTTGTTCTTTGAAATCTGACAGTTTTATCTTATGAGAGATAAATGCCTTCCTTTAGAAGTTCTTACAGAATGGATGATAATGTAACTATTTGTTTTACCAGTTTTTAATCAGAAGACATTATACAATGCATACAAAAAGCGGACCAAGAACATTGGGGTTGACGTAGAAGAATACAATAGAATGAAAGAAGCTGATCCAGAATTCTACCGTGATGCTTCAAGTCTCCAATATGGAAAGGTATACTGTCAAAAGTAACATCACTTATCTTTTTTTACTTCTGCGCATCAATAGATATTTTATGAGGAATTGTCTTTCCTTCATCTATAGGCGCCAAAAACCTCAGAGGATAAGATTGACAGAATGGTACAAGAGCTAAAGGATAGGGATGCGAAGCGCGGGTCATTTAGCAGGAGAAGAACATTTCGTGAAGAGAAAGATGTTGACTCGATCAATGACCGTAATGAGCATTTCAATAAGAAGATTGAACGTGCCTTTGGTAAATACACATTGGAGATTAAAAATAATCTTGAGCGTGGAACTGCATTGCCCGACTGAGGCACTTGCTGTTGCAGTGTTGTGTTATATTCTCATTGTTCTAATGCTGACAAGTTTAAATGGTGGGTTGCATTTTGTCGAGATTATTTTGATCAGATGTAATATTATATATTAATATTTTTCTATGCGCATATGGAGCACTGTGGAGTATTGTTAACTTCTGGAGTTTAAATGCTTGCTTCGAACATGGGTTCGTTTTTCTTTTGTAACACCCTTTTCGTTCATTCTATGTCTTCAATTGTGTATGAGGCATTTGATACAAAATTAGATACAAATAATTTAAATCAATCACAGTACAAATTGATGCACAGCCATGATTGAACCAATAACATTATTCTGTATTAATTTCAAGTAAATTATTAGCTTTTGATGTGTGGCATGACATGCATTGGTAAAAAACTTGACAAATAATAATGACAGTTTTATGGAACTTATTCTTTTCCAATTCATTTTATTTTCTGTTTTATTTTATATCACTCAGCTGTTAGATATGGATTTAGAGTAAATTTATTTTATCCCAATTGAGTATTGGCGGTGAAAATTGAATCTTGGTCAACAATTGTTCACACATTTGATTAACGATCAATCATATACACTTAAAATGTGCGAGTGCAAAGCACTATCAATTTTTTCCAAAGATTCAAGTTATTGTGTTGATCGATTACATGGTGTGGAATATTATTTCCACCTTATCAAAGTATTCATTGACCATAGTAGTAAATGCAAAGTTCATTGTCACCATTACATAAGAACTTTCAAACCAGCAAACAGTTGGTCCTATTGACTTGGTAGACAGATTTACAATCATACAAAACAAAGGGGTGCCATGTCATGAAAGAAAACCATGTCCTATGTACTTGGTGGTCTTATCTGCCGCACAATACTAAACTTTTAATTGTCTTCTTCAAGGACACTGTTTTTGGTTGACTCCAAATCTGAATATTGCACATTATACACCAATTCCTTTTATAGTTTAATTCATACTACTACTCTGAGTTTGAGAAAAATGGGTGTTTTTAGAGGATTATCATTTCCTACTAGTTTTATATTACTACTAGCTTTGGTGGTTTTGAATTTAGTGTTTCTGTGTAATGGAGGAACAACTAGTACTTTTGTTAGGAAAGTTGAGAAGGGCATTAATATGTCACTTGATAGTGATGTGTTTGCTGTTCCTTCTGGTTATAATGCTCCCCAACAGGTTCATATAACACAAGGTGATCTTGTTGGGAAAGCAGTGATTGTATCGTGGGTGACCGAGGATGAACCAGGGTCAAACGCAGTGCGTTACTGGAATGCCGAGAACAGTAGCAAGCAGAAGAAGTTAGCTGAAGGGAAAATTGTTACTTATAAATTCTTCAATTACTCATCTGGTTTTAATCATCACACAACTATAAAGAATTTGGAGTACAACACCAAATATTATTATGAGGTTGGACTTGGGAACACAACAAGACAGTTTTGGTTTATAACTCCTCCCGAAATTGGTCCTGACGTGGCATACACATTTGGTCTCATAGGTGATCTTGGTCAGAGTTATGATTCAAACAAAACACTTTCTCACTATGAATTGAACCCGAGAAAGGGGCAAACAGTTTTGTTTGTTGGAGATCTTTCTTATGCAGATAACTTCCCAAATCATGACAATGTTCGGTGGGATACTTGGGGAAGGTTTGTAGAAAGGAGTACAGCTTATCAGCCGTGGATATGGACGGTAGGAAACCATGAAATTGATTTCGCACCAGAAATTGGCGAAACCAAACCATTCAAACCTTATTCGCACCGATACTATACTCCTTATAAAGCATCACAAAGTACTTCACCCTTTTGGTATTCTATCAAAAGAGCTTCAGCACACATCGTTGTTTTGTCCTCATATTCAGCTTATGGAAAATATACACCACAGTACAAATGGCTTGAACAGGAGTTACCGAAAGTTAACAGGACAGAAACTCCTTGGTTGATTGTTCTAATGCATTCACCTTGGTATAATAGCAACAATCATCATTATATGGAAGGGGAAACAATGAGAGTAATGTATGAACCATGGTTTGTTATGTACAAGGTTGATGTTGTGTATGCTGGCCATGTACATGCCTATGAAAGAACCGAACGTGTGTCGAATATTGCATATAATGTTGTAAATGGTATTTGCACTCCTATAAAAGATCAATCAGCTCCTGTATACATAACCATCGGAGATGGCGGGAACCTCGGAGGAATAGAAACCAACATGACAGAACCACAGCCAGAGTACTCAGCATTCAGAGAAGCTAGCTTTGGACATGCCATTTTTGACATAAAGAATAGAACACATGCTCACTATAGCTGGCATAGAAATCAAGATGGTTATTCTGTTGAAGCTGATTCTCATTGGTTTTTCAACAGATTTTGGCACCTAGTTGATGATTCCACAGCTCATGTTTGATGTTTCCCATTAACACACTGATTTACTGCTTTTTTCACAAGAATACTCAATGTGTGATATTAATCAATAAAGTCATGATTATTATGTAATAATTGTATGTGGGTCAATACCTTACCACCATCAATTATGATTATCATTACCTTTCATTCTACTTTGTATAACTGTTATATAAATGCAAAGGAACAAGCATCTGGTATGAATCTTAAAAGGACAGAACACTACTATAATAGTCCTTTTCTTCCACAAAGAGTCATAACCTTCTTGAGATCTTCATACCTGTGTAGCTGTTCTGGGGTCTTTCCTTGGATCTTGTCTGCCACAGTCAGGCATGACATGTGAAGGTTTTTGGTGTGAGGCCTTTCTCTATTACATTCCATACTATGTATAATAGTATTGTGATTACAAATAATTACAAGAGCTACTGCACACAAAATTTGATACAACATTTTTAGTGAAATTTTAAGGCACTAGATTATACTAATCATCTCAATTATATATTTCTCAACATTTATTTTTTATCTAATGTAAAACTTCTAACTAACATTTGACATACCAACACCAGACACTAGTATAAGAGTTTCCAAGAAGAGGCCTACATAGAAAATTAGAAATACGATAAAAAATTCTAAGATGAACAATCAAGAAAAATTCCAAATTTAGCAAATGTGATTTCAAATGAATTACTCGAAAATAGATATCTTATATCGGATAGTGGATAAGTAAGTTAAAGTGTGTGAGAAAATTAGTTGTTTAATTAGTCGATAAATGTAAAATGATATAAAAAGACCTTTTAATATTTTAAATTTTATTAATCTCGTATATATTTTATTTAGTATTATTAACTTAACTCTTCTTTTATTTAGATATCTTCTTCTTTTTTTTGACAAAATTAACTTAACTCTTCTTATTCATGTACTTACGATAAACTAAGGACATATGCGCTCACATACTCCCTCGTTGATGGCAAATTTTACCGATGCTCTCTCAATATTTTTACATAGTTGCTCCCATGGAGTGCGTGACATTTAGGAATCTCTTACACCCCATTGTTTGATTATAACCCTCAAATCAATAGAATTTTTTTTAATATAAGACCATCTTCAAACTTTCGCATTCATTAATAAGTTTTTTACAAAAAACTTCTTACTAAATTTTATAATTTTAAAACCGGCTTTATCATATCTATATTGTTTTCCTATTTTTTTTTTATCTAAAAACTCTACTTGTTCTCATTCTTCTTTGTAAAGAATTAATTGAGTTTTCTTATTAAGAATCATATTCAACTATATATTAGAATATCAAAATATTCTTTGTATCTCATATTTTGAGTAATATAATTATGTAAATTAAATAGCCTTTATTATTGGAGAATCAAGATGATTTTACACTCTTGTAAGTAAACACGTTTGACAGAATGAAATATCCAGATTATGTCAGTACTTTTGTTCATTGATTCTATTTTTCCAATGATCCGATATAGAATTAAAAGTTTGGTGTAATTCAATCTTACAAAACTGATTTGTAAGTTGAAAATTATATCTACTTATAAATTAATGTTGATGGTTATCTCACATGATGTGAGATTCTTAACTTATTATATCACTAATTATAGGAAATAAAAGAAAAAATAAAATTGGTAATAAATAAAGAAAAATAAAGGATGTTATTTTGTTGAGAAAGAGGATGAAATGGATGTTATCCGTTAGCTGATGCCTAACGAGAGGCCCAAACGTTACATCAAACTCATCTCTTCCCTACAACACCTAACGGCCTCACATTACCTTCAAAAGGCTCCAATCCTATACTCATCAACATTGCATGATCAACCAAGCATAGGGTCAAAGTCATCCCAATTCATCAATCTCATTGGTCAGAAACATATCACTATGGCAAACCACCATTTTAGTCTTCGGAAGTGTAACTCGCTGATGTATTGATTTCTGAATGTATCAAAAGTGCAAATACATCCCTAGTGTCTGTTTTGTTAGTAATTTTATGGACTATATTGACTACCTAAAAACATGTTTGAGGACCAAAATGTCTGATAAAAGAAACACTTGTGGACCTAATTACAATTTCAATATATTCAGAGACGAATGTAACAGCGAGGTACACGGCCAAAATGATGGTTTGCCCTTTTTTTAACTAGTTATCCGACTCAAAGACCAACTAACTCGGGATCAATCTCACCATCTACTAGCAGAGACCAATTAAAGTAAGAGTAAAAAACTCTGTATCAACTGACCCAACACCAAAATTAACACGAAAGAATTCAAACGTAGAGAGGAGACACTCTAAGGTCCCACCGAGCCTACGCCACCTGGCCGACCCATGAGTGTTTAACATATCACTACTGTACACTGCTTCACACTGGATCATCAATCTACTATATATTACTATAGTCTACTCAAAATTCATCATCATCATCATCACCTTCACTTATTAAACTAATTAGGCTACTTCAATGGCGAAACCAGTGTCAATTGAAGTTTGGAATCCAAATGGAAAATACAGAGTTGTCAGCACAAAATCAATGCCCGGAACTCGTTGGATCAATCTTCTCATTCAACAAGATTGTCGTCTTGAAGTAATCAGTTCTCTCTGTCTTTTATTTGCTTCATTCTTTCTTGAAATAATAGTTTCTAAGCATTGTATGTGTTTTCTTAAATTCAGATATGTACCGAGAAGAAAACAATTCTTTCGGTTGAAGATATCATTGCTTTGATTGGTGATAAGTGTGATGGAGTTATTGGACAGGTTAGTAATCATAATAAGTCATAACATCAATGAATCAAATACAAGTTTTTTGATGTTGATCATCGAATTACTGACTAATCAAAATTCAAGTTTTTTTTCTTTCTTTGAAATGGTATAGACTACATAGTGTGGTTTTTTACTTTTTTTGTTGCTTCAAGGGTTAATCCTATGATTTGAGAATATAGACCTCAATTTTAAATAGGTTTTAGTAATTTTTTCCAAGATTTTTATTTTATCATTGTACTGTTTCATATTTCATAATATGGTTTAAACTACGAGTTTAACTTTTCTGCACAGTCGGTGTAAATATATATTTTTTTTACACTCTTAGTACATCACAGATTCATAACAAATCATGTGTGTGACTTTAAAAGTAGTTATAGTCAAATGTTTCTAACGATCTAACAGTGTAAAAACGATTTGCACGGATGGTATATATAAATTGAATTCTTAAAGTATATGTTAATGATATTGTGAATCAAAAGTAGAGGGGAGACAAGTGTATATTTTAACATGAGAGGTAGTGTAATTTAAGTATCTCTGAGGGAAGGGGAATATAATTTACTCAAAGTTTTTATTTACTATATTGCAGCTGACTGAAGACTGGGGAGAGGAGTTGTTCTCTGCTTTGAGCAAAGCAGGAGGCAAAGCTTTCAGTAATATGGCTGTTGGTTATAACAATGTTGATGTCAATGCCGCTAACAAGTATGGTGTTGCTGTTGGAAATACTCCTGTAAGCTATCCCTTCCCTTCTCCAATTTAATAAAACAATGTATGCAGTTAGTATTTTTCGTAAATTGCGAAGTTAGCATGTATGCTTGTTCCAACATTAGTTTCATTCCTTGTTTTTGGTAGGGAGTGCTCACGGAGACTACGGCAGAACTGGCAGCTTCACTGACTTTGGCAGCTGCTAGAAGAATAGTTGAGGCAGATGAGTTCATGAGGGCAGGACTATATGATGGATGGCTACCTCATCTGTATGAAAAATTATCCTTTCTTGTTTTATTAAATACTGTGCAAGTTCTTCTTTGTTAGTCTTCATACGTGGAATAACTGCTTTGCTTTTTTTCTCTGGCAGATTTGTCGGGAACTTGCTCAAGGGACAAACAGTTGGTGTTATTGGAGCTGGCCGTATTGGATCAGCTTATGCAAGAATGATGGTAATTTTCCAATAACTTGATTGAGTTGATTTTTTGTTATATGCTAAAGTTGTCACTAAAAATTACTTGGTTTCCGAGTACTTGGCATAAAATTGAAATGGTCACAATCCTCCTCAAAAGTTCTCTACATCAGATAGCTATCTAGAACTAGTTAAAATATAATCTACATTGGACTCTTTCTTTTATATCGAGTTTTGAAAGAACATTCCTTCTGTAACGTATTAAGCTAGTGATAATTGATGATATTTTATTTTGTTCATATGATCAAGGTATTCAAATTTGTCCAAGTTACTGGGTTACCCTTCCATAAAACTGTAACTTGAAATCTTGCAAGAAAATGCATTCTTTAGTTTGCAGATGTTAATGACTTTAAGTTGACTATGATGCGATTTTTTCTGTTGTATCAGGTTGAAGGGTTCAAGATGAACCTGATATACTTCGATCTCTACCAATCGACACGACTTGAAAAGTTTGTCACAGGTATGTCCATATATTATTTTTTTGAAATGATTTTTTGACTTCAAATCAAATTGACTAATAATCACTTTTCCTTATTCCAGCTTATGGTGCTTTCTTAAAGGCAAATGGTGAAACACCGGTGACTTGGAAAAGGGCAGCATCCATGGATGAGGTTCTCCAGGAGGCAGATATAGTAAGAATTTGATGCTGATAGTTAAAGTTTGCAGATATAAACATATCACATTCGATTATTCCAAATAATTTGGTTTATCATGAATGCTTTTGTAGATTAGTCTTCATCCTGTCTTGGATAAAACTACTTATCATCTAGTCAACAAGGAAAGACTCGCCAAGATGAAGAAGGTAAGAGTTCAAGAAACAAATTCTTTTCTTTAACGTATTCATTCATGGCATCAAGTAATACAATCATACTACAGGAAGCAATTCTTATAAACTGCAGTAGAGGACCTGTTATTGATGAAGTTGCACTTGTAGATCACTTAAGAGAGAACCCGATGTTTCGTGTAGGCCTTGATGTGTTTGAGGTAATTGAACCTTGTCTGATTTTGGATAATTGGGTTTGCCTTTATAACCATCTTTTCAAGTTGCCGTGTGATTTTTTTTATTAGGATGAGCCCAATATGAAACCCGGGCTTGCAGAGTTGAAGAATGCAATTGTAGTACCACACATTGCATCTGCCTCAAAGGTAATAATTATAACCTATGCATTAGATGAGTCTTTTCACGGTTGAATCACTTTCAAAAGTAATCAATTGTTTCATGTACATGTATGTGTTTGCAGTGGACCCGTGAGGGAATGGCGACACTTGCAGCTCTAAATGTGCTGGTATATATCCATATGTCTCTCCATCATGAATTCATTCCTATGATTGATCAATGTAAATTTTGAGTGTCTTGTGCTGTAAAACTGATGAGTCTCCTTATACATAATAATACAGGGGAAGATCAAAGGTTACCCGGTGTGGTTTGATGCCAATAGGGTGGAACCATTCCTCAATGAGAATGCTCAACCTCCAGCTGCATGCCCAAGCATTGTTAATGCAAAAGCTCTGAGTAATAACATCTTTCACCCTTTCACTTGGGCCAAATATTGATGCAACTAAAACTTGTTTTTGGACTTATATATTTTATTTCTAATTGCAGGTTTACCAGTTTCGAAGCTGTAGTGTGGGCGTACGAGCGTGCTTTTTATCCTACAAGAGCCTTCAAAGCTTGTGTGTATGTTACTGATGGTGGCAGTGTGAATATCAAACTATAAATACTGTCTTCTTAGTAATCATTATCATGTGCTTGTAGTATATTTAAAATTCTGAATTGAACACTAAGAATGCTTTAAAATAAAATATGAGAAAATTTTGCCACCTATTGGAATATATGTTTGGTATTCTTATTTAAAATGTCAATTGATGATACCATAATGCAAATTGCAACTATAAGAGTTATATATACAATGAAAAGAAAATTGTTCTTGTTGATGAAATAGAATTACAAGTTCATGAACTTGACAAGTATAAAAATCATGAAGGAGAATATGTTATGCTCAAACCATGATCTCTTCCACAGTATCACATATTTTTCCTCATCATTGATATTTTTTAATGATGAGCTCAATTTTAATGTTATAAATGGTCACAAAATGGAAAATGGATTCAACTGAACATGAGTTGATCCTATTGAACTTCCTAATTGCTGGTTCACACACAAGGAATGTTCATTGTTCTGAAGAGAAACGCCTTGGTTTTCACTTTTCAGCATATATATAAGGGGATGTACTGTACTGGTATGCACAGGAGTATGCGATGTTGAAAGAATTTCACATGTACTATATGACATAGCTTGGCGAACTGACCAATAATATAATTCTGCGATCGAAAAGAGGTTGAAATATAGAATTGACTCTCGAACCAGATTAGGTTGTCCAGTGAGCCGGATTTTAGTGGTGAAAACAAAAAAATATATATTGTGATTTAACATGTTTTAAATAATGTGACATATAATTTGATGATATTGAATGAACATAAGTAAAAATATTACGAGAAAATTGATTAAAAATTGCAGTTTCACACTCATCTTCGTGACAACAATGGCATCTGCTTGAGTAGTTTTGCTCGTAAAATTGTCTCATATGATGCCCTACACGCTAAGATGTGAGACATGTACATCAGAATGAATTTGGCTAAAAGATTAAGAATTACTCATCTTCAAGTAGAAAGTGATTCAAAGGTTTTGGTTGAAATAGTAACAAGAAACTACAATGTCAATATGGATATTCCTACCTTGTTTAAACGTATCCGTGATCTTACCGACATGAATCGGCATGTTTAGATTAATCACACTTCGTGTGAAGGTAACAAATCAGCTGATTGGTTAGTTAATGCCTAATTATAGTCAAACTCCATTGATTTGCATGTTTCAGAGACACCTCCTAGAGAACTATAAAGTCTCTTGTTTTATGACATTTTCTGACTTGCACTCCGCCCCCTTTTTGTACCCCAAAAAAAACTTTTTTTTTTTGTTTTTTCGTATAAAAATTTATAAATAATTAATCATTTGTTAAAAAAATTTAAAATTTTGTAGAATAAATTCTTATAATACTATAAACATTAATACTAAAAACCATTCAAAAATACAAAAATACACAAGAATTTGATTAAAAGTATAAACAAAAAATAATGATGGAAAATATTTGAGAGACTAATTGTTAGAAATTTTTTGCAGCAATTCAAAACAAAATTCCAGATACTATAAGGGTCTGTTTGGTTCAATTGAGGGGAGGGGAGGTGAGGGGAGGGATTTATTATGTTGACAAAATTATCCTCATTGTTTTATTAAAATTCAAAATTATCCTTGTTGGAATATTAAAATTCTAGGTTTTATTTTTTTTTACAACAAAAAAAAATTAGGTTTTCTACTCATTAGATTTTTTTTTGTTATATATCCATTAAAAAATTTTTTTGACGTAATATATCTATTATAATTTAATCCTTATTTTGAGTTTATAAGGTTAAGAGTAAAAAAGTAAATTACTTCTCCAAAATTTAAAATATTCCCTCACCTCCCCTCCCCTCCAAAAACTTCGAACCAAACGGACCCAAGTAAAAGTCAGAAAGACATGTTTTGACTTACTTATGATTTGGTGCGCCGAACGGTATATATAGGTTGAGAACTTTGGGTTGAATGCAACCGATGAACGAATGTAGCAGCAATGTACAAAGCGAATAGATTTTTTAGCACTGTATCAGCACACTTTGAATCTCTCTTACGAAAATATTCAGCTTCCAATTCTCTTTCAGAAACTAAAAAACTTCACGCCTTAATCATCACCTATGGCTTACTCTCTTCTTCCCAACTCTGCTCCAAACTCGCCACAACCTACGCTCAATGCCACCATGTTTCCTACGCCTCCCAACTGTTTGAAAAATTGCCTAAACGAACTTTGTTCTCCTGGAACACCATGATGAGGATGTATGTTCAAATGGGTCGTCCTCATGATGCCCTCAACCTGTTTGTTGAAATGTTCCGTTCGGGTCGGTCTCTTCCCGATAACTTCACATACCCAATTGTTATCAAGGCTTGTAGTGAATTGTTATTTGTTGATATGGGTGTTGGAGTTCATGGCCAGACTCTTAAGGTTGGGTTTGATTTGGATACATTTGTTCAGAACTCTTTGTTGGCAATGTATATGATTGCTGGGGAGAAAGAAGCAGCAAAGTTGGTTTTTGATTTGATGGAAGAACCCACTGTGGTGTCTTGGAATACTTTGATTAATGGCTACTTTCGGAATAACTGTGCGGAGGAGGCGCTGAGGGTTTATAGTAGAATGATGGATGAGGGTGTAGAACCTGATTGTGCAACTGTGGTTTCGGTTTTACAGGCTTGTGGGGTTTTGAAGAATGTGGAGCTTGGGAGAGAGGTTCATGCGTTGGCTCTTGAGAAAGGGTTTTGGGGGAATGTGGTTGTTAGAAATGCATTGTTGGACATGTATGTTAAGTGTGGTCAGATGAAGGAAGCGCAGTTGTTGATGAATGGGATGAATGAGAAGGATGTGGTGACTTGGACAACTTTGATCAATGGATATGTTGTGAATGGTGATGCAAGAAGTGCTCTGATGTTGTGTCGAATGATGCAGTTGGAAGGAGTGAAACCGAATTTGGTCAGTGTGGCTTCTCTGCTATCAGCCTGTGGTGATTTGGTTTCTTTGAAACACGGCAAGTGCCTACATGCATGGGCAATAAGACAAAACCTTGATTCTGAGGTTGTTGTTGAAACTGCCTTAATTGATATGTATGCAAAATGCAATGATGGCAACCTCAGTTATAAAGTGTTTATGAAAACCTCGAAGAAGAGAACAGCCCCGTGGAATGCAGTACTATCTGGGTTCGTACATAATAGGCTTGCAAGAAAAGCAATACATCTCTTCAAACAGATGTTAGTGGAAAATGTACGGCCCGACAGTCCAACCTTTAACAGTCTTCTTCCTGCATATGCTATTCTTGCTGACCTCAAACAGGCGATGAACATACACTGTTACCTTATAAGACTGGGATTTCTTTTCAAACTTGAAGTAGCAAGTATGCTAGTTGATATATACTCAAAGTGTGGAAGTTTAGGATATGCTCACCAAATCTTTGATATAATTCCTCCCAAAGACAAGGATATTATTATTTGGAGTGCAATAATTGCTGCTTATGGAAAGCATGGGCATGGTGAAATGGCTGTCTCACTTTTCAATCAGATGGTCCAATCTGGTGAGAAACCAAATGAAGTGACTTTCACCTCTGTTCTGCATGCTTGCAGCCATGCAGGTTTGGTTGATGAGGGTTTGTCTCTGTTCAATTTTATGCTAAAAAAATACCAAGTTATTCCTCGTGTTGATCATTATACATGCATAGTTGATCTTCTTGGCCGTGCTGGTCGACTGAATGATGCTTACAATCTTATCATAACAATGCCTATAGCACACAACCATGCTGTATGGGGTGCACTACTTGGCGCATGTGTGATACATGAGAATGTTGAACTGGGAGAGGTGGCTGCTAGGTGGACTTTTGAGCTTGAACCTGAAAACACTGGAAATTATGTTCTGTTAGCAAAGCTCTATGCTTCTGTAGGAAGGTGGAGGGATGCAGAGAATGTCAGAGATATGGTAAATGAGGTGGGATTAAGAAAACTAGCTGCTCGCAGCTGTGTTGAGGTTAGCAATATGTGAATTGGACATGTTCTTATTGAGTAAGATCAGATGTCAGGTTACCAACATTAGCCACAAACATGAAAATTCTATCCAAAATGGATGAAGGCATTTCCTTCATATAGGGAGCAGTGCTGGTTGTCATTATGTTAATTATGATGGAGATAATTGTTACATAAATATATTTGGTAACATAGAGTTCAAGGAGGAGAATTGGGCACCAATTTTCCTGAATGCGCTTTGTTACTACCCAATTGCCAATACTGGTGCTTTTCTCACACACTCATCATCTTACAAGTTTGTCAGCTGCTAGTGCCATGTTTACGGTTTCACCTGATACACTTTTCCATGTTATTTGGGATTGTTACCTTTACGAAGGTTTTGTCAAGTCATTGTGCCCTCCTTAGTCCTGCTACTACCACTTACTCTCCCATTCTCTTTACAAGTAGTTGGATTTTGTTTCTACTTCCAGTTGGTTTAAGGAATCACAGAACAGGATATGGCAATCATTTGTTCCTTGTCATTGGTTTATGTGGAACTCAATTATTTTGATGACAAGCTTGTTCTGTTGCCAGATATCCAGAAATTACATGTTAATGCTTTGAAATGGCAAGATGCATTTATCCAAGCCGATACTGCAGTGTGAACTATCAATGAAATTTCCGTTTGTAAGATATGTTGCTGCATTGGATGAAATCCACGTTCATAGTGTGAAAATGTACAATGTTATTGTAGAATTGATTCCTTACAAGCTCTGCACCAAAGATGAGAATGGAGTTGAGTAAACATGTATATTGGGCTGTGGTCTCTGATATTTATCTGCTCCTACACTATGCTTTGCTCCAAGTTATATCTGTTACAGAAAGGGGGTATAATTCTAAGAATCTTATTCTTATTACATCATGTTGGAACATCTAAACAACATAAAATTGGTCTGTTTCGTGCAGTAAGCTGTGTCGCAATTTGTTTTCTTGTATCTCATCAGAAAGTGTTTAGGAAGAAAGAGAAGATCTTGCTTTAGCCAATGCAAAAGAGAAGACACTGCAGCTGCGGGACAACTGCAATACTCTAATTAAAGGGTATGCTAAATCAGGAGCGGCATTTTTAGCAAATCGAACTTGCCAAGGTCTGAATATGCTTGATGAGAACACCACTCCACAGCCATTTTTCATAGGAAGGAGAGGAAGGGCTCTAAGATGTATTATTTGCTTTGCGTTTTGATTGTAATGAATGAGAATATGAGAAGGGAAAGAAGAGCATATACTTTGATTGCTCTCTGAGTCTAGTGACTTAGACTGTTAGAGTCAACTGTCATGTATTTTATTTATTTATTTAGGATAGAATTTTGACAAAGTATGATCTCCAAACTGAGTTATGTGTATACACATCTGTGTTACAAAAGGCAATGAATTGTAACTTGTAAACATAAACATCGCAATACAATCACACAATGGAAAAAATAAATCATTGATGGATGTAGTATTAAGAAATAAGTCAAAACTAAAATTTCAATACAATTGTATTGAATAATAAAAGTTTTAGAAGAAAAAAAAATAGATCAAAGTTCTCTTTAATAAAAAGCAGTGGATATCGGATAAACTAGTTGATAATATGAAATATCATATATACTAATTGATGTTGATAATTAATAGTGTATAAAGTCACATATTGATTTTGAAGTGTTCCATAAATTTAGCGATTAAGCTAATTGTTAAATATAAAATGTCAAGAAAACATATTTTAATCAATCTTTAAATTTTCAATTGAAAATGTTAAAGGTGAATATGAGATAAATATAATATACTTACAAATTACTCCGTATAATCATATGAAGTCACATATCAACAATCTTGCTCATTTTATAAGAGTGGTAATCAATTATCATACGCCTCATTTATTTAATCATTTTTTCAACTGAATATCATTTACAAATATTAGGTTTATTTCTTAAAATATTAATTGGCTTAATTTGATTGAATATTTATGTAAAAAAATTACAAAATAGTTTATAAAATAATTTTTTTTTATAAAATAAAATTAGCTCAATTATAAAATAGAAAAAAGTACTTATATTATATTCGCAATAATATCTTAATAGTATTTTTTTAGTGAAAGTCTTAAAATGTTTTAAAGAACCTATAAAAAAAAGTTCTAAAGAAGAGAAAATTATATTTATCTGATTTTTTTAAATCGATTATATTTATCTGAATATTAATTTTATTATTATTAAATTAAAGTGAAGCGGGGTGCAAGAACAACAATACCCTGCGGCTAGCATTTGATTGCAATTTGCAGCAACGCAAAGAGAAGAATCAGAATCAAAAATCAAAATCGAAATTGAGATTGTGAATCGACGACGATGGAAGTTGAAGGATCATCGAAGAAGATGATAGCGACACAAGAGGAGATGGTGGAAGCTAGGGTTCCATTGGCTTACAGAGATCAGTGTGCGCATTTACTCATCCCTCTCAACAAATGCAGACAAGCTGAATTCTATCTTCCATGGAAGTGCGAGAACGAACGTCATTCTTACGAAAAGTGCGAATACGAACTCGTTATGGAGAGAATGCTTCAGATGCAAAAGATCCGCGAAAATCAAAAAGCTAATTCCAAACAACCCCTTACTCAGGGCGCTTCCGCCGGTGCTATTCCTCTCATTCCCAAACCCGCCAATGCTTGATTCCTTTCTCTCCGTATCTCTCTGTGTAAGCTCCTTTTTCCTTTCATTTCATTCAATTTCATTGAATTTTGGATTTTCTTGTTTGTATCGGTTTTCTTCCAATTGTAATTAAGGTTGTTGATTTTCGATCTCTTGTTTATGATTAATTAGGGGATTTATGTTTTTTACTGTGTTAATGATAGATATGTGTATATTATCATCGATTAGGGTTTTGCTTGATTAGAATTGGGACAAATTGTTAGTAGCTGTAAATTAGGTTGTAGATTTATGGCTGATAAGCTCTATGAACTCGAATACGTAGAGTATCTCATTGATCATATTTGATAATATGATTCAGTTTTAGATTTTATCCCTTTCTCCAAACTCAAGAGCTTCATTGTTCCCTTTTCCCTTCATCCTCTGATTACTAATGTGATATCAGAGTAATTAATACCTACATTCTGCTGCCATGGCAATAGGGACCGATAAATTGTGATTGGTCTATTCTGGCTTGGCTTCCATCAGAGCGTTGTCTGGTACATGTAAACATTTGAAGGAGGGTTATAAGAATGGACTTGTTAAAGTGTGTGTCAAATTAATTCTTATATTATGGTCCCGTTTGGAATAGCTTATTTTTGAGCTTATGTAAAACGACTTATGCAAATAAATAAGATTTTATGTTAATTTATACGTTCTCACTAACAAAAACTGTATTTTTATAAGTTATTTTTGCATAAACTACTTTGACAAACTTATAATAATATATAAAAACTTATTTATTTGCATAAGCTGTTTTGTATAAACTCAAAAATAAGCTATTCCAAACGGACCCTATATCTCACTTGTCCAAAAAAGCTGTTGTTTAATGCATTTTTTGTCTCTCATTTCAAACTGGTTGTGGTAGTTACCCTTGCCCCTTTCAGCTTGCCCAGGAGGAGGGGATGGGGTGTTGAAAAGCACATAGTTGTGTGGTAGTTAATTTGTCATAGATTTTAGTTTTTCAGTAGTTGTATAAATCAATTGGTTGGTTTACGGTTAATAAGTTCTATAAACTCTACAAATAGATCATTTTTCTATCTCATTTGTCATATTTGATTATATGATTTGATTTCATAGTTTGTTGGTATGTGGTTAATAAGCTCTATAAGTAAAACATTAGTGTGTTTCGTTGATTATCTTTGATAGTATGATCCCATTTGATTTTTTTTTATCTTTCTCTTTCTCCAATCTTTCAAGCTTCCTTGTTACCTTTTTCCCTTTATCCTCAGATTCCTAAAATAGTTTGAAGGGAATGCAAAATTGGGGACAGGGGGATCCATCCCTCAGTGTAAACCCCACTGCCTTTTAGGTAATGTTAACCTTGTCTATCCCTCAGGTATCTGTAAATATATTTTAGGTGGACTGAACATGATTTTAGTTAATATAATTAT
Source organism: Trifolium repens (assembly GCA_030408175.1). NCBI lineage: Eukaryota > Viridiplantae > Streptophyta > Magnoliopsida > Fabales > Fabaceae > Trifolium > Trifolium repens. The sequence goes on along the minus strand of CP125837.1, from coordinate 64,783,420 downwards.
AACCAGTCATGTGGCTGAAAAGTAATATGAGAGCTTTTCCTTTTGAATGCTATATTTGAATTTCATCATTGCAATGCAAGTAGAGATGGTTAGGCACTTAGGCTTGATTACAAGTAATAGAGTGACAAGTATCTATTCACTTGGCGAACCCACCCGTAAGTGCTAGCTATCAAAGGGGAAGAAACAAACCACTTAAATACACCATTGAGCATCCCATAGACCCGTACTACTCAGTGTGGGACTTAAGCACCCCATAATACCTAAGTCCCTATCGTAGTGCTCCAGACAGATGAGATCCAATGCTGGCTTTGAGGAATAAAAGTGTTATTTTGAACATTACGTTGAGAGTTTGCACAGTAAAACAATTTGTTGTTGAAACAAATGTTGATGAATTTGAAATTATATACTCGTGATGTATTATTAATTGCAGCAGAAATATGTCAGGATATAACTCAATTCATCTGTTTTAAACTTGATAGTAGGTCTAGAACAAGTTATACCTTTTAACTTTATTTTGCTTTCTTCTTTTCTGATCTCCTTTATGAGTCTATTGTTTTTTTCGGGGATGTGGACTTGCTTTGAATGTTGACTCTATTTTTATGACGCTTGAAGAGGATGTATTGTTTTTTATGGGGTGTGTTTGGATGAAGTATTTCAGTTCAGGGGGAGGGGAGGGCTTACTTCTCTTTTAAATTACGGATACTATAAAATAGTTTTAAAAATCAATTAAGTATGAGTGAAGTACTATATGTTCATTTATCATGTTGTTCTTTGATTATTATTTTTTAAATATCAATATATTTTAAAATATAGCCTTTCCATAAAAAATAAAATAGAGACTTAGCTCTCCAAAGTTTTCCCATCCAAAAACCCCCCTTCCAAACAGACTGGGTATTTTTGCGAGTTGGGTTTTGGAGGGCTAAGTCTATAATATTTCAATCACGCTTGATTCATTTTTAGAAACATTTTATAGCTTCCTTAATTTTAAAATTTTAAAAAGAAAAAAATAAGCCTTCCTCTTCCCTCCCCTCCATCCAAACATAGCCTAAATTTCAATTATAATGACTGTGACTACTGCAGAATCTGTAAATATGTTTGTCACTTGTATTTCTGCACGACAGGTTGAAGGTGATATTTATGGATGTGCTTCCTGCTGGACTTTTTGATTAACAGTTAACTTGATTGATATATAACCTCTTTATGCACTATAAGTGATCAGAAAGGAATCTTTTTTATTTTTAAATTTCAATTTTTTGAAAGTTTAACAGTTGTGTCACTTTGTGAGCTTGTTTGTCCACCTTGGTTTTTGTCTGTTATTATGTTGTTCTTAGTGCTTGAGTTCTTGCACTTCCTAATTGCTTTTTGATCATGTTATATTTGATGCAGTTCAACTTTTGACAGGAATCTTTGCTTGCGTGGGGATGTTCTTTCATGTTTTTCTATTTTATGGATTCATGTTTGCCTTGGAATGTTTGTCCAGAGACTTCTACAGACTGATTATACTCTATTTCTTGCTATTTTCCCTGTGGTGAAACCAAGTTTGTACTTGAAGAAATAAAATCTCATAAAGGGAATCACTAACTCATTGCTTTCATATCGGATCTATTTCCTTCCATTAATCGCAATAGCAGCTGAAAATTTCTAATACTTAGTTATAGGATATGGTATCCGATTTTAGAACTCATTATCGAACTATTTAACCGGGCAGTCGAATGAGGTTTAAAGTTTAACCCAATCTTGCCTGCTACTGCATTGTGATGGACACGTTTATTTTTCATCCCAAATTCGATGATTTATTATTTTAACAGCTTTTTTAAAAAAAGAAAAAAAAAATTGGAAGAAGTGTTAGTAGTTTGAACTTTGAAGAGTTTGGTTCACGAATATGCTTTGAAAGAAACCAAACTATACACGTCATCATTTTCAATGACGATGCTTAGGAGAAAGAAACATCAAACCATTGCTTATGATATAGTAAACACGTTTGTTTCTAAAGAAGATATCAACACTTATATTGCTGGTCCCATCAAACTATACATGTAATCAGTTCAATGAGGATGCTTAGGAGAAAGAAACTTTAAACCGTGGCTTATAATTAGGGTTTAGGATTATTCGAGAGCTTGCCTATGTGTACTTTGTTTGAATTGAGTTGGATTCATCCCAACCTGTGTTTTAGGAAAAATTCTATCCCTCCCCTATGATTCTCTTTTCCCCCGAAATTTCATTTTTACTCTTGAATAAAAGTTTCAGAACGCGTTTTTTGAAGTTTTTCTAATTCAAATATTATTTTTTAAAGGTAAAAAACATTCAGAAAATGGATTCTGGAATTTTTATTTGAGGGGCAAAAATGAAAATTTGGAGGGGAGAGGGGGAAAGAGAGTCATAGGGGGAAGAGAACCATTCGTGCTTTTAGCTTATTGGCATTGTCTTGGGCTTGGCCCATTTTTAAATTAAATACATGATATATTGATAACAAAAAATAAGGAATCTAGTAAAGACCATCTCTGATGGAGAGTTTCTATATTTTAAGCACCAACATCTATTAGGTATCTCCATTGGAGCAAAATAAAAATTAAGTACCAAGGTAGTCGGTACCACTTTTGCAATAAACACTCTACTCATTAAAATATATATTTGTTAGGACCCATCAATAATGATGAAGAGTTATTGGTGAGATTCATTTAGAACTTTTTAATAGTTATGGAGTTAGTAGAATTGAGTGCTTATTAAGTACTATTATTAAAAAATTATAAATGAGTGATGTGTACACATGATATCAAGTACCAAAAATAGAGAGCTATATTGTGATGCTCTTCCGAAGCTAAATTTTGCATAATTTGATTGAAGTATTAGAAAGTTTGAGTAGAGAAAAATTAAAATGGTTCAAAAATAAATTGGATGTGTTGAAGCTATGGTAAGTAAAATTGTTTCGGATTGGGCAAAAGGCTCATTCGCGTGCTAGACTGAGTATACGATGGTTATAATAATAACGTTGGACTGAGTCAGGGACGGAACTACGTATGTCTCAAATGGGGCGGTCGCCACCTCATAATATACATATTAATATAGTATACCCCTTATGTATATAGTGTTCGCCCCTGTCAATATATCAACCAAAAGTAAGTGTTCGCCACTGTAACATATTAACGAATAAGCACACCAAATAAGGACACCTTATAAACTAGTAATAAATTTCCTCGTTAAAAAAACAACCAGTAACATATCAAAATAATTTTTATTTCATTGTTATAGTTCCCCTAAGACAAAATTAACCGACTTGCTCAGTCCAATGCCATTGTAATTGGCCAGGAAAAATAGTAATTGGCCATTGTAGATCAGGTTTGATTGGTTTAGACCATGACTATATATGTTTTATTTTTCATATAATTATTGTTCTGATTCGTCCACATCTTCGAGAAATTGTCCGCTTTCGGATTAAAAGTCACACTTTTGTCCTTTGTATAAAAGGCATCTCGGTGGTTTGAAAGGTGTGAGTGTTGTATATAAACTATTTTTAACCTCGATTACTAAGCAATGCGAGACTATTTGGTATATCCGTAACAATTATCAATAGTAGAAGTTATTTATTATATGTCAGTGAACATATCTTATTTGGTAGTGGCAATATGTAAGGACTGAGGTTCGAACATAAGATTTTGCACTTATTTATTTTAAGAGTGAAATTCATGTCACTAAAATGCTTGAATAAAAAAAGTCAATTATTATCATTCTTATTTATAATGTATTATATCTCGCCACCCTCAATAAATTTTCCTGGTTCCGTCACTGGACTGAGTTAAAATAACAACGCTGATTATACGATGGACACACTTTGATTATAGGTGATCATTGCTCAGCAGAGACACATGGACTGTCTGGCACTGTCGTCTTGTCATTAGACAATCCCTGTCACAATCACAGGGGCAGAAGAATATTCTAAGTCTTTGCAATCCTAATTCTTTCCTTATATAAGATCCGTTAAAGATTACTTCAGATATACAATATTTAACCTAAATACCTCTCACTCTACTATTTTTACCGACTTAACCGTCAGAGGGTATGTGAGTGATAGTATCACCCCTTCCTTCACGAAGTTCAACCACCAACAACAACTAAATATATTATCGGTCAAAGTCGTATCACAGCGACATTGTCGTCTTATCACATGCATTCAAATATCTGGTCCAATATAAAGTAGGTTTGTTTATCTAAAATAATTAAAACACAAAGTAGGCTTATGCGATGCTCGTGTAAAATATCTAGCCAGATATAGTGGAATGTACATAAACGTAAATGAAATTAATACTACTAGAATATTAGGACTTTCAAGACTTTTTTTCTGATTTATCGAGGGAATGAAGGATGAACTTTTTAATAAGAGGGAATGAAGAATGATTGAAGAAGGTTACCTACCACTTTGACTTTACATCGTCGGCATTAATTTGGATTGGGTTTAAAAAAGCTTCTTCTACAAGTTTCGTGGCCCAAATATAAAATAAATAAATAAATAAAACAATTATTCTATCATACTAAATAATTTATAATTCATATATTTCAATTACTTTAGATTTCATTAGTTAATATATTCATAACTAATTATAACACTAAATAAATATAACATTTTCTTTTCCATAAGAAAATAGAAGTTAAATATGAAATTTTACATAATCTTTTGTAAATTCATGCATGGAAGTCAATCAAAACTCCGTTTATTGGAAAAAAGTAAAGTAAACAATTGGGCAGTATACAATTTTCTTACTTACTTGCAAGTTGCAACCCCAATTCCATTCCAAAAATAAAATCTAATGATTAATGGGAATAGGGTTAACTCCAATTCCATTCCAAAAATAAAATGTAATGATTAATGGGAATAGTTTCTTTATTTAATCCTTGAAGATAGGGAATTAGGTGGGATTTTGGTATAATAAGGTTTTATTTTTGTTTTGATCCATGCTCGTCTTCGGTTATCTCATGCACGTATCTGACTGCATATTTAGAAGGTTGGTTCCATTCCAATATATAATTCCCTATCATCACCAAACTAATGACGCCAGAGACAAATTACCTCGTGACATATATAGGTATAATTTGCTACATATTTGCATTTGTTTATTCAATAAAAAATGATTACACAAAGAACTCTATTTGCAAGTTTATGCAAAATATGTTATAATTTGTGTATAAATGACCAAATCAATAAAGTCATATTGGTCTAAATACGTAAATTTTTGTGTGTTAACCCACCAATTCTTAAAAGAGGGTTTTTAAGAATTGTTTATCTAGTCTAGAACAATTGATAAAGATTTTCAAAGCCATATCACGTTTGAGTTTTTTTTAGTGAAAAATATACCCTAATGTTCCTTCTTGGATGCTCGCTAGAGTAGGTACTTTGATTTGATATATCGTGTCTTTTTCAATTTTTCGTGTATCCTTAAATATATTTTGCTTTTTTCAGTCCATAAAAAAGCCTCTAGAAGGAATTTGCAACGATGGAAAAGACATCTCATTATAATGCTAGTTGGATGATAAAATGAAGGAGAATTCTTTATATACTATAGAATTTTGTTGGGTATCAATACTATGCGAATACAAATAATTAAAAATAATTGAATATAAAAAGTGATATGACATTTTTTTTAACAAACAAAAATGGATCATATATATGGAAACCAACGAACAAATAGCCTTCTCAGCATAAGAGGTGTCGAGAGAGACTACTTAGTTATACAATATATCAATCAGTTGAACAATAAAACAACATCGGTCAATTTCCAGACATAACATAGGATTCGACCGCCAACTATGTAAAATTGTCACTAAGGTCACATTCGTCGTCTTCAACCACCATAAAGAATAAATTTTGACTTTATATAATAGTTGAGATAATGTTTTTGCAGAATGACTAAATAACCGGTGGTTTCTTTCATTCTAGAGAACCCAAACACTCACAAGCCAAATAAGCTGCAAAAAAGACCGTCGTGCCCGACCACCACCGGCTGCGTCGACGAACTGAATAAGATGGTCAGATGGATTCTGAGGGTCCACCGAAGAATAACCAATCCAACACTGAATGGACGCCCATAAGGACCCAAAAGTACCACATGTAAACAACAAATGTTGAGCCGACTCAATACCTCCGCAACCTGACACACAGTACTGAGCTTCCTGTGAGATAATGTCTCGTTGGCAACCTGTCTCGTAGAAGTCTACCTTCAGGGGAACCTGAATGTGCCAAATAAGATCTTCAGCTGCCGTCAAAATAACTGAGTCATGTGAGGTCAAAAGCGGGTAGGTACCGCGAACTGAATAGCCTGAAGTGATATGACATTATATATTAAAAGAAAAAAAAATATTAACTGGTGTTTCGGAATATTAATTTAGAAAATAAAAGATAGAAAAATTATCTTGGAATTTTTGTAGTAAACATTTTTGTATATTTGATATAGAATTGATCCTTTTTAATTTTTAACTAGCTAGTGTCCAAGGGTATTAGTTAGCATGAATCTACACTACTAAAAAACTTAAATTAAAAGAGGGAAGAAATTCATCGCTAGTGGCCCAAATTTCCGTCACAAACATTTAGCGACGGATTTGATGTCGACCCAACATTTTTTTAGTAGTGCTATATATATTAAATAAAGAAACCAAAAATAGTATAATAAAATTTAAATTGTTTAGTCAATATATTTAAAATATAAAAATATATAGTAATTTTTAATATAAATTTTATCTTTTTTTAACCCTTAACTAATGTTTTGGGACAATAATTACATGACAGCTTAAATGAATACATATCCAACAAAAATTGTAATGGTAATTGGTAAACAAATTAAAATACGTTCGAAAATCAAACGACTTGTATTAATTGTATGATCTTCTCTCTTTTTTGTGACGAAAGTATGATGTTCTCTTTTTTTGGTGGAACACTCTTTCTCGTTCTATTAAAGATTATTTCTTTGATAATAATTATCAAAATCTTCTATTTAGGTTTCGGATTAGTCAAGGCCTCTATCTTCTAAAGAACAAACGTCTTTTTCACACTTCAATAATGCACTTCAAGTTTGTCTTTTGTTAATGTGGCTAATTATTCCTTTAATTACTAATTATTTATCACTTTGTCAAAACTAGTGGGCAAAGTATGAGATCAAAATATATACTTTGTCTTTTCCGTAATAGATATCCTTCAAATGAATGAATTAGCCATAATTTAATATTAAACAAATTCTTTTGATTAATCCATGATATGGGCCATGATTGACATGTGGAATTTAAAGATTCATACCTTGATCTAAGTGTTTCTTTTAGAAATTTTGTTAAGGAAATTGATTTGTTGTTAGGTCTACCTTGAATCAAGGAAGATATATGTGTGTGGAAAGAATAAGAAAGAAAGTGGGGGTTTGTTTTTTGTATATATTGGGATTCACTATATCCTTTTTGACAAAATTTTATGGCTATGGCAAATAATGTCAAACCTCATTTTGGGCGTAACTAGAACAAAACGTGCATGGCTTAGCATTATGGGTCCTAAAATATTATTAGCACTATTGACTTATTATGATATGGCTTAAATCGCTTCAAATGATAGGGTGCATGCATGTGTGGGTTTAAAAAAAGTAATTACCTACTTAGAAAAATTTAGAAAGTCTAAAGTATTGAAAAATTGTACATGTCCTAAAAGAGCAAATGAAATAATTATTTGAAAAGCTATATACTAATACTCCTACAAGAGCTTGGCATTCTGGCGCCTAATACTTACAAATGGTTTGTTGGAGGTAGCTAGGGGTGGAAATAGTTTGCATTGAAGAAGACTTTATTAAATTTAATTTTAATCTTGTCAAAATATTTAAAATCTACATTTGATTTGCAGTAGGGGTGAGCACGAACCCGCAACCCGACTCGAAACCGATATAACCGCCAACATATGGAAGCACTCGGTCGGGTGCGGGTCGGGTTTCGGGTCAACAATTGTGAAAAATCGGTCGGTTGTATACGGGCGGGTGCGGGTCTCTAAAATTTATCTCTTCATAACCGAAACCGACCGAACAATTACTAAAATATAAATTATATTTTTTTCAGTTTTGAGCACCTCTTAATCTCTTATACTCTTCGCTTTGTTAATTTTGTCTATCTTTGATAGAGAAGAAAAATGTTATATTTTACAAGTTTATGCTTGTAATAGGTTGATAAAGGAGATGTGAAAGATAATATTCTAGATTTATATTAATTTTTACTTCTCATCTACTATCTATTATTGTCGTTGGATTAACAAATTTGAAACAAAATAATTGCATCTCATCATTTTTATTGTATCATTTGTTGCCGAGTGTACGAAATATTGAACTATTTGAAGAATAATATTTTGTTGATCAATGAAATTTTAGATGTAACAACAAAGTTTCAATGTAACCCGTTAAAACCGACCCGCTATACCCGTCACCCGTATGACCCGAACAAACCGAAGATGTAGACGGTCGGAATTGGGTCCAAATTAAGAGGCCGCATTTTTTATCGGTTTTACGATTTTCGGCCCGAATCCGACCGAACCCGACCGATGCTCACCCCTAATTTGCAGTGTATTATAGACTTGTTACGTTTGAGGTGGTTTTTAGTGTGGATGAGTTTTGTATATAGCATTCACGGTAAACATCATTAATAATAATTTCATATTTTTAAAATAGTGTTCAGAGTTTGATTGGATATCAGTATAAAAATTCAATATCATATTGTATTTTTATATTAATTCATTGTAAAATAAAGTTTTGACTACAGATTCAAATTGTGATGCCTCATGAATTTTATAATCTAGATATCTCACATAGATTTAATAATCTAAAAAGAGTAAAATTGGAATTTTGAAGATATTTGAAAATTGTAAGGGGCAAAGAGAAACAATAAAAATAAATACATGCACACAAAACTTACACGGTTAGACTGTACGTATTTATAAAATTTGCAAGAGTTTTTTAGCAAGTATAGTTAAGATTTATATATTTTTGCTATCTAGGTTATCTTAATTTTTAATATATGTTTATTATAAAATGTACATATCTGTGTTGAATTTATTTTATTATTATGGCTTTACATAATTGATATAAATTTTGTTATAAATTAAGAATTGTCTTTTTATACTATTTAATGTAAGTAAATTCGCATTGCTTGAGCATGGCGTAGTTGACTAGTGTACATGTAAAATTTAACATAAAACATATATTACATTAAAATGAAAATATGTCACATTAACATATACTCTAAAGATACATGATAAGCTATCAAAATAAAGAAACTTAAAATATAATTTGTCAATAAAATTACAATCAAAAGTAATTAAAAATGAGTAAAAAAAGAGCATCAATGAGCTAGTTGTCGAAAATTTTCTAAACACTTCCACTAACTTTGTATATAACTATTGGTCATTTGCTATATAAGTTATAAAATCATCTACAAATTTGACCAAATAGGAACCTTACATTCTAAAATCTCATTAAAATTTTGAAATAACTTGAAATGGTACTATACATACTACTACTATATAGTCTATATAGCAAATATTGTTTTGGTTGTTTACCTTTGTTTCTTTATCTCCAAAACAGAGAAAGGGAAGAATAGAGGCACATATACCAAGGCACGTCACCGTTAACCTGCTCAAGCCAAAATCACCGGCGTCCTCGACGCCACCCCCACTCTCTACTCTGTTGTTTTCCCATCACACTACTACACACACTTTTTCTTAATTATGTTCAATAATAAATACTAAGACAATTCATATACTATTAAATACTAAATTTTTTAAATTTTTTTTTTTTTGTAAAGACTAAATTATTTAATTTATATAGTGTAATTTGTTTACGTTATCAATAATAAAAAAGTTAAACTTGAACAAAAAATGTTTAAAAATAACTATTTTGCACAAACAAATAAAATATATTATTTTTACTCATACAATCAAATTTTAAATATATACCAACGATAGGTTGATCTAAATGCTAAGAAATACTTTTTAAGTGATTAGATATTTATTCATTGACTCTTATGTATGAAGAAAATTAATTTAAAATGAGAGTATGCCGACACGAAAGAATGTTAATATTTCTCTCTATTTTTTGTCTCATTGAACCAACGAAATTCCCCAAGATATTATGTATGCTACCCAAACACCTAACCATTAGACCGAATCTGGTGGCTTAAGTGCATACTTCCTCTTAGTGGTACAAGGGCGAATCTATGGGCCATAATAATAAGTAGTGTGAATTTTTTTTGACTAAAAGTAGTATACAAATTTGAATTCCCAAAAAACATGAAAACAATTATTTAATATCTAAATACTCATACAAAACAATTCCTTCATGCATTTCTCGAAGCAATCATGCAAAGTCACTACTAATTGTGTTTACATCTTTTATAAGAGAAAACTATGGATGACTAATGAGTTGCAAACTTGTAGAGAGAAAAATATAGGAACACGACAGATGTGTGTTCATATGCAGCGAGATTGCGATAAGAAGATAAATACAAACGTAAACTCATGAGAAAGTAGTACGAAGATAGTCTGACAGAGAATTTGATACTTGATATAAGTAAACGATACATACACAAAGAGAATTTGATCATTGATACTTACATGTATCAACTCAACAATTATCAACCGTATCAATTATGATTGTACCAAAATTCTTATTTGATACTTGAAAATTGATATAATTATACGTTCCCTAAAACAAATTATTTTTGGGCCCAAATTTTAAACTTATTCTTATGGACCTAGAACGATCGCCTTCTTCGTCTTGCCTAAAATACCACCTTGCTTACCGGACAAATTTCTTTTCACTTTATAAAAATCAAATATTTTTCTTATAATTAAAATAGGAGGGAGTAATTTTTTACAAAAAAAAAATGTCCTTATTTAATTTACTATTGAAAACCATAATTTTTCTTTGTATCATTAATTTTTTTTATATACATAAACGAAAAGGTAAGCCGTTGGAAACTCAGATGCACAAAGTAAATTACAACTAAGAATTGAGGAAAAGCAAATGATGTGGGTGACTGTGTGGTAGAGTGGTAGGCCATGGAAGAAAGGAACAATGGGGTGATGACTGTGATCAAGAACAGTGGTAATGGTTGTATAAAATTTAATGCTATTTTGGATTGTTTCATAACTCATCATTCCATTTATGCAGGAATTTCCAGCATTCCCTATCTTTACCTTCTGAAAATTCCATCATTATCATTGCTGACACATACACAGAAGGAAGATAAAGGAGTGAGAAAGTGATAGAACAGAGAGAGAGTTCTTCTCTTCTCTCCATAATTCCTTTTGCCTTTGCCTTATATTGAAAGGCATACCCCCACAAGTCTGCAGTTTTTTCTGTCATCTTTTAGAACAATTCCTTCTGATTAGCTGAGTAGTTTTGTTTACCATTTTGTTTCTTTCTTTCCTTCCTCTGTTCTCTCCTCTCCTCTATTAAATGGTCACCTAGCTGTGCCCAAAATTAAATGCCACATTTATTGTATTGTACTGTATTCTTTAAACTCCGTACCACTATTCCTTATTCTTTTTCCACACTCTTTTTTCTTCTTCAAATTTATTCATATATATATATATATATATATATATATATATACAGGATTGTAGGAATACTGTTCTTTTCCTATTTATACACATGTTTCAATTCAAATTCGAGGCTAGGTTAATATTTTCTCAATGGTATTGAAAACATTTGGTATTATCTTATTTTTGCTTTTGATTTTGTAATAATAGGCATAAATTTATCATAAAATAAACTAGAATAATCTTAAGGGTCCAACTGAATTTATATAACTCCCACATAATTTTTTTTGTTACAAATAGGTCCCACATAATTTGTTCCGCCGGATCCATGTGAATATTAATGCCGTTGAAAAATGTGTGTTAAAAAATGTATGGTTATTAATAGCATTATGAACTTCACATGTGTATCATTTGAACTTTGTTCATCTTCGGTGAAATTTTTAGAGGAGGAGGTCCACCGGATAATTTACCATTTATTCTTTCATTTTAGATTAAAATCATAGTTGGTGATAAAAAAATAAAATCAAGGGCTGCGATTTCACTTGACCAAAATATTGTGGGAGAGGATTTGTTTTAGGAGGAATACTTGCTTAGACACAAGCATTTAGACACAAGATTTGGGCACACACACAAATCAAAAATATTAAAAGCAAATTAAATAAAATTGTCACATCAATCCATATTATTTTAACTATTACTTCCTCTGGTCCTATATATAAAAAAGAAGTTACTTTTTAGATTCATTCTAAAATTAATGTATTTAGACAATAATATAATCTAGATACATTTATTTCATAATGAATATAAAAAGTAATTTTTTTTTTATATATAGGATCAGAGGGGATATTTCTTTATTTTTATTTAATTTTTGTAAATGTACCTAACAAATAATATTTGGACTTGTGCCTATGTAAATATTTCTCTTCTTTTAGTATCATCCTAACTCATTGCACACAAAAAAATGGTTGTCATTTGTTGAAGTCTTGGTTTATCATGCAGCATCACACTTTGAGAATGAACATTTTGTGTTGATTGGCTTGGTAAAAATGGATCTCATGTTGATTTGAATTTTAAGACTTAATCCTTCTTATCCTTCTCCAATGCCTAGTTTAGTTCTAGCTCATGTTTTAGGCGTATTTCCTCTTTTTCCTGTTATTCATTTCTTCGTCATTAAAAAGAAAATGTGAAAAGAGATAAAAGGAGCAACACAAAATTTTCACATCAAATTTTCAATCGTAAGATGAAAGGGAAGGGGAAAAAAATTGTTAGACCCTTACCATTGCATTCTTCGTAAAAAGTAAAAAGTATCTTAAATCTAATAAAACAATTTTATTTTAGTCCATAAATCCTAGTTCAACTAGTACAAATATTAAAATTGCTAATGTCAGATGTTATGACCGATGTTCGCATTCTGATTCATCCATTTTGTATATGAATTTCTAATAATTTATCATTTCATCTATCTACCAAAAATAATAATTTACTTTGAATTTGGACAAATAATTTTCTTTCAATTTGGTAAAATATTTCTAATAAAAACAAAAAAAAAATTCTTTTGGTTTATCTTCTGCTAAACAGCAAAATAATATAAGTCATAATTTTTTACTCTTTATCTTTCTTTTTTACCTAGTAAAAAAAATCTTATTACTTTCATCACCATTAACATGGACCCTACTCTTTGTAGTTAATTTTAATAAAATGTTATTTTTGCTCTTCGTTTTTTTTTTGTAAATGTTACTATAGATATCGAACGGAATTCAAACATAAATAGGAGATTTCGAGGTCGAATGCGAGACACTACGAATATCCACTTTAGTGATTTTGACATCTTGAAGCTAAGTAAGATTACAAATTTTGTTCTTTATTTTTATTTTTATTATTATTATTATTATTACTAGCCCCGTTTGTGTGATTGAAATTCTCTATTGTGTTAATATATATAACTACTTAATCTATTTTTTTATTGTGCTTAGTTAATTGATAACTATTTGATCTCATTTTTTGTTGTGCTTAGTTATTAAGAAGAAAAAAAAAAAATATATATATATATATATATATATATATTTTCTTTTTTACTAAAAAAAAATATTTTTTTTAAAAAAAAAAAAGTTATTAACCTCCTTTTTTGTTGTGATTAGTTATTAAGAAAAAAAATATTTTTTTTTTACTAAAAAAACTGAAAACCTACTTTTAAGTGGAAGTTATTTTTCAACATATACAAATATTTAAATAGAGTGAAGGGCAAAAATGACAATAAAAAAAGTCCAAGCGAAAATGGATATTCTATTTATATATTGGTATAAAATAGATTATAAAACTATTTATTTTACTAAAAATAGTAAAAGTTCATAATTTGACCAAGTTTAAAAACAGGTGGTTACCATTTTTAGTAAATAATCAATTTTTATAATATAAAAAATTGTGCACAAAAACAATATATTATTAAAACATACTAAAAAATACTAATAAAGTCCACATTTGAATTGACTCCATTTTAGACAATCTCGATTATATATAGAAAACTAGTCCCTAGAAAGTACTCCGGAGGTATTATACTCTACTTGTACAATTTGTTTGGTTCTGTGGAAAGAAAGTCTGGGGGAGAGAAAGTTGAGGGAAAGAAGAATTTTCTCTTGTTTGGAACGACTGAAAATGACAAAGGAAAGAAATATTCACCTCTTTCTTTCCTTTCACTTTTACTCCTACCAAACAATCAAAAAACCATTCCATTTTCCACTCACTTTCAATCCTCTAACATTCTCTCCTTTTACTTTTTTTCCTTTCACTTTCTCTTGCAATCCAAACAGACCAGTAGTAGTATATTATAAGGTACTCTACTTGTATACTATACACGATAGTTAATAAGGTCAATTTAGTAAAATTATTATGTTTTTGTCTTTTTGACAACTTTGTTGTATTATTTGATCCAGGTACAATTAACAGCATTAAATTACACTCGTTTTAAAAGGACGATGTTAAAGGTGTAAAAAACACAAGAAATTGAGGTTGAATTATGTGGAGTTTAAAAATTAAATCATTTTGTTGAGTTAAAAATAAAGTGTTGAAAGATAAAATAAAAAATAAGGAGGTAATGACATAGAGAGAGACGCACACATCTACTTCTAATATAATAAAGTTGATTACTGCCAAATTTTTTTAATTTATTCCTTATCACTTTTAATAATACTCCAAGTTTTATATCCTTAATTCATTGTAATTTCACTAAAAATATTATAGGTAAAAAATATAGAAAAATTTAAAAAATTAGATAAATAAATAAAAATTCCCTACCAAAAAATTCTATGCATAAAAATAGGAATAAATTTATCCTTACCACTTTTAATAATATTCCAAATTTTATATCTTTTATTGTAATCTACTAACAATTTATGCTCAACAATTTTAACAATATTTCAAATCTTCTATTCTTAAATACTCCCTCCGTTTCTTTTTATAAGAAACAGTTTGAAAAAATTACACATACCAAGAAAACACATTATAAATAGTTCTTTTCATTTAATACTCTTATAAATTTAAACTTATTCCATTTATACCCTTATTTAACTTCTTTAAATTCAATTAACTTACTTATTTTTAATATTCTCTTTCATAATAAATAAGGACTTAAGTGAAATTCAACATTTAAAACATTTGAAAATTAGTCAAAGTTTCTTATAAAAAGGAACAAAAAATATTTCACTTTTGTTTCTTATAAAAAGGAACAGAGGGAGTATAATTTTACTTCTAAAGATAAAAAAATATAAAACATAAAAATAGGAAGAAAAAAAATTCAAAACAATTTCTTATATTTACCCTTAAATATTTCTTATTCTTTCTATTTTTTTCTATAATATTTTTAGGGAAACTAGCGGCCCGTGCCCGTTTGTATGATCGACATTCTCTATTGTGCTAATGTAGATAACTATTTAACCTCATTTTTGGTTGTGCATAATTAATTGATAACTACTTAATCTCATTTTTTGTTGTGCTTAGTTATTAAGAGAAAAAATAAAAAAGAATTTACTAAAAAAAAAACTGAAAACCAACTTTTGTGTGAAAGTTATTTTTCAACATATACAAATAAATAAAAATTCCCTACCAAAAAATTCTATGCATAAAAATAGGAATAAATTTATCCTTACCACTTTTAATAATATTCCAAACTTTATATCTTTTATTGTAATCTACTATCAATTTATGCTCAACAATTTTAACAATATTTCAAATCTTCTATTCTTAAATACTCCCTCCGTTTCTTTTTATAAGAAACAGTTTGAAAAAATTACACATACCAAGAAAACACATTATAAATAGTTCTTTTCATTTAATACTCTTATAAATTTAAACTTATTCAATTTATACCCTTATTTAACTTCTCTAAATTCAATTAACTTACTTATTTTTAATATTCTCTTTCATAATAAATAAGGGCTTAAGTGAAATTCAACATTTAAAACATTTGAAAATTAGTCAAAGTTTCTTATAAAAAGGAACAAAAAATATTTCACTTTTGTTTCTTATAAAAAGGAATAGAGGGAGTATAATTTTACTTCTAAAGATAAAAAAATATAAAACATAAAAATAGGAAGAAAAAAAATTCAAAACAATTTCTTTTATTTACCCTTAAATATTTCTTATTCTTTCTATTTTTTTCTATAATATTTTTAGGGAAACTAGCGGCCCGTGCCCGTTTGTATGATCGACATTCTCTATTGTGCTAATGTAGATAACTATTTAACCTCATTTTTGGTTGTGCATAATTAATTGATAACTACTTAATCTCCTTTTTTGTTGTGTTTAGTTATTAAGAGAAAAAATAAAAAAGAATTTACTAAAAAAAAAAACTGAAAACCAACTTTTGTGTGGAAGTTATTTTTCAACATATACAAATATTTGAATCTGTTTAAAAAAAAATGAATAGGGTGAAGGGCATAAGTGACAATAAAAAAAGTTCACAAGAGGTATTCTCTTTATATTTTGGTATATATATATAGAATAGATTATTATGAAAGATATAAAATTTTAAATATCATTAAAAGTGATAAGGATAAATTAATAAATTTAATATTAATCAATTTTATTATATTATTATTATTACTAGATTAGTTATAAAAAAATATTATTATTAGATAAGATCATTAGAAGAAGTAGAAGAGGGAGATAAGAGTTTGTTTTATTGATTGAGATTTGGATCGTAACTAACTAACCACAATTTCGTCTCTGCATCAATTTAATTATATTATTACTAGATTAGTTATAAAAAGATATTATTATTAGATCATAAGATTAGAAGAAGTAGAAGAGGGAGATAAGAGTTTGTTTTATTGATTGAGATTTGGATCGTAACTAACTAAAACAAACTTCTTAATCCAAAAAAATAAAACAAACTTTTCCTAAACTCACTCCTATTTATATTCCCACTTAAATTACTACTTTAAAAAAAACTCTATAAATATTAAACCCTTTATTCATAACACATTGTCCATCCTTCAAATTCCTCGTATACAAAGAACTAGAGAAGAGAAGATGGAAAAAGTGTTCAATCCTATTTTTCCATTATTTCTACTTGTATCAATCACGATGATGACCACTTTTCCATTCAATTTCGTCTCTGCATCATCATCCCATTGTAGACCAATGATAACTGATGTGTTCATGTTGTGTCAACCATATTTCTTTGATCACACTTATATTTCAAGATCATCACCATGTTGTTCTATTGTTAAATCTCTTGTAGCATTTGATTCCGGTTGCATTTGTGATAATCAAATGGAACTTAACAATTATCCAATGTTGAATAATAATGTCACCAAGATGATCAAGTTGCCTGCTCTTTGTGAAGTATCACTCCCTTGTGACTGTAAGTAATTAATTAATTCTATGTACTACTTTTTTTTTTGTTAATTTTCAACTATTTCAATTATGTTTACATTGTTTATAAATAAATACTAACTATTATTAATGATTTTGTAGCTGACGCACTTGACTCACACGGTTTAAAGAATTTGACTGCAAATTCAGCACAGTCTTCACAATCAAATAGTAGCTCAAAGCCACAACTCCATTCTTCTCCAAATTCACCTGCTTCGGTCAAAGTTGTAGTGTCAAATGATCACCTATTTGATTTTTTATTTTTTTTTAAAGAACACCTATTTAATTTTTTGGTTGTAATTTTATTATTGGTTTTAGTCTTAGTATGTAGTGAAGAATAAGCCTAATGAGTCGATAATCTTGCGGCTTAAATTGTCGACAACTCTTTTTTATGATAAAATTCCAGTCATTTTTTTTTGTTAAGAAATTCCAGTCATTTATATTGTATTATTATTATTATTATTATTATTATTATTATTATTATTATTATTATTATTATTATTAAGGAAAATAAGTGATTGTAACATCTATTTGCATCATCTGTTGTTGTATTATACGGTGTTTTTTTTTTTAAGAAAAAAAGACAAAAGCTTAACAAAATTCTTTAAGAAAAAAAAAGACAAAAGCTTAACAAAATTCATACATTATGATGTCACAATTCCCCAATATTGGAGGAGGAAAAAAAAAGAAACTGTTAAAGGATACAAACAGTTAGACTATATGCAATGGTGAGATTTAAAACCTAAAAGAAATGTTGAATTGTTACAGTAGTAAGGTTTAAACTTGGAGTTGAAATAGGTGGAGGAGAGAGTGAATAAATTTTTTCAAACGGTTTGAAAGCAAAAAAAAATGGAAAAAGAGTGTGACACATGACACGATTTGATTTGATTTTTTTTTTTTTTTTACAATATATTTGTTTTGTTATTTTCTCTTTTATTTTTTATTTAAATGCATATATGTATCTATCATATTTTATTTTATTTTTGGTCAAATAGCCTAGTGGCTTGAAATTCCACCCTTAAGGTGAATAAGTGGGATAACCGGGGTTCGAACCCCGATCCCCTGCATAATAATGCAAATGTCCACCAATTGAGCTAAACTCATGGGACTGTGTCTATCATATTTTAATTGGATGTGTAGATTTTTATTTTTCATAATATTTCTAAGGCAATTATTGGATAGCATATATTTTTTAATATATTTTTTTTAATGACAAAATTCATAATTTTTAAAACTCTATAAATAGAGGTATGGTATGATATGCTTTCAACATAAAATGAAAAAAAAAACTCATTTTTACACTTCCTTCTCATTTGTAGACTCTAAAAATATTTATTATTTCAAAAAAATATAAATAATAATAATTATTATACAAAATTAAATAATATAAATAAATAAAAAATGTGGGGTATATGAAAGTGAGTTGGAAGAGAGTATTTGGTTTAAACTAAACCATTGTAAGAGTAAAAGTTGAATAATAATTTAATTGTTATGTGGAAGAGAGAAAAAATGACGTGAAGTATTGAAAATAAAAAAGTTGGGGTTTAAACCCAAAACCATTGTACATAGTCTTAGTTTAAGTTAATTTTATACCGATAACCAATACAAATGGTTCAATATCCCATGTCATATCAAAAAAGTGAAATTAAGTGGAATGATGTGGCAGAAATAGTTGTAATTGATTGATAGTATAAAATTTAAACCGTCAATTCATATTTTTTTTCACTTTAAGATAAATTGAAATCACGATTATAACCAACAAAAAATTAGTAACGACCTAATTTTATTAATTAGAGTTATTAGCTAGTTATGTTTTATTTGTGAATTAATTATTGGTTATGTGATTTTAGCTATTAATAGAAAGAGTACTAAATGAGTTATATTAAAATTAGTATTTGACTTTAGGAATTGAGTCAAAGAGTAATAATGTATTGTTTACAGATTTAATTTCAAAGAGAGAATATGAAATTTGTGGCTCAATAGTCAATATAGGTTTTAGTTTTCAATAAAAGTATATGAATCAATATCACTTGTGATTTTTTCCTTTTCTTTCTCAGACTCCCAAAATTATTTTAAAATATTTCTTCCAGCATATTATTATATACGTTGCTTAATATAAGAAAAGGAATAGTAATAATATATATATAGTTTATATTATAGGTCAAATATATTATTTACTCAATGAATTTAAAAAATAATTGTTTTCCTTATAATAAGAACTAGGAGTATACAATTATTTTTTTAAAATATATCAATCTTTTAATGTGTTAATAAAAAGTGATTTTTTTTATAGGGAAAAATGCTAATAACATTAGTTAATATCACAAATTTAGTAAAAGTAAGTTGAAATTCGTGTAGTTAAAGGATTAAAAGTTACTATATAAAGTGTTGTTTTTAAAGTGGTTTTCACATTAAGATTTTCTTTTTTTCTTTTTTATTTTGTCGTTTTAGTGCGACGTTGTTTGATTTTCCTTTTTCATATGGTGTTCGTTTCATTTCTCGTCTTCGTGCGGTGTCTGCTTTCCCTTTGTTGCGTTACGTATAGGCGTCTTTCATGCATCTGCCACATAGTTCATGGCATATGACCTCATAAAAATGGAGGTCTCAAAAAATTATAGGGCGGTAGTATTAGTAAATGAGAGATTGTGGGCTTCCAAATGATGAATTGTGGAATTCAAATATTTCTGATTATCTTTATTCTAAAATGAAGAATTTATTAGTTACAAAAGGTACTAATAAAGATTGTTCTATTTTGAATAACGTTTTAGACTCTTTATAGTTAATTGTTATACTATAGTTTTATCAAATGGAGAGGCGTGTGATAGACATTGTCTTGTGATAGTGAAAAAAATGATTACTTTACAGTGTTATTAATGTTATTTACAATTTATTGAATTGACGTATCAACTTCAGGGAACTACTTATTCACACTTGACTAAGTTTGTCAATGATGCAGATCACGACGCATAAATATTCCGGTTACCTTAATTTTATCACATTATTTGTAGACATGAATATGTTGTTTTATGTTGTTAACTTATATTTTGTGAGTTTGTTTGCATATTCATCATTTTTTGCGTCATTAAATTTGTACTTGAATATGATCCACTCTATTAATTTGATTGAATGAATATCTTTTATTTTAATTAAAAAAATAATATAAAATTACCATTTTTAGTACCTTAACTACGACCCTCAGAGCACTAGTTTTTTTTCTCTTCTTTTTGATAAAGTGCTTATAGCATATCATTGAATACTATGTGTTCAATACAATTGGGGATATCAACTAGAATTTGGACACTAGCTAAAGATGTGACCGCCGTAGCAAGGGCGTGAACAACCTTGCTTGTCTCCTTAAAAACTCAACACTATAGTTTATATATAAAGAGAAAAAAATAGCTTTACAATGTTGAATAACAGCACCAAATTCCATAAAGTCTTTTCTATGATAACAAAAACTAGGGGTGGACAACGGTCGGATTCGGTCGGATTCGGTTTGAAAAACCTTGATCCGAAGAAACCCACGGATGACAATATCACGTCCACTTTCGTCCATTTGGTGCTTTCGGTTTGATCGGATTCGGTTTCGACGGTTCGCCGGGTGGGTCGGATGAGTTGAATCGGTTGAACATTCAATACAAAAAATAAAAAAATTTACACTTTCTAGGCACAAAAGAGAACAAAAGTCTCAAATTTTTCTACAATTTTGACCCAGCAAAATAAAATCTAGCAAATATTAAATTAAACAAATACTACTGTACTTTCAAGTAGGAGTAGAAAAATGGAGTAATTAATTGTAGAACAATAGCATTCTTGAGAAAAAAAAGTAAAGAATTATGAGACTTGTGAATGACATGTCGTAAATTGCTTTGATAACATGAAAATAGCAGTAGAAAAAACGAATATTCATGCTGCCAATCTCTTCCCTTCTATGACCATGTGCACCAGTTTATACCGATAAAAATATATTGTTAAACTTTCGGTCGGTTTTGGATTTCAATGGATGAAAATTTCAAATCCGAGCCCTCCGTCTCAATCCATTCAAACCCAATTTTATTCAACCGATTAACCCGTGGCCCGACCCACTACCACCCAATATTCAATTTTTTGATTGATTTTATCGGATTCGGATCGGTTTGAGAAATCTTGTCCACCCCTAACAAAAACTATCAACCACTAATTTGGAGTCTAGTTCAAAATCTACATGATTGAAATTGAGTTCATGCACCCACCGTAAAGCAGACATGAAACCAAGAACTTCTCCAACATGAACCTGAGGACACTAGTTAGTAACATCTTTTTTATATATGGAAAATTTTAAACAGGATAATGTTTAAGAAAGTAAATATAATAATATGATATTGGAATCCGAGTAGTTAACTTCTTAAAAGTTTAAAAAGTTTTATTTTCAATTTTTTTTTCTCAATTTGTGCCCTGATGCACTGATTAGCATTATCCTTTATATATTAATACCACTTTGATTTTGAATATAAGCAAAAAATAACCTATTAGTTTCATTGAATAAAAAATATATTTGAACCATTTACTCAATAAATTTAGAAAATTGTTTTTTTCTTTATATTCAAAATCGGAGGGAGTGCTACCTCCGTACCATTTTATTAGAGATATTTTGATTAAATGATATTATTCACTTATCATGCTTTGACCATATTTTTTTAATAATATATAGATATAAATATAAGCATATAAGATCTTGTTTGATTTGTTTTGATGAGTATTTTTAAAATATCTAATTTTTATAATTTTTAATAATAGACAATTAAAGACATTAAAGATAGTTAAATTAATTCTTTTATTTTGGAACGGAGGTAGTATATGTTAAGGATTAAAGGGACTACTACTTATACTACATATAAATAAAATAAATAAAATATCAAGAAATAAAGTTGATTGATTGATTTTGATGGCACGTCTCAGATATTGAATGAAAGTAGATTGACATTTGACAATTGTTCAGAGTTGAAATTCCATATGCGGAATTCATCACGTTGACGTAAAGATCCTTGCAAAAATATCAGCCGTTGATCATTCGTGGCGTAATTTGGATTTTGGAGGTGCAAATCTTTTTTTTTTACTTATCTCAGTTATTTTGCGATGGGAAATTTCCTACCAACATTAATTTTTTTTAATAACAGTAATTTACTTTTTGAAATGCTATGTTTGGTTCTGCGGTGACGAGAATTGATTTTGATAAAATTGATTCTGTAAAATTGATTCTGGCCAAAATTGATTTTAAGTTAAAGTGGTTTATGTTTGGATATATTCATGTAAAAGTGAGTTGAACAAAAATTTTGAGTGTAAAAATCAATTCTAGAATCAGAAGCTACGATTTCCAGCTTCAAGTAGAATCAATTCTGGAGGCAGAATCAATTCTACTTTTGATAAACCAAACAAGTCAGAATCAATTCTACACGTCCAGAATCAATTCTGGCTGCTCCAGAAGTGGAACCAAACATACACTAAGAACATTAGTTAAATACTACTATAAGAATTTGTTGACTATTGTACATATGTCAATGTATAATTTTGATTTAGAATATCTTTAATTTCTATTAGTAAAAATTATATAAATTTGATATTTTAAAAATATTATCGAAACGATAATAGATTCTCTCATGTGACATTATGGTAAAAAATCTCAGCCATTGGTTTAAGAGAAAAGAGAAAGAAAGAAAAAAGCAAAAAGGTGAATTTAATGGCAAAGATTGAACAATTGAGAGACATGAAGAATTTTTTTTTTAGAGGATCCATTTTTAAGTAGTCGAAACAAATCATACAAGATCTTAGAGTACTACAGTTAAAACAAGATATATAAATAGTACATTTAGTCAAAGTAGTTCTTATAAAATGCGACGAATATAGTATATAATAAGAAATTTTTTAATTTAAAATCTATATATTTTATAGTATATAATAAATGGTATCCTTAATTAGTGCATCCAGGGCACTAGCTAGCATTTTTCTATTTAAAACGGGTATTACTATTTTCTTAATGTTAATTTTATCTTTGATTTTTATATGATGTGTGTAACAACCTGTTTTTCCATGGCCAGAAAAGGCATTATTTTTTTTTTCTTTTTCAACTAACACTCAGAGTGCGCATAGAATATTTTTCAATGAGCCGGCATTCAAATATGCAAAAGAACTCATTACCATAAGGTGCTTCGACAAGCAAAGTGTATTCCTGAATAATTACAGTCCAAGTCTAAGTATTCAAATACTTACAACAAAACAAGTTAGAAAACCCTATGCTAACCAAAAAGCACGGTGCACAAAACACACCGGCGCATAGTCTAACTATACTAAGCTTCACCACGTGCTCACTATGGCCTAGAACTGCCACCGTCGTCACCACGACCTAACCCATCATCTGGGTGGGATGAGCCCGCAAATGAAAGAAAGGGTCACCACAAAATAAAAGGTATATATATATATAATCGGTGCGAGAGAGTATACAATTACCAAACATACAAATACCAACAGAGAAAGCTCTTTAAACACATAGTCATTCCCACCAACGGGTTTATATATATAATGCACACCAAGCCTAATGCAGACTTCTACAATGCGTGGTACTAACCCTAGCTACCACAATGCATGAGCTCCAGAACTGTAGGTCCAACCCCTACTAAAACACCAACGAAATCACAAGGTTAAGGTGGATCCACTCCCGCAATCACACCCCATGGTCCACTCCCGCAACCATGTATCGAACTCAACAAAATCACAAAGGATTAAGGTGGATCCACTCCCGCAATCACACCCCATGGTCCACTCCCGCAACCATGTATTGAACTCAATAAAACCCTATAAGAATCAGGTGGGTCCACTCCCGCAACCACACCTCGTAGTCCACTCCCGCCACTACGCACTAACAATGCATGAGCATACGATTCCCCATGTATACTAATGCAACAAATACATACCTCTCTAGCATATGTAAACCATCCCAACAACATACATACATATCCAATCATATGTAACAAACCACAACAAACATACATTTCCAATCATATGTATTCACCCACATGTTCATACATACATCTCCAATCATATGTAAAACAACGCCCGTATTGTAAACACTTTCTCATCACGAGAATACATAACACATACATGCCAAACACACAAACACGCATCACCGAAAATAACCAACAAACATGTTATAACTCAGTGAAAAGACAGAAATAAAGTGATGCCCTTACCTCAGCAAGCTTCCGTTAACTTTTCTCGCATAATTCTACAACTCGCGCTTCCTAAAATTAAGCAGCGTACAATCAATAAAATACTCCCAACGTATCCTATCGAAACAAAACTTGTTCTCTAAAAACTAGGGGGGTTTAAGGTACTTTCTCACACTCTCGGATAGTGATTACGAGTCCCCCTTATAGCGATTAAAAATTCCCAAAGTTAATTGCACTATTTCTCGCCACGCGAAAATATTTTCGTTTCAAAACAAACTAAGAAACACTTTGATTCCTAACTCCAAGGCAATCAATTTTCACATACTAAAACCATTTGAAAACAACCCAAAAACTCTTTGAAAATTTTCACAAAAATAAAAGTTTACTTGCGCCACAAGTTACAACTTGAAACAACCATAACTCATTCAATTTTTATCGGATTGAGACGAGTCATACGCCAAATTCATCAGCTCGAAAAGGCGGATTGAATGGTTAACTTTCTAGGAAAAAATACAACTTTTAAAATGGACGAAAATGCCCTTCAGATTTCGGCCAGCACCTATAATAACAAGCTAACTCCCAAAATTTTCCTTTTCAAATCCATAGTCTAAATCAATTAGCTCCCAAAATCATTTAATTGATCAAACAAAACATTTTCAAACATAATCCACAAATCACATGAGTTTTCTCAAAAAAAATCTCATGAACACCAACAAATATATTTCCATGTTTTTCAAAACAAAACCATTTTTCATATATCCATTTCTCTAAAAGGTTCAAAAACAACATCAATTTCACAATCACTAAACAACTACTCATGTTCTTGATCAATAGAAATTTTTATCAAAACCCTAGCCCAAAAATCTCATGAGAATCTCATCTAACCATGGAAACCAAAACAACTAAGCCTAGACATGCTTGTTAATCCCTCATGAACAACTTTCAAGCAAGAGAAATCATTCATCAACAATTTCTCACAAAATCCTCTCAAGAACATAATCTAACAATCCATCAAACTCTATGATTTTAGCTAGCTAAGAGATGAAAGAAGTCTAGTTACCTTAGAGGAGATGATCCTTGCAATTTTTCCTAGTTCTAACAAGCTTGAAATGGATTGTTTTGGTGAAGAAATGAGATTTTTCTTCTATGTTCTAAGAGTTAAAAAAGAAATGGAACAAGAGTGAAAGAAGCATTCACGTGAGATGAGAGAAAAGGATTGGAAAGTCTCATGACTTTGCTTCATAATGATCACTTGATTAAGTCATGGCCCTTGGATTGCATAGTATAAAGTATCATGATCAAATCCTAGCCATCCACCTCTTTACAAAATATCTAGATATTTCTTATGTGATCTTATCCTCCCACCAGCTCGCTCGGTCCCTGCGCTCGCGCTTAAACGAGTCGCACCTCGCTAATGGACGAAAAATCGCAAAAATAGAAAAACTACGGAATAAACGTCCGTCGTAAACCGCTTCTAAAAATTATCGCTAAAACTTTTTCCTCGACTGTGATTTTCTTCCTCACCCTCGAAAAATAATCTGAAGATATAACCTAACTCACGCCGATATATAAAACTCCCATCTAAATTTCTACGGAATTCAGAAACCGTAAAAATTCCTAACAGCGGGTAAGATTCCTACTCGTTTTTTCAAAAACAAGAGAAAACCAAAACTCGCATTTCTTACCTCACAGAAATCTTCTCATACTTAAAAGAGGATCACGACCCGAAAGTCTGTGCCTTTCCAGCGCACGAGCACAAAACAGGCTCCTTTTCAGCAAAAATTCCATTAATGTGACGATACTCACAAAACCGCCTCACCAAAAACCCTAAAACTCGTAGCCGACACTAGAGTTCCTTAGGAAAACCGCACAGTAAAATCTTGGGTCTTACATTACTACCCTCCAAAAAGAAGTTTCGTCCTCGAAACTAAAAATAAGAGTAACAACCCAACCAGTTATTACCATTACCAACACGACAGAATCCCTCAGGATTAGGTGTAGCCGCACCATAGTTAACACTAACACACAGGCATACCCGTGCCCTAACCGCAACCCTTAACGAGGTCGCCACCCCAAAGAAACACAGCACTCTTTGTGCACCACCAAAGTTAGCAAAACTAGTCAATTCCAAACAACACGACTTACATAAAACAATCCCAACCTCCAGTTGGTGATTACACTCCTCATAGTCTTGACACTTGCCAAACTATACCATCTACTTCTCTGAGGCATTCTTTCTTTCCTACACATACCAATTCCTCTTGGTTAGATCCTTAACCAAACATTTCTGAGTTTTCCAACAGAAATCTCGCTCAACGGTTACTAACTCAAAACCCGACACAGAACAACCACTAGAACTGACACTACTCTAGCTATGTTCTAACCGACTCTGGACTAACGACTCAAGTATACACTTTCCCTTTGAAGATTTAAAGCCGTGCTCTGATACCAATTGTAACAACCTGTTTTTCCATGGCCAGAAAAGGCATTATTTTTTTTTCTTTTTCAACTAACACTCAGAGTGCGCATAGAATATTTTTCAATGAGCCGGCATTCAAATATGCAAAAGAACTCATTACCATAAGGTGCTTCGACAAGCAAAGTGTATTCCTGAATAATTACAGTCCAAGTCTAAGTATTCAAATACTTACAACAAAACAAGTTAGAAAACCCTATGCTAACCAAAAAGCACGGTGCACAAAACACACCGGCGCATAGTCTAACTATACTAAGCTTCACCACGTGCTCACTATGGCCTAGAACTGCCACCGTCGTCACCACGACCTAACCCATCATCTGGGTGGGATGAGCCCGCAAATGAAAGAAAGGGTCACCACAAAATAAAAGGTATATATATATATAATCGGTGCGAGAGAGTATACAATTACCAAACATACAAATACCAACAGAGAAAGCTCTTTAAACACATAGTCATTCCCACCAACGGGTTTATATATATAATGCACACCAAGCCTAATGCAGACTTCTACAATGCGTGGTACTAACCCTAGCTACCACAATGCATGAGCTCCAGAACTGTAGGTCCAACCCCTACTAAAACACCAACGAAATCACAAGGTTAAGGTGGATCCACTCCCGCAATCACACCCCATGGTCCACTCCCGCAACCATGTATCGAACTCAACAAAATCACAAAGGATTAAGGTGGATCCACTCCCGCAATCACACCCCATGGTCCACTCCCGCAACCATGTATTGAACTCAATAAAACCCTATAAGAATCAGGTGGGTCCACTCCCGCAACCACACCTCGTATTCCACTCCCGCCACTACGCACTAACAATGCATGAGCATACGATTCCCCATGTATACTAATGCAACAAATACATACCTCTCTAGCATATGTAAACCATCCCAACAACATACATACATATCCAATCATATGTAACAAACCACAACAAACATACATTTCCAATCATATGTATTCACCCACATGTTCATACATACATCTCCAATCATATGTAAAACAACGCCCGTATTGTAAACACTTTCTCATCACGAGAATACATAACACATACATGCCAAACACACAAACACGCATCACCGAAAATAACCAACAAACATGTTATAACTCAGTGAAAAGACAGAAATAAAGTGATGCCCTTACCTCAGCAAGCTTCCGTTAACTTTTCTCGCATAATTCTACAACTCGCGCTTCCTAAAATTAAGCAGCGTACAATCAATAAAATACTCCCAACGTATCCTATCGAAACAAAACTTGTTCTCTAAAAACTAGGGGGGTTTAAGGTACTTTCTCACACTCTCGGATAGTGATTACGAGTCCCCCTTATAGCGATTAAAAATTCCCAAAGTTAATTGCACTATTTCTCGCCACGCGAAAATATTTTCGTTTCAAAACAAACTAAGAAACACTTTGATTCCTAACTCCAAGGCAATCAATTTTCACATACTAAAACCATTTGAAAACAACCCAAAAACTCTTTGAAAATTTTCACAAAAATAAAAGTTTACTTGCGCCACAAGTTACAACTTGAAACAACCATAACTCATTCAATTTTTATCGGATTGAGACGAGTCATACGCCAAATTCATCAGCTCGAAAAGGCGGATTGAATGGTTAACTTTCTAGGAAAAAATACAACTTTTAAAATGGACGAAAATGCCCTTCAGATTTCGGCCAGCACCTATAATAACAAGCTAACTCCCAAAATTTTCCTTTTCAAATCCATAGTCTAAATCAATTAGCTCCCAAAATCATTTAATTGATCAAACAAAACATTTTCAAACATAATCCACAAATCACATGAGTTTTCTCAAAAAAAATCTCATGAACACCAACAAATATATTTCCATGTTTTTCAAAACAAAACCATTTTTCATATATCCATTTCTCTAAAAGGTTCAAAAACAACATCAATTTCACAATCACTAAACAACTACTCATGTTCTTGATCAATAGAAATTTTTATCAAAACCCTAGCCCAAAAATCTCATGAGAATCTCATCTAACCATGGAAACCAAAACAACTAAGCCTAGACATGCTTGTTAATCCCTCATGAACAACTTTCAAGCAAGAGAAATCATTCATCAACAATTTCTCACAAAATCCTCTCAAGAACATAATCTAACAATCCATCAAACTCTATGATTTTAGCTAGCTAAGAGATGAAAGAAGTCTAGTTACCTTAGAGGAGATGATCCTTGCAATTTTTCCTAGTTCTAACAAGCTTGAAATGGATTGTTTTGGTGAAGAAATGAGATTTTTCTTCTATGTTCTAAGAGTTAAAAAAGAAATGGAACAAGAGTGAAAGAAGCATTCACGTGAGATGAGAGAAAAGGATTGGAAAGTCTCATGACTTTGCTTCATAATGATCACTTGATTAAGTCATGGCCCTTGGATTGCATAGTATAAAGTATCATGATCAAATCCTAGCCATCCACCTCTTTACAAAATATCTAGATATTTCTTATGTGATCTTATCCTCCCACCAGCTCGCTCGGTCCCTGCGCTCGCGCTTAAACGAGTCGCACCTCGCTAATGGACGAAAAATCGCAAAAATAGAAAAACTACGGAATAAACGTCCGTCGTAAACCGCTTCTAAAAATTATCGCTAAAACTTTTTCCTCGACTGTGATTTTCTTCCTCACCCTCGAAAAATAATCTGAAGATATAACCTAACTCACGCCGATATATAAAACTCCCATCTAAATTTCTACGGAATTCAGAAACCGTAAAAATTCCTAACAGCGGGTAAGATTCCTACTCGTTTTTTCAAAAACAAGAGAAAACCAAAACTCGCATTTCTTACCTCACAGAAATCTTCTCATACTTAAAAGAGGATCACGACCCGAAAGTCTGTGCCTTTCCAGCGCACGAGCACAAAACAGGCTCCTTTTCAGCAAAAATTCCATTAATGTGACGATACTCACAAAACCGCCTCACCAAAAACCCTAAAACTCGTAGCCGACACTAGAGTTCCTTAGGAAAACCGCACAGTGAAATCTTGGGTCTTACAATGTGCTTAATAAGGAATATTGTTCAACATGGCCCTTGTTTTTCTTAAGTACTATTTCCAATTTAAAATGATTATGTTTTTACATTGATTAAAAAATATAATGATGGTTTCAAAAGATATGTCACTTTTAGCAAATTAATCTGATTAAATACTTTAAAAATAGTGTTCACAGTAATTATTAGTGTCAAAATTGTAAGATGTTTTTTACAAATATTGAAAAGTGTAAATGACGATCATTTTAAAATAAAAATATTAATTTTTTTAAAAAAAATAATTAGATTTAGTACAATTCGAACTTCAGTGATTAATATTAAATGAAATATTTCTACCAACCGAGTTATGCTAATTGAAATAAGATAAAGCTTTATTATAAGTTGCTTTCATTGATTATTATAAGTTGTGTCCGTTGATTTTTCGGTTTGGGTAATGTTAATCCAAATAAAATAGTTGACTTTGGATTTCCCCTGTTTTAGCCCGCTTGTGTGACAAGAAGGGTATTCCCCTAAGCAAGGACTTAACATAGAAATGTCTAGTCAGAAATTCGGAAGGCATTCTGAATATTTTGCATCTTTTAGGACAAAGAGATGTGATATAATATTCCTCTTAATCTATTGTCAAGAAAAACATTCCTCTTAAACTATTATACTTACTTCTAATTATTTCTTTTTTACTAATACTACCTGTAATTATTAATATAAAGAAAATTTACTTTTTAAACTTAAATATATTGAATAAAAGGTTCGAATCTCGCTCCCTTCACTTTATGTGTGTGAGTTTCTAATGACTTGTTATTTTATCTATATAAAAAAAAGACAAAAAGAGTAATATTTACCTTATATTGAAGTAGGAATGGATTATGTCTAATTTATAAACAAGAAAGTAAAATATGATCTATACTTTTTAGTCCTTAATACAAAAAAAAAAAAAAAATTCACAAATGATTGGCATATTTAATTTAAAAAATAAATTAGATGAATCAATCATTTCATAAATTAGAAATTTTATCTTATATTAAAACCTAGAGAGTATATATCACAATTGTAGGGAGTGTGAAATATACTTAAATTCAACTGACCAAATCTATATCGGATTAGTTTCGTTGTGTTTCCAACGTTTTTTAATAGTGGAACTGAATCATACTAAATTGGTAAATGCAATTTGGTGTCATGAGAGGAGTCTGAAGAATCATCAACATTCGACTAAGAGCAATCATACAATATTTATTTTATACAAAATTACTTATTTTAGTTTCTTTATCAATACTTACCAATTAGTGTTTGTTACTTTTAATTTATAAAATTGATTTTCGTAGAGAAAACAGAGATACCGAATTGAAAGAAATTGTTGGCTGAGTCGCGTAATAGGTCGCTTTCTTTAAGACGTTTCACGGTACTGCTCAAATTGTGCAAAGCAGACAATCAACCGCGCCGCCTCCGGGATAAAACAGCCTCGTCAAATTTAATCGATTAAATACTGCACTGTATTAATCGAAAGGAACACCTTTAGATAATGGTTCTACAAAACCAGAAATTGATACTTCAATATCAATTGAATCGATACAACAATACCGATTTGAAACCAATGAAACAGAAACGAGTCGATACAAGAATATCGATATCGAAATACAATAGAATAGAATCGAAGAAGGATGGAAGAATTTGTGATGAATCATTTTTCTGAATGTTTTTTTTTTAATTTGTTGTTCTATCTTTTTATAAATATATGCTATGAGCAAAGAAAACAATGCAATAATAGGCATTCAAGTGAGAGACATAGAATTAATCACAATTAAGTGACATTATTACTTGTCCGTTACTAAATTAGGGGAATGGTTATAGCTGGTGTTGAGTCAGCAAGAATCCAATGCAGACCCTTTAAAATTTGAAAAATGACACAAAAAGAACATAACATCCACTGGTGCAAGTTGCTTGTAAATTCGCAGCAATTACAATTTACACTAAACTTCCACTGGTGTGAGTTGCCTTTAAAACTGTTCATTTTTCTTTACAATGTGAGACTCAATCCCACTTTTTTCAATTCACACTTCAATGTGATTTTTTCATTTCTAACCATTATGGATTAACTTCCATTCTCCAAATGAACATCAATTTGTTCATTTTCTCAACAATCCCCCACTTGAATTTAAAAAAGTGTTTCAGAGGTTTCCAAAAGATTGTGCATAAACAAAGGTGTCTATGACTTGAACCTTTGCGTAGCAAGTAAGAGCCTGATTTAGCAAGAGTGACACTTGTCTTGAACTCTATCTCAGATTTTTCTCAAACCCGCACACGACCTTTCCACAAGGTGTTTCTTTATAGCCCGTGCTTTAATGGCCCTGCACGTTAATCCCGGTTTCATGAACGCTCTAGGAATTCTGCCTCGAAATTCCATAGGAACCGGCCTCAGTTCCACATTCATATAGGTGAGTCTATCAAGAGTACTCCTGTAGCTCAGTACTCCACTCATGCAGAGTATAGATCTCATTAAGAGCTGCAACTCATCCTCTCGCTATCAGGATTCATGCTTTTCTCATTTTACTTGCATGATCATCATTAACTCATCATGACTTGTTATTACCCATTGAACCTAATTCTTGGGATCTCCAGTCTTTTAGGTTGGGTTCCCATCACGATAAGTTCATATGGGCATTAGTCCCATCTTTACAGATGTATTCTAGACTTTCTCTCTAGCTAGTCCTTTCGTCAAAGGATCCGCTAAATTTTCATCAGTGCGTACATGATCCACTCTCACAGCTCCTTTAGTGATCATCTCTCTCACTGTGTTGTGCTTGCGTCTTATTTGACGCTTCTTTCCATTATAGAATCGATTCTCAATTTTAGCAATAGTCGCGGTACTATCACAGTGGATCAACACAGCTGACATAGGTTTTTCCCACAAGGGAATCTCAGATAGCAAGCATCTCAACCAATTTGCTTCTTCACTGGCAGTGGCAAGCGCTATCATTTCAGACTCCATAGTGGACTGAGCCAATATGGTCTGTTTCTTTGATTTCCATGACACTGCTCCTCCAGCTATATTGAATATATAGCCACTAGTTGCTTTGGAATCATCCAACAAGGTGTTCCAATCAGCATCACTGTACCCTTCAAGTACAGCTGGAAATCTCTTATAATGTAATCTGAGATTCATGGTCCGTTTAAGATACCTCATGACTCTCTCAATAGCTTGTCAATGCTCATTACTGGGCCTGCTAGTAAACCTGCACAACAGTCCCACGACATAGGCGATGTCGGGTCTGGTGCAATCAGTGGCATACCTAAGACTACCAATGATGCTTTAATATTCAGTTTGTCTTACGCTTTCGCCAGTGTTCTTAAACAGTTTTACACTGGAATCATACGGCGTACAAGCAGGTTTACAGTCAAAGTAATTATATTTCTTTAGAATATTTTCCACGTAGTGGGATTGATCTAAAGTTATTCCGTCCTTTGACCTAGTGATCTTGATTCCAAGAATCACGCTTGCCTCTCCAAGGTCTTTCATATCAAAGTTGTTACTCAACAATGATTTCACTGCATTTATAGCAGAAATGTTTGACCCAAAGATGAGTAAATCATCCACATAGAGACATACAATAGTGCAAATGCCATTTTCATATTTATAATAAATGCATTTGTCACTTTCATTCACTTTGAATTCATTTGATGTCATCAAACTATCAAATTTAATATGCCATTGTTTTGGCGCTTGCTTAAGTCCATACAAGGACTTATCTAACTTACAGACCTTTTGTTCTTGTCCAGGTATCACAAACCCTTCAGGTTGTTCCATATAGATTTCTTCTTCTAAGTCACCATTTAAAAAAGCAGTTTTAACATCCATTTGGTGAATAAAAAGATTATAAACAGCGGCAACTGAAATTAGTACCCTTATGGATGTTATACGAGTGACCGGAGAAAAAGTGTTGAAGAAATCTATATATTCTCTTTGTCTAAAACCTTTGGCTACAAGGCGAGCCTTGTATTTATCAATAGTACCATCGGGTTTTAGTTTCTTTTTCAAAATCCATTTACAACCAATCAGTTTGCAACCAAGAGGCAACTCTACTAAGTGCCAGGTCCTGTTAGATTCTAGAGATTCCATTTCATCATTAATAGCTTCTTGCCATAAATCTGCATCCATAGATGACAATGCTTCTTGAAGACTCGTAGGGTCTTCCTCTAAAGAATATACCGAAAAATCCGGTCCATAATCTTTAGCTACTCTTACTCTTTTACTTCTTTGAAGTTCTGTTTCTATTTCTTTGTTGCTCTCGGAATTTCTTATCACCGGAAGGTGACTTGACTCGGTGCCCCCACTATTTGTGGTTTTGTTGCCCCCACTATTTCTCGATTTAAAGGGAAATTTATCTTCATAGAAATCAGCATCAACTGGTTCTATTATCACTTTAGCATTCAGGTCATAAAACCGATATGCCTTACTGTTTGCTGCATAGCCAATGAATACACATTCATAGGCACGACTTGCGAGTTTAACCCGCTTTGGATCCGGTATCCTGACATAAGCAAGACATCCCCAGGTTCTCAAGTAAGACAAGTTCAGTTGCCTTTTCTTTAATATCTCATAAGGTGAGACCACATTATTAGCCTTGGGAACTCTATTCAGGACGTAGCAAACAGTCAATAAAATTTTCCCCCACCAGTGTGAGGCAGCACCAGAATAGAGCATACTAGCTACAACTAGTTCAGTAAGAGTTCTATTCTTTCTTTCTGCTTTACCATTCATTTCAGGTGAATATGGTGCAGTCGTTTCATGGATAATTCCATGTTCTTTATAAAAATCATTGCACAACATAGAATCATATTCAGTTCCCCTATCGCTACGAAGCCGCTTAATTTTCTTACTAAATTGATTTTCAATTTCAGTCACATAAACCTTAAGCATGTCAAGCGCTTCACTTTTATTTTTCATAAGATATACAACGGTATAATCAGAACAATCGTCAATAAAAGTGATAAAATAACGTTTACCATTTCTAGTTAACGTTCCATCAAGTTCACATATATCATAATGAATTAAGTCTAGAGGTTCAGATTCTCTAATTACTGATTTATGTGAAGTTTTAGTTATTTTCGCTTGACTACAAAATTCACATTTTTCTATGTTATTAGCAATTAACTTTGGAATTAATCCTAGGTTACTCAAATTAAACATAGAACGTTTACTAACATGACAAAGTCTAGCATGCCAAATATTAAAATCACACACAAAGTAAACAGAAGGAGAAATTTTATTCAAATCAACATTCAACTTAAACATGCTATCAGTGGCGTACCCTTTTCCAATAAAAGTACCATCCTTAGTGATGGTGTACAAATTAGCCCCAATAGTTTGATTAAACCCAGCCTTATTAAGAAGAAAACCAGAAACTAAATTCTTTCTAATGTCAGGCACATGCATGACATCCTTCAAGATAAGAGTCTTCCCGGAGGTGAACTTCAATTCAACATCTCCAATACCGGCAACATCAGAGGTGTGGGCATTTCCCATCTGTACCTTCTTATTTTCAGCAGCCGTGTATGTTTTAAACATAGCACGTTCATAACAGATATGACGACTAGCGCCAGTATCTATCCACCAGCCATCAGTACCACCAACCATATTGATTTTGGTGATCATAGCAACATAAGGCTCATCAGTCAGGTTAGCATGTGCATCAGGGGCAGCAGCAGGTTTGTTCCTGAGTCTGCATTTTCTTGCAAAATGACCCGGTTTACCACAGTTGAAACAAGACAAATCAACTGAACCGGAGTCATTCCTCTGAGCAGGTGGATGCTGTTTAGCATTAAAATTATGGGCCCTTGAAGGGTTACCATTCTTAATTCGGTTCGTTTGACCGCAGTTCTGATTCTTTAAAGGTTTCCCCGTAGGCTTCAGAATCGCACCGAATTTCTTTTTGTTGTTGCCGGAGACCACATAGGCCTCTTCTTTTTGATCTTGTCTTCTGGATTCCTCCTCAATACGGAGGCGAGTAATCAAACTTTCAATTGAAAATTCTTTTGTTTTATGACGAAGCTGATTTTTAAAATCTTTCCAACCAGGGGGTAATTTGTCAATCATCACAGCAATTTGGAACTGTTCGTCAAGAGGCATACCTTCAGTTATTATTTCATGAGCAATTTTCTGAAGTTCACGAGATTGTGCCTCCACAGACTTTTCATCCACCATCTGGTAATTCAGGTACCTACTAACAGCGTACTTCTTCACACCAGCCTCCTCAGTATCTTATTTCTTTTTCAGCGCCTCCCAAACCTCTTTGGCAGTTTTGTATGTACTGTAATAGTCATACAAGTCATCACAAAGACCATTGGTGATATAGCCTTTGCATAAGTAATCATCAGACAACCAGAGTTGCTGTTCCTTTTTCTGTAGAAGCTCTTGGGCTTTAGCCTGTGCAACAGAATCAACCGATTCCTTTTGTTTTTCAGCATCAGACTTTTCAGCATCACCATTGATGGTGAGTGGTGTTCCTGAACTCGATCCTACAAGACCGACAGAGACAACAGGCATATCCTCATTCAAAACGTGGACAACCTTTTTCAAAGTTAAGTAGAAAAACATTTTCTATTGCCAACGTTTGAAGTGTAGACCTTCAAACTTGAAGGGTCTTTCACCAGCATTCGAGTTTCCAACAATTCCTTCGGTATCCATAGCAGTTTGAAAACGTCTTAAAATTGTTGCTTTTAATTTATAAAAATTGATTTTCGTAGAGAAAACAGAGATACCGAATTGAAAGAAATTGTTGGCTGAGTCGCGTACTAGGTCGCTTTCTTTAAGACGTTTCACGGTACTGCTCAAATTGTGCAAAGCAGACAATCAACCGCGTCGCCTCCAGGATAAAACAGCCTCGTCAAATTTAATCGATTAAATACTGCACTGTATTAATCGAAAGGAACACCTTTAGATAATGGTTCTACAAAACCAGAAATTGATACTTCAATATCAATTGAATCGATACAACAATACCGATTTGAAACCAATGAAACAGAAACGAGTCGATACAAGAATATCGATATCGAAAAACAATAGAATAGAATCGAAGAAGGATGGAAGAATTTGTGATGAATCATTTTTCTGAATGTTTTTTTTTAATTTGTTGTTCTATCTTTTTATAAATATATGCTATGAGCAAAGAAAACAATGCAATAATAGGCATTCAAGTGAGAGACATAGAATTAATCACAATTAAGTGACATTATTACTTGTCCGTTACTAAATTAGGAGAATGGTTATAGCTGATGTTGAGTCAGCAAGAATCCAATGCAGACCCTTTAAAATTTGATAAATGACACAAAAACAACATAACATTCACTGGTGCAAGTTGCTTGTAAATTCGCAGCAGTTACAATTTACACTAAACTTCCACTGGTGTGAGTTGCCTTTAAAACTGTTCATTTTTCTTTCCAATGTGGGACTCAATCCCACTTTTTTCAATTCACACTTCAATGTGATTTTTTCATTTCTAACCATTATGGGTTAACTTCCATTCTCCAAATGAACATCAATTTGTTCATTTTCTCAACAGTGTTTTATTAATTTTATAATTAATTATAATGAATGAATTGACTATGTAAAAACAACGCTTATAATTTGGGTCACATTGCACAATTATATAAATTTTAACTAAAATTATGATAGGCAAATGGGATCAGATGACCCCACTACTGAAGGTGAAAAAACACAAGAAGGGGGGGTTGAATTGTGTTTTAAAAATAAAACTTTTTACCAAATAAAATTAAGTTTGCAACGGAAATAAACACGAGATAGAAAAGAGGTGCTGAGAGAGAGAGAGAGAAAGACACAAAATTTATCCTGGTTCCTCTCACAAATCGAGAGTACTTCAGTCGCCTTGTTACTAACAAGAGATTTTCACTATAATCTACTTAAGATTACAAATTGCTCAAGCACACTTGCAAGAGACTTCTCAGGTGCTCAAGTTTCACTAAACAAGAGACTTCTCAAATGCTCAAGTTAAACTTAACAAGAGACTTCTCAAACAAACTTAAGAATAAGAATGAATGTTAAGGAACACTTGATATACTATCAGAGGTGTTTACAAAATACAACGCAAATCGCTTTAAGACTTGAATGACAGATGGAACACTAATGTCAGAATGCTTCAGAGTCTTAAACGCAGTAATGGAACAGTAGAACAGTAGTCATTTCTTCCATTTGAGTTTTCTATTTATACTTGAAGGAAGATGATGACCGTTGTAGAGAGATAAGGTGCCAGCTGGAATTTGCTCGTACAATTGCTAGCTGTAGATTGCCTTCTTTAGCAAAGAAATCCAATTCCACTACCTTGCAATTCAAATTATCACTCATCCATTTTGAGTAATAATAGTACGATAGTACGATCCTCAAATGCGCTCCACTTATGGATAAGATTAACGTTGTACCAACGAATATTCCTTCCTGTGGATGTGACAGAGCCTTGAAGTAGATTGTTCTTCAAGCATTGGTTCTGGTTTTGTCAGTTCTTGAGTGACGTAAATTCCTTTTGCTTCAGATGCTGTTGTCGTAGCTTCTTAAGGTCTTCAGCTTCTGAACTCCTCAGAGTCTAGCTTTGGTCCTCAGAAGCATTATCTTCAGCACGCAAAATTTAAGCTTCTGATGAACAGCGATACGCTTTCATAGCTTCATAGCTTGGCTTCTCTCTTGTTATTCATAGTGCTTCTGAATGAATTTTAACTTATAATTCTGCACACTAGAATAATCATTAGTAATACCAATTGTAATTTTAATACTTTGTTATCATCAAAACCACTTAAAACTTTAGAGGTTCGTGTCAGACCCACTTTGTTCCAACAACTACCCCACCCTCAATCCGTCCCCGGCTATAAAATTATAAACTACTTAAATTAGCGTCTAAAAAATAAACTATACTAAGTTAATAAAATAAATTATATACATATAGTGGGAAACTATTATGAAAAAGATGTTTTAACTTATAAATTATAAACTTACTAAGAGAGCCTTAAAACGGGAGTAGTAACAAGTGGAAGGATGAAAGAAGAAAGAAAAATGGTTGTACAATTTCTTCCCATGCACGTCAAAAATGGTACCCACAAGGCCACAAACAACATATTACTTGGCACACATGTAACAGTGTGGGGCATATAGCAAGGAAAGTTGTATAGAAGGGTAAAATGGTAATTTAGAAAACTGTATTTTAGAATAATGATATCGCATTCACACGTTATTCAGACATGAGTATTAGATTAATACTATCTCCGTCCCATTTTATAATATTTATTTTGACTAAATGTGTTATTTATATGTCTTGTTTTGATTGTATTTTTCTAAAAGTTTATAAATATAAATATTATCATATAATATCTTGTTTGATTTGTTTCGAGTAAAATTTTCAAAATGTCAAATTTCTATAATTTTTACTAATAGACTATTAAAGATATTCATGATCAAAATTATGCATTAACATACGTGTAATGGTCGATAAGTTGTTATATTTTGGAACGCAAGAAACAATATTGAAAATGGGAAAAGTAAAGTATGTTAGTACTCCTCCATTCCAAAATAATTCTCACTATTTAACTATGCGCACTACAGTATTTATACTACTTTCGTCCCAATATATAAGACTTTTATGCAAACTTTTGTTGTCCCATTTTATAAGACACTTTTCAAAGTTCAAGATGTATTAATTAATTTTTTACAAAAATACTCTTAATTAAATGAAGAAAAGTGAAAGATTATTATTATAATTGAAAAGTACTTTTGGAAAAGAGAAATATATTATTGACAAATTTAATGCAAAAAGTACTTTACTTAATTCTCGTGCTTTTGAGAAAAAGATCTAATATATTGGGATCTATGAAGTCCCGATACGGGACACGATACGATACGATACGATACCGATAAGCCGATACGTGAAATTTTTTAAAATTCTCAATCTGATACTGCCGCGATACGTTATTTAAAAATTAAAGTTAAAATTAAATATATAAATACACAATATATAAACATACCTAAAATCAATAATATTAATAATTAAAAGCAGAAAGAATCTATTCTTATACTAAAATTTTGGAACAAGCTCAAACGCTTAACAACCTGTTACAGTATATAGTAGGACACCATACTTTTTTTTTTGAAAAGTAAAAAATTATATTGACAATGGAAAAACACAAGAAGTACTAAAGATACAAACAAGCATGTCTGATACATGAGCATCATAATAACCCAAAGTCAATCAATATTGGAAACTCCCAAGGTCTGGTACATGAGAACATCTTAAGTTAATAATATCTCAGAATATAATGATTAGTGATACATCTTAAGCTATACGTCTTATTATAATGTATTATACAAAAAGGACAACATTAATATTATCCAAACAAAATCACAAATACTATCCAAAAAATAATCTTCGTATCGGACACATATCGGATATTATTTGTTTATTTAAAAATAATGATATAACCGATACTTTTCTGATACGTGTATCGGGACGTATCAGACACGTGTATCGGGTATTATTTTTTATTTAAAAATAATGATTTAATCGATACTCTTCTGATACGAGTATCGGAACGTATCGAAAGAGTATCGGTATCGAGTACGTATCAGACACGATTCGTCACCATTTTTTGAGTATCGGGGCTTCACAGATTGGGATAGCGGTAGTACAATCTAATTTGACTATTAATTGTCTCTCTTGATTACGAATATCTTTAATTGTCTATTAATAAAAATTATAGAAATTTGATATCTTGAAAATACTCATCGAAACAAATCAAATAAGATCTTATATGATAATATTTACATTTATATATTTTTAGAAAAATACAGTCAAAATAAGACATAAATAGTGCGTTTAGTCAAAATAATTCTTATAAGATAGGATGAAGGTAGTAGTATATTAATGGTCAAAGTTATACATCAACGTATATAGAATAGTAAGAAGATACGGTTATTTTGAAAAGGAGAGAGTAGTAGTATTTTTCTTAGGCAGTGATGATGACGATGTTGGCGTATTATGCAGCAGAAGTCATACTACATTCCTAGAGAGAGAGAGAGAGAGAGAGAGAGGTGTCAAAGCAAGGCAGTTGAGTACTAATGGTAGTACTAAGCCAAGCAAGCAAGCCTTAACCAACTTTGTTGTTGGCCAAGCCAAGGCAATTAGCCCAAGCTAGTCTTCTCTTCTTTATTATAGCTGTAATCATTTCTTCGAACCCCAGCTCTGTTTTTCTGTACCAATATACCAGCCAGGCCAGGCCAGGCCACCCTCCTCCTCGTGATTTTTTCGATCTGCTTTTTGGGATTTTCAACTCCATCCACCACTAGTACAAGTACTATATGAGTATTTTTTCACTTTATAGTAAATGTCATTTTTAACATAAATTCAAAATGCAATCGTATTATTAAATATGACAATTTTACTAAACTAACATTTTACATTGTAAAATTGGAAGAAAAAATTTCACTTACATTAAAAGGTGTAAATAATACTTCTTATTTATTTTGAAGCAATTTTTTTTTCTGCTAAAATAAAAATTCTTTTAGAACATACTCCTCCGACCTTAATTACAAACAAATGTCACTTTTTAAGAATTGTCTATTTTGATTCTTGTTATGTAGTACTATAAACTACTACCTCCGTCCCAAAATAAAAGAATTAATTTAACTAATGCACGTATGCCAATGCACGACTTTGATCACTAATATCTTTAATTCTCTATTAGTAAAAATTATAAAAATTGGATATTTTAAAAATACTCATAAAAACAAATCAAATAAGATCTTATATGCTTATATTTTATATCTATATATTATTAAAAAAGTATGTTCAAAGTCTGATAAGTGAATAGTATCATTTAATACGTGTACTGGAATATTTATTTCCATTCCTTGATTAATTTGATGTTTAATTCATTAATAAAATGAAATTATTAACAAAGACACACTCAAGAATACTTTTTATAATATTATATTTTATAATATAAATTAAAATGAATGTTTATTTATTTATTTTTGAACTTATTCACACTTGGATTGTTATTCAATGTAGTATTTATACGTTAAGTTATTGTGTGTGTGACTATTGTGATTGGCAATTTGACAAAGAAAAGAAAAAGAAAAAAAAAGAAAGGTACAGCAACTACTATAATCAGATGGATCAGGTATTATCAGTAGTGACACCAATGTCCTAAAAGAATTTTCAGAGCTCTCTCAATCCATACTCCTTCGTCATTTCATTTTCTTTCTCTCTCTTTCTCCCTCCCAGCTGGATTCTGTTTCCATAGGGACCAAAAACTATTACTACTATTACTATTCTTTCTCCCCCTCTACTCTTTATAAATTACTCATATACTATACTAGTTTTTTGAAAGGAAGAAAAAACACAAGAAGTGAAAAATCATCATCATCATGAGTAGTAGTTGTGGTAGAGAAGGTGGAGGAGTAAGACAATACATAAGATCAAAAGTTCCTCGTCTCAGATGGACTCCTGAACTTCACCGTTGCTTTGTTAATGCCATTCAAACTCTTGGTGGTCATCATAGTATGTCAATATCATATTCATACTTAACTTTTTTGATCCATTCACTTTTTTTCTTATTTTTCTTTTCTATTTATTCCAGAGGCTACCCCTAAACTTGTTCTTCAGTTAATGGATGTCAAAGGTCTCACTATTTCACATGTCAAGAGCCATCTTCAGGTTCCTTTTTATTACTATTATTATTTTCTTTTTTCTTTTTTACAAGAACAAATTAAGATGTTGTTTCTTATTGGTTTTCCTTCTTTGTGTTAATAGATGTACAGAAGCATGAGAGGTGAATTAGGAAAACAAGGTACTTCAAAAAACATTCTTTCTTTACTTAACAAATGAGCTTCTTTTTTTTAAAACAAAATTATTTTTTGGTTCCATGTCATGTCATATGTTGAAACATTGCATGGTTTGTGTGCATTGAATGCAAAACATTTCTTCAATCTATTGTTCTTTCTTCTCTTGGTATTTATTTGAAGTTCCAATATAAATCTCATGTGAGTTTTCTTTATGCATAAGAAGGAAATATAAAACTACAATGCTCATTTATTAGTCCTTTTTGCATTTAGTTGATGCCAAAATAGTGTATCAAGAATAAAAAATTATGTCCTTGTAAATATACTTCTAATGGTATATATATTTTTTGATATAAAAAAAACACAACTTTTATGTTTGCTACATGTACAACATAGTTATATTATATGCCCTTTAAACATTTTTTGTTTAATGAATGTGTTTATCAGGTAGGCCAAATTGCCAACATAGAAACCAAGGTTTTGAAGAGCATGATGATGGATGTGTTGATGAAGTGAATGATGTTGGTGTTGAGGAGCATTCTTTGAGGAGAGAATCAGATTCTTCTAACTTCTCAAAAAGGTAACAATATTTGCTTTATTTTACTTTACCCTTTGAAAATAATAATTTGAAACTTTTCAAACATTTTAGAAAATAAATAAAGTTAATGGTAAAGTGTAGTACTAGTATACAAAAAGTGGGAGAAAAATAAAAAGGGATAATGGTATTTTGTTTGATCTTTTGGTTTTCTGAACTACTAATTATTATATTTTAGAAATATGGTTTGTTGATTTGGATTGTATTGTGTACTAATAATAATAATAATATTGTGATCAGAGCTAGAATAGAGAGGGGAAGTTGTTCTACAACAACTAATATGCAATGCAGCCAAAGGAGAATATGTGATGATGCTGTAAAAAATCCTCCGTACTGCTTTTATGACTATGTACTACAGCCTAATAATACCAATACCAATACTAATACTATGGGTGGTAGTAGTGAGATGCATGATGAGCATCATAACAAGAATAAAGGAGTAAAGAAGGATGAACAAGAGTTTTGTGGATGGCAGAGGAGGCAGATACAACAACCACCCAAATCTTCAGATTTTGGCATAAACCTCACTTCTTTCAAATCTCTAAACCAACAATCTGATTTCCCTCAGGTGAGTTA
Organism: Trifolium repens; assembly: GCA_030408175.1. Lineage (NCBI taxonomy): Eukaryota > Viridiplantae > Streptophyta > Magnoliopsida > Fabales > Fabaceae > Trifolium > Trifolium repens. Next base: position 64,739,307 of record CP125837.1, on the reverse strand, counting down.
GTCACTTGCACCCTGCTATTTAGTAGTATTTTTGGTATTATTATTAAAATTTAGTAGCTTTATTTATTTTTGTACTTTTATTGGAGGAATCTATTTGGAGAAAGAAAATAATAGTAGTATAAAGAATTTTTAATAAGTAAATAAAGTTAGTAGACAAAATTTAAAATTTGGGTCTAACACAATTTTCATTGACATACTTGTCCGCCTTTTTGAGAAAAAATACATCAATTTTTGTTGACATAAATATTTAAAATATGAGGGATTAACATTTTATCATATTCGGATCGGATCGGTTTCTGCCGATCTCTTCTCTTCATGTTTCTTGTCCGGCACTAATCTAATCTCGTGGTTGATATTGTAAAGTAGATCAAAATAAATGGCTGAGATTTGTGTAGTACCATTATGTAAAACTTGAGAGGAAGAATTCCCATTTTAACTAGTAGTAACTTATTTTTGTCCCTTTTTAACTCCAAATAAAGAGAATTACAACTTCTCCTAAACTAGTTTTTCTTTTTTAAAAAGTTATAGGTGGAGTGGAGTGTGGTGTTGGTTTTGGATTTTATTTCACTGCATGCTATAGCTAGCTAGCTAGCTTAAGAACCCTATAGCTATAGTCTATAGTAGTAGGAGTAGGAGTATATATTTTCCTAACACTTTTACTTTTGTTCAGTAAGATCTTACGTTTTGCCTGTTTTAATATTTAAACCTTTAATTTTGGGATCCACGTTAATGCCAAACCGTTGGTTTCTCAGCTGCCCGTGCATTGCATTCTCTTTTCCATTTGACAAAATAAATCAAACACTTTTTAGAATGTTTTCAATTTTTTATTTTTAGTCAATACTATGGGCCACATTGATTCTACTGTTGTGAAAAGATATATACTCCTATGTTTAGATTATGCACCTATTAATTTAATTTATTCCATTCCATTATTCTCAACGGAGTTGGTTTTTTGAAAACCACGTTTGAAACACAGAATGAACACGCTTAAATTAAGTGTAAAGTTGTCAACATAAAATGTTACTACTACTAATATTCTATTCAAACATTTAATATATCGACCTAAGGAAGTGGTTGGTTAGATTAATGTTTTGGTCCCCTTGTATGTACGTATGACCTACGGATGTAATGGTTATTAGGAATTATACGTAGTAGTAGTAGTAGAAGTGCTTTTCATTGTCCAAAATTTATCAATGACTTTTCTAAACTTAAACGTTACTACCTCCTTTATTTGACATTCACTGGTCCTAACTTGTTATTAGAATGTGACTTTTATTTTGGAAATTTATATTTGTCCTTTTTTTGCATTCATACGGTCAATTCTTCTTTTGAAAATTACACATCCTTCTTATTCTAAATTACAAGTGAGAACTACCTCAAGTCATTTCCCCATCATAAACAAACATCAAAAATCTATAATCTTCAATTTTAGTTCTTGATTTTATTTACTTTTTCGCCGAACTTTGAATTATCGGAGTTTTCTTTCTCTCTAGTTTTGGTAAGGCCAGAAAAAGATAAATGTTGTAAAAAAGTTGGTTTATCATGTGAGAATTATTTGCAGATGTGTGACCATTTCTTATGTGTGTTTGTCCCATTTACAGGATACTAATAATGTAAAAGACAGAAACACCCCTTCATGGGCAATTAATGGACTTACCAAAACTGACAGGGCACATGTAGAAGTTGAAGGTGAAGGAGGACATGAGTTGTCATTGTCTTTAACATTGCAAAATCCTTCACCTCAGACAAGTAATGTTTCTTATTCGGCCAGTGAAATCAGTGAGGCAATTTCATGCTGTCCTCCTCTTCCTAATCCTCCTGCTCTTGGTGGGTTTAGCAGCTATTACAAGGACTGCTCTAGAACATCTTCTACTGTTAAAGAAAGGATTAACTTAGACCTATCTTTAGCCATTTATGGCAATTGATTTGATGCTACTTTACTGTAACATCCTTTTACTTTGCGCATAATTCTACTGTAGCTCTTTCTTTATTCTCTTTGTTTTACAATTTTGGAAGTACTTTTCTTGTGCCTACTGATTATAGGTGCATGCATGACTTTTCAATCACAATTCTACTTTATTTTTATCATGTTTTCTTTGGGTGTTATCTAGACTTTCTAAATATGATTAATATCCAAATGGGTACTCAGAAACTAACATGAGAAAAACACTACTAAGTACTATCTTTTGGAATTAGAACAGTAACAAAGCAATGTGAACAAAAGAAATATATAACCTGGTTGGATTATTGCTAAAAGGTGTTTTATTATTCTTTGACTCATTGTTGAAATGCAACAAATGTAGGGTTCAGATTAGCTTAGTCATGATATAATGCAAATTCAACTTTGACTTGCTATATTAAATAGTACTACTTTGAAAGAAGACTATTCAAGGATGTTTATTTCTCTGTAAACACCTCTTATTAAATATCTTTTAAATATATACACATACTCCCTAAGCAAAAATTCATTTTCATAAATACCAAAAAAAATAAATCATTTTCATCATGATTGCCCCTCTTTTACGGGTCTCTGCCCGTCTTGTTCAGAGACTTGATTATTAATAATAATATATTTGTCGTTCAAAAAAAAAAAATATGGTCTATCAGGCTTTACATTGTCTACACTATTGCGTGCAAGCCCAATGATATGAATGAATGTGAACTCATGATTTTCAAATTTTTTTTGGTTCTTATTCAATGTGAGACTTCTTGTTCTCTAAGATTTCCCCTCAAGTTTAATTGGCTTAGTTGTTGAAGTATTCCCCCAGTTCAAAATATAAGCAAAAAATCATTTTTTAGATTTATTGAATAATTAATAAATCTAGTCTATAGATTTAGAATCTTAGAAAGTACTATTATTTTTCTGCTTGGTCTTGTATGTAGAAAATGTGAGGGTGAATAAAAAAATTTTAAGAATAAATGATAGACTTGGGCCTTGCTCAATGCTCATAAATTTCTCAGCATTGAGATAAACAAAGGAACGAAAAACCCAACAAAGGGTTCAGCATTTTTCAGCTTGAATAAAGCTTGAGTTAACAAATCACATTTAATAACAAGTTAGCTACATCATAAATAGGTTCAGTAAATCACTGTAAAAAAAAGTGAAGTAAAAGCAGAAGTGGCTACAGCATTAACTTGTTAGAAAGGGTGAAAATAATACATGACAGGTTCTTCCATTTACACTATTGGTTTGGTTCTTCCATTTACAGGGTCATACTAAACCCATCAGATATTTCCAGGATAATCAAAGCAACCTGACAATGCAATAGTGTCTACACCACCTAAAGCATGATGAAGTGAAACAACCTTTCTCATTGAGCCACAGACCCTTCCTTATTATTGGAATTAAGGGCCTTGACACAGAGTTTAGGCTTAGTGCTAACAAGATTGCTGGGAAGAACAGAAACAGAAACGACTATAGAGCCATTAGGTATTCCAGAAAGAGGAAGAACCTCAACAAGAACAGAGAGCTGCAAAACAAGTATTTTATTCAAAGCATGAATGAATGTGCGTGAATACCAAAAGTTATAATTTGTTTAAGGAAGTACAATATCTTTTTACCTCTGGAGACCTGAGATCCACTACTGAATCTTTAACAACATGATTGATAGCGGTACCCACTATTTCGAAGCATTTAGTGCGCTCCATCAAACTATTAGAACCATTTAAATTTTCTTTCACAGACTTTGTTTCTTCTATTCCTCTTCGGTTAAACCCAACAGCAAACTACAAAATATATGCACACACAAAAGAAATTTATATTTCATAATCTCTAAATCATTTAATTACATAAAAGAATATTTTCAATCACTTAAGTTAAGTTCCAAACAATGCACAAAACACAATCTCAGTTCTGACTTCATTGGGCATCATCATACATGTTGAAATTAAAACTATAAAGATGTTATGAAGCCCCAAAGAGGCAAATACTAAGCCAGCATTCTAAATCTGATATCAGCTTCATCAATATTGAAACTTTATTAAAAAAAATTGGCTCTTCTTTGGCAATGGGGACAATGGGAGGGTGTGCTCTTGCATATGAAGTGATGAGAATTGCCAATGAGTCCAAGCTTCTTTCCTTAGCTTTAAAAAATGACTAATTTGCAAGTGAAAGGTAATATTGAATCGAACCTTTAAAGGTCGTCCTAGTTTGTCCTGGTTAGCATCCACAAATTTTTTAACAAGCATTGATACTACGTCTTGCAGTTCTTTTTCGTTCAAACTACAGGTAGCTTGGATAGGCAAAATGCGATGGCACCAACTGCAGCAGAAAGTTATAAATCATTAATATTAGTCCAAAAAATGAAAGGGGAAATATGTGGTATACATCCATCCATCAACCTACATATATGACATCCACATAATAAAATAACGCATAAATAGAATTTGGATATCCATATTTTTATCCATAAATTTTTTTCGTTCTAAAAGCTTATGCTTTGATGTGAGCAAGGTACTCGAGAATGGCAGTTATGACTTTTTCTTACAGAAGCAGTTATGACTTCAAGGTATGAAAAACAGAAAGAAACATGGATTTTATCAGAGTAGACTGTACAGGTAACAAGTACTAAAAATAAAGTGAAAGTGTTTTGTATAATTACAAATAAAAAAGAATTGTAGCATTCTTCAAGGTTATAACTTTAATCTAATCAAAATTTGTAAAAGTATTCACTATTTTTTTATATATATAAAAATCTGCCACCTTCATCTGAGAAAAAATTGAAGAACATGCCATTGTCAGCAATATAATTAAAGAGTCGGTGAAAGAAAAGAACCATAGTATACAAAATGGACAATGAGGAACTGAGCCTGAATGAAACAAGCAATACAAGAATATTGCAACTCAGCCTAGGAGCTTGTCTAAGAGCTACAGGTGAAAGGCATTCTACCCAGACTACAATGAGGCATCGGGCCTCTGTCAATTATCAACCCTGCCTCACCTAGGTATGTGCCTAAGCATGCAAATGAAGCTTTTCAAGAAAAACATTACTTAAAAAGCTCCTAGTTTCTTTTCAAACATCAATAGAAAATAGAAAAAGGTGTCAATAGGTACAAATGAATAAAAGGACACACGATCGATGAATGCAGGAAAAACAAAAATAGTCTAGGCAAAGCTTGAAGAATACCAGAAGCTAAAACTCCCACAGAGGAAAATTGAACTGAAGCTTCATATATCAACTTTCCTTTATCTTGTTCTCAATTAACCTATACTTCTTAATGTATATTAAAAAAAGAGTAGAAAACTTAACAGAAGGAAATCCTTGTTGGGAGAGTTCCCTTAACAGAAAGTGAAGTGCAGTCAAAATGTTGGAGCAAGAGGGAATGGAGGAATGTGAAGCAGTTCACATAATTGTTAACCACTAACTATTAATCAATTCCCTCTTGCAACGTAGTTAGAATCGAGATTTTACACAAGTAAAATCATAAATTGGAGAATAATAACACTAATTGTAAGATTATACAAAATTGATCTATATGCATATAAAATAGCATTGGTAAGACACAAAACCTTAACTCACTTGAAATAGTTGTGTAAATTTAACTTAATAAGCATAGCTCACAAGATTATTAAAACCTTAAATCAGACTTCAAATACTTATATAAATTTAAATTCATTCATAAGCATAAATCACATATACGTTTCAAAGATCGTATATTATATGAATTCAACGATTAACAGGGACGATTACACCGGATTCCACCAAAATAGGATTTCAGCTCTGTTTGGTAAAAACTAGCGGATAGCTGATAAGCTAGCTTATAGCGGATAGCTTATAAGCTAGCTTTTAGTTTATAGCGAATAAGCTAGCTGATTGAATTTGTAGTGTTTGGTAAAATTAGCGGTTGGACTAGCTTATAAATATGAAATGACATAAAAAGGTTATATTTAATTAATATTTAATTTTTTTCAAGTAAGATGATAAGGGTAAAATTGGAAGAAAATATAATAAGCTATAAGCTATAAGCTACTTGAAATAGCGTTTGGAAAATAAACTATAAGCTCTTTTTTAAAAACTGTTACCAAACAGAGCTTTTAGCTTATAAGCTATAAGCTATAAGCTAGTTTATTTGCCTTACCAAACAGAGCCTTAGTATATATTCTTAATCACTAAGGGCAAGCACAATCACAAAATGGTGGGATCACTACCATGCCCTCTTGTACCAACATGCTAGTATTATCGGCTTGGCATAACTATAATTTGTAATAATTGCCTAGTATGTAACACCAACACTTTAGATTAAAGGCATGTCCAGTGTCTGATACACGACACCAAGACAAGTGGTTATTATACACTTATACTCAACCATTTCTACTAACTTCTAAAATTATTGCCGGTGTCTACATGTATGTGTTAGTATAGTGTCGGTCTCATGCCTATGTTAGTGTGAAGATAATTGCCCTATCTTAATTCCCAGGGTAACAATATGGAAGGGGGCATGAAATAAGGCTAGCAAGCAATGATTATTAGCATACTACAAAATAAACAAAACAACATCTAAGTCTAACTAATAATAACAGAAGTGGAGATGATTTACTTACAGAGGCAAAGTTAAGTTTCCAGAATCCAAAGCCTGAATGATATTAGATAGAATAGCAACAGTGTCAGGGGATGTGTGTTTAGGAAAGGTAAAAAGTATCAAACCACTCCTTATGAGCTTAACCAAAGAAAGATCAGTGATTCCTTCTTCTGGTGCGGATATCTTTCTTCTCTTGGAAGATTCATCATCGGCAGCAGTAATGAATTTATGAAGGATGTTAATAGCTTCTTTAGTAGCGCTTTTCTCCCGCTCTGAGAAACGAAGCAGAAACTAGGTCAATCAATGATGATACATGAATGAATGAAATAGAGAAAAGAGAGAACGTACTGATTGTGCAGGTGATGAGAAAGGCGGAATGAGAGTGAGTGAGAAGAGAAGATGGAGCATTGTAGTCAAACCGAGGGAGTCTGATTACGGCTGAGTGCTGCTCCCACGGTTTCATTTCTTCTTCTTCTTCTTCTTCTGCTATTCTTTTCGTCGGCGTTGCGGTGGCGGTGGTTACGGCCGCCGCGTCCATTTCGATTTTCTGGAACAAACCTCTTTTCTGGAATCGACTTCAGAGTTCACTCGTCTTCCTCTTCATTTTTTTTCTTTTATTCAACTTATTTTTCATTTTCAGAAAATGTATTTAATCTTCATTATTTTTTAACTCATGAATATGTAATGTGAGAATTTTGTTCGTTAAGTAGTCTGATGGTTAGAAATTTTATTTTTAAGGTGGACAAGTCAGATGACAAGGTTCGAACTCCGACTCCTTTATATACAATCCAATATTCTTATCAACTGAGTTAGGTTCATGGGACAACATGAGAACTGTTAATTTCTTAATTAATTAATAAATAAATTTTATTTTAAAATTTGTACGTTTAATATTTTAAAAATTATCTTTTAATATGAATTTTGTCATTAATTTTTTTTATGATTAAAATGTCTTAAGAATAATTGTTAGTATATCCTTAACTCATTCACTAGTAATGCAAGTTGATATATGATCATGAATTTAGAAACTAACGTATATACTAACAATGATGTTCTTGATAATAAAGGAGTAAGATATTATTTATTTGTCTTTAAATAAAATTTATCTTAAAGTTTGATGATGAGATAAGAGAAGGGTGGTAGAGGGCCGCGTGTCAGTGTCACAAAGTAGGATGTTGTTTTTTAACTTATGTATTTTGTACTAGTTTTTTAACCCGTGCTTTCGCACGGATGACTTTTTTTTTGTATTGACACTGAAATTTTTTTTATTGCAAATATGTAACAAAATAAGTAAAAAAAAATACCACGTATAATACTCTTTATTTTGCATGTTGAGAACATGGACATATAGTTTACACAATCAGTAGCATTAGGTTCATTAACTGTACATGGGCTGCCAGACCCAAGTATGTCCAGACCCACTTGTATGTTTGTTTTCAAAACTTATTTATTTATTTATTTATTGATTTTTATTTTATTTTATGGTAAGTTCCACTTGTATGTTGATATATCATGGTAAACATGCATGTAACTACCAAGAAGAAATATGCATCATATCATAACACTATATTTTTACCTCTAAATAAAAGATCCGTGAAGGTGAGGCACAACATCTTTATTTTAACCGGAAGGAGTCAATGCCACAACATATAATATAGACAAACCATTTTCATGTTTGTGTTGAATCATAGGTTCTGCCTTAAGATTTCAATTCAATTTTGATTTCTTCACTTTTGAGAAGGTAATCCAAGTTAAAATGGATATAGAAATGTTATTGCAAAGCCAAAGAGTGAGAAATGTTATTCCATTTCATTTGCTTGTTGCGGTTTGCATTGAATTGGATATGAATAATCTTAGTTACCTTAGCTGCAAAGGAACCTGCCAATAAACCACAAAAGTACCACCACATAAGCCATGTTGTAGTACCCTTATATACTTAATGTTTAATAAAAAATAAATCAATAACAACTATTTGTTCTGATAAGATTTTTTATTTTTCTTGACAAACTGATAAGAATTTTTTAAAAATGACTTTTACATAACATTTTTTTGTTTATTTTAAAGTATTATGTGCACAACCTATGGACGTGGTTCACAAATTACGGTTATGCATTTTCTAATACCACAACCAAAATTTCCAACAACTATGACTATAAATAAGCAAATTGAAAATGTGGAATAAGAAATGGGAAACAAACACTTATTTATTCCAATCGACAATACATGACATGGGAAGCCTTAGGACACAATACCACTTGAATAATTTCAAGAGGAAACAACATACAACCAATATAGCATTGATGTAGTTGCAGTTCCCAGATTTCACAATACAAATACACTACTAACACTTATACACTACTTAACACCATTACATTATCATATACTTTTGTCTTTCAAAGGTCAAGAACAGAACACATCAAAATATAACATGATGGGATTACCACTACCACTAATATACTTCCACCATAAGCTGCATCTAAATCTAACCACCAGACGAATTGAAGATCTCAAGCATTGGAATTATAAAAGAGTTCAATCCTCTCAATCTTAACCTTTTTCAAAGGAACATTTTTCTTGCCCTTAGCAACTTTATCAAACACCTTTGACAGATTCCTTTTGAGAGTGACAGCAACATCACTTTATATTTCATCCTTCCCACGAGTCATTGGAGGTGTGACAATAAGATCTTTAACAAATCCCATGGTCTCAACAACAGCAATATCATCAGAACCATATGAATCAACATCGGACTCCAAATCAATAGCACCAGATATTTCCTGAACAAAACAATAAAGGAAAGTGAATAACAATCACTATAAGTATGCATATGCCAAACCTTGCATGTATTGGAAAAAGGACACTTAGAAGTCAGAACAAAAACATTCAATAATTTTGAAATCCATACAAACTCTATTGATCCTATAAGAACCATTAGTAACAGCTGCCAGCTTCAATGCTATATCAACAACAAATAACATCTTGTACCTGACTAAACTATCAAAATCAATTGGATATGGACCAAAATTCTTAGCCTATTAACACAGTTATGCACATCAGTTAGTTAATGGCAAACTAAATAAAGAAAAAAAATCCTTTAAACTAACACTTACCTTGGACTGAGCAACAAAGAAAGAACATAACTTTTTCATGATATAACTCATATCAGAATCAAACAGAACAAACACATCAGTTGATTTACCATCACACTTCCAATTTAACCCTAAACCTATGAGTTATTATGGGCATCACAATCTATAACAAATCCAATTATCTAATAACAAATGGTTGGAAGAACAAACCAATAATATAAAAATACAGTTAATAACTATGAAGACCAAGTACTTTGTATAACATGGAAAACATGCATATCACATGCACTGCAAAAATAAGAACCACCATCAGGAATAACATTTTGTGGCAATTGGAGGCGGGATACCACCAATCCTGTCCATCGACGATTCGAATAACCTTAGCACATACAACAAAAATACCACTTTGAGAGAGATTAATCAATTCATCAAGTGTTTTTTTGGGATGCTTACAGAGAAACTCTTCTTCAAGAGAAGGCTTAGCACATTCACCAATCAATGGAACTTTGGATTCATTCTCGATACCATGCACACCAATACTGGATCAAAACACCAACAGATTGCATCAAGCACCAAGAAACATAATCTAATCAACAACGACGAGTTATTAAATATAAATCAAACCTGTCTTTGAATGACTCGACCTCAGGAATATCTGGATTAATTAGTATCCTAACAGAGACATGAATTTTTCCACCCTAATAACATTCAACAAATGAAATCATGCAAAAAACATATTAATTAAATCAAGAATCATCTGTGAATCCAATGGGAAATTTTTTTATGACCCAGAATATAAAAATAACTCACCTTCACATCAATCAATACCATCTCAAGAGAGATTGACTCAGAGGGATTAAGAAAAGCAGGAACCTTCCGCATACGAACAACCCTTGCCTTTATATGAACCTTTTCCATAAACTATTTCCGCAATATCATCGAACTTGCCATCAACATTCACCTGTTCCTTATACACCATTTTTGCAACAACAACTAAAATTGTTTGGAGAAAAATAATCATCCCAAGTAATATTTATAGGTGAATAAGAACGCAGATAAAGCCTACACGAGTTGAGGAACAATTCGAAATTCAAAACAAAATGAATTTATTTGGGGGAAAATTTATTACCAGACATCACCTTCACCAGATATAGTCACAGGAATAACATGAACACTGTATATATAAATTGACCAGATGCAATGAACAACTTTATCCCAATTTTTAGCTGCCAAACCCCAGAAAATAGGGCCACTCATGTTAGACACTTGTCAATAATAGCAGAAAGTGGTAAACAACAAATTGCAAATACGCCAAAAATGAATGCAAGTCTGAATTCAATATGCTGACGTGGCACCGTCGAATGCAACCTACAGTAGCATTTTTGTGTTTCGGATGTGTAAAGATTATGGATTATGGATGGACAATTTGTATTAGTAATTTGTTATTTTGTATGGATTTAATTTATAATTTGTTTCACTTGACGTTTTGAATTTTGTTAATTTTTAAGGTTATATAGAAGCAAATTCAATAATAGAAACATAACACTAGAGCTCGAATCATGTGACCCCCAAGTTCGAACACTAAAAATTAAATTAAAGGAACACAAATATTTCATATGCGTGGTCTAAAATGCACAGTTTGTGTGAACTACGATGCACAAAAACTTGTATAAATAGATGTGTTTAGTTCATTTTCATTCACAACATAGCAAAATGAACTCTTAGTTGAAATTAACTTTAAACCCATTGTAGTTAACTACAACAATTTAAAACCATGCTGACAAATTTATTTATTTTTTGGTACAAGACAAATTATTTTACTTTAATAAATAAATGATAAGAAATTTTCTATTTTTCGTCAAAAAGGATAAACAATTAGGTGGACTAAATTGGCACACTAGGCGGGAGATTAGCTGCCAAAATCATATTGAAAAAATATTTGCTTTTAAAAAATGACAAACAATTAGATGTACCGAATAAACACATTTCGATTTTGCTTTAATAAATAAATGGTAAGCAATTTTTTATTTTTAGTCAAAAAGAGTAAGTAATTAGGCGGACTAAATTGGCACATTAGGCGGGAGATTAGCCGCCAAAACTATATTGGTAAATTATTTTTCCTTAAAAAAGGATAAAAATTAGGCGGGCTAAATTGACACATTAAGCGGGAGATTAGCCTCCAAAACCATATTGACATATTATTTTGCTTCTATAAATAAAGGAAGAGTGAAGTTTAGAAGTCCATCTCAAACTAGGGATTTTTAATCTTATAAATTGCCTTATTGCTCCTAATCCTCCTACAATGCTGCTACTCATTTTTCTTGAGCCAACTATCACTCATAACATCAAACACCTTTCAATTCTCATGAGCGAACTCAATGGTATATATCTTTCTTTCTCACTCCTATTTTATTATTATTATTGCTTTTATTTTCATGATTTGATAAAAATGTGATTTTTTTTAATTTCATTAAACTAACTCTTGTTAGCAATATCATCATACACAATTCTTTATTTGAATTTAACAATTAATAATTACAACATATTCATATATTCAATCAACTTTTATTAATTCGTAATAATTTTACAATTAATCAAACTTTTTAACCATTTTTTTTTGTTTTGTAAATAAAAAACCATTTTTTTGGTATTAATTTGGCAAACAATTATCATTAATCTAATGCGGCAATAATATTTATGTTATGTATTGTGGAAACCTTATGGATCAGTAAGAGATTTTCTTGCATTATACATCAACAAAATCGTGCAATTCTTTTGTTTTCAAAGACAAATTATTTTTGTTGATGCTGCATATTTTACTAATGACATGGATTCAACACACTCCACATTGTCTCTTTACAATCAATTTTAGTGAAATGTTTGATGTTGATTTGCACAATACAACTATGCTGATTACATATTTGCTTTTCATTTTTTTAGGTCTTTATATCACAAAATGTCTCACATAGAAAAAAGATTGATTTTTCGTATGACATGCATGTAACGTACGTGCCAATTTGTTTCCAGTTCACAGGCTGTACCTATAACATGCAAAATCTATACGGAAATGCACGGTTACATCTTACTGCAATGTCCACACGCAAATTGCTCAGGTGCATCTCGCTCGGGCGGAGGGTGCAAATATTTCCTGTGCTTCCTCAACTTCATGTTTTAATTCCTCGACTTGTTCATCAAATTTAAGCGAAAAGAAGAGAGGCACGACAAGATAAAGAATGTAAGACTATGGTGGAAGGAAGACAGTGTCCTTGAGCGTTGGAGAAGTTGACATAAGTATAGAAATAATACTCTGGTAATAAATTAGTTTTATTTTAGAGAATAAGTCAAATAAATTGAAATATTGAATAAAAAAGCATATGAGTTTAATAAACCGATTGTTTTTCATTCAATAATTTCAATTTAGTTAAATTATTCTTTAAATTAAAACAAGTTTATAACTGAGAGTAATATTTATATATTTGTGTCAACGTCTTCAAATGCTCAGGGACACCGTCTTCTTTCTTCACCATAGTTTTACATTCCTCGTCTTGTTCCTTTCTTCTTTTCGCTTGAATTTGAAGAACAAGATCAGGAATTAAAGTAATGAAGTTGAAGGACGCAGGTTGCTTGCCTCTGCCCTCAAGGCCCTAGTGAGATGAACCTGAGCAATTTGCATGAGGCCATCACAGTAAGATGGAACCATGTATCTCAGTATAGGTTTCTTGCTTGTTATTGGTCCAACCTGTGAATTGAACCTTGATTGTCATTGTCGCTAACATTGCAAAATCCTTCAACACAGACAAGTAATGTTTCTTATTCGGCCAGTGAAGCAATTTCATGATGTCCTCCTAACCCTGGTTCTGGTGGGTTTAGCAGCTACTACAAGGACTGCTCTAAAAATTTATTACTGTGAAAGAAAGGATTAATTTAGACCCATCTTTAGCCATTTGTAGCAATTGAGTTGATGCTACTTACTGTCTTACTGTAACATCTTTTACTTTAGCCATAATTCTATTGTAACAAAGCAATGTTATTGAAAATAAATATATAACCTGCTTGATTGCTATAGGTGTTGAAATGTTTATTCTGAGTTCTTGTTGAAATGCAACAAATGTAGTATTAGAATATTCTTGAAATCTCTACCAAAAAAAAAAGAATATTCTTGAAATAATGCAAATGCAATTTGGACTTGTTATATTAAATATTTTGAAAGAAGATTATTCAATGTTTATTTCCCTGTAAACATCTCTTAACAGAAGGAAATCTTTGGCTGCTATATCCACTCTTGTTCTCAATTGTTCTGAATAATATAGCATCTTCCCTTTATCTTGTTCTCAATTATCCTTTACTTCTTAATGTATATTAAAAAGAAAATGGTAAAAAACTTAACAGAAGGAAATCTTTATTGGGAGAGTCCCCTCAGCGGAAAGTGAAACAAAACCATCATGTAGGAGCAAGAGGAATGGAGGAACAAGAAGCGATGGATCAGTTCGCATAATTGTTAACCACATAGTACTATTCAATTCCTTCTTTTACCAACATAATGGTTTGGCTTAGCTACTTTTTGATAATTGGTTATATGTTTAGCCTACAAACATATTCAATGATCTTGCACACATGATTTACAAGAATTGGACGTCTAAGTGATCCATTATAACCAATTTTCGATGATTAAAGAGAAAATCCAATTCAAATTTCTGCAAAAAGGCATAACATGGGTTTTACCATCCTCACTTCTCAATACGGTTTATGTGAGAAACTGCAGTTTATAGCTATTTTGCTTGAACCATCAAGCCATTGTAATCCATACAATAACAAAAACTCTGAAAATTCTGAGCCCTCATAAATTACAATCAATTCTGTCGATCAATTATTCATACATTGTCAAGTTCAAAAACAATTTGTTCAAATCATTGCATTCACTGTGATGAAACTTCTTTATCCTTCTTCCCCGAGAGATACCTACAAAAGAAATTGCAAGAGTTACAAACTTTAATGAGTAATCTAAAATCTACAGCTCCATTCAGTCAAAATAAAAAGACTAACATTACATTTGAAGACCAGATCAAATTGAGATACAGTAGAAAGGATAAAATAGAGATGGAGTTTCGTAGAAACTACAATGATAGTCGTAAACCATACAATAATAAATTGTGTGCACGTCAGAGTAACAAAAATACATCTATAATTTGAATAAACAATATTATGCAAGACAATTATTGTAACTTGAAGAAAGGTTTTACCACACCAGATCCAAAGCAGAGAGAGGACTACTGGTGGTCAAGTTAGAAACATATTGCAATTCATGTTAAAAGCATGTTACAAGTTAAAATAGCATTAAATATTATAACACATGAAACATTATTGTCACAGTCTCACAGAAAGTAATGGCAAACAGAACAGGTTGCAATCACTGTTTTGTTTTGCTTGCATGTAAGTTGCTTACCCTTCTGCCTTTGCCCATCGGGTATGTTGATAGAGTTGAACAGTCTCATTTGAAGCATGACATGCAAGAAGTAGATAGTTGCGTGGCTGTACCATCCATGCGAATCTCATGAACAATGCTGAATAAACACACATTGCTGCAGCAATACAAATGAGATGAAATAATAAATCCACAGGTCATATGGCGAGAAGAATTACAACATTTCATTAAAGCAGGTGTGCCAAACCTCCTGTCATGTTGCCGGAGATCATTTCTGGAGGTTTATTGATGTCAGCCAACCCCTTACCATATATAAAAAAAATGGCAGCATATTAGTTTAAAATTAAAGGTTAAAACCACTTTTGTACACTAATGAAGTAAATAAGTGCAGGCTTTGTTAACAACATAAAAAGATGATCATACGAGTGAAACTCACAGCTGCGACGAATCCCCAGTTGGCAACAGGTCCCCAAAAGTGAGTTGTTTTAGGACCAACTGGACTGTTCCAAAATGCTTTGAATGCAGCCATAAGATACCTCTTGTACTGCAGATTGTCATTATGAAACAGTAAGATGACTTCAATAGAGTAAAAATATCACATCACAGGTGTGTAAATACAAATATTTATTTTAAAACCAAAATAGTAAGAGCACTTACCACTACAAAGCAAAGATGTTCCCAGAAAAAGACTAATCTGCTAATCCAGTCACAAATGAAGGAAAGAAAAAAAAAACTGTCTAGCAATTGCACACCCGTGGAGTAAAATTCATATATAGTCCTACAAACAACTTGTGTCCTCTCCATCTGCTTATTATTATCAAAATGCTTAATCTAGTAAAGTAAAACGGGTATACAACGATGTCGATAAAACATCGTTATAATATCTTATATGCCTAATAACAGAAATATAAATCCAAAAATCATTCAATGGATCGGTCTATATCTTGAATTAAAAGACTATTATTCTCTATCTGGCCTACTCTTCTTACCATCGCTTCCACAAGTCTTCTCACCAAAGTTGTTAACCAACCCACGTGGGTTGGCCTGGTGGTGAATGTTTGGGACCTTGGGGTGAGCTCCTCTCAAGGTCTCATGTTCGAATCCTATCGGTGTCATTTCCTGTGTTGGGTCAATCTATACAGAGCAAAGCTCTGACTTCAATTGGGCCTCCGGTTAGTGGACGTTGGGATTGGCGTCCCTCGGATTAGTCGGTCCTTGGACCGGATACCGAGCCTTTTAAAAAAACAACGTTGTTAACGGAAGATTATGGTTAATGGTGGATGGCCAAGATTCCACCATATATAAATGTGGGATTGACACCTACGGCGCTGCTGCCATAGCAGGTGGTTCTTCAACAATTGTCTACAGCGACAGGCATAAAATCCACCACGCCATTCCGCCATGGCTGCTATTTAACAACATTGGTTCTGACACGAACCCAAACTATCTAAAATAAACTTTACATCTTTTCTACAATTGGTGCTATCCAACTTTCCTTCTAATACTTCAAACTGTAATCGAAATTTTCTTGCATTAGCAATTATCCATTGTAATTTGTACCATTGTAATCTCTAGGGTTAATTTCTTGTCATGTTTTCACCACCAAGCAATTCAGTCTCTCATTCAACATGATATTCCTTATAATTGACAAATTATATATACTCTACCACAATAAATATGCTTAGCAATTCTAAAGAAACATATTGTATTGTAGTGGCTCATAATTATTTAATCAAGTTTGGTGAATTGTGGATAATAATAAGATAAAGGGGAGCAATTGTTATTATAAGAACAAAATTGATCGAGGACGCAGAAGAATTGAATGAATCTAAATGATTTATAGTGCAGAGTACACATACATAAATAATAGATGATTAGATCGAAAGAAGAAATTATAGATGAAGAAAATTGATGGGAACAAACAAGTAATGAGAGAGAGAGAGAGAGAGATAAAAGGTACCTCTGAAAGAAAGTAGTAAAATCGGAGAAGGATCGGCGGCGTGGATAGTTAGTTGGAAGAGAAAGGCGAACAAGGATTGATTGGAATTCAACCAAATCTAGAGCTGACTGCTAGCCACGGTGGTCCCACGGAAGAAGAAGAATGAATGATTTTTGCACTTGATTTGTCGTCGGACTACACTGCCTTCTAAAACGACATCAAATTTTGCGTTTTTCCCGGCTAATTTTTTATTTTTAAATTTTGTTTTTTGGTCAACATTTTTATTTTTAAATTTTAAAGACCTTATATATATCAATATGAAATTGAACACTTACCAAAAAATAAAAGAAATTAACAAGTGATTGAACTAAAATTGTTAATGAGTTTCCTATAAGAAAAATTTGAGTTTTTTTAAACCACAACCAATGGTTAGACTTTATTTACCTTTCAGTCACATTTGCCATGGCTGTTTCACTTTCACCATCATCCTACTTCTGCCAAACAACTATATCACCGCCATCTTCTTCCTACTTCATCATCACCATCACCATCACCACTACAACCCACAAACACTCGTCGTTTCTCGTTAGCTGCATCTCGCGGTAGCCTTCGAAGGACCAATGTTCAGAAGGATGAAGAAGAACAACAAGTACAAGAAGATCCTTCCATTAAGAGCCGCAATGAATTGAAGCGTGAAGCTAAACGTGCTGTTAAATGGGGAATGGATTTATCTTCCTTCAATCCTCCCCAAATCAAACGCATCCTTAGGTTCCTTTTCATTCATTTCCCCCATTTCTCAATTACCCACTTCATAAAGTTTATATCTTTGCTAACTTTTCTTTTTGGGTTGCAGGGTGCTTTCTTTGGACCAAATTGTCTACGAAGCTCTTATGTTGGTTAAGGTTCCTGTTTTTTCCTTAACCAACCTACTATGATTAAATATAAATAATTATGTCTGTGTTTCTTGAAATCATGTTTTTTTTACAAGTTTATTGAAGATAAGGTGTTTGTTTTTTTGCCGCAGAGAATGGGACCAGATGTTCGCGAAGGAAGGCGGCGTCAATTCAATTATATAGGTAACTAATCGGTAATTTCTTTTGAAGCATTGTGTTCTGCTCTTTTTCGTCCCGGCATTTTGGGTTGACAACACGGCAAGCATATACGAGTATGAGGATTAGTTCATGTTCATGATCAGCTTTAAACTAGTGTTGTCAAATAGCGGTTATAACAACACTCTGGTATAGTAAAAGTTGAACAAATTGTTGTTGTTCCACGAGACTCTATTTAGTTTAGAGTGTTGACAAATCACAGCTATAACAACGCTATAGAAGTGTAGCACAATGGAATTTGAAAAAACCACTATTTTCTGCGATCCAATTGACAACACCACTTTAAACATTCAATTGTATAATTATCTTTCCAATTTTTTCTGCATTGATTATGAGTTGGTATTATGTTAGCTTATATTATATACTTGTTAATAGTCATACATTGTATGTGGTAAGTTGATAAGAATTACTATGATATTATGTACATTCTGCAGTGCAGTGCAGGTTCACTGTTCCTCATACATAAATTGTTATCTCAGGAAAGTTGCTACGGGATGTGGAACCAGAATTAATGGATCGATTAATAAAAGCAACAAAGGATTCTGATCACCAGGAGCTGCGAGCTTTAACTGGGTTAGTGTCTGATGATCCTGAAGATGATGATGACTCGATAGAAACTGAAGACGAGGAGGATGATGAGGTATGAGTTCATGTCTAAATTTCTAACCGACTAGTCAAGAGCCCACAAAGTATAATATTCAACCTCTATCTCCTCTTTGTCATATTGGATCTGGGGGGTAATTTTGTAGTATTTTCTTTTTTGCTTTCTTTAATATGACTTATTTATAATGTATTATGTCCTTATGATATATTCTTATCAGGAATTGTATGATGAAAGTCAAGTAACAAGGTGGTTTGATGGTTTGATCAACAAGGACATTCAAATCACCAATGAAGTTTATTCAATTCAAGGTGTTGAGTTTGATCGTCAGGTAATATTCTGTACTATGAATGATCAAGTTGCTGCAGATTTGTGCCTACTTACATTTTCAGAACACATTAATTATTCATGAAATATGCATCAAATTTTTTCAACCAAGATTTTATTATGGGGTCGATTTCATGTGAATCATATTAAATAGAGACTAAGCCTAGGTTTTTTCTGAGTTTCACGTACAATTCATCTAATAATAGTGTTTTTAAAGTGTGCGAAAAAGTGTATTGAAAGCATTTCTTGACATTCATTTTCTATTCTTACTTTGTATGCAAATTATATAGTTAGAGGCAGAAACACATACAAGTTCAGGGGCCATGGGGTGATGATGGCTCTCAACTATTAAAAACTCGATAATCTCATGTTTTTTCCATTAGACAAATCTCCACCGTTCAAATACTATAATCTCATTTTTTATTCTTTTTCTATATTATAAATCATCCACCCTTTTCTTTTATAAGGGTCTAGATTTCACATGACCACAATATCAATGGAGAGAATTTGTTCCCATAAGTTACTATCTTTTGCAGGAGTTGAGAAAGCTCGTACGTAAAACCCACTCTGCTCAAGAAATGAAAGCTGGTGATGAAGAAGAGCAGAAAAAAATAGAGACAGCAGAGATTAGGGCTAAGAAGGCCCTCACTCGTTTCCTTCGTATTCTTTCAAAGAATATTGCTGATGAACATTAATACACTGTTAACCATACATTGTTTTGGTGGGATACATGATATGGAAATATATTTTTCTTAATGATCTGAATAGTGAATTGTTGTGAATTTTTGTTACGATTGATCACTAAATTTATGTCACCTAACAGATTTCTTTGCTTGACCGTCTAATTTTTTTAATAGCAGAATGGTATGAATAGTCAGCTAAGCAATCTTATGCTCTCTCAAAGATTGCAAAATTCATGAACAGTTATTGAACGTTAATAATTAGTTCAAGAAAAGTGGATAATAGTGGTGCATCCCATAAATTAGTATCCAAAAAAATTAAAAGTGGTGCATAAATCTTGTTGTCCGGTCATAGAGTTTTTTAGTGAAGTGCATGTTTCTACTAGCTTCTCAAAATTTTAGTTGCCTTGATTTATTTCCAAAATCAGTATTAAAATCTATATCATTCAATCTCAATTCAACAACTAAGGTTGTCATGACTATGTGAATGTCAAAAAAATGACTCCAGAGAATCCAATTTGCTCTTTTTCCTATAATAACATTCGATAAAAAAAAATATTATTTAATGTCTAATGTCTAATCGTTAGTTGGTTCAGTGGTGATTGACGTTGAACTTGGTAGGGAGGACCACGGTTCGATCCCCCGCAACTGCGATCGGGAGGGGCCTGGAACCACTTGATGTCAGAACTGACCCCCAAACCAGATTAAACTGGTTTACATAAAATGAGACAAGTGACTTCTCTACCAATCGTTAGTTGGTTCAGTGGTGATTGGCGCTGAACTTGGTAGGGAGGACCACGGTTCGATCCCCCGCAACTGCGATCGGGAGAGGGCTGAAACCATTTGATGCCAGAACTGACCCCCGAACCAGATTCAACTGGTGGTGAAAACCAAAAAAAAAAAAATATGAAAAAAAGAGGGTTACTCCATATCATGAAACTTCAGATTGTTTTTTTAGTGGGAAAATGATTGCATTTCCATCCTTTTTAACATCTAAATCTAATGGAGTTCGAGTTTGTTGCGTTCATTAAGATTCAGTCCTTGTTATGATCAAATATAAGTATATAACACATGGGGGAAATACATTTGACATAACAGATTCTGTTGATCCAAGAAATCAGGAAGTGAAGAGGTGTAAGAGATAGAAAGGCTAACTGAAAATATGTTGTAGAGTAGGAGATATCAGGCCAGATGAAGGAATGCAAGATGTGGAGACTTCTCCCCCATAGTCGTATAATCTCTTCTCTCTAATTCTACTTTCTGCTACATTCATCAATACTTAGTTTTTCAGAAATGGATTGTTGATTCGGTTTTCTTCCATAAATACGATTATGCACTTAGGCTATCAATTGTGTTATTTGATTGACAATTGAATACAAGTATCAATTCATTCATCTATGACTGTTTCATCTCATTAAGTGGAATAGTTGCGGTCCCCCTGTACTAGCACTGGTGTATTTTGGTGTAAGCTAACTTTAATTTTTTAACTATCCACCAAAAGCATAAGTCTAACTAGATGAGTGGGTGACTGAAATTCATCATACATGTCAATCAATATTTTCTTGCTAAAAAGTAAACACAAAATGGCACAGAAATTATCATAATATTATTCCGCATAAAAACACAATTGCTCGTAAAATTTGATTTGTCAACCCCAAAAGAAGAAAAAAATTATCCAACTATCACCAACAACAATTAACTTATACATGTACATTAATTAACAAAATAACAAAATCTTGTGTTGTCTGATTTTCCTGACAAACGCAAGCAAACTAAGAATGCAGAATCTCTCACCCCCATCATTGGGGGATTTGGGGTTTACTATATCATTTAGGTCCAAAAGCTTGCAAAAATGAAGCTGGCATATATACTCATTACGATGCCATTTTATTTTGGATTTGCCTATGAACATGGATAAGAAACTCTACATAGGAGAAGCCACCTGCGGTCTTGTCTTCTATCATATACGAGAAGAATAACATTCCTGATGGATGGCAAGTAAGATAGGTTAAGTTGAAATGAACAGAACATGGTAGAGACATAACAATTATCCACAGATTTCTTTTGCCAATTAAGGAGACAAGTTGTTAATCAAGTCCAAACATGTTTGACCATAGTGTTCTTGAACCGGTAACCAAAAATATCTAATTGTAAAAATAAATAAATAAATGTTTGATGCATGTTAAGAAGAATTAGGACAGATGGTAACTGGTAAGAAAAGTGATACAGTTTGGTTTCATCTGATAGTGAAATCAAAGAGAACAGAAACGAAAGGCTACATGCCAAACACCAGCTAAGTTATCAAGTAGAATTTTTTCATGTAAACATAAAGCCTAAAAGTAAAAATATTAATTTATTTCAAAAGGTGGGGTTAAAACATCAAACTTTGCCAATAGGATGGTAATGATTCCATGCGGTTTCAGTTTTTAAATTAATTTTAATATGTTCATGCTAATAATGAAAAATCCACCCTATACTAAGCAATGGACTTTAATCAAACATTCTAATGCACTTTTTTCAAACCAAAACAAAATTCTAATGCACCACTGACCTGATGGATCACCTTTCCTGCAGAGCTTAAACCTGCCAGATATAGTAAGAAAATATTTAAAATTTACACTTTGTTTAGTCAGCAAATGACATGGAAGATTACTCAACAGGGTTTAGGAAGTTTTAATTGTCAGAACAACTAGCTTACCGGAGGTAGCAAAATCTTTGCCGCCGAATCTCATTCACCACTTCATTTAACTTCTTTGACAGTGGATTGTCATATTGTTGCAATACAAACTGATAAAAAAGAGCACTTTAGATAAACATTTTGACAAGCACTAGTCAAAAATAATATTAAAAGAATCTTGAAATAACTATAAATCAAAATTAGCTTCCACTTCCACGACTCAATTGTTTCAAAAGGTCTTTTATTTAACATTTAAACACTTATAAGCTTATAAACACTTCTTCATAAGTAGAGAAGCATGGCTTGATTAAAATTGAGAAGTTCTGATGAGTTAAAAGCTAATTCAAACCCAGCAACGATGAGTTAAAAGCTAATTCAAACCCAGCAATAATTGGCAACTTTGTATTGCCAGTTCTGAACAACATAGTACTAGAACAAGTAGATGAAGTAATCAAAATAACACCAGGCTTATGATATATTTTTTTTGAAAATGCAAAAGAAAGCTTTATTAATAATAAGTGAATTATGCACAAGGGGTACAAATTCACTACCCCAGACTCAACATATACAAGGCTTATGATTTGAGGATGGTGGGATTTCCCTTGAAAACAACCATGGCTAATACTGAAGTTTGACAGAATTTTTTTTTGGTTATAAAAAGGGGCCTAAGCCCAAGTTTGACAGATTTTGCATCTTAAGACAATGGCAAGCAACAAGGGTTGGAGAGAGAGAAAGAAAAATTAACATAGAAATTACCAGAGTCGGAATTTCATCAACTGTAGAAACACCAAACAGCTTCCGCACAATATCTGCACTCACAGAGTCTCCAACATATATTAAACAATCATGACCATTCTCAAGAAGATATACTCCATCATCACTGATGTGTTCACTAGAAAGAGGTAGGAAGGAAGGAATAACAGATTCTTCATCTTCCTGCAATTTACAAAATGACATTAGTGTCTCAAGAAGTATTATAAATATGAGATCAGTTTTAATGGACACTGATGTAAAACATGTGATCTTTCACAAAAAAAATAAAAATCAACCATTTAACATTTCCACTGGCATAGCTTATTGCTGACAAATGTTTAAGTAATAAAATAACATGTACTAGACACATGTATAAACATAAAAACTCATCATCTTCAAAATATGATACATCAACAAGTTCTGATATCCGAATAAACACTTGTTAAAATGCAATTAAAATAAATATTGTATCATATGAAACATCACCGACACATTAATTAATTTACACCTTTGAGTCAAGATCATGGATAGCCAACATCCTAGGATACACAAGTGGTATTGCCAATGGAGCAGAGAGAGAGGACACATAATTTATCCAAAATGACCGTTCATCTATCTTCCCATCTGTTCTCAACCCTGTACTCTTAGTTAACGCTGAAAAAGAAATGAAAAGCAAAATTAGCACCCACACATTCTGAATTTCAACAATATGGATTTTCTTTTTTGGTATTAACCCTCTGGTTCCCAGGAAGTGGGCCCCAGATTTCAACAATGTGTATTGACCATTAACAAAATAAGCAAATGTATATCAGCTTTGATGGTCATCCTTAAATCAGTAATCACAGCTAAAACAAGAACTTGCTTCAAAACAGAAGGGGACAACAACAAGGAACTAATGCAAAGTCAATGAACATTTAAAAAAAAACCCAATATAACCAATAAATGCAGGAAAATAACTCAGGTGGATTTCGATCACATGTTACTAGTATATAAATGCAGAAGTGATGAAGTAAAAACAAACAAATAAATTGATGAAAGGGAACCTGTTTGAAATTGAATGCAAGGAAGAATGTAACAGGTAAGTAAACTATAAGAAATAAGATCTTAATTTCTACAGCATTGTTTGTCAAAAAATGCATTAGAAATCACATACCAAGTGTGTACAAGGGCAAAAGCTTTAGGGCCTCCGGAAGAATAAGTTGTCCAGATGAGGACACCGTAGCACAAAATTTACGATATGAAAATAGTGCATTGATGCAAAGGGTTGTCACTTGTTCCCGGACCAGAGGAAGTGGCTTTGAAGGAATCTCACTAGCAGCTACACACAAAAAAATGGTGTTAAAACTTTTTTATCCAAAATTATACAAACATATGCTATAAAACACGAACAGGATGACAACACCACGGAAACAACAGGTATAATATAGAGAGAGCAAGAGAACAAAATTTGATATAGAGTTGCTAACAATCAATATATGGTCGCAAGCAACACCAATCAAATAGAGTAATCACAATGGTGATGCACATTGATGGTAAATAAGATACCTTGCTTCAAGAAACAACAAAATTGAGTATCCAAGTCAGCTGCGCGGAACAGATTACTTAGCATACTTGTGACAGGCAGAGATAAGGTTATGACGCGTATTCTTCTCTGGCCATACACAGTTGTGTATAGAAGAGCACACTGAATAATGAAAAAAACATATAATTAAGAACAAAATGATGCCCGAAGTGACTAAAAAGTTTCCAAGTGTAACATCAGGTAACCTGAAGATAATAAACTACTCAGGATGAAGTAGATAGCAAACTTCTCTTATACCTGAAAAGCACATTCTGATCCATCCTGCAACTTATCATCATGTTTCAAAGTTACCATGAAAGTTTTGTCACAGTCAATCTGCAAAAAAAAAAGAAATTAGCCCACAGGTTAAACATACCATAGCATGTTTTAAGGAATTGATCAATGAGTATGTTTTAAGAAAGTCAGTGTAGTTTTGGTCAACATATTGTGAGAGAGATTAACCGGATATTTTTATTGGTGATGATCTAAGTGAATAACACTTTCAATTATATCTCAAATATGTTTTAGCATAAATTAATTTTTGTTTTACAATCTAGACCCTCAGAATCATCCAATCATCACTATGCTTATGCATTTATTCACCCAGATAAAGATATGTTTAAGGTCTCATGTATACATGAATATGAATATAACTATATCCAGCATCTAGGAAATAATACTGACCCCAGGTAAGTCAACATCTGTTGGGATGCGTTTACAAAAGTTGCCATAATATTCCTGTACTTGGATGCCCTGGCAAAAAATAAAATGAAAATTGTAGAGATGATATGTTGCATGAAAAGGTACTGAGAGAAAGTGAATCAAGCAGACTACCTGACTGCACCTCACACGCATTACAGCCTCAAAACCTTGTGGCCTAGTGATATTCCATCTAAGATCGTTGTAAAGCTTTGCAGGATCAGAAAGAGCTGAGAATGGGTAATAATAATAAACCTGGAAAAGATGAGAAGTTTAACATTTAAATTCCGATGTATGCATCACATATGTTTACTTAAACAGCAGACTTTAGCATTGAGGTATACCTGTCCACCCGTAGTTCGTGGGATGGTCGATATGGAAGCAATGTCGACATATGTCTGAGTAGTCACAAATACATCAACACAAACCTGCAGCATTACAAAATTATTATACTCAACCCATCCACACGACAGGCTGCTCATCAAGTTCACAAGAAAAGACAACTCATAATTTCAATTGGACAAAAAAGTAATGCAAGAACTAAGGTTAGACCTGATACTCAGCAAGTTCAACTGCTAGCTCCTTCAATGTTTTATCTGCTGGTTGAAGTAATTTATGTGCTTCCTGAAATTCAATAACGGAATTCATTGAGCAATATGAAAAACTATCTGCACAACAAATCAGCATCTGCACTGGACTATTTAGGAGCTAGAACAGATAAAACAATGCAAACTATTGGTTGAATCATGCATAATTTATTTAATATGCAGATGGATAATTTTGAATTTTCTCTAGTGTAATTCAAATGTCTAAACATTTATTAAGGGATTTACAAATATATGGAACTAATTCCATGTCACCATGTTACAAGCTCAACTAATAACAAGGAAATGGCATAATAAAATTTTGAAACATAAAAAGTAACATACTGATATATTTTCTAAAAGAAAAGAATCCAACAATGATATATCTTCTTAAAGAAAAAAGAAAAGAATCCAACAATGCAAACAACCAGCTTAAGATGAATACCTTTTCCCCAGCAGAGATGTTTGTTCTTCCTTCGGCTTCACGTGTAGAAAGGGCGCCAATGCCAATAGATGGCAAGACTGAATACAACCAAAAAAATGAGGAACATCAAATATACTCATCCATGAGCAAAAAAATAAAAATAAAATTGTAGGAAAAAAGAAAATTAATAATGTTTGTTAAAAAAATTAATTGCATGAACAATAATTGGCAGGATCTATTAGTTGTGAAAGATGACAATGGGCTTCTTTAAGACAGCAAAAGCTTTTGGATAAGGTCAATGATGTTTACTGTATACTTCTTTTGTCTAGTATCAGCAATGAATATTACTCATTTTTTATCATTAAGAAAATGTATTTTTATTTTATTTAATCCTAAATTGTGGTATTGTACTGAAGAAATTTGTGACTTCCTGAATAGCAAATGTGCAGATGCAAGCTTGTTTATAACATGATTTTTTATGTTCCAGTCATGATAGCCCGGTTGGGATGCTCATGGTTACAATTATGTAATATAAATAACAATGAATTAAGAAATATAGTAGTCGAGAACCACACCTGACTGGAAAACCATCAGCTTTCCTCCAGTGTCTTTCATTGCAAGGAAAGCCGCCTAAAATAAGAAAACAAAGGTATGTGCATTAATATTTGGAAAATGCTAATGAGTGCCCTTAGAGCATTGGTTAAGGAAACAAATATAGAAATATTGTGTTAGAAAATTGTCTATTCAAGTTTTTAGAAATATAAAAATTGTTTTCAATAGAAAACTTCTATTTTTGGCTTCCTTAACTAGTGCCCTTAGGTCACATGTTAGCATGACCTTCAATATTTTTTGTATGCAGATATTGTTTTTGGATAATAGATAGAGGAATGTTTGTTAATTTGTCAATCTCAGTTACAAGACAAAATAATAACAATAATGGATAGAGGAATGTTTTTTAATTTGTCAACCTCAGTTACAAGACAGTAAATAATAACATGTGCCAATAATAGCCTGATAGGAATCCCTCATTAAGACACTATAAAAAATGGAAATGTCGGGGGAGGGGTGTAAATAAACCTCAGAAAAGCAGAAAGGAGGCTAAGGAGATGAAGAATTTACGGAGTGAAGTTATAGCAAAAAATTATATGAACATTGAAGAAAATACATTTATTCCATCTCCATAACCATCTCAGCAAACAACATAAAAAGCAATGCAAAGTCAGACAATTACAACATTATAGTAAAAATGCAATACCTTGATTGCAGCACCAAAGGCCGATTCAGAAGTTCTATTACTTTGGAACATAGTAGGAATGCTTTCGAGAAGTACTTCTAAATGTTGACGGCACTAACCATAAAAGAAGCAAACCAATTAACAATATGGTTAGACCAAACATAAGGAAATAAAACAAAGTAATCAATTCATCAGGTAATCTTCTGCAAGCAGGAAAATACTTGAAACTAACCTCAGATAGTAGAACAATTACATCAGTTTGCAAAGGAGTATAAACATCTTGGACATCAGGAACAATGAGCATCAACGGCTACAAAATTTAAATTTCAAAATTAGCCAGACTCATTTACCTAGAACTGTAAGAGCTAGCTATCTAAACTAAGTTAGTTAATTGGCACTGTATCTAAAAAGTTGCAAAGGAATATTTTTTACGTTCTAAACTTCACAATTTAGTCCCAAGTTAAAAAAATCGAAGCAAACAACTAATAATAGAAAATCACTGTTTCCATTATTCTGAGTGACAGAAAACAGATTCAAACAACTGCAATATGATCATTCAGTTTCTTAGGCACGAATTAAATATAGCATATAAAACCCAAATCTCATTCACCACAAGTAGAAACATTGAAATTAATGCCTAAAGCAACAATCGGCCTTTGTAACTAATAGTTTTCCACCTTCAAATTCACAAAAATTATTAATTTACACAAAATGAAAACATGAGATTGAAGTTAAATCTTCAAAAACAAAAAAAATCGGTAAGTTCGGTATGTTTAATTGGGTATTTATGTGCTACCTGCTGCAACGCACGTTTCAAGTTGTAGAAATGAATTGTCGAGTCAAAAGTTGCAATTCCCACCTGTGTACCAGGACTTTCCTGTAGCAATAAGACAGAAAATTGAAGTTATGATATGAAGTGAATGTGAAACAAGATAAGATATTTGCATGAAGTGAATGTCAAACAAAATAAGATATTTGCCAGAATCTCTGATCGCAACCAGGAATGAAAAATATTCTTAATGATTTAAACTCATTCTTGTTTGCCAAAAATTACACCATTCTCATGTCATACAAAACATAAAATTCCTCATCCCATGGAATGGAGGCAAGAAAGTAATTGTAATTCCTGTGCGTCAAATGTGCTCTTTGGAGTTTATTTAATTAGAATCATAAACAGATTTGTAAATGGTCATGCACGGTTAGCATTGATAGTGTGTTGTGAGATCTTCATCAAAGATGTGCCTCAAATATCAACGTAAGACCAAATGCCCAAAGGGCTCACATAATAAGACAATAATACATCAACAAATTACCGAAATGATAGTTAATATTTATGTTATTATAACTTGGGGGGAAACTGATTTTTCATATCACCCCATTCAATTTAAACAATCCATTAATTTTACTTCAATTTTTTTGGAAGCAGGAGCATAGAGGAGGAAGAGCCTTAAAGGTTTCTTATGATATTAAGGCAACAATCTAAATGGATTATAATGACGGAATAAGTTCAAACCAATCAAACAAAATAAATTTGAAAAATGTTATGCTTCACAAATATTATGTATAAGTGGTTGATAAGTTGTTTATAGTTAGAACTCACAGGAAGGTCAGTGATAACTTGATTTATGGCACTGCAAGCTGCAGCTGTTGCACCAGTTTGAACAGCATTCATCGATACATCAATGAGAAAGAAGTACACAGCAGGCATTGGCTCACGAACCTACACAGAATAGTGAATTGGACACCAGTCATCACAGGACACTTAAGGATGAGCAAAACAAGAACAAGAGGGGAAAAAACTATTTAAGATAAAAAATGTATATTCCAAACCAAAGCATAAATTTGTATTTCACTTATTTATATGTATGCACCAAATTTGCTTAACATAAAAAACCTTAGTAAAAAAGTACCCAACTTTGTATATTTAAGTTATATTGGGCCTATTCCTATTTAGTTCCCACTTAAGGCATAATTCCTAGAAGAATACTGATCTATTTTCAAGCAATGGAAAATACATTAATAAAGAGTAAGACCATTGGATTGTCTTATTCATAAAGAAGGACCCATTGCCACTAACCTCTTAAATTATTTGTCCTACAATGCAGTATCGCATTAATCCTTCATGTATCATAATGGTCCTAATCCTAATATCAACGTTTGTATTTGCTATACTTAATTTAACATAACATACATTTAAATTTCACTTATATACACTGCACCCAATTTAAACGAAGTTTTTTTTCTTTTCCTTCAACTTGGACTTTTCAGAGAAGGATTGACATTCAACAGCCAGTCATGAAATGAAGTTCACTGATTCATAAAACAGATTCTTATGGCAATGAAAAAAATAAATTATGTTAAGAGTTTATGGTTTAAGGTCAAAAGAACCTTGGTTTGAACCTTCGCGGACTATATATCATCTCAAATTAAACAAATACTGCACATTCAGATTATTTAAATTAAATATGTATTCTCCTGATAATGAACATCTCAATAACAGACATATATACACACGAATATCCATCTTCACATTGCCCTGAATATTTTACAGATAAACTAAACATGAATTCTACTAACCATGAATTCTTTAGTAGCAACAAACTCAACCGTTCCTCTAGATAGCTCAGGCTTTTCATCAGCATCTCTACGTCGACCATCTGGACCTAAATTGCAGTGGTAGTCCCGCGGAGTTTCATCACTAAACCCTGTAATATAGATTTACAGTCAATTAAATGGTTGGGCGTGTCACAAAAGGAAAAATATTGAATAACCTCATCCTCTTCTATTTCTCTTAATTTTCTCTTATACCAAACAACACATCAAACTCACTCAGTTACTCATCTCTTTATCTTTTCTCGCACTCTTTCTAACCACTTTCTCTCTTGATTTTTTCGCACAGCCTAACATACCCTCAAAGAGAGCGGGTGGGAAAACTCTAGGTATTATTCTTGCCCTCTGATTATCACACTGATACTGATTAGGGCTGTCTCTGCAATGAAATATGTACATTCATCCAGTCAGACCTATCTATCTGATAATGTTTTCTATTTTTCTTTGATGCTTTATATTCCTTTTTTCACACTAAAGAGGACCCCTTATCCTCCAATTTCTTGTACTTCCTTCTTTGTCTTGATGAATTTCTTTTATCATAACGGGGGGGGAAAATTACATAAGCAGCAATAATCACATTTAAAAAGTGAGTAATAAGTAAGTAGGGAAACATATGCATAAACTTGTAATATGATTGATGATCCTCAACCAAACATTGACTGACTTTGCCAGTAAAGGACAAAATAAAGTTTTATATTTATTCTCTATTCATTCTAGGGAAATGTACAGTATAAACTCATCTCCAAACAGCATACCATATTATATACCCAGAAACAATAGTATGATGAGTAATTGTAATAATACTAACCACACAAATTGCAGATGAAGCGTCTTCCCTGATCAATAAATTTCATAAAGGGATTTACATAAGCCTTGCAACGTGAGCAACGGACAGGACCGCTCTCTCCAAAATCAACAACCTATATCAATATTAGATAATTATAAATTATTACACCGAATATTGATTAAAGGAAACGTGTTGGAAATAGTAGAGCATGAAATACACAAACTTTATCCTATAATTTATATCCACCACTACAGCTATACAAAATATGATTTGAATACAGTTTTTATGGGCTCAACACCAACCACTGATCTTATTAGTTCAGGCATAAACCATTGAAAATACTTGAAAGAAGAGAAACACTCTGAACATTCTCTAAGGAAATAAAGACACGGCAAGTTACAATATGAACAGATAATCCCAAAGACTGTCATTTCATGAATACATAAAACGACATGGATGTTTTCCCCAAGAAGTAATGCTGAAAATAGCTAGCATGCCATCAAACATTTGCCAAAGATAGAGAAAAATTCCGATTTTGCATTTAGATAGATAAGATAATAAAATATACGCAAGTCAGCCTACTAAATGAATGCTCAATACTTAAAATAATACATATAGCTGTAGCACTTCAAAAAATAATAAACACGGCTATAGAAACTTCTACAACTAACACTTCGATTAATTTTTTTAAGGGAAAAAAGACAGAGGCAGAAACTTCAAAGGAATAATAATTGTACTTGAATGGGCTCCTCGGATGGGTGTGGAAGTGCCAAAGGTTGGACTAACATAGCCAACTGCATTCCTGACGTTGTCAATAGATCAGCAGTGAAAGGAATCTGTTTCATTCAACAAAAAGAACAAAGCAAATGAAAGAAAATCAATATACAATGATAGAATCTCAACAATTTCAAAATTGAAATAACCAATCTCAAAAAATTACTGTAACACAAGTTCAATTTGAACAAAAAAATTTAATCTTTAGAAAGAAAAAAAGAAAAAAAAAACAGGGCAAGAGAATGAGGCTTCTTCTTAAAGCAAAAATAATAAAATTAAAAACCTCTTCAGAAGCCGAAACATAAAAAATACATCAAAAGAATAAAGTCCTTCAATCACTCTGAATATGAGATCATCAAACACAAAAAAGCAGCCTTTAAGTAACCACAACAAAAAGCCACAAAAAGAACTCCATACAAACAAGTGATGCAGGCAAGAAATTTTAGCATTTCTCATGAACTTATTCAGAGCTAAAAATATATCACAGAAATTAAATATGACCTGATTGATTGTGCACTTCATGTAACGTGGACTGCAGTTGCCTGTATCTCTTACAATGAAATCACTTGTAGCAGGCTGGACAAAAAAACATCATAAGAACAAACAACAAATGGTGGTAGATATGACTTTACAGAAAACATAAGACACGGCACCGGCTATGAAACTACAGATTGAAGTAAAAATACTGTAAAAGGAAAAGGATAATAATTGAAAAAAAAGGAAACTTATAACTAATAATACTACCAACGACTGAGAACATGCAAATACACTTAGCAAACCTCAATTTCAACATAAAGCCCTTTCTCTTTCTCTCATTTTATATTTAAAAAAAGAAAATCATTTATCCAGATTTTTCAGATGAATACCGGAGGGATGGTTGCCTGGTTGCCTTGACGAGTCTCATGCAAGATCACTGAGGACCCTGGTGTGGGCCTTGGAATTTGATTGGGATCAATTTTGGAAGGCCCTGCCATGGGTGCTCCAGTTTGACCAACAGCAGGTGATATAGTTGTAGTCATAGATTGATTTGGCAGTGGTGGTGGCATGCCAAACATCCTGGGAGGCTGTGTAGTACCAGGAACTGACGGAGGTGGACCTACCTGTAGAATTTCAAATGTTCATTGACTGATGTTCAAAAGATGAATAAATGCATATAGGTATAACACAATTTAAGTACTAGGTATGATAAATATTAGATAACACTTAAACGGCATATTCCTCCAGCTATGCATGTAAGATTTTTACCATTGCCAAATGCCCACTTATAAGTCTAACAAACTAATTCTTAAACATTATATGATGTATTTAATTAATTACATGATGATTTGAAAATTTAGATAACGGTTTAAGCATATCTTCTCATTTTTTCCAAGTTTAGGCTTACATTTTACTGACAAATTTATACCAAACCTCAGCCTGAAGCATAAATTGAAAAGCTACATATCACACAGCAACGAGGACAATATACCATATTATGTCTGTAGCCTCTTCCAATTAATTAACAGGCAACATCATTGCTTTTGTACCTACAAGGCTACAACCTTGCTGAGCAACACTTATGCATACACATGGCACCCTTGTTTATAAATGTATAAACTAATATTCTGCTTTTTGAATAGGAACCAAAAATACAGCTCCACCTTTCATTTGTCTAACCAAACATACCTCTAGTCAAGCTAACATATGCATCAGCCAAAAAAAAACATCTAAGCATATAGGAAAAAGTATATTCCTTGAATCCTCATACATAGTGGTAAAAGAGTAGATTCTATTACTTTTGTAAACTCATTCAACAAAATGTTGTTACTAAAATTTAGATAAAAAGATATCCAAAAGCAATAAGTTAAAATACAAAATAGATACCTGCTGGGATTGTGTCTGCCAAGAAGGTGCTGCAAAAGGTGAACTTGGAGGCTGCATCATTCCTTGAGGTGCCATGTTATAAGGAGACTGAGGCTGACCAGCCGGAGCAGGAGGAGCTCTCATTGTTGGAGGTCCAACCGGTGGTTGTTGCGCACTGCCAACCGGAAAGCGTTGAGGGCCTGGCATACCCCCAGCAGAAAATACCGGCGGACCGTTATTCATCAAGTTACTGGGTGCACTGGTAGGAGGCATGCCAGGGGGAGCACTCATTGGTGGTGCAGTAAAAGGACTCGGACTTGGACGAGCACCAAAATTTTGTGAAGGAGGCCCAAGTGGACGAACAGGTGGAGAACCGCCAGGCGGAGGAACCCCAACCGGTGGTGCAACATTACCCGTTGGAGATGAAAAAGAACTAGGAGGTGGTCTTGACCCAAATGGTGAAGGTTGACCAGGAGGTGGTCCTGCCCCAAATGGTGTAGGTTGTTGACCAGGAGGTGGTCCAGTAGGCCTTCCAAGGGAAGCAGCATTTGGAGGTCCAGAAGGAGGCCCAGCAGGCCTCACAAGTGTCCCTGGAGGTGGACCAGGTCGTGAAAGCGGCGGCGAGGAAGCCGGGATCCCCTGCGGGGAAGGAGCAGAGGAAGCAAAAGGCGGTGGTTGGCCGAAAGGTGGAGGTCTAGCAACAGGATTTGAGGTCATAGGTGGTGGTCGATTAAGATTCATATTTTGCATATTATCAGCTAATCCATCAGAAGAACCCCTAAAATTAGGGACATAATTAGGTGGAGATGGGTTACTTCCGCCGGGTCTAGGTGCCCCTGGAGGCACAGGAGCAGCCATAATTACTTACTTGATTATTATTATTATTATAAAATCAAATCCAAACCTCTAATTATCGTCGTTCAGCTTCAATTCAACAGATTATGAAACTAATGCTTAAATGAACACGATCCAAATCTACAAAAAAAAAACACGAATTCAAAGATCATTACAAATAATTCGACAAAATTGAAAAGGATCGATGAAAACAACAGGATTGCATGAAGTAATGATGATCGAAGAGAATTGCGATGAAGAAAAAGGGAAATAGAGAAAACCTGAAATGAGATCGTTGGAGAATCTGCTGCGAAATTGAGAGGAGGAGGATGTGAGATCGGAAATGTGAGAATGAGGGGTTTTAGAGAGTAGTGGTAAATAAATGTTGATTACGTTTTTATTAATTATATCAGCGCCCAATTTTTCTTCTCTCTCTCTCTCTCTTTCTCTCTCTCTTTTTCTCTCTCCCTCTTCACTAATGACACCAAATTACCGATCATCGACCAATGTCTAGATCCAAAATTTATTTTTTTCATACTTTTTTATAAAAGATTCTTTTATTTTTTACTCCATATTTTATGATTCGTATGTTTTGGCTCATGTTTGGGCTATATTTTGGGTTACCTTAACTAATTAAGATTTAAACATTATCATGTCAAAAAATCACCAAATTTTTGCGTTTGGATACATTTTTTTTATATAATTTGTTTGATTTGGATGTGCACTTCTCAAAATTAACAAGGTTTTTTTGTCCCAATGACAAGGTGAAAATTAGTGTCCTTATAATATAAGTTTTCAATTATGAATATCATTTTTATTTTCTCCTTAGTTAAGTAATTCGTGTCTTTCTTTTTTTTTTGGTACAAGTAATTCGTGTCTTCTACTTATGAATGAAAGTAATAAGAGTTGATTTTAACTTGTGTCTTTTACTTATAAACATCATTTTTATTTTTACTTAAGAATATTTGGCTTATTCTAAAATTTTTAAAATTTGTCCTATTGGGTTTCATGATTTTTTTAGGTTAATCATATTTAAAAGATTAACATAACTTATTTTATATTATTTAAGGCATAATGCATTTAAGAATTTTTTTAAGTTTCTTGATAGATTCTTTAAATTTTTACGTAACAAATCGGTCTTTTAAAATTTTTATACAAAACTTAAAGGACTTTTACATACATTTGGTATATTATTTAAGTATGTATCACTCGAACTTTATCATCTACGTATTTCAAATAACTAAGTTTATTTTTTTTGTTACGAAAACTAAGTTAAAGTTTATCAATAAATAAATTTATAGAGTGGAATTTTTATAAGAGTCGATATAAATTTTTTTTTTGTCATACTATTTAATTATATGTCTATCAAACCAAACCTAGTGGTTTTAAGAGTCAATGTAATTAAATCTCTTTGTGAGAAAATAATTTTTTTAAAAAAGTATATTAATTCAACGCATTATAAACAACATGTATTAAATAATAAAGACAGATTATTTACTGTAAAAAAACAAACTATTATCAAATAGAGTGATTTAATAGTCAAATAGACTTGTTCAGATAGTAAATAACATAAATATTTGCCTTTTTTAAAAAAAAAAACCTAAATGTATATTCTTTTTTTTCTGCCTTGACCAATTTAAAATATCTCACTTATGCATGTAAGGCTAAACTTTTATCGCCGAGCTAACACTTCAATAATAATATATACTTTCTATATTTTAAAATCGTAAAGTCTTTCTTACATTTGTTAATTATTTAATGTAATATTTTAAATGTAAATTTTTTATATATGCGAATAAAATTCAATTT
The DNA here is from genome assembly GCA_030408175.1 of Trifolium repens. Classification (NCBI taxonomy): domain Eukaryota; kingdom Viridiplantae; phylum Streptophyta; class Magnoliopsida; order Fabales; family Fabaceae; genus Trifolium; species Trifolium repens. The sequence goes on along the minus strand of CP125837.1, from coordinate 64,703,033 downwards.
AAATAATTTTAGAAAATTATTATTAATATATTATTAAATTTTACATTTATTGATTTATATATAGAAATAGTTTGACGTGAATTTAATTTAAGATATCCTAATTGAAAATTTCAATAATATATTTAAATTTTGATTTTGAGTGAAATGCCGGATATATGTCAGCTGGTAGAAACGTCAAAATTGCTAGGTTGATGTTATAACTGGGGTTCGAACCTCAATCTCTCTAATTTAAATGCATGATTTTTTAATAACTTGTCATTTTATTTGTCAACAAAAATAAATAATAAATGCCATAAAAAAAATAATAAATTAAACAAGTATATTTAGAAGGATAACAATAAATATGATGGCCAAACGTAGTCATTCGACTATCAGTGAAAAATATTATAGTATTATATTAGATTAGATTTTTTAAATATAACAAATAAAAAAATCCAAAAAGTTTAGTGGCGTGGTTCATATACACTAAACTTGAATATAGTTTATATAAGAAGTATCGGGATTTAATCACTTACACTTAAAACCAACAATATAATAGACATATCATTAAAAAAAAAAAACAATATAATAGACATATATATTATATACTTGTGAGCTTATTTTGAGAGATTCAATTGTTGTAATCATCGTGTTGGTCACTCACTTCTTTCCTTCTAACATCTTTTTTAACTTAAACTTCAGCAAGACATTCTGATTTAGCTGAGACCTGTGTTCCGTGACATTTAGGATCATATGTATTGAAAACGATCGTGTAACTTCGTTGCCCGTAGACTAGGTCATAAAAAGTGAGGGATAAGTTGTTTGTATTTTTGTTTGTCAATCAGGATCAGACCATGCATTGATACTACTTCTGCCACTAATCTCCAACGTATAGCCGAGTGATAAAAGAATAAATGTGATTCATATATTACACCACAAGTAAACTATGATTATAGCCAGTTTTTTTAAAGGCTGTAATATTATATCAAAAAGAAAAGTGATACAAAAGAGGGGGGCCAAACCAAGCCTTCAACTTAACAAAATCTATAACATGGAAGTCCAAGTCTATTTCTAGACAAATCCTCTCTAATATCTATAGGAGGAATGTTCCACCAAGTGAAATCATTCAGGGATAGGCCTAAAGAAGCAAGCATGTCCGCACAGGTTGCCTTCCTTATAAACATGGAGATGAGAAAATTCATAAAATTAATCTTGGTTACGCAATTCTTCCATCTGTTCTTCAAATGTCAATGGATGATTTAAGGAGACTTGAAAGCCAATCTAACTAATTGAGAATCACATTCTAACCAAAGACAGTTCTAGTGCTTGTTACTAGCACATTCCATTGCTAGAATAACACCCATTATCTCAGCAACTAAAGCAGTAGCAATGCCTAGATATTGAGCAAAACAACCAATCACCTAATTGAAATTTCTAAAAATACCTGAGCATGCAGCTTGCCTTGGATTTCCTTTTGAAGTGCCATCTGTATTACACTTACACCAGCCTTGTAGAGGAGGAGACCAAATGACTTCAATAATTATGGGAGCCTTTGGAGGGTGAATAACCACTTTGAAAAATTTTAGGATCTCAAAATCAGAAATGGTAGAGTTACTTGTGAGACTTGTACAATTTCTAGATAAATTGAAACCTAAAATAAACGTAAGGGACCAAATATGTAGTTTAGCCATAAAACTTTATCATATATCGGGGATATAATGGAGTTTATGTCTGGTTTAATACTTTTAAACTGTAACTATTTCTACTTAACCAAACAACATTTAGAATAAAATTCACAACTGCAATAATGATGATCTTACATTGAGGGTTCCAGCTCTTGTTTGTGATTTTCTTGAGGTTAAATCAATACTCATCTTGATTATGGAAGAAAGCCAATGCCACAGAATAAGAGAGAAAGGGCATTGAAGAAACAAATGTAAAGCAGCTTCAACATTGTTGTTGCACAAGTTACACATAGAAGGAAAATGAAATCCTCTAGCAGCAAGCACATCATCTGTAGGGATTTTATTATGGAAGAGCCTCCAAACCATAAAGGATTAAGATGGAGGAATGACAAGATTCCAAATCTCCTTGTCTAACAACTCTACTTCTCAGTAAAATAGCCCAATGATTTTCTGATCAGTTGGTTGACTCCCACAATAGCTTGAGGTTAGCAGATTGGTTAATAACTGAGATGGATCTTAACCCCAAACCACCCTCATCCATAGACTTACAAACACTACTCCAAGAGACAATTATCATTTTTATAGATTGAAGATCCCTAGACCAGATGAAATTTCTCATATATTTCTCCAATTCCTTAATAAGAGATATAGGCCAAGAATATATAGTAATGGAATAAACCATCATGCTTTGTAACACACTCTTGACCAGGTGAACTCTACCAGCATAAGTTATCAGAGAAGCTTTCCAAGAGGCTAGTTTCAACTTGATTTTATCCACAATTGGTTGAAAGTGACGGGTTTTAGGTTTCCCTCTAAAGAAGGGAACACCTAAATATATGAAGGCAAGGTACCAGTGCAGAAACCAAGAGAGTTAACAATGTTTTGAAGCCTAAAAAAGGATAAAGATCCAGCATAAATGGCTGACTTATGGGAATTAATAACTTGACATAATATCTGAGCATATCTAGCAGAAAAAAGTAGAAAACACATTGATGTTAGCACCTGTGCCCTTGCAGAACAACATGACATCATCAACATAGAGGATGCGAGGAGGAATATTCAAATTTCTAGAACCACTAAGCAACTTCAATTGATTATACCCAAAAATGACTTTCAAAAATTCATTTCAAGAAAATATTTTGCTTCAAGGACTCTAAATTTTTATTAAATATAAGTGTGTAAGTGTAATTGCTTTTTACAAAAACCTTACGAGGAAATAAAAAGTTATATATTGCTAAAAATAAATAAATTAAAGTGATGGGTTGGTGTTCGATCTAAAGCAAGAAATACTATAAAACTAAAATATAACCCATACAAAAAAAATTACATTTTCCATCTTTAAAATACTAACTTATCTGGTTCCACATTTGGAACAACCATAATTAATTATGAAAGTGTAAAATTGATTTTGACATGATTGGTTGTTCTCGAATAAAATTGATTTTGCATCCAAAATTGATAGGATTAACAATAAATCGGCCAACTCGAACAAAATTCAAGACTCGATTCAATAATTAATTATCTGAATTTGGTTCACTAACCAAATTAGTCGAACTTAAACTGAAAATTAAATTCGTCATTCAAATGAGTTTAACTTAAGCTATATATAGTTTCGTCTCGTTTGATTTATGAGTTAACTCATTATACATATATAAAAGTTTAAAATTACTTTTAAATTTATATATTTAGTTATTTTTGTTACATTTATGTTTGTATAATTAATTTTACACATTTAAATAATTAATTATACATATAATACTTTAATAAAAAAAACTAAGACAAATCCTTATCAATAAATAATAGAATAAAAATGAGCCATATTAAAATTGATAGACAATGTCATGCATGATATTATAGTTTTTAAAAATTTCAAAAATATTAGATGGAGGAAACAAAAGTTGGATTTCGATGTTGCATCATAATATTAAATTATTAATTCTTGTGTGCAATATTTTTATTCTTTTTCTCATTAAAATTTTGTATAAACTCCAATTTATTTTGTTGACTCTAAAGTTACAAATTTGTGCTAACGAGTCGAACCGAATTATTCATGAACTCCAATGGAGTTGAGTTTGAGTTAAAAAAGAATCGTGTCGAAATCTCAAGTTAAAAACAAATTGAACCTAATGGGTCGAACTGAATTGTTTGCGAACATTAAACAAGTCGAATTCAAGATAATAAAAAATTCGCGTCGAATTTAATATTTTTTGAGCTAAACAAATTCTTATCATTCAACTCGACTCATTTCCTCTAAAAATCAATTATTACTTGCTAGAATTTGTAAATTTTGAATCTAAGCAAAAATTTTATACCAAAATTTCTTGTTTAACTTACTCTTACATTAGTATATATTAGCTTTAAAATCAACTATCTGCATAACCATAACAAACTTATTTATGAAAACCCATATCCTATTATAAATTAGGTGGGCCAAAGTACGAAAGAAAAGTTGAAGTATGGGGATCTTTGAAAGTTCGGAATCTTAGAAGTGGACATATGAGATTTAATATCATCAAACGAAATCTTGTAAAAATGAAATTCCACGTCGGTGTAGACAGTTAAAAAAGCTAACAAAAATTGAAAAGCACTTACTCACTCATAAGTCATACCAGACAGTAGGCAAGAATGCGTTCCGCGTTCGTAACGGAATTGCCACGAATCTCGATTCTTCCAACTTAACACTCTTCTTCACTTTCACTTTCATTTTCATTCATCACATTCTTATTTTCATGCATCATTCATTTATTAATTAATTAACACTCCAAAACCCCAAACATTATTCAACAATAACATAACATGACCGCACCGCCACCGACGACGATCTCTCACGCGCCACCGCCGTATTACTTCCGGTGACTCCGCCGAACGACATGTTGCCGGAGTCTAAAGTCACTCATCTCCGGTGCGCACTCGCTACGGCGTTATTCTTCGCAACCGTTTCTCTCTCTTGCTTAATCTTCTTCAAAGATATTGATTCATACAGATTCTTCTCTGATTTCTCTTCCACTTATCCTCTGTCTCGCTTTCCTAGCTTTTTTCCGTTGGTGATCACTGATCCTGTTGCGGTAAGTTACGTTTCTTCTCTTCTCACCGTTTCGCATCCTTTTTATCTTCTATTTCTAGCAAAGTTAGTTACATTACATATAGCATTTTCTGCATCGGTGTTTTCGTGTGCTTTCTGCATTGTTGCATCCATTGGAAAGTAATTTGAAACTTTTTTGAAGAAGGAAAGTAATTTGAAACTTTGATTTTCTCTTTTGTACGTACTTGAATGTAATGTAGCTGTTGTGATACCTCGAATGAACGTGTGTTCCATTTTTGGAATGCTTTCACTGTTATCGACTGAAATTCAATTCAAGCTCTAATTTATCTTGAGAACTTTAATAGTATCTACATTGTGTTTGAAAATGTGATTTACGAGAATGTAGATACTAATTTTGGACCGAAATCTGTGTTATTTACTCTCCTTAGTTGATATCTTCTTAAGTTTCATAACTGACACGCTACACCGGTAATAATTTGAGAAAATGAAAATAGTTGAATCTAACTGCATGTGTGTGTTTTTGCCGTGTTAGTATTGGACTCCAACTTGTGTTGGACATCGAATACAAGTTGAATCTAGAATATTATAGACTCCAACTTTGTAAAAACATTTTCTATTTTCATATTTTAAAATTTGCGTTAATTTTACTTGCTAACAAAGAGATAATAGACTTTTGAAGTTAAAAATCGTGTGCATTTTTTGGAAACAATGAAAATGCCAAAAGAATTATTTATATTATTTCCAGAAATGCATTTCTTTACATCACAATAGTTCACTTTAAGAGTTTCACATATTCTTATTAGGAGGTTATAATGAACAAATATTGTAGAAAATGAAAACAGAAAATGTTTTCACAAAGTGAACGGGGCTTAAGATTTCTTAAATTGAGATTATAGTTAGATCTTTTCAAACATTAACCGAGAAAGATTGAAGATGGAGTATTATTAACCAAAAAGAATGGACTGGTAGAAACATTTACACTGATTGGCAGTGATTTCTTCAATGTTCATATGAATTGTGGGTCAGTATTGTAAAATATGGATAGACTATTCTCTGCTAGCAGTGATGATTATGTCATATTTAAGAGTAATTATTTGGTCCTATGAGTTAAGTGAATCCAACCATAAATGATTACCAACATTAAACTCTGAATCTATAAATGTTTTATTTAGCTTCATAACAAGCATCAGCATAACCATAACCCTGCATGAAAGTATTATTACCATTTTAGCAGGAGTGTATCTTGATGCTGATCTGCTGCCCCGATGGAGGGATTACTTATTTTACTGTCGCGGTTTATCTGTGCATTTGTCCATGAAAAAGATAAATTTAATGGACTCTTCTGCAGATTAGCAATGAATATCCACTTGAAAAAATATTGGACGAGGCTGCCATGGAAGACAGAACTGTTATCTTGACCACATTAAATGAAGCATGGGCTGCTCCAAATTCTGTCATTGATCTTTTTCTTCAGAGCTTCAGAATAGGAGATCGTACCCGTAGGCTTTTAAACCATTTGGTAATCGTTGCATTGGATCAAAAGGCATTTGCACGCTGTCAGGTTATACACACCTATTGCTTTTCTCTTGTTAGTGAAGAAGCTGACTTTCATGAAGAAGCATACTTTATGACTCCTAGGTACTTGATGATGATGTGGAGAAGGATTGATTTCCTGCGTTCTGTTCTTGAGATGGGATACAATTTCGTGTTCACGGTATTTTTTTCTTTTCATCACTAATCTTTTCAAGCTCACATGGACATAATTATGTAAGCCTAAAGTTTGTTTTAATTTTATCAGATATGAAATAAATTCTCACAAGTTTAATGTTTATTATTAATATCGTGATGGATTTTCTTAGATAAATAATGCTTAGCGGGGGGAAATTTGTCTGTTAATCGAATGAGTGAGTTGCTTATGTTACGAGTTGACTCTGTATGCTACATATGATAACATTTGTCAGCATTTTACATGTAAATAATATATTGATTATAGCAATAGCAATATAAGTGCATACTGTTGATTTTATCTTTTTAGCTAAGTTATGGAGCATAGTACATTTTTTAAAAAAATTGATAATGAAAATGCAAAATTTGATACTGGAAGTTGTGAATAAAGTGGAAGCTCTTTTTCCCTGTCTTGGGAATCATCACTACTTAGTTATCATTGATAATTGAACAAACCATTTTTTCCTCTCCATCTCATTTCCAGACATTACAGTGGAGACACGGTAAAAATTGAATGTATGCTGAACATAAAGATCTTTCATAAACTTTGACTTGCGAGTTGCATTGCAGTTGAACTGTTGTAACAATAATAACTAGCTTTTGTATATGACATTAATTTGCCAAATTGTTGTCTCAACTGGTAGGATCGTGACGATCATCCGTACCAGCTCATAGCCTTATTGCTGATAAGTTTATGGCTATGCATTTTATTGTCTCTGTTAACTTATTATCATATCTTCCTACAATTGATCTTATTAGAAGCTGTATACATTTCTAAGCTCTCTTGTTTAGAAACTTACATGGTGTTCCTCTTCCAGGATGCCGATATTATGTGGTTTAGGGACCCATTTCCGCGGTTTCACCTTGATGCAGATTTCCAGATAGCTTGTGATCATTTCACAGGTAGCTTTGATGATGTACAGAACAGGCCCAATGGAGGGTTTAACTTTGTAAAGTCCAATAATAGGTCAATAGAGTTTTACAAATTCTGGTACTCTTCTCGAGAAACCTATCCTGGATACCATGATCAAGATGTCCTTAACTTTATCAAGGTTCACCCTTTCATTTCTGATATTGGACTGAAGATGATATTTTTGGATACAATTAATTTTGGCGGGCTTTGTGAGCCAAGCAGGGATTTAAACCAAGTTTGTACGATGCATGCAAATTGTTGCTTTGGTATGGATAGTAAGCTTCACGACCTTAAAATTATGCTTCAGGATTGGAAACATTATTTATCATTGCCTCCAAGTTTGAAGAGATTGTCGGTTGTTTCCTGGAGGGTTCCTCAAAAGTGCAGGTTTGCCATATACTCAAGCCTTTCTATTCATAATTTAACCTTGTTTTCTATTTACCATTCTGAAACTACTCTTTATTATTGTTCATTGTTTTAATGTCTTCTTTCTGGGGCGAAATTTCTCCTCAGCCTTGATTCTCTCAGGCAACATGGTTCACCAGAGCAAAGTGTTCATGATTAATGTTTTGGTTGCATGTGCCACATTTAAATGTGGAAGTTCAACGATGCTCAGGGATGAAAGGTTCGATATAGATTGAATTAGGAAATTAATTTTTATAAACCTGCATCTGAAGGAAGAATCTTTCCGCACTAAAGTACATTTAGGCAACATGAAAGATGTAACATGCTGTTCAATTCATTGATTTAAAGTGTCCCCTAATTTAATTTTTCTGTGCTTTGCACAATTCTGTGCAACATTTTGTTGTATTTTTATTTACCTATTTTATGATCCTCAACAACCACCTTGTCCTCCTCTTTCTATAACAGAATACAGAACAAAGGAACTCGTTCAATCTCTAACTGGATAGGAATTTAAGATAACAAGGTGGAAGTGAATTATTGAAGGTGATATTGATGACAGACTCCTTGCTACTTTCTTCTGCCTTGAACCATTTCCGCGCATCTTTGCTTGGTAATTCAAGTACTAATTTAACAGTTCCATGGTTTTGTCCAAACTGAATTGGACTTCAAATTCAAATCCTGTCCTTCCTTGGAGGGATGGTATGCAGACATGTTAGTGTCCCACATTTCGAGATTTAATGTCAAATAATTTGATACTCAACATTAACAAATTACAAACATTTGGAGTATCACATTAGTTTCTTTGGTTGCAAAATACTAATGTAATACATGATTTTTAACTTTACCAATCATTTTAAAATTTTACTAAGGACAAAATTAGTGACAAGTGCACGCAACTTGGTGATTAAATTTGTGATTTGCTCCTAACTTGATGATTTGACATTTATTCACCTAGCAGTGATCAATTGGATAGAAAAACATAAAGTAACACAATTTCTCACTTGTGAGATTCCAAAAATTGGAATCTAAAACTTAAGTCTGAACTCCAAAGGGAAACTGTAGTTTTTAAGGAAGATCATATTGTATTTGCACATAGAGCATATACGGTTCATACCTAAAAAATATAAAAAGGAGAGAGGGGTTGTGTGTAGGAAGGATTTTGGGTGCAGTGAGAAGACGTTTTTAGCTTTTTTCTTTTTCTTTTTCAGTAGGGTTTAAATTTCACTTGTAATTATAAGTACCCTAATATGGATATGGTCCAAACATGCACCCCTAGTACTAATAATCGACTACCACAAGTTGACAAATCGTTTCAATTTGCAAATTTGAATTATACAACTTTTAATTACAATGTTAAGTCCAACCATCGAGCCGCAACAAAGTACACACTAAGCACCAATGTTGACAGCACTCAACATTTACTACGTGACTTTAGCGAAGCATCATGCATGATAAGCAACCCTACATAGGACCACATACCATGGAGAAGATTTATAGTAGTACAAATTCTTCCATGAATGAAAAGCTTTGGCAACCCGTACAAATTCTTCCATGGATGAAAAACTTTGGCAACCCTTTGAATGCTAGTGATGATGCTATGATTGAACGAATTTCTTTTGGTGATTGAAAACTGATAGTCATATTACAAGTATTCGACAATTTCTCATTAGATCTTCATTTTTTAAGTTTGAACGTTAGGGATGTTACTTTCATATTAACAGCTCCTACAATTGAGTCAATGTATTTGTTTTCGTGCTACTTATATTAATCAGTGAATCATTACTTAAACCACATTAATTGAGTAATGATGCTGGGATAGCAGCAATTGTCATTTTTTCTTACTTTAATTAATGATAGGTTACTCGCACTTCATCACAATTAGGTTGCAAGTTTCAAATAGTAAAATCGAGAACCGAAGTGTCATTCAGAGAGACTCCATCAATAAATAATATGGACAAAACTTATCTACAGTCAGCATCAATTGGTGCTGTTATACAATTACAAAGTTGACAAACACAAAAAGAGGCATAAACAGCAATTATAGAACATAAAAAACAGAACAAAGACGGTAAGATTCATAGTAAAAATAGAATAAAACATGTGCCACAATAAACAGCTATAATACAAAGGCGTTAGGATTGGCTGGTCTAGTGGGACTTGTGCGGTATGCACGATGTCTTAGGATCAAACTTCATTGGCTTCAATGTATATAAAAAAAAAGAAGCTATTATACAACATAATAAGAGAAATGAAATAAAAAAGACGAAACAAGGCCGCAAGATTCGCAGTAATAATCACAAAATTTTTGGTACCGCATTTATCCAGCTCAGTCATCTATCGATTCTAAACACTTGCTGTCTAAAAGAACACCGTGTTCCCAAGTTTCAGTGTACCTACATATTCATATGATAGTTACACATAAGTCAATTCGGTGACACAATCATACTTGAAGGGTGGTTAATATAAATTGTTTGGCGAAGAAATATAATCATAATACTGAAAAATAAAACACATGTGAACATGTCGTTAATTAAACTAACTGAGCTTATACCTCGTTCCATTTGCATTCACACAAAAAAACTGCCCATGCCGCCATCCGTCTTTGAAATTGCCAAAAAAGGCATCACCAGATTTTGTGTAAAACCGCCCCTCTCCATTTGCCTTTCCCTTCCAGAAGTTTGCAAACCACCGATCACCAGTGTGAAAATAAAACCAACCCTACATGGTTAACAAGCATCATTTACCTTCTAGTGTTTTACCAAAATAATATCCAGCGGTATAATGTATGACACACTTCAAAATTTATATAAAAAGCAATAACTTGATTATAGCTGTCTAAAATTTTCACTAGTATGCGCTCTCACCTGCACATAAATTATAGACATTTTAGCAAAGAAAACCCAGATACAATATCAGTTGCTAGAAGACTTGTATACCACAGTAATTTGAGTATAGATACAACATATCAACAGTAAAATGATTTTAAAATATAATTACTTATTGTTCATGTTGAGCTTCAACAGTATCAGCACTGGAGAATTAATTTTAAAAGGGTACAAACCTTGCCGTGCATGACATCATCCCTCCACGATCCTTGAAACATATCTCCGTTCTTGAAATAGAATGTTCCTGGACCTGATTTCTTGCCACTGTGCCATAATCCGTCATAGATATTTCCATCTTGAAGAACAAGACGCCCCTGGTTGTAAATTTTCATTTAACATAGTTATTCTCTTCAGCTTGTTGGCCAAAAAAAGGGTGGGAAAAAAGTTCCCGAGTCTAGCTGGAACAAGCTATGCTATCTATTACAGATTTGTAGGAATTTACCTTCCCTTCAGGCAGACCACCTTGGCACCGCCCCTTGTATCTTCCTCCCCTATATTGTATTTCCACAACAGGACTCCACTTTGTTGACAAATCACGTTCTGCCTCCTGTAAATATAACGTTAAACCTAAAGAATCTTTACCAGTTAGGATTGCAATATATTTTCAAAATTTACAGCACAAAAATGAAAGTTTATAACAAAGTAATGATAGTTGCATAGTTCAATCTACTACTTCATAATTAAACTAACAATCTCAATGGAACAAAGTACACAGTTCCTATATTCCTCAAAGTATAACCACATAAAAGTTTGAATCTGTCTTGCACTACATAAGCACCAAAGGTAGCACAGTCTTGGGGTTGGGGGGTTATTAGGAATATAATCTTTGGGGGTTATTTCTTTGGAAAGCTTACTATTGCATAATAGAAAATTATCCACTGCCACCTACAATCAATAAGAGCTTAATGTACGACACGTCCAATTTTATAGAGTGGTGCCCTTTACATTGTCAGCTATAGAATTTATGCATTTCTCTAGCAACACTTAATAGTACTGCCAGAACATTGCTAATGTTCTCTTTTTCAGTAATATATGCATGGGAAATCATTAAAAAATCCAGTAACTTTTACCAGCATAGATGCAGCACGAACAGACAGAACACCGTGCTTCTTTGGTTTATTTTACTATTAGCGTGTTTTGCCTTCAAAAGTGAAGATGTAAATTCCATCACTGCTTCCACACCTGCATCCGGCTCATGCTTTTTTGACCTAAATGTGATTTCTACACAGTCTTTCAACTCTTCTGAAGGCCTCACACCAACAGGAAGATGGAATATGCTTAGGTTATCAACCATTGGTGTAGCATCAGCTTCCCTTTCTTGGGCCCACTCTTTTGCCACTTCAAATCCAGGGCCCAGATTCCATTTTCCAAGCTGCTCCCTCTGAAAAGCAGAGTCGCCTAGTGCAAGTTGATTTGAATTTTGAACAATAAAACAACAGAAATAGAAATTGATCAACAATTGTCAAGTGCACCAACACAAAGAAAAATAATTATCCATCTCACAAAATTACCTTCTTCATTAATGGATTCATAAGGGATAGGACAATTGGCTATGGTGTCAAATAAATCTTCATTTATTTCAGAATCCCTGTCATGTAAGATAGGATAAAAATTGTTTGAAAAAAGAAAATAACAAAGAGAAAGAACCTGCATGTAAGATAATGTATGTAAATAAGATAGAAAGGAAACCTTGAAGCAGACAACTTTGAGCTGTTGTTGCTCACGTCTGGCTCCAATTGTGTATAGTCCTTGTCAAATCTTTGATCAACAATACTGGGAGTAATCCTATTTTCCCCCTCATCACTGTCATAAGATCTTATCATTTCATGAGAAGATACTGCATCCTCTTTCCCAGAGACAATTTGTTGCTGACTTTGTCTTCCCCAAAAACTAAAAACACGAGGAAAATGCAGGGCAAGTTTGGATAGTATACCACCATTCTGGGAAGGTTGTTGCGCGGTTAAGCTGCTATAATCATATGAAAAGGGAAACCTGTCAGAAATTCTAGGAAGTATGGACCCCAAATATTTAACAAATAAAGAAAAACCCTGTCCCACTGATTGCATCTGATTCGTTGTTACCATCAAAATTACACATGCCACACTATTCAATGACCAAGTAGAAATGGTCTAGTGAATGATAAAAAATATCAAGGTTAAGGGAGCTTTTACCATAGTTTACTAACAAGCATTCATAACTTACCCAAGTGTAAGGACAGTCGTGATCAGTAGGTTGGGCTCTACATCAGGCTCAATTACTGTTGATATTATAATATCCCTCGTGTATTCAGTTGTTTCACGGAAAGTACGCAAAAATACTGCTACATCGCTATCATTGATGGGTTCAGAGCACGCAACAATGCATATAACTACACTATTTGGATCCTGAAAAAAATGGTATTTATAATTTGATACAGCAGAAGAGAAGGAACAAGAATAAGAAGATTAAAAACTAATAGCTTAAGATCAAATATTTTTAAAAAGGGATCTAAAACAAATAGCAGAGGAAATCATTCTGAAAAAGGATCTACTAGCAATATCGTTATTTTATGCACCCACAAAAAAAAAATTGTGTGATCCGCACACAAAGCAAAAATAACTAATATGCATGAATACTTAAGGTAGGTGATACCTTCAAAGAAACACCCAGGAAAGGACAATCAAATATAGACTGCAATATTGAAGTTTTGATATTATAAGCAGCCCCAAATCCAATTCTGGCTTCTTTATAGCATTCCAATATCTGCACATAGTAAGACAGGTTTTAGAAAAAGAGAGTGGTAATCAAGTACCGTCCTGTTTCAAGAAAGATATAAACAGGGCTAACAGAGTATAAAGCAACATTTATGGGAAAATGTTTGAACGGTTGGTGAAAATCTTAGAAACTTACTTTAATAATTTCTGAATTGCATGTTTCTTTCATGCTACTGTTCAATGTATCTATAAATTTTTTGTGCATTTCCTGTAAAACATTTCATCTATAAGTCTTTAACCATATGATATTTTTAAACAAACAAGTTAGCAAGAGAAATGCTTCAAAATGAAACTTACGGATTTTAGAACAGATATGGCCTTAATAGCTAGCAAAACAGCATCATTTGCAGTCTTCATAGCCTCATCTAGAGTCAACAAGTCTTTTTTGAGAAGTGCATCAATATCAATTTCTGTCCCATAACAAAAGTGAGCAAAATTTCAGACTTTTTGTAGGCGTTTTGGTGATCCTATTAAAATTAAATTTTACTTTTCTAATCCTATTCAACTTTAATCAGTTTCATTGATAGGAACTTTAAACAAATTTCATGATCCACCCTTAATCCCTTCCATCCAGTTACCATAACTTTACAATTATTGTCCTATGCATGTTACACAACTTTGCAGAATGCCTTTTTGTTTGCATTACAGGCAGCTTGGATGGTTGGAATAAATGTTTTGACATTATAGGAAGGTCTTAAAAATCACTTCCATGTGCAATTATTATTCTTAAACTTTCCATGAACTTTATAAGGGCATTCATTTTCTATCAAATAAACAAAAATATATATTGCCCTCCTGTTCTTCGCTACTACTTTAAAGTCACTCCATAGTCCAGAAACATGGCCATGCGACTAACAAACCCAACTGACACTTACAATATATCGGTTTGACTAATATTGATTTTTTAACTGATTTGCTTTCACATATCATGTTACCAACCAAACAAAGACATTGGGCCAATTTGTGACTTATGCCTCAGTGGGAAAATCAGCAAGTTTCACCTTCAAACTTAGTACAGCCAAAAATGATATGACAACCTTTAATGAAATTTTCAATCATTGACACAACTAAATCTTCTTTTCAGAAAAAGAAAAAGCTTTCCCATCAAATGTCAAATTAAATTTGGCAAAAACCAATGAACCAGGAAAAAGTTGCAAAAATATGGCACATAGCTCACCGATAAGTAAATTAGTATTCTCCTTAAGCTTCCCCATCAAAGCTTTTATCTGAGAATTCATGATACAAATAATTATATCATGCGAACAAAAATGCTTGAATCACAAAACATAACTGATTAAACAGGGAAACGAATGCATTCACTAAGTGAAAAATTTAAGATGTTTAATAAAACCTCCAGTGACATTTTTGTGAGAAATCATAATTGATAAGATGCTAAGCTCACTGAATTATTCATCATATTGCACACAGATACGTTTGGAAAACAATCATAAAGATTGGTTTGATTTGAGGTTGTAATTTCTGATGCCATTACAGCTACAAAGTATATTATACACAGTGTCAACAATACCTCATCAATTCGTCTTATCCCTTCAAAGCTAAAAGGCTTCAAAACCACAGCAACTGTGAGTCCATTTGTGGACCTTACAGTTTCAAAAATATCAACAACGACAGTGTGGTCTGGTCCATATCCTGCACTAGCCACCTAAAGAAGAAAAATGGGGGATAACCAAAGGTCATATTTAACCGCTTTCACAAATCATGGCTGGAAAAAATACATGTTAAGCCACACAGCCTAATTCATGTCAGTCAGCTTTACCATATCTAATAATGCAAAAAGTCACCCCTTAGAACTTCAGTTGAAAAAGATATATTTTCTATGGTGATGAATAACAAATTTATGTAATTCAGTTGATTTGTGTACTTCACAATATCAGTTTAATAGGATAAAGCAAACTACACTTGAGGTAACTTTATGGGTGAAGATCACCAATATTGCAACAAAGATTTTACTACAAGAGTTTTAAGGAAAGGAATGTACAAACAAGGACAATGGTCTTTGAGCATGACTTCATAAATACTGGAGGTTCGACAATTCCTGGGTAAGGTTCTGCAGAAATAACATTAAATGTCAGTACCTTTTGACCATGGAATGTGCGATAGGATATTTGAATTGAATTTCATTTTTGAAACAAGGCATTACCCCTGTTTTTCTTTACTTATTTTCTATTTTATTGAAACGTTATGATTTACGTAATGAATCTGTGTTCTGATTTGAGGTTTAAGCTTCATTTTGGTAGTGAAATGCATAGCATAATGAGGAGCAATTGAAGAAGAATGTAACTGCTGTTTCACACGTTTTTATTACATTACAAAAGAACAAGTGAAGAAGAACCAGAAATGAGAGGAAAACCTTCTTTAGTAGACCTTTGCTGTAATTGCACCTCTTGTGAATCTTTCACAATGACATTCCTGCAGGATATTGATAAATCCAAAATGAGGGGGAAAAGTCAATTCCATAACAAATTAGACCATTTTCTGTAACAGAAGAATAATTTATTAAACCACAACCAGCAGTTATTTATCGTACACTCTAAATGATGTACTATTTAATATCTGGCACAAAGAGAACATCAACAACGCTAATCCAATCTTACTAATTATTTTGCAAATTTCTTTCATGATCAGGAGAACTAAAGCTTTTCATGATCTCAGACATTAAATGTTTTGTATGATTAAATTTTGTAAGGAAATTTGGTACAAATTGTTTAAGCTATTGGATCAGAATTGCATGAGTTGCAGTATTTCATAAACAGCAGGTTATCCAATTCCCTAGTTCAGTCCAAGTGAAGAGTAAGGAAAATGCTTTATGGCACAACACTATATCATTCGCAGAGTACCCATCATTTCCACACACAGAAAAACTTAGCCATTTCCCATTTCTCTTAAAACCGGACAAGTGTTATTTGTGAGCAAATTCCTCTGTGATAAATAACAATGCTAGAAGATAAACTTCAACTCCCAAAACTAGTAAAAGTAATAACAAACTATCAACCAACTTTTTCATTACCTAGTGCCCGCTAGAAAATCCTCTTAAAGAACACTAATCATCTACAAATAATTTGTACTAAACATAATTATTCTCCGCTATTTTGTACATTGCCAAACAGGCCCAATGTAGATAAGGTTTGTCGCTCGACGTTCCTTCAACCCTTGCTCACCCTGCACTATACTACATATAGGGATTCTTTACCTTTCAATCATCTACATTCAAAAACTTTGTCTATATCTCTATCTTAACCAACCACTCTCTCTCATCAACTAATCTTAGTTTAATCACCAATCTATCTCCTAAATAAATACACTAAAGTTATCAAATATGAAAGTTAGATAATCCATTTTCGTGCCAAACCTAAACGAAAATCCTGAAGTATCAAATACAACAGTGAACAACATTTACATTCCTAGTTACAAAACAAGTTCCAATGCAAAATTCCAAAATCAAACGCAACAGTTTCAAAATTCACCAAAAGCGGTTACAGGATAACGCATGAAAAACAATTGCAGCAATGAGGAAACTAGATGATTACCAAAATCGCAGAGAAGACAACTGAAACGGCGAGTTTAAGCAGAAATCAAGAACCGCATCCTTTCTACCGCCAATGGCAATGACTTCGACGAAATCGGATTTAGTTTCTCCAACATCAATTCCGCCGTAACCGTTGGACGGAACTTTCTCCGTGCACATTCTGATCTGTAGAAACGGTTTTGAATTGCGATTCCGACGAAAGGCATAGTCGCAGTGACGAAGAGAAAGAGAGCATCGACAGGGAAATTGATAAGGAAGGGAATTGGAAAGCGGTTTGAAAGTAGGGAATGCAGAAAGCTCCATTTAGCGTTGTAGAAGTGATAAGGCTTCTTCCATTAAGCTATCTTCTGTTTCTTTCTTTTGCTTTTGCGCTGCTGCAATTAACACTCACTTACTATTTCATACTGTTACTTAAGTATTTTTAGTGGTGAGTAATGCTGAACTTGGTATGAAGAACCACAATTTGATCCCTGCAACTGTGATCGGAGGGGATGTCATACTGACCATCGAACCAGATTCAAAAATTGCAAATGATAACAAAGAAAAAGTGATCGAGAATAATTTTGCTAGCAAAAAATGTAATATCAAGAAGTCGAGAATATAAAGTTCGAATCTCGATCTTTCTAATAATGCTTATAGTTATTGTTTTTTTTTTACGCAACTCATAGTTATTGCTGAGCACACTTTTGTGTGAATTTTTTATGAGTTGGGATTTTCTCCCGTGGAAATAACATTGGAGGGTGTCCAGTGTTGTTATCCACATTCAATTAATTATTGTAAGATCTACAATGTTGTACAAAAACAAAATGGATGGCTATAATTGGGCTGCAAAATTTTTTAATAGGAGTGGATCACCTCTCTTTTTTTATACATGAAGTAAAACATAGAAAATACATATCTCCCCTCTTGCCTTTTTGGTATTTAAAATTGTTGAGTCTAGTCACTATGCTATCATAAAACCTATGTAAATTTGTTGAACATCTAAATAACATCTGTATGTAATCTATAATCTATAATCTTGACAACAAGATTCAATTTTTTGCCACGGTAGGTTTGCAAAACATAGTGGGTTGGGTTTTTTTCCATATATTTTATTAGATAAATGTTGTCAGTGGTTGTTGTTTTCCCCACGCCTACTCTTAAAACTGGATGGCGGCGGCATAAACTTTGAACGATGACAGAAAATCATGCTCTGACCCAAGGTTGGACTTGGTGTATCATCTATCCAAGAGAGGTTTTATTCAGGAAAGGTAGTATTAGGGTAATGGAAAACCCCTTTACCTTTTCCCCCCAACAATTTTGCTATGATTTTTGAAATTCAAATTTGTTGCTATTATTTTATATTAAACTGTGGGTTATAAATACCCTGTTGTTGTGCAAAGAAGTTTTCATAACAAAGAGTCAGTTCGTATCAAGGTGGGCGTTCTTCCTCAATCCTTCTAAAACCAGTTCCATTGAGATGGTGTTGGTTGATGAAAATGTTAGTAGTTATTTGATTTTGTGGTTATCAGTCGATTTTCCAAATAAATTAAATAATAAGGTTCTTTATTCCCAGTTTAATATACTCTCTTATTTGGAAATTTTACATTGGAAAGATCATGCTTCTATTAGGGAGCAATTGTTATAGATGTTTGAGTCTAAGATTGAAGAAGGAGAGGTGTACCAGATGTCATAGTTTTCTGTTGTTCCTCAGATTGGTTACTATAGAACTCTTCATCCATACAAGCTCCTTTTTCAGATCAAGACTAAGGTGGAAACTTCGAAAAGTTCTGATATATGTAACTATGCTCTGACTCTACAAGCTTGTCTGAAGTCTGTAGTCACACTCATGATTATAAATTTTTAGTTGGTTAGTGTTATTCATTTTAATTTATTGTTTTTGCATCATTTTTTTTAGTTAAATTAAGATGGTGTACTTGAATTGACTGGTGCTAGGTATAAGTGAACTGTCTTAATTGACTTCTTGGTGTGATGATTATATGTTTATATTGTACATGTTTTGATTGAATTGTCATTTTCGTTTTGTTTTAATAGCGGGGCAAATGTGAACGTGCTTTGTTCGGTGACTATGTTCAAGAGTTAAATAAGAAAATGGGCAAGGCTGGTGAAGGACTCTCCATGTTGTGGTTATTCAATTTGCAAAAGTTAATATTTTTAGAGGTAATATAATCGACACCTTTAAAGCATCTGTTGTATGGAATTTACCTTGACCTTATTTTTTTGTATTGTTTGTAGACCAAGCATCCAATCAAAATGTCATCAACAGCCAACACTACTAAGATTTTCATAAATCATTTTTGGTTTCTTATTTTTCCTGTTTGGTAATAGGAAATCAGTGTATGTTTTTAGTTTTTCGTTTTTCCTATTGCAGTTGTATGTCAATGTTGTTTAATTTTTCATTTCCCTCAGCATTGTTGCACATGGGATTGAGTTGGAAACAAGTGTAACTGTGATTTTGGCGGACGAGTCAAACCCTCTGGACTTAGAATTTCTGCGGATGCATCCAAAAAGAAAGTTGTTGATCTTAGTGATATGGAAGAAGATGGCATATTCGCTGTTTGTGGTGTGGTTACTGCTATTGTCCAGGGGCAGGAATAGTGGTATCCTGTGCGTGTCACCGATCTGTTATTCCTGACTCGGGGGCTTACTATTGCAATGGATGCTCAAAGCATGTTTTCCAAATTGTGCCAAGATATGGTATCTACAATAATACTTATGATGCTACAAAGATATGGTATCTACTTCCACAAATAATTTGGCAGATGCTTGACCTTTATCCTTACATTTAAGTTTGTAAATATGATTATTAGTTTGTTGCCTTGGCTATTTATTTATGTCTATAGATATGGTGTGCAACGTTAAGGAATATTCCAAGAGGTTAAAGGTTGAGTGCATGTGCCTCATTTTCCCAAAAGATGAGGAATGGAAGGAATTGTGGTAACCTTTTTGTCTGGTATGAAAAATTTATTTGTGTGGGTACTTTGTCTTCATCCATATTCATTGTTTCCAGCCTCTAATTTTATTTAACTTTTTAATTAAAACCCAAAGATGAAGGAATTTTTTGTTGCAAAGGAAATTGAGTTCGTGTTGAATGTAAATTTATTTATAACATACTATGAACAATCTTTTTTTTTGCCTCATTTTTTTATTATTGGTGTGTATTGGATTATTGTTCCAATTGTATATGGGTTTAAATGCATGAATCTGCTTCTGTTATGTACCTCTTCCAATTTAATTATGATGTAGTTTTGTGAAACGTAGTGACTAAATAAATCTACTTTTCTAGATATATTAAATTTCTAATATATTTGGGGTGTAATCTAGCTTCAAAGTGAAGGTTCAAGTCTCTGATGGTGATGCAGTCTGCACTTTTGTTATCTTTGATTCAGATATGTGTTATATTATGGAGAAATCATGTGCTCACTTCGCTGGAAAATCGAAGGTATAATTTATGTTTGCAAGTCTTCTGATGCTTCGTGTTTTCTATATGTAAGTTGCTGAAACTGTCATCTATGCAGGTCCCCAATGGAGGTCCATGTCCTGCTAAATTCCAGTCCCTATTGGTTTGAAGATGTTATTTATCATTGGCAAGGGATTGAAACAGTCGAAAATAGTTGATGGGACCTTCAGGGTTATGCGTGTGTGCATGGATTCACATATTATTAAAAAATTCTGTGCTGATGGGGCTTTCTTTACTCCTGTAAAGGTGAACCATTTTTAAATTTAGCTTTAAATTTAACATTCTTATCCATGTGCTGTTGTTCCTAATTTTTTGTAACAAGGATAATATATTTTGTTGATGCAGACTATGTCCCAGGCCATTGATCTTGGGTCGGACAATGACAGTGATGCTGTAGACTTTGTCGAAGATTCTCAACCCCTTGCATTCATGAAAGATACTTTTCTAACACCTGTTCTTGCTAAGAGCCCAAATAAAGAAGTAGCTGCTGTGAATAATGTGAAGAGAAACTTGTCGGAAGTGTTTGATAGTGTTTCGAAGGTTGAAGGCAGAAAATCGCTTAGGCGTGTTAAGATTGAGAAGGAATAGTTGTAGTGTTCTATGTTGGAGGTAGTTGAAGGCTATGGGTGATTTGTATGTTTTACAGTCCTATGTTTGTATGTTTGGTGCACACTCTAGCGGTGAGTGTTGATTAATAAGGGTGTACTTTTGTGTTCTTTTGACAGTGTCGTATAATTGTCGTGTTAGTTTAATAAATGTAATGTTTTCTGGTTTGAATGTTGCAGAGTGAAACTCTGTCCTGGTTGTATGTACTCTTGGATTTAATAAATAGCCTCAAGTTGTGTTAATTGTTTCTCTTTGTTGTTTGTTGATCATAAGATTTATGGAGAAGTTTAAAAGTGTAGTTTATTTGAGATGTTATTTGAAGCATTTTGTTACTGTTACAAAGCCTATGGAGCTTTTATTTAATTTTGGTTTTTTTCTTTTTTGTTGTCCTGTTTGTTACCAGTTTTCCTCCCAACATAAAATTTGAATGTCACTGTTATATATTGCACCTTCTATTCATATTAGTGTATTCCTCTTCTCACTACTTCATCACATTCCCATGTTTTAAAGGTTTTAATTAATAATTTTCTTACAGATCCAGGTGATAACCTCTACATAAGTTGAGAAACTTCATTGGTGATATTAAAATTAAAAATTTCAAGACTTTTTAATTACTATAGAAAATGGTGTTTTTGTGGTTGTTGCTTGGTTTCTATGGTAGTCGAAGGAGTTGACATGTTATATCATGATATTTGTACCAAAACTAAGCCAATTTATTTGGTGTTTGAGTGTGCATTTTACATGTCTATGGCACTGCCGTATGTCCTGTTTGCTAATACCCATATGTTGTTGATTTAACTTATATCAATTTATTTTTACCTTAACTTACATGTTCTTCGACACTAAAAAAGTGATATTTTAAGATGAAAAAAAGAAAACCGTGCAACGCACGGGTCATAATACTAGTAATGTATGCACTTATCTTTCATAAAGGTCACGTTAACACAAAATAAACATTTATACGGATCGTGGAAATTTACGATCATTCTTAGTATAGGTGTCAAAATGGGCTAGCCCGAATGGACCGGTCCAAATGACCCAATTTTTTTCTGAGCTTGTGTATTAAAATATAGTCTGAATTTTTTCGGACTTTTTAGGCCGGTCCGTTTAAGCCCGCTTAAAATATGGGTTAGCCCAAATGGGCCACTGGTAGCCCGAAGTTCGAACAAATTATAATAAGAAAAATGAGTTAGTATGTTACATTTTAAATGTTAATTTTTTTTATTTGGGTTAGTCAATTCAATCTAATACACATCAAGCGCACTTAAAAAATTACAACTCTTATTATAAAAATAAATAAATAAAAGAATTTATATTGTGAATTTATATGTTGAGTTTTTTTAATTACAACTCTCGTTTCCTCTGTTCTTTCCTCGGATTTGTAAGTTCTCTAATCTGTGTTAAATTTATATGTGAACTTAAATATGAGTAACTCTATTTCTTTGGTTTTCTATGTTTTCCTAACTTAAATATGTTGAGTTTTTGGAATGAAAGAAAAGCAACATTGACTACATCTATTTTAATTGAGCACTAATAGCTATTTTTTAAAAATAAAAAAATAGGCCGGCCCGAAAGCTTGACAACCTGTACCGGGCCGGGCTCAGGCACTATTTTTTGCAGCCCATATTTTATACGAGCTTTTTAGCCAACCCAATGTAGCCCGAAACCCGTCCAGACCGGCCCGAAACGGGTCGGACCGTTCAGCGATATTGAAGTTTCGGGCCGTTCAGCGATATTTAATATATGATTATATTTGATACATTTTATTGATTAAAATGAATGAATATTATTTTGTTTGTAAAAAAAATAAAAACATCTACACAAAAATGCTTGACAACATATCCATTCTTCTAATCAATTTTTGTCAGTTATGCTTTTTAAATATTAATTAGTCGGATCATGTCGTAATCAATATTGATTTCTAAGTGTTCGCTTAATGCACAATATAGATGGTCTAATTGTATGATGCTTTTGAAAGATATGAATTTTATTATGTCTCATGTTTATAGAGAAAGTAACAGTTTGGCAGACAAGTTAGCTTCTTTGACATTTGATTCTACTGATTTTACTTGGTTTAGCTCTATCCCTAGCCCAGTTTTAGAGATTTACAATCACAATAGGCTTGGCCTCCCCTGTTTTAGGTTCTGTTTTGCTTGAAGGGTTTGGTGTTGCCCATGCTTTCATAGATTTACAATTGTTCAATTTTAAATACCAACAATGGATTATTAGGCTATGCATAATCCAAAACATCAACATGATGTACCAAAAGATGAAGGTTGATGTCGAAATTACAAGAGTTGTGAAATATAAAAATAGTCTAAATTCTCACAGGGTGATATAAGGTTGTTGAATTTAATGGATTTCGCAATATAGAAAGCAATAAAGATAGGAGGTTATATTGGTTTATAATACGATTTTTCATCTTTAAAATATATATTAAGGCTCTGTTTGGAAAAAAATAGCGGATAGCTGATAAACTATCTTATAGCGGGTGAGCTTATAGCGAATAAGCTAGCTGATTGAATTTGTAGAGTTTGATAAAATTAGCGGTTGAACTAGCTTATAAGAATGAAATGACGTAAAAAAGATATGTTTAATTAATATTTAATTTTTTTTCAAGTAAGGTGATAGGTGTAAAATTGGAAGAAAAGATATATGATAAGCTATAAGCTCATCACAAGCTACTTGAAATAGTGTTTGAAAAATAAGCTACAAGCTAATAAAATAAACTATAAGCTATTTTTTAAAAAATGTCCCAAACAGAGCCTAAGATTTTGGTGGTGCACATGAGGAAAACATGGAAAATGATCGAGTATTTAGAGTTTTTCTCTAGATTCTAGAGTGACCATAGGGATAAGAGACATGATATGAACTACGAGTATGATTTTATTAAATGAAAATGCATCTGAAGGATAGGATCACGAATGAGTTGTATGTGATGAAAGATGACCAACAATTAGAAGTGGGAGGTGTGACGTGCAAAACTATTTGAACTATTGTAATAGAAAATGTGACTTAATTTTGTTACCAATGTAGTTAAATATAGGTGATATCTTAAGGGTTGTTTATCGACAACGCGTGATAACTTTAAAATGGTTATGCAGCTTAAAATGGAGAACTTACTTTTCTCTAATTGAAGATACACGAAAAAACCAATGAATTTTTAGAAATGTGCATCTAAACGTCACAAATTGTTTAAAATTATGCATTTGAATCTCACAAGTTTGATATTTTTTTAATACATGCATTTAGACTGATGTTTGGGATGGAAAAGCAATCTTTTAAATTTTTTTAAAAACTAGTATATTACAATCAACAAATTGTGTTAGTTCCTCCATTTACTTTATCTCATGGTCCACGGTAAATATACCACGGATTTTAATATACTCCACATTATATTTTACCAATTCTTTGAAAATACTACTAACCATATTTCTAAACGTCGATAATTTTTACAAGACATATTCTCATTTCAAGGTTATTCAATAAACGACAAAAATAATAATATTAAATGAGGGATTTACTTATTCCTGCGGTTATATATATATATATATATATATATATATATATATATATATATATATATATATATATATATATATATATATATATATATATATATATATATATTTCATTTTTGCTTGTTCAAAAAAATAATATTAAATGAATCA
Source organism: Trifolium repens (assembly GCA_030408175.1). Taxonomy (NCBI): domain Eukaryota; kingdom Viridiplantae; phylum Streptophyta; class Magnoliopsida; order Fabales; family Fabaceae; genus Trifolium; species Trifolium repens. The sequence continues at coordinate 64,678,361 of CP125837.1, read as the reverse complement.
CAAATGAATATAAAATTCACAACATATTAAAAATATTTATTTATTTCCGCATATATGACAATTGTCATTACGATAAAGAAATTAATCAATCTTTCAAATCGTAAATTTATTAAGCTTTGACTAAATTGGTATAACAAATTAAAATATAATATAATTTTTAATTAAAATAGAATTTATTTAATATAAAACGCGTTATCTATATCATATTTATATATTTTTACTACCGACTTTATCTTTTTATATCTTAAAAATATATAAAATATGTCTTATTTAATACGCTTTATTAATTTTTCTTTTAAAAAAGAAAACCTTTATTAAAAGCCGTAGACTAGTTTTTTTATAATCATCCTATAAATTTCGTGTGTCTGTTTTATATTTGTGCGATAAAAAAAATTAGGTTAGGTCTGGATTTGGGTTTTCTTGAAGCAATAGTGCTCTTGTTCAGGTTTTCAGAATCAAATTCGCGAACCTTTACAGGCATTCGCAGGTATAAACACTATCTTCAAATACTTTGTATTTATTCCATTAATCGCTTGCGTTTCAAATATTTTGTATTTATTCCATTAATCGCTTTATGTTGTATGATTTTTCATCAATCTAATTTAGATCTTATACTCAATTAGCTAGATTATGAGTTATTGTCCTGCTTATTCGTGTTTCATTCAAATATAGTTAACAAATAACTCATTTGAAGAGTACAATGTTTGAAAGCTCATCAAGTGTCGGTTTGGCTAAATGATTTTAGATCTTCTTTGTTTTTGATCAATTCATCAATTTAATTCTAAACTGTGAGTGTTGGATAATAATATAGGTGTTTAAATCTAAATCAATCCAAATCAAAATTGTAAACCAATTTAAAAAATCAAAAGTCGCACAAAGTTGAATATTATTTGATGTCTTTAGATGTTCTTTTGTAAAAATCGCTTGGATCAGATCAAATTTTGAATTTTTTTTTAAAATCGAGCTGAATCGCATATGTATATATTTTCTATTTTTTATTAGTATGAGGTATTGTGTTCTTATTTTTTTAACTCTACTTATTATTTTAATTTAATCTATTCTTTTACTATTTCACATGTTTCAAGCATAATTGATGTTTCATCTTGTAATATTAATTTTTAATATATTATATGTTATATTTTGTATCAAACAAATTATTTTATCATTTGTTTATAATATTAATAAAAAATTATAATTTGAATATCTAAAATACGATCCAAAATAAATTGCATTAAATTGAATCGGATTGGTTCAGAACAATTTTTTTAACATAGGCATAAAAAATTGAACCTAATCATATATAATTTTGTCATTAGATCAAGACAAGACAAGATAAATGTTCATCACAAATCTGTTCAAACCACACCACAACCACCCTTAGATAATAGGGTCTACTATAATCTAAGATCACTTTTTTTTTTCTCTCTCCAAATTTACACTTTTATTTATAAAAATGTCACTTTATTTTCTATTATTTGTTTTTGAATCTCAAAGATTAGTTCAAGAAACACCACATGATTTTTAAGGCTTTATTTATTTTTTTGACGGATTTTTTAAATAACTACAAATGCAGGGAAACGCGAAGGACTTACTGTGAAGATTTGAAAGGTAATTCTATGATTTATTTTTATTTTTTGTCATTTAAATGTATAATTTCATTTAAATTGAAGTAGATAGGTTATATTTTTTTGGTAGTTATAGATTTTTATTTTAAGTTGGGCTTGGTTGCCATTCTTAATTTAATTTTTAATTTTATACAAATAACATGGTATTTAAAATTGAGCACCATATACTTTGTAGTGTATGATAAGCTTTTTTAAGTTTAAATAAAAATTTGTACCACATATTTACAGTTTACGGAGCACATTTAAAAAAATACACACACCTTAAAAATATATATAGTTTATGATATATGTTTTTATGAAAAATGGATGGAAAGAATCTGTGAAAAATGTAAAAACATACTAAGAATCTTTCGGGGTATATTTATCTCAAAAGAGACACAAGAGGTTCAGATGGTTACAATTTACAAAACAATGGATTTGCTATTTGTTTTTCTTGCGCTCTGCGAAATATCCTATTAACTAAAAAAAAATTTCAACATGAATTTTTCCATGAGTATATTTATCTCTTACTAACAAGAGATTCAAATGGTTACAAGACAATGGATTTTGGAAATTTGTTTTTGCGTCTCTTATATCTTCTTGCGCGCTTTGCGAAATTTCAAAATTATGTACTTAAGTTGCGAACTCAGTTCGCACCTTAACTAGCAAACTCAGTTCACAGCTGAAGCAGTGAATTATATGTTTATATATATATATATATATATATATATATATATATATATATATATATATATATAGTTTTTATAAGGTCCATTAGTTAAATCACACAGAACTAGCTAGTTGTAAAAACTTTGATTTGCCACTGGAGCAACTGTGACATAATATCGACCAATCACACAGATCCTAGAGTTCTATAAACTGAAATATCTTTTTAAATTTTCCAATCACTCTCATACGATGTTTCGTTCAAAAAAATTTCAGGAACTAGGGGAAGAGTTCCATTTTAACTTGCGAACGGTGTTTCATTTAAAATATTTGTATGAGGGATGAGAAAAGGGTGATGGAGACAAAATAATTAGATTTTTCATAAGGTTCGCCAATTAAAATACGGACTGTGTTTTTTTTCTCTCTCTCCACACTTGGGTTTTTAACACACTAGCTACTTAATTTGTGGAGGTAAAATTGAAAACGTAGGGGGTGTGAGAAAAATCCCATAAATTTTTGCTGAATTGGGCTAAAATATATTCCATATAGTTTATTGTTTATGGATTTGGGCTTAGCTCATGTTTTCCTTTTCTTTAGAACAATTTTTACGTAAAACATTTTTAAAATTTTCACATAATTTTACAAGTGTATTTTTAAATAACATGATTCATTCTAAAATGTTTTTTCGAACAACACAAAAAAGGTGCTATTTTTCAAATGTATACATGCAAAGTGATTTTGAGTACTGTCCAAATTACATTAATGTTTGTGCTTAACTTCATTAATATTAACGTTTTGGCGAAAATGTATTTGATTTCTTGACAAAAAAAGGAGTATTTGATTTGATCAATTTATCAATATATGGTTGATTATGTGAGGATTAATTTGGACTAATGTTTAGGTGTGAAAAATATATGACTCCAATAGGACAGAGGAAAACCATAGACAAGACAAAGGTTAGAATTTGTTGGAAGAAAGTAGTGACTAAGAGTCTAAGAGAGTCACACCATACTCTTTTCATTGCTTAATACTTAACCGCTAAGAGTTGAAATTAATGTTTTAGTGTCTGAATTTAAATATAAAAAATATAAAAAAAAAAATTCAACTAAAAGATATGTAAAAAGGTTGGACAGGATCCCTTGTTTTGAAAACAAGCATATTAGTTATTGTTTGACTGTTTTTGTAATACCTATATCTATATGTTGGAATATTTAAAGAATATGTAAAGACTAAAAAAATGAGGTAGTACAGTTATGGATGCAGGCTCTTATCCTTTTATATTGCATACAATAATACTTTAAGATTTTCTATTTGGTTTCTTGTACTTTGGATCTTTGTCTAAAAGAATGACAACAGAATAGAAGCCAACAAAGAAAACGATGATTGGGACATCATATTATAAATAATTTATCATAGTTTTATATTGTTTGGGGGTCCTTTAATTACATATTGATCCACTTGATTGAAACTATAAATAAATAAATAAACTACTACACACCTTGATTGATGCTATAAGATAAAAAGCTAGCAGTAACACTATATAAACTTTACCAACTTTCATGTAAGGTTAAATTAAAACTAGAGATTAGGTGTCCGAACTCAAACTTTATTGGCCTATTCATATGCTTGTAAGAGGTTGACTATTTAAGGAATACATTTATTTTTGGTTTAAGTTTAAATTACATAAACACCCCTCTTTTATTGAGTGGAATACATGCAACATTCTTTAAATTCATATTCATAATCGGTTCTTAGATAGATTAGATAGGATTGGTGAGATGAACCAATATAAATCTCAGAGAGAATAGAATAGATCATTTAACTACTCAAGTGGTTAAGTTAAAGAATTAAATGATTGCTCATCTACTCCCTAAAATGCTCCCTTGATGTATGAGCATATACAAATTGTTAGGATTGTAACTTGATAAAAGTTCAACCCAAAAAATTAGTCTGAGGTGAGTGAACCTTATGGTTTAAGTACTACATTGAATATTTTTATTTATTATATATTAAACTCCTAACGTTGCCACACATTTTAAGAGTCGATGTCTATTGACTTTCACTCTATCGGCTTAGTTGTAGCCCTTTCCTCTTAGAGACTTAGATGACTCTACTCATCTATTAGAATTCTCGATAGGTAGCCTAATTCAGTCTATAACACTTTTATCTACTTTATGTGAGACTTCTAACATTTCATGCCATATCATTTAAGAGCCAATGTGCAAGCAACTTTCATTCTATCAATCTAGTAGTAGCCATTTCTTCTTTGGCAGATTCACTGTTTATCAGTAGTCGGTGGTGAGCTTTAATCCAGCCTGTAAGTCGATCCAATTCTCAATAAAAAGTATAGTGTTAGAGTGCCATTTTAAGAATACAGATCATAGCTAAATATGGAACAGTAAACATGTTTAAAGCTGTAGTAGTTAAACTCTGAGCCATTTATGACTCTATAATTCCTATAATTACTTGGTCCTTAATTTTTCTCTTATCAATTATATGAGTCAAAAAAATTCTTATTTATAGTTATGCTGTCATACTGTCAAAGAATGACACCCTCCTTTGTACCCATTGGTTGTTTGTTAAAAACTTTATAAATAAAAATAAAAGATTTAGAGAGAGAAAAAAGGACAGCAATGTAAAGAAAAAAGAAATGGAATGAGAAAACAGAGTTGCTAAAAATAATAAAAAATTCGATAAAATATTATTAACTATCCCTGTCAAAATACCTCATAATTCCCGAAAAGCACACATTTCACTTTATTCCAATCCATGGTAATATCTCACAAAAAATCATCTTGACAGTGATTAAATTTCTTTTCACATAACTTTGTTACTCCTCTAAAAACAATTCACATGATAAAAAATTGTAGAAATATTTGATATTCTTGAGTGTCTTCCAATTTTATATGTCCTTTTCTATGCACTTTGTGTGTATAACTTTTGGATGTAGATTTTGCTGCAGTAATTTTTTACACAATTTTACACAGTTTTAAATTTTAGCCGTTGATTATAGATTGGATGATTTAGATTAATGCAGTTATAAAATCACTTAAAACAATATTAACTTTTCATTTTAGATCGAACGACTGTACTGTAGAACAGTGTGAAAACTGTGGAAAAATAAAATGTAGGAAATTTATTTACATAAATTTTACTGCAAATTTTTTTAAAATAATAATAAAAAATTTATTGCATAATTCACAGTTTTAATTTGAATTGTCTCAACCAAGATATTATGCTCAATTGATTAATGAGTTTTAGTCAGATTCTAAGATAAAACAATTTCTTGACCAAATTTTACTAATCTTGTGATCGAACTCCAATTTACCAAGACTCTATTTGTTCGGAAAGCAGAAGGTTAACACCGAAAAAATATTGTACCGTCTCTTGAGATGAAAGAAACAGCCATGTGAACTTATCAAAAACCACCCTGTTTCTAAAAAAATTCTGTTTCATTTGTTTATCCATAGTGGTTGGATTAGGTCTTTTCTTGGGTCTTTTGATTGTGATTTATTTTATTTAATCTATTATATTAAAAGACCAAATTACCCTTTGTTTATGATTGTGACTTTTTAGAGCAAAAAACTAACAAAGGAAACAAAGAAGCCATAGCCATAGCCATAACCAATTAGATATTACATGCAACAAGAAGTGAAAGTGATAACAGAACAGAATAAGCTCTTTCAAACTAAGTCAGCCAAACACAACAAAGAGAGTTACAGAATCATTTTTTTGCTTTTTCCATGTCAGTTACCTTTAAAATGGTAACTGTATATACAGTACACACTCACTCTGCACCCTCCACTGAATTTCAGACATAACATCAGGTGTTTTTTTTTTCCTTCAAATTTTCTCACAAAAAAAAACCAAATTAATACTAAAATATTAAAACCAAAAAAATAAATAATTCAGTTTAATTAATATTAATTAATTATTATCTTCATTTCATTTACCAATGCTAATTATTCATTCATGCATTAACTTATATTTCAGTTTCATTGTCCATTTTCTTTATTTTTGAAATTTGTGTGGGGTTGCATGATGAGAGAAATTTTGTCTGAAAGTGAGTGAGAAGATACTAAACAAGAGAGAGAGAGAGAGAGAGAGAGTGGTGTAGTAGCTGTTTCATACTTTGTATGTCGTTTTGTGACAAAGGATTGGGTCCACCGACCCGTAGGGCTTACCCTCTCTCACTCTTTCTTTATCAAAAATAATTTTTATTTTTAATTTTTCTTTCATTTTGTAAAAAATATTTATGACAAGAGAGAGAGATGAGAAAGTGAGGAAAATCTGGAAAAACTTTTTGAAGAAGAAAAAAAAGGCAGAGAATAATAATAAAGTTAGAAGCAAACTATAATGTTATGTGTATATGTGTTGATGTATCTGCATGACACCAAATCATCATCACTCAAAATATTAGCTCAACTTTCTTCTCATTTAAATCAAAACCATCTCAAGCAAAAAAAATAGTATTCATGAACAAGAGTTTGATTTGTTGTTTTTTCTTCTTTTTTCAGCTTCTTCTATAGCTTGTTAGCTTAGCTTTCTATCCCATCTTTTTTTTCTATTGCTTTTGAGTTTTGTGAGATTGAGAGGTTGTTTATGAATTGAAGAAGATTCAATTTTGCATGTTGGATTTTTTAGAATTGTGATTGTGTTGAATTGGAATTGAATTACACTCTTTCTATACAAGTTGAAGAATATATATTGGATTTGAGTCTAATTCCTATAAGAGAATTAATATGGCTGTATCATCTTCCTCAGCATCACTGTTTGGTTTCAGAGACGAAGATCCGAATCCGATGAAGCAACAACATTCCTTGCCACCATCTTCATCTGCAACTCCAGCTGCTGCTGCTGCTGCACCATCCCAGAAGAAAAAGAGAAACCAACCTGGAACACCAAGTAAGTTTTTCTCAACTATTTTATTAATTGCAATCATATCTTATAATCTCTAATTGCATGTTTGAATTCGCAGTCAGTTTGACAAAATTACAATAAATCACTGTGACTTTTTCAAAAAAGCTGTAGTGATTCTGTCAAACTAACCGTTAATCCATATATATGCTGGACTAGTTCTTTTTTTTTTCCATCAATAACACTACCTTTTTTTTTTCCTTTCATAGATTTTATCTATTTGAGCAGTTTCATTAATTCTGCAAATATTTTTGGGACTAGTTTTTGTGTGTGTCTATGTTTTTTGTTTTCATTTGTTATGAATTCTCTAGTGTGGAACCCTAATTTAAAAGCATATATATGTAAAATGGAATGGAATTCAATGTCAATTTGTTTGACATGGAAATTAGCCTTTGTCTTGAAGCTTCATATTTTAATTTTTTTTATATTTATTGTGGTGTGTTTTGAATTTTTCTAATAATTTTTTGTTTGGCTATTTTCAATGGAAACAGATCCAGATGCAGAGGTGATAGCACTATCTCCCAAGACCCTAATGGCAACAAACAGGTTTATTTGTGAGGTATGCAACAAAGGATTCCAAAGAGAGCAAAACCTACAGCTACACAGAAGAGGACACAATTTGCCTTGGAAGCTTAAGCAGAAGACTACAAAAGAACCTAAGAGAAAGGTTTATCTGTGTCCTGAGCCCACATGTGTTCATCATGACCCTTCAAGAGCACTTGGTGACCTCACTGGTATTAAGAAACACTTCTCTCGCAAACATGGTGAGAAGAAATGGAAGTGTGATAAGTGCTCCAAGAAATATGCTGTTCAATCTGACTGGAAAGCTCATTCCAAGACTTGTGGCACTAGGGAATACAGATGTGACTGTGGCACTCTCTTCTCCAGGTAACATATACCAATTCAATCATCATTTTCCATTGAATAATATCAAATCCGCAATTTTCTCACTTCTCTGTACTTAGTGTGTATGTATCTGTTTGTCTACCTGTGTGAGATTTATCTGAAAACTCTTAAACTAAAACCAAATAAAAATTTTGAATCGAAACGATAAAGACTGAATCTTAATAAGTGTCACTTATGCAGCAATAGCATGACATATAGATGTCATGTTACCTTTTTTTTCCCAAACATTTATTTTTATAACATTATGCAAATATGGTTTGGTTTAGGGCATAGTAAATAGTAACATTATGTTAGATTCTTCAAATGACTATAGAGAGGAAAAAGACTTAGATGCTTTTGGTTGGTATTATTAATTTATTTCACAACAATAGCAATAGCAATTGATTAAGATTCTGATTTTGGTATGGTTTGGTTTGTCATGTATCAATAGTAGTAGTAATTTGTGTACGGTGTGGGCAAATGAAATGGATGGAAACATCCACCCACGTGAATAATCTCTGAAAATTTTCTTAAGAAACAAAAAAAACACACACGAAGGAAGGAACAAACACATTATAATTATACAAACAAAACAATTCTCTATTTGTTTCTCTCTCTTTGTCAAAAAGCATAATAGGATATTATGGAAAAAAACACTTCACCTTTTCTCTGAATTTACCTTGGAAACTGCGCTTTTAATTTTAGCCCATTTCTTTTTCTTCATATTCACGTGTTGCTATGCAATGAAGTTGTGTGGTGTTGTTACAATCTTTGTTTTCTTCTTTGTTGGCTAGTTGTGTTTCAGTACACTGTGCTCTTGCAGGTGCTCCTTTTCATGATAACGTTACGACCTAATCAAACTATTCAACTCTCTTTCTATATTGTTTCTGTACTTTTTTTTTCCCTTTCTTTCACATGATTTTTGAAGTTTAATTTTGAGTCATGATGAATGTTAATGATTGGAGTCAAACACACCACATGTTTGGATTTGCGGTAAATTTGACAGAATCATAATACAGTATTGTGTTGTGATTATCGCAAAGTTGTCAATTTGTTGTTTCAACAAATTTATTGTATTGTACTTTGATTCTGATAATTTTTTGCAATTCCAACATATATTTGGATACAATCACACAAATATGGTTTATTTTTATTAGTTAATATTAATAGCCATTAGTTTAGTTAATAAATTTTTTCTCTTTCATCGATGATGTTTTTAATTTGATGTTCAATTTTTTCAACTATTTTTTTTTACAATAGAGTCGAGTATCGAACCCAGAACCTCATACATACTACATAAATTTTTCAGCACTAGACCAAACTTAATAACTTCAATATTTTCGACTATTAGCTCAAACCAATTCTTCATTAATATATTTGCTTGACATGCATTGAAATATTTTTATTCTTATGCTTCATTTATTGAACACTCATTGGTACTTCTTGACATTGCACTTCTTAATGGATGGATATTTTCATTAATCTTATAATCAAACTTTGGTGGAAATTAATATCATTCCACTTAGTTGTGCCTTTTAGGAAGTTTTTAGTTATACCTTCTTAAACATTTGTAGAGATATCCACATAATCACATTATCATTTTATGTAACTATACCTATTTCATAAATTCACGCAAATTTTTGTCCTCGGGTTAATTAAGTATCACATTCTTTCATTTAGATGTCAATTAGAGTTTTATTGTCTTTTACTTAGAAAAGGCCAAGTCCCACTTCAAGTAATCTATGTATACTTCTGGATATGTATGTGACAGCTTTTAGATACTACTATCATAGTTATAGTGTCTACAACCAACTGAATCAAGCTTTTCAACTCATTTATTTTACTATTTTTAATTCTAAAAAATCTTCTTAGAAAAAAATTCCGTCTTAATACCCTCTCTTTCTGCATATAAATTGAAATATTAGCTCATGGCATATTAATTCTAATAAAAGCTCTAGTATATTTTATGTGCATAAATATTAATTTAATCGATAGAAATGCCAAAATTGTTAAGTTAGACGTTATGATTGAGATTTGAATTCTGATCCCTTCACTTAGTGTCTGTAAGTTTTTAATGAGTTGTCATTGTCTAATTAAAAAAATTATGTGCTCTTTTTGGTAATTAACCTTTGAAAATTTTAATGATTAACCGTGTAAATTTATTGATCTAATATTTTTTTGAACAACAATTATTGATCTAACTCTACTCTAAAATAATTTGTCAAAAAAAAAAAACTCTACTCTAAAATAAATTATTGATCTAATTCATATATAACATTTTTATGAGATTTCTAGTTGGGAAATTCAGCTAAGATAAGACAATGTAATATTTTCTTCTTATTATGTTTTTTACTGACTTAATTTTTTTGTATATTAGATATTTTTTTGTGTATTATTTATCTATTTTTTTTACTTAAATTATATTTTTCTTCTTATTTAGCTAAGACAATGCAATTTTCTTCTTATTTTTCTTGTTTTTCTTATTATTAGTATTAGATATTTGTGTATTTTATTGTTTGAAAGTTGATGCGGGAACTGCCAAGTTGCAGAAAATTTTCCAGCCCCCCATTCCTTTAAAATCAAGACATGTGCATGTATGTCTGGTCAATTTTTATCCTAAAAAATAAAATAAAATTGTTATATTTAAAGTCATTATTCTAAGGGGGCGAGAATTGAGTCTAGTGAAAAGAGTTATACTCCTAAATAAGTAAGAAATTAAGAGTGGTCCACTATTATCATATCTAAATAATTTTCCTTGGTCACATTTTTTCTTATTATAGTTTTTTTATTGACTAATTCATTGAATGTCACCATCCATTGTCAAATCACTTGAGTAGGGTTAGAAAAATGTCATTGATATTTGATTTCAAATCTAGATTTTCCCTTAATCTAATTTTTTCTGAACCTTCTCCTGTACTTTTTTTATTTTTTATATTAATACATAATATATTTGCCATTCAAAAAAAAAAAATCGAAATTGAAATTTGTTAATGTAATGTTTATTGCAGGAGGGACAGTTTCATCACTCACAGAGCTTTCTGTGATGCATTGGCTCAAGAGGGTCCTAGACAGCCACCAATTACCCTACCTGGTGCCATTGGTTCTCATCTCTATGGAAGCACCAGCAACACCATGGGTCTTAACTTATCACATGTTGCACCACAAATGTCCAACATGCACCAGCAACAAGACCACCACAGTAACTCAGCTACCGATATCCTGCGCCTCGGTGCCTCTGCTAATCGAACCGGACAATTCGACCACCACAATATCCTTCCAACAACTTTCAGACCTAATAACTCTTTCTTCAACAGCAACAACATTCATGATCCAAACCAAAACTATGTCCCTGACCAAGGTTTAATGATGCAGCAGAATAACAGCAACAATAATAACAATCTCTTCAACATACCGAATTTCCTTTCGAGTAATAACAGTGCTACTACAAACACTAACAGTAGCAACAACTCATTCTCTGAGCATTTGAATGTGAACAATAATGAAGGAACAAATTTTTTCACTGGTTCTGGTGGGACAAGTAGTGCTCCATCATCACTTTTCAGCACTTTCCCTCAAGGAGGTGGAAATAGTAACATTAATGCTGCTGCTGCTACTTCTATTGCTTCAATGTCAGCAACTGCACTTCTTCAAAAAGCTGCTCAAATGGGTGCAACTTCAAGCAATGGAAATGGAACTACCGCGACTTCGCTTCTGAAAAGCTTTGGAAACAATGCTGGTAGTAATTCAGCTTCTTCTGGTGGTGGTGGTGGTGAACATAACAGACAAATGATGAGTGGTGGTGGTGGTGGAAGTGGGAACTATGGTTTTGGTGGTGGGAATGAACAGAGTAATTTGCATGATTTGATGAATTCTTTTGCTGCTACTGGGAATAGTTCGATATTTGAAACTGGTGGAGGGGGTGTAGGGCTTGGAAGTGGAGGTGGAGATAGCAGGCAGATGACTCGTGACTTTTTAGGAGTTGGTCAGATTGTGAGAAGCATGAGTGGTGCTGTTGGAGGACAAAGAGAACATGCAGCTGCTTTTAACTTACCAGGTTCTTTGGAAGGAGATCAAAGAAACAACATTAATGCTGCAGCATCATTTGGAAGAGGTGGAGGTGGTGGTGGAGCTGGAGGAAATTTTCAGTGAGCATCATTGGTCTAGAAAAAGGTATGTATCTTAGTCTATACTCAAAATTCAATTAGCTATAGTAACCTAGATATGTTATGTTATGTTTTTTTTTTATTATTATTATATGGATCTTGCTAAACACCGTCCCGAGACAATAGTTAAAGAAATAAAAATTGAAACAAGTTTTCAGTAAAAATATTTTTTTAAAAATATTAATTATACAGTTTTCAAAATTATATTACAATTTTTATTTTCTTAATCATTGTCTGGAAGATACTGTTTAACCTATCTTTATTGTTATACAGTACTAGAATGATATGTTGATGATGAATATTGTGGTTAAAGGTGGTATAGTTCTCTTGATATGTGTGTTGTTGGATCCTTCAATAAGCATTTTTATAATTCTCATTTTAATTTCTTAAAAATATTTTCGGTGTATTAGTTTGCATTGAAGGTTAATTTGGTTAAACTAGATTGGACCACTGTGATATTGGATTTGAAAATTTCAATAAAATTACAATGATATTGACATCATAATTTTACTAATTTTTGTGTCAATATAATCTAAATATACACTTGATGTTTTTAAATAATTTTATGAGTAGATTCATTCACTTTGATTTTTAAATTCCCCAAATAAATTAGTATTATTTTTAAAAATAATTAGGGAAGGTACAAATTATTATTGGTTAAAGTAAAATTAATGATTTTCAACTGTTTTTGAGGTGATTATTTGAACTTCACCTTCATATCTATTGAAGTTAGAATATTTTTTTGAAACATTGAAGTTAACATCGGAGTTCTAATGAACAAATTAATTTACTAATAAGAAATACTGTATTATATTTTTATTAATTTTTTTAGTAAAAGATATATTAGAATAGTATTAATGTTTTTATTTTAGTGATTTAAAATGAGAACTATAGTTAGAGAGAATATATGTTTTTTATTTTAGTGATTTAAAATGAGAAACCTATATATAGAGAGAGAATATATTGATACAGTATGTAAAAGAAAAGATGCTAAATGATAGTGTTAAAAAGTGAGGGGGTGTGTGGTCTGACAAGTTGTCTTGCATGGTGCAGACAGCGATGTTGTGCAGAACTAATTTGTTTCTTCTATTGTCTTCTCCTTTTCATTTTTTTACTTTCTTTTTTTGGTTGGCTGGCACGGACAGTGTGAGTCACGACTCACGAGTGTGTGCCAAATTTGTGTCTCAATGAACAAATAATATCTAGTCTACCCTGCTCTTATCAACATGTTTTTTTCTTGCCACGTCAGGTTGACCCCACATCTATATATTTTTCACTTCAATATACTCCCTCCGTTCCAAATTTATAAACAAAAGTCGATCAACAAAAGTGAATATATTTGTTCAAATCTTTAATCAAATATATCAAGTTTTTTTGACTCATTTTTGCTTATATTTTGGAACGGAAAGAGTTTTAAAACAATTTCAGACAATTTTTTTTTTCATTCTGGTTAATTATAGTGTGTTGGTGGCAATATGTTGTAGTGATATGCACTGACATGTGTGCAATAGTGAAAAGAGATAATTGTTTTGGGACAGAGATACTATTTTATTTGTTGTTCCTTTTGAGACTCTCTTATCTAATATGATGTCTCTAATCTAGTTGTGATTGATTTTACAGTTAAATTGGAGATATTGTTTTATGTCTCTGTTATTTACTTATTTTTATTTCTCTTTTTGTGAAATATCTTTGTATTTGTTATATCTTTTGACTTTTTTATATATATTTTATTTGTCATTCAATTTTATTTTCTAAGTTAGCATTAGACATAGTAGTGAAAATCTAAAAATTGAGTTTGAGTTTAGTCAAATATTAATGTAGTTAGACAATTAGTTTTTTTGAGGTTGTCTGAATAAGATAAGATCGTTCAAATTTCAAACTCAAAATTTTATATTAGTTAAAATGAATATTAAGATCTAATCGATCTAATCTTGATCGGGCAATTTAGAAGTACTTAGTGCAGTGACCATTGATGATGTGTTTTGTTGTTTATTTCTTCACAACTTAGGTGTATTATATAGATTGATATCATACACGTTTTTAACCGCATTCACTTGTACTCTTATTTTAATGACATTATGTTTGTTCTTATATGAAAAAAATATTCTATGACTGCAGAGTACTACTCCTTTCTTTATATGCATACACATGATTGCCGAATTATATATGTGATGTTTGCTTAAATGAAGTAACCATATAATTTTTTTAAACCATATAGCAATACTAGTAATTAATAATCACAATTATGGTTTGGCTTTTTGCAGGGATTTCAACATGCTGCATTCAAACTTGATCTGATTAATGATTTTGAGAGGACATTGAAGCATATGTGAGAATTCCTGGATTTTATTGAAGCTTCTTCAAACTCCTTCAAATCCCCCTTCCCCCCAAAAATTTAAAAATAATTCTGATACATATTAACTTCCAGATTTTCATGGTTTAATTTTTTATGGTTTAATTTTATAGATTTTGTTATTGGATAATGGATATTTATCATATATATTCGACTATATACCGGTTATGAACTTATGACTTGGTTCATATCTTCTTGGTTTTTATATGATTTGTTTATATGATTTTGGTTTAAATGCATAGATGTGTATGTATAGCTTTGAAGTGAGATGAGTATCATATTAGGTAATTAGAAGTCTCGAATGTGATCTTTGTTATTGTTTATTTTTGTTGTACTTACTTAGGAGTGAGATGAGTATCGTATTAGGTAATCAGAAGAAGTCTTGAGTAAGTCAGTAGGTTTAGTTTAGCGGTGAGGGATTTGAGTAGTATTATGCAGAGGTTCTGAGTTCAATCATTTGCTTCATTATAAACAAAAAAAAGGTCTTGAGTGAGATTTTGTTATTGTTGATTTTGCTGTTTTTCGGTGAAGTTGGATCTCTTCATTTGTTTGTTGCTTGTAGAATTTTTCCTAAGGTGTATATATAGTATTTTTAGGTGATTAGGATGGGAGATAGCAATGACTCCAAATTTGTTATGTTTGTTTGTAGTTTATGGGAAGAGATTAGGGTTAGGCTAGGTTTTGACTATGGTCTGATGTTCAATTGTGTGGTCCATTTGAAAGTCAAATAGTTAATTTATTTTCTATGGAAAGACAGTGTTTGTTGAGCAATTGATAGACAAGGTAAAAAAAAATCTCGTGAGAATGATTTTATAGTAAGACATCTGAGCTTTCATATACTACTTATTATGAGTGAGTATGATGGAACATATTTTGTGTTTAGGCCAATAGATTATTATTTGACTTTGAGTGTGTGTTTCTATTTGTTGTTGTTTGGCCGTAATAATTATGGATATTTTTACTCTCCGTGTAAAAGTCATCTTTTGTCAAAATCACAGTACCAAAGAAAGTGTGCATACAAGTCTATTGAAAATCAATTCTTTGATGCGAGCGTGTTCTGCTGCATTTTGTTCCCCTCTGTCAGCAGTGACTCACACCGTCATCCCTCGCTTCGTGTCTTAGCCAAGACCATTGGAATGTACAGTATGCCTTAATGTAGATGGAAGCTTGCTGGGCTCTTCCAATTCTGCGGGTTATAGTGGCTTACTGAGGAATCATAAGGGAGAGTTCATATCCAGGTTCTATGAGGAATGCTTCGATTCAAAGCATCTTATTTGCAGAACTCATGGCTTTGCTTCTTGGCTTGATAATCCATTGGCATAGCAGTCACAGGAAAATTAATTGTTTCTCGAACTCGTTGTAGTCGGTTAGTCTAATCTGCGAGGGAGTCTCTTCTCATCACCGGTTTGCTAATGAAATTTTTAGTATTCGATAGACTTTAGCTCGTGATTGGGAGGTGGTGTTTTCGAAGGTAATGCATGCGCAGATATATTGGCAAAAATGAGCGCTTTAGCGAACTTATGGTTGGTGATGATCTCCACGCCACCTAGAAACCTGCCTAGGCCTCTTCTTGAAGATACTTGGGGAGTAGTTTTCAGAGAGAATAGTTTCCTTTGGTGTAACCAAAAAAATCATAGTAAAAGCTAACAGACACAAATCCTAAACTAAACATCAACAATAATTAACAATCAATAGTGAAAAACCATTTTGCATGTGTAGAAACTCGACATCCACAACAAAATTGCATAACACAACAAAATTGAAAGATTCATAAAATTAATTCTAGCATCTCATCTCATATATGCTAAGAAAACAAAATTGCTAATTTTTTCATTTCTTTTGCTGTATAATAACTTATCTAAAAATTCAAAACCTACACTCACATAACCATTACAAATAACTTCTGTCTATCTTGTCTTGTGGGCTTTAGACAATTTTTTCTTTCTTTTCTTCACAGCCTTGGGGACTTTGGTTTTCCTTGATTCTCTTTTCTCCTCTTTAACCTTCTTTTTATTTTCTTTCCTAGCTTCTTTCTTAGCCAATTTCTTATCATGAGGAGTATCTGGATCACTTTCAGAAGACGATATCTCTTCAGAGTCACTTTCATTATCTTCATCCTCACCGGATGGATCCTCTGCATCATTTTCTAAGTGGTCGGGTTTACCATCAGAGATGACAAGTGAATCTTCTGTAGTATTTGATTTCTGCTTTTGCTGGTCATTTTGCAGGTGTTTAAGTCCAGTAATCGTTTGATAATATAAACCTTCAGTGTCTTTCCCACTCGTTATACGTTGCACATCCTCCTCAGCATTCTTAACATCATCTAGTGTCTTTGGAATGTATGACTATGACAAGAGTTTCAGAAATTAAACTCGTCAGAATAGAGATATAACATAACAATCAATGTACTTAAAAAAAGGATCAATATGACTAGTGCTTCTAGTTCTTCAAAATTACATTAATTTTTTTTATCAAAGTCACTGTTTAAGAAAGAAATAATGAAACTGGAGGGTTAAATAAAAATAAATTTTACATTTTATCATATAAATTGATAAAATATATTAATTAATAAACGGCTGCAGTAATATCATGTTTAAATGGGATAATTTAGATTTAGAATCAGTTGTTAGCACATAGAAGTATTATAATAGTTGTTGTTATGCTTATACTCAATGGGCCAATGTTATTAACATCGCAATCTTGACTCTGCGATAGCACCATTTAACAAATCGAGACCCCCACTCTGAATTGCACAACACACGGCCACACGGGTGCCATTGTGCCAGCAGGTGGGATCACATCTTTCCGGCATGATCGTGGGATCAAAGAAGACGGAAAGGCACAAGAATGAGCTTGTTTTGAGATCTGGGTCGGGTTTTCGTAACATGGCTACTATATTCAATCCACAATCCACGCCTCTAGCTCAGTACTCTCTCACTTGACCTCTGTTATCATTCTCCCTCATTCTTCCATCTGTACTCTGTAGATTCAATTCCTGGTGCTGCCTCCTGCGATTCCTCCTTATATTATTATGAACTTATGGTTATCAAATTCATCTTTGAAGTTATTTATGAATATCTTTTATGCACATGTGCATTTAACTGTAAGTATAATTTTGCCCTATGATAGTATCTTACAATCCGTGTTATGTTACGATCCTCAAGTTACAATCTTACAACCCCTTCTGATCCTAGGTAGAATCTCAATTTGCACAACATTGCTTATACTTTATGTATGTTCTTGGTGTGTCTTAACTCTTAATTGTGGTGTTTGATATATGGTAAGTGTTCCAGTTTCTGTATCCTAGAGGAGTTGATTTCCATAGTTTGTTATACCCTTCTAAAAGCTTCTAGCAGTTATAAATGAGATCGCATGTTTTAATCTTCACGACACCAATACAAATATCTATAGATTAAACTCCCTAAATTTCTTACTTCAATTTTTTCTTCATTTTCTTGCATTCCCCCTTCAGGTTCTCACATTCAAACAAAAAGTAACTTAATATGGCAATTACCTGCGCAAATACCGAGTCTGCAATCTCATCCTCTACAGATATATCTCCTCTGGCCAGAATTTTTTGTTGCACCTGCAAATTTTTGAAGACAACAAAAATATATTTCAAGTTTTTCAGAGAATGTAAACAATGGCAAACTAATGACAAATACCTTTTCCAAATAACTATCCACAGCATCATCAGCAATTGATGCATCAACAATAAAATCAAACAGTTCTCTTAATGTCATGACACCTACACCATTTTTTTTAAAGAAATCCTGAAAGTGAAACAAGTAGTTAACCACACCTTTTCCTTATTATCCCCATAATGAGAAAGGGGGCAGATGTGTAATTTAAGGCTAGAGCTTAGGAGTGCTTACCGATACATGAATAATATCTTCACGCAGAAAATCAAGAGCATGAGGATGGTCAGGGTCAACCGCTTGAGAAACATCAATAATATACAAGTGACCCTGATAAATAAAGAATAAATAAGTAAACTATTGACCGAGAGACATTTAGTCACTAAAGTATGAACACCCGGAGGAGTATTTACCTCATAATAAAGTATATTATATTCACTGAGGTCACCATGCACCAATTTGCACTTCTGATATAATGTCCGCATTGCAACAATTATCTGAAATAGAAATGCTCATAATGTCAGCCAAAAAAATTGGCATAATAGAATAAAACTTAGCACCTTTAGAAGTTAGAAAGGTATAAGAAATGTGTGAGAAGTGATTCCATGGAGTGTATCACAGAACAATAACAATTTGTTGAAAATCAAATATGCTACAATGCCATTGTAGCCACTATTTGAACAACTCTAGCATTTAGAAACCAGCTAGATAAAAGGTTTCTGAGGACTAAAACAGGGACTATGTATTAAAGCATCCCAACAACATACTATCAAAGAAACCAGCTAAAGGGCTAATTTCTAACTTCTAAATCATGCTAACTTTTACTAGACTATTGTATGACACACCTCAACATAGCCTTCCCGTAACTTGTCTAAAGATAAATCTGCATCTTTGAGACGTGGAGCAGCCCAACCATCCTTTCCTGCATGAATCAAACAACCAGAGAAATTCAGTTAAAAAGCTACATACATTTCTTCTATCTAAACTGCAGTATGTATTGCCAGAATGATATGATATTATATACTACAGCAAACTTGAAATTTTCTAGGACTGATAATGTATTTGATCAAATATTGAACCATGCATTACTTCAGTTTCCATTTGTCTTCCCTTTTTAATCAAATGTGATATTCGATATAACAAACACAATTGAGGGCAATTGATTATAACTGGACAATGAGATAGTATCAAAATGCAGGATAAAAGCAGTACCGATAAATTCCATAACCAGAATATGTAGCCTCAGAAGTTGCGGAGTAGGGCACCTAATTCCTTCTGCCTTTAGCCTGCACTCCAATATAGACAGGGAGAAAGAAGACAAGAACAGCTTAGGCATAAATGTAATCAGAGACTCTTTTTACATTGGAAAAATATGAAAGAACAAACTAAGTGCTCGGCATAAAGAGGCTTATTTAATAACAGAAAAATATAATACAGTTGAAAAGAAACAGTGGATGACTTATGTGATTTCCTTCTTTCATCAATTCTTCTTTTCATATTATTTTGATTGATAGTATTAATTTAGAATATCAAATTTTACAACAGTATTATCGTAACAGTTTTTAGTTATGTGCATATCCAACAGAGGAGGAAAAAAAAAAAGAAAAATGAGCGAATGCAAACCTCATAAGATTCCTCATTTCCTTTTCTGCCCATGTTTTTACCATTTTTCTGGGATTATGCTTGCAGTACCCATTTCTAAACCGGTAATCTCCTTGCACATATCTATCTCTATCCCTGATATCAATCAGATCATAAAGTAAGTTCATAAATAAAACATTACAGTAGCCTGTGTAATTCTTAATATTTCAGCATTAATCTGTGATGAGAAATAACATAAGTTAGATAAGACCATCCTAACACTTATAGTACTTACTTAAATACGAGAATAGATGTTTTGTATATTTTAATTGCAAGTTCTTGACCATTGGATTTAGTGGCATGATAAACATTTGCCTGTTAGAAAACAAGACGACAGTGAGAATCGGAAATATGATAACATATAGATTACGAATAAAGAAAGAAAACAAATGAAACATACTTCTTTTCCAGTTGAAATGCATCCATTCATATCTTGAAACACACCTCTGTTGAGCATCTTGAATAAAACCATGCGTGTTCTGGGATCAATTGCCTACGGGAATTTTAGTGTTAGTTGAAAATGAAATAAGAGAAACATGAAAACTTTTAAATTATTATTGTTTACTTGTTCAACAGTGGCTCGGTCAGCTTTCTCAGTAGTTTTAGTTTTACCAATGGCCATGTCTCTGACACTTCCACGGATGGCTGTTGTGACGGTGTTAGACATTGCAATATTCATTCTTCCTTCCCACTCATCCAATGGGGAAGCACGGATATGATGAGAGAATCTCTGATTCCGATTGGAGAGAGGTTGGAGAGTAGAAGAATGAGAATGGTGACCACCATGAGCATTAGGGCGCCATGAATTAAGAGAAGAGCCATTAATAGATTCATATTCATCATCATTTCTTGAATCCAACCAATCCAAAGCATCATCGATATCTGAATCCGAAGAATAAGAATCTTCTTCTTCTTCTTCTAATTCAGGTTGTTCTTGTTTGTTTTGAGTTACATCATCATGATGAGGTAAGGGTTTGTGTTCGAGCTTGTTGTCCATTGTTTGTTGGCAGCAAAAGCAAAGTGAGACAAGCTTGCTAGTAACCGATGATACCTATTTATTTCAGTATTAATTGATATTAACACAGTATTATGGTCGTAACGAACAAGTGTTTGAATGACAACAGAGAGCATTAATGAATGAAGTAGCAAAAAAGGCAGAGCATGGCGAAAATGAACCTAATCGTAATCCTAACAGCAACCAACAGCAGCAATTAAAGAATCCTAGAGATGAAATGATGAACGCAAATTGCGACACTAACCTGACTGTCCAGAGAAGGGCTACTTGTTGGCAGCTGCAACCTGGGAGCTACTGCGGAGGCGGTGATTGTAGCTCGGTGATTACTGATTAGTAACCCTATATCGCACTATAGTATTTAGGAAATTTTGGGTGCCTTTATTTATTTAAACTTAAAAAAAATATGTTTTTATTTTTTTTTTTTTGTTTCTAGGGGATCCGAGTTTTTTTTTTTCATCTTCTGTTGGACACGTGTCAATTTTTTAAATAGGGGTAGTTTAGGGTTTTTTTGGCATTATATATATATATATATATAAAAGATAAGGGCATTTTAGGTTTTTTGATGGGGTGAAACATTCTTATATATATTAGACTAGATAGATTAGATGTATAGAATGCAGAGAGATTAGATAGAAAAAAGTAATGAGCAAATAAAATAAAAATGTGTTGTTCCAGTTCCACAAACAAGGCGTAATAGTGAGAATGAATTTGAATTCAATCGAAATGATATAGGGGCATTATAATTGGGATTTGACATAGAATGAATGAATGATATTGGGATTTGAAACTTGTTCCTAATTTTATCTTCGTAAACCAGAAATTGAATCTGTTTGTGCCTCTCTCTCTTGGTTGAAGATGATGATGAAAATTGCACACACAAACAAAAGGAGAAGAAGAAATTAAAGTTGCAGCAGTGATGTAGAATGTGGTACGTACCTGTTTGTTTGATCGAAAGAGCAGAGTCTGAGAGTTACGGCGGCTAGGGTTTGAGCGAGCAAGGAGAAGAGAGAATCGTTCCTGAGGAGAAGCTCCGGCTCGATGGAGAAGCTAGGGTTCGTCTTGGTTTCAATTTGTCGAGCAGAGTCTGAGAGTTACTTTAGCCTTTTTTTTTTTTGATTTATAAAACAAAATTAAAGCTAATTTCCGTTTATTTTTTATCTTTATTATAAACAAATTCAACCCTATTCATAAGAATGTGACACGTGTATTTTTCATTTAATTATTTATTGCATTAATTTTTATTTAATATTTTATGACGTTACATTTTTAATTAAATATTAAAATAAATAATATTTATATTATTATTCCAATACGTTACATTTTATTTAATAATGGATGACGTTACATTTAACATTAAATACTAAAATAAAAAATATTTACATTATTACGTTACAAATTAATGTAATTTCATAGGTTATACGCAAATAAAATCAATACATTAAGCGTTTCTATATATTTTTTAATGCTCATAAACATATTTCAGTTACGTATAATTTTCAATTATTATAATAAATATTTTTTATATTTATTTGAACGTTACATAACAATTTCGTCGGTTACATACAAATTATAATTAATTAAATAAATATTTTATTAATTGTCATAAAATCATGTTTAATTTTGTGTTTCTATAATTCAATATAAATATAAGTCATTTGTCACAACAAAATCCACAAGTTCATTTCATTTTCATTTATATTAAAAAAAAATTGTTTTGTTTCTCTCATTTTTGTCTGAAAGCAATGTCTCATATGAACGATTTTATTATTGACATATCATTAGGAAAACAATCATGGATATTGGTTGTAAGAGTTGTGCGCTTATAATGATTTATTCTTTGTTATGTAGGGAGATTGGATTGGAGTTTTTGTGCGAAGAACATTGATCTGCAAGTTCAAAGACCCACTTCAAGGGGGTATGAATTACAAGATATCCTCATTAGATATGGGTTCTATCGATATTTGTAATTTTATTATATAACAATTTTCTATGTTAATTGTATTTATAAACTTCATACTTCACACTCGAAAGAAAATATAAAAAAATTTCATAGTGTGTGTGTGTGTGTGAAGCTTGACCTAATATATGTGTCAATTTAAGTTTTTGATGATAGTGTGTAAAAAAAAACCAGAAGGTTGTGAAAGGGGAAGAAGTTGTTAACTTGAAGTGTTTCTTCACTATTTCTGTTAAAAATATAATGTTTTCTTTAGAAGAGGAATGAGTAACATTCAATGCAAATGTCCAAATGAGCAAAAAAATTATGAAAATAAAGAAATAGTTGTTGAACATAAATATGTTTCTTTTGAGTTTTTACTCAATATTTCTTCATTGAAATTTCAATTTATTATAAATTTGTGTTTTCAAATATTATTCTTTATGAGATTATGTGTCAATTTACCTATATTATTGTTTCTATAAACTTTTTGGGTTGATTGCATCTAAATTTTGCAAAAATATGGGTCAAAGATGCAGCAATTTGGCGGATGAAAGATGAAGAAGATGTAATGAGAAGAGGAAGAAGAAATTAGCGATTTTGATAATTATAATTTTTATTTAGATTTAGTCCTTCAATTTAAAGAATCAGTTGAATCGGTGTTCAATAATCTATGTGACACGCGTGTGTATGATTGTTACCTTCAATTTTTTAATGATGACTAACGTCAGAGACCAAAATCAAATTAAACAATTTCAATCTTTCAATGGCTATTTCCTACAAAAAAAATATACAGAGACGAAAACTAAGAAAACACAAACTTATAGGGAAGAACTGCGTATTTAAGCTTAAAATGTTTGACAAATTTTATGTTATATTAAAATGGTATCATATTTTGTACCAAAAAAAATGGTATCATATGTTTTTAATTGATCAGATTATTCTTAATAAAACTGTGAGTAATGGGTGTGAATATGAGTACTATAATACCTCAAAAGTTCATATACAGGTACGAGTGTAAATATTGTTACCCATACATGTGTGAGTTATAACACAAACTTATTTAAAATTGAAAGGAACAGACTCTATAAAAATACCTATTTTGTCACAAAAATGATCAGAATAACAAAAATATTGAGATTCAGTTCATAAGTTAACTTTCATTTTTTATTCTCCTTTAATTGTTCGATAAAATTAGAGTTATCCAAACAGACTATCCGACCTTCAATGGGCTGACCCAGATGGGTTACGAGTCCTATCGGACCGGGCCAACAAATCTATATTTAAATACGGGTTTTTTCGAGGCATGTAAAAAAACTGTAAAAATATTCGTGCTAATATTTTAAGAACCAAACCATATATTTATTTGTGCTCGGCGGGCCAGTGCATACGGGCTCACTCATTTTGACAACTTCAGAGCTGTTAAAGCAGGCCGAGCCAAAAAGCCCATATTTAAATTCAGACTTTTTCAGGTTGGGGTAAACCCTTAAAAAATCTGGGCTAATATTTTAAGTTATATTCCCTATATTTATTCCGGCTTTACAGGCTGGTCCATTTGAGCTAGCACATTTTGATAACTCGAAAAGAGTTAATGTCGCTAATTCTTTAACATGACCATAAAAAAAATCATCAAAACAACAAAAATACTGAAACATTCACTACCATCCTAGAAACATTATAGTCAAACATTTAAAAACAGATAAAAATCATTACTTACTTATGACTGAAAAACAGATAATATAAATAGCTAGATTACAATGAGATAGAACTATGACGAACTGATTCAATGACCACAATAATTTTAGTTTAGAGTTAAATATATTTTATGTTCCATAACATATATCAACTTTTATTTTTAGTCCCTCTATAAATTTCCTTTGAACTTTGGTTCCACTAAATTTTATGTTTTAAATTTTAATCTGTTTATTTTTTATCGAGTTCATATTGCATGCTCAAAGCGACTTTAAATGAATCTAAAGAGTTGTCTTTTTCTCAAGAATGACAAGTGGACACATATACAATAGGTATCCGCAAAAAAAGAACACACACATTGGTAATTATCCGCAATAATGAACGCGTATGGGTACTTTAGTACCCACCTCTCCCCATACTCGCATATTATATATATATATATATATATATATATATATATATATATATATATATATATATATATTTTTTATTTATATTATTATATAAAAATATATGTATATCAATTTTAAAAAATATAACACTACTAAACTCTTACAAATTTGCAATTAAAAAATGTGTATTTAGAACATAATGAATATGTCAACAAAGATATATATGAACATTAGTATGATTACTAATATTTTTTCTATAATTTTCAAAAGTCAACATTAAGTTTTTTTATAAAAAAATTAATAATATTAAAATGATATATTTTTTTTTTAATTGATCAATTTATTCTTAGTAAAGTTGAAGGTAATGAGTGTGAGTATATGGGTACTCTGATATTCAAATGGTACGTGTATGATACGAGTAAAAATATTGTTATACACGCGGATATGAGTCAGGATCTATTAAGCACGGACACTCCTCAGATTAGTTGTGTCATGTGTCGGACACCAACGCTTATGATTACACTTAATTATATTATTTTTTTCAAATTATTATTGATGTTAATGTGTTAGTATGTGTGTCGTGTCTAAGGTCCTTATATATATTCGCGCTTCATAGATCATAATATATGCATATATTTAGAACTGGAAGAAATGTTAATTATCCGTGCTTGGCACGGGATCCATTCTAGTATCATAAAAAGTGTTGTTGAGAGGTAATTTTTTTAAAAAACTTATGATTTTTATTAAGTTAAAATGTCTAATATGGATATTTAAGTTATTGAATATCAAAATCATTTTTTTTAATTTATAAAAAGATGAATTTGAAATAATTGTTACTATTTTTAATTAAATTATCATAAAAATACAAAGGAAATACCAAAAAAAATGTTGGATTTGTCGTTTTGTTCATATTAGGATGAGTTTATGATTACTCTATTTACTACTACTCTAGTTGTTGTTCATATATGAAAGAAATAGACACAAGTGAAAGAATAGTAGGAACCACCAAGGAGATCCAATTATAAAAGTGATTACCACCTTTTATTTGTTGGTCTTATTAGCTTTATGTCCTTTTGAGGCTCTTTTATCTGACGCAATGTCTCGAGTTTTTCTAGTTGCAATTGGTTTCACCGTTAATTTGGAGTTGTCGTTTTATATCTCTATTTGTTATTTGCTTTTTATTATCTTTATTCTTTTAACTTTTTCTATGTCATTCAATTTTCTATATTACAAGATATTGTAATGAAAATTGTTTGACCATGATCGGATGATCCAGAAGTATTGACTACAGTCACCACCAACTACATTGAATCCAATTTTTACAATTTAGCTTACTTTTATCAAATCGGAATTATTTTTTGCAATGATTTCGTTTTATTAATTTGGGATTTAAATACACTTTTGGTTTCTTTATTTTGTCTAAAATACAATGTTAGTTCCTATATTTTAAAATTTAGGATGAGAGGTAGCGATGACTCCAAATTTGTTATGTTTGTTTGTAGTTTCTTGAAAGTGATTAGGGTTAGGCTAGGTTCGACTATGGAATGATTTTCAGTTGTGTGGTTCATTTGGAAGTTCCATAATTAATTTATTTTCTACAAAAAGACGGTGACACAACCGTTAGACAAATCCTTGAGTTGGTTCGAGGATTTGTCTAATAGACAGTTGCCCTACTCTTGATTTTGTTTTGGGTGTTTTTTTCTCATATTTTGCTAGCTATCTTTCACTTTCCCTTTTTTCGTTCTTAGAGAAAATTGTTGCCAGCTCCAATGTCTCTAATTTCACTAGATCTAATTATTAAAGATTAAACTGCTAATTATTGTGCACAAAATATTTTTTTAATGGCAAAATTCAAATACTAGAACCAAAAATAACATTAGGCATCATAGGTAGCCGTTCTCTCTTCTTTTCACGATGATTTGGAATGATTTAGAAATAATATATTTATTACTACTACTTTGATGATTAAAGTAATTGAACCATAGTAAAACCAGTTTAAGGTTCAATTGAACCGTTTGATTCAATTCGGTTTTAAAAACACAAGTTTATAGTAGCAACTGACAATTTTATGAAGCAACAAAGCTCATGTGGAATCTCATGACAAGAGAGGGGAAATCAGAAATAAAAGAGGAGCCTGCAACCCAGCATGTCTTTGGTTCAAACCCTCTGCTGCTTGGGCATTCATTAGAGAAGATGGCAGTCAGAATTAAGCCAAAATTGTCTCCTTTACCAACTAAATCAGAAGCCATTTAACAGAAAAAGTATATTATAAAAAACCAGAGGCGATTGCAATGCTAAGTTCCTGACCCCGAGTTACTCCTGTCTGATTGAAGACAAAACCATGCCCAAGATTAATATATTTTTTGACTGGGTCCGAGATTAATATTTTAGATAGGTTAATTCAGAAAACAAATGATGTAAATGTAAACAAGGCATTGCTGTAAAATTTTGGAATGGACAAAATATCTATCAAAATCAATATTGATGTCCTAAGATTTCATGGTCGATTTTGACAGAAAGATACACCAGTTATTGTTTTCTTCCTCTTCTTTTGTTAATCGGTTGTGCATCCATTTGTTCTTTCCCGGTCACTTCAGAAAGATCCACTGCAAAATTAGAGGAATAATTTTGTCATTATCCTTATTAACAAAATAAGAGTCACAAATCAGGAGCACTATTTCACATTTAAAAAAGTTTGATGTTTAACATGGTATTAACTCCAATAACAGTGGCCTTTTAAGGAAAATATTATGCACATATTATGTTGATTATTGACATTAACATGCACTAATCGATAAAGCTCTGCTTATTGTTCTTGTGATTTCAGTATTTACTAGTATATTACACGAAAACAATTTCAAAATCATTTCCCATACAAAATATATTGCTCTGCAAACAAACGCCAATATGTATGCTGATCAACAAAGAATAACAAATGACATACCTTCTGGTCCCCGAGCCATCAACGTAAAGAATATATTGTTAAGCTTTTCCATCTTCTTAGCTTCTTGTGCTTGGTCTGTCTTATACTTTAGGCACTGCTCAAAAACAACAACAGTCAACTTTACAAACATTTATATGTGATATGTGACTTAGACAACAATAAGGAGAGGGCAATATATTTTGTTAATATGCTTATGCACAACACTGCATTCACGGGGTCACACAAGTGACAAAAAATATATTTTAAGCAAGATAAATTACTCAGCAGAAAGTCTAGTCATGACCACATTTATTGATTCAAGGAGTCACATCGTGCTTACTTATACGGCCTCATGTAGCAAAAGAAAACAAGTTTTGAAATGTGTAACTTTTAACGGCCACCTATGAGGATATTCTTAATTTGGCAAAGCTGGTACGTCATTTGGCAAAGATAACTTCGTCGCGGTGTGAATTAATCACAATTTATTCTTTAATATAAAAAATGGCGATAACGGTAACGGTAACGGTATCGGCACCTTACAAAACTGTTTTGTTGCAGACGTTTTCACGGTCGTTGACCTTTATTTAAAACCCTATGTATATAATATCATATCACTAAACCCATGCAAAATACTTAACCTATTTAACAACTGTCGAACGAATATATGCAGGATGTATAAAGGGTAACAAATGATATATAATTTATTTTTAAACCATAAATGTCATCAAATTCAACAGAAAAAGAAGCTATATTCATAGATAAGAAATAGAATTGGTACCTGTCGATTATCAGTGACCTTGAGTACCAATTTTCCATCACAATGTCTATACTTCATTACATACCGCGTCTAAATTTCAAACAATTAGGGTGTGTGAATAATAATAAAGTGTAAGATGAGAAAAACGCAATTGAATTGAATTACAGTGTGTGTGATTGTGTTGATTTTGTTTTTTCACGATGTTACCGAAAAGCAAATAGAAGAATTAACATACAGAATCGGGATCGGCGCGGAATAGGTGAATGGATTGATCCAAAAACTCGTCCCATGAAGTAATGTAAACCATGATTGCTCGCACCTTACGCTTCAGTCACAATGAAATTGCGGGAAGAAATTGATGTGAAAATTTGTAATTGAGGGTTTAATGAAAATTTGCAGTCTGCTTATTTGTAGATGACTGTTTTGCCCCTTCGAGTGGGAAAATTTATAGGGGTATAATGGGAATGGGAAAAATACACCCATTAATATGTTTGGGACTTTGGTCAAATCAATATCTATTTGCGAAATACTTTAATATGTTTTCATGTGAATTGTATCTTTGTGAGCAATTGTAGATGACAAATGTTACTTTTAAAAGTTAAAATGAATAGAAATATGATGGATGAAAAAGTTTTTCTTAAAAGATTTAAAATTGTTGCACTCGCATGATGATCCTGAACATGAAATCTCAAGGGATGGATAGCTCAAATGTAATGAATTTCCTCTGGCTACTGTGGGGTTTTGGTTTGTTCCATTTAGTATGTTGTTCACTTACAATAGAGATAGACACAAGTGAAAAAATAGTAAGATTCAATTACAACAAAGATAGACACAAGTGAAAAAGTAGTAAGTTTTACTAACTAATGAGATCCAATTATAAAAATGGATACCATTGTTGGTCTTATTGACTTTCTGTTATTTTGAGACCCTCTTATCTTACGAAATGTCTTTGATTTCTTTAGTTGCGGTTCGTTTCACCGTTTGTTTGAAGTTGTTGTTTTATGTCCCTATTTGTTATTTTTCTTTTTTTAATATCTTTGATACTCGCTCTACCATGGTCTTTTGACTTTTTTGTTTTTATATATTTTATTTGCCATTCAATTTTATTTTCTATGTTCCAAGATATCATAGTGAAGATTGTCCGACCTTGACACACGATTCAGAGGTACTGATTGTAGTCATCACCGACTACACTGATTGTAGTCATCACCAACTACACTGAATCGAATTCTTACAATTTAACTTACTTTTATCAAATTTTTTGTTTCAAAAAGTGGGGATTCTTATTTTTTTTCATAATATATTTGCATATGGTGAATTTTTCTATAATATATCAAAAGTGATGATTTTTATTTTTCTATATTTTGTTTATGATAAGTTTTTTCATTATGTATTTCTGTTTCTCTTTTGTTAAAATATTTTGTATCTTATCATATATATGTACGTGTATCTGGTCATGTGCGTTGTTGTTTCTTTCTCCACGACTAAGGTGTATTTTGATGAATCGAATTTTCCATACGAAAGCTTTTTAAACACATTTCCATCTCCGCACTCATTATTATATATACTACCAGATCGTCTCATCTCAAACGGTAAACATATATAATAGACGGATCCTTGGCGCTCTAAATAACCTTAATAATGTATTTTGTCTTCCCAAACATCGTAACATTAGTTTAGTCCTCAATTTCAACTAGACTGAATGACAGAAAATATGACAGGAGAATCTAGTATAGGGGACAACTTGACCATAAAGCAGCACTACATGTAGCATCCATCATCAACCAAAAAAAATTCAGCACAGAATTACTAGTTAAATGGACGTACAGACACCAAACAAATGACACAAATAAATGGAAATCATAGGCGTCCTATCACAGCTTCCACTTCAGAAGGAGTATAAAGATGATATGCTGGAGCAACCCTGGCAATGTCAACGTTGTTCGGAGTGACCTAATGTGAAAAGTACAGAGGAAACACGTTATATTTTATTTTATTCTATGGTTGGGAGTGACCACATGCATTTAGTTTTAATTTTACCTTCTCTTCCATAACTTGCTTCAGAATAGATAAAGCAATAGTCTCAGCCTCTTGAAGAGTCAAGTCCTGCACAACATAATAAATCAACACCAAATTAATTTGTTTTTATATCATCTTGATGCCTCTATACCGAAAGATAATCTTTAAGCAAAATGTTGTCGGTGCATAGAAATGCTGTTACATTAATTTGACAATAGAAATTTGAAATTATAAACCACTTACTTAGTTCAACATTTTCCAGACAATAAAACACAAGCAGTGGACAGATATCAATATGAGTTGTAAATCAATGTAATTTAAAAAAAACACAGTGGCTGAATGCATTTCCTCCACAAATCCATTCAACCCATCGCCCCCATTCCTTTCTACCATGCTGACCATCCACACGGCCCAACGCAAATTTCTGGGTGGCTGGAGTACAGAGGAAGAGCACTGACCAAAGTAGGGGTTCTTAAAAAAATTAAATCTCAGCCATTTTGTTTTGGCCAATTGCAATTAACTGGAGATCTCTATTTTCTCCACAAATGGAGAGGATCTGAACTCTCATTTTTGTGTTTTCCCTCCCATTCAAACTTCCCAATCCCAGCTAATAATTTTAATGCTATGAGCAGAATAGAAGATTAACAAACAACCCACTGTAAGAACATGGATTACCTTGTTGAATTGTTCTTGCAGAGAACTATCAGCACCTTCTGATCCTGAACCAATAGCCTTTGCATTGCATTGCCAGAATGTTCCAGAAGGATCAGTGTAATATCTGCAAATCAGAACATTTCAATTCAGTAAGAACAATAAGTTCAGAATGAAAAAGGCAGTAAACGATCAGCAGCAATTAACCAAACGGTATCATCTAGTGACAGAAGTAATAGAGCCCCTGCCTACAAAAACAAATTACCCATGTTATGCATTCATTTTCTGTTTAAACAATGAGCTGCATTAGTATGACTGTGATGGGCAAAAATGTGAAAATTGCTTACAATTTAGTCTTAACTCCTTGGAGGGAGGTTAGATGCAACTACCCCAATTTGTTTCCCGTTAAGGTTCAAAAGGTGCTAAGTTGCTACCATAAATTGATTTGAACATAGAAACTAAAAGGTCAGAACATGTTTTACTCTGAGAGTTGAACATGCAGCATAGACTGCTGAACCATGCAAAGGAAAAGATGTATTTACGCACAAATTAATGGTAAGAGTAGGAGGTGTATTCCTTGAAACCAAGAAGGAAGTGATAAGAAAAAGAGAAGGACTACATGACTACAAAATAATCACAATGATCTTCACAAATACTTTGAGAAAAGAAAAAGAAATATAAAAGAAAGAAGTGATGAGTAAAGATGTTATGTTACTTCCAAGTGAAACAAAAAAGAGAATGCTACAGAAAAGGAATTTTTGGCAAATATGTCCAGTTTAGAAATGATTTAACATCCAAGAAAAGTCGCTAGAATCACAAGAATTGCGTCAAAACAACAAGTCAATAAGTGGTCACTCTCGCTCATTAACCCCTCTTTGCATATAAATAAGTGAATAACCAGAAAAATTGTATTGTTCTTGAAATATTTTTCGCTACTAGTCAGTTCTCTGAAATTTCACCAATCCCCGGAAAAGAAAGTGTAACATACAAGGAGCCAACAATATCATAGATTTAGACAAACATGGAAAATGAGTCAAAAGGACAACTACACAAGTCCATCACATGACCCACAAGTAACCACTTCTTAGATTGAAAGAATACTTACAGGCTAGGTCCATTCTCGTCATGACCAGCAATGAGGAGAGACACTCCAAATGGTCGAGACTGCATAAGAGAAAAAAGAAACGGCATGTGTTATAAAGCATACACAATGGTGTCCAACATCACCACCAAAAAGTATCTTATACAAAAGAAACAGCATGTGTTATAAAGCATACACAATGGTGTCCAAAATCAGCACCAATAAGTATCTTATACAAAAGAAAAAAGTTTATTGGCCCATGCAACTAAACCCATCTGTACACTATAAAAAAAGAACCTTACACAAGGACAGAGACTTACTCCTTTAATAGGAATGTTATATATTCGACAATAGATGAAAGTTTTGGATATTTGTGCATCTCAAAATATAGTAACTAGAATTTTGTTTACATCTCCATTAAACATTCAAAAAATGCAACACAAAACACAAGACATTGATGGGCAAGTTCACAAGTTTTGGGCCATAAAGATAGCAATGTTAGCAAGCAAACCAAAATAGACATGAAAGTCAACTCCAAGAAATTCTTTACCATGGATTCTTCATCGCCCTCACCAAAGCGCAAGGCTAGGTCACAAAGAGCTTGAGTTGTGGACTCAACAGTCATTGGCTCACCATATGAAAATCTATGATTCTGTGTACAATAAACCAAAATATATCAATAATTACCAAACAACTACCTACAATATCCTATAGTGGTACTGGTAACAAACAATACCTGAGTTTCAACTCGTGCATGCTCAACAAGTGTACGAGCATCAGCAATCAATCCACTCATTGCACAGCCAATGTGGTCATCAATTTCCATTATTTTCTCCACACTGCTAGGCTCCTGAAAGCAGAATTTATACACAAAACAATGTAATCAATTGCTCGTGGCAAATAAACCTATTTTTCATTGTACACAACTATGAACACATCTACCATTCTATCTAAAATAATCATCAATAATCAAAATATAGAAGTACATCTAGAAACTATAAATCAACCAGATGTCCCCTGAATTCAATCTATCGTAAGCAAATCTGTATCAAATCAATATTTTGCACAAAAGTATTTCTTACTTGACAAAATCACATTGTACACTAACATCTAATACCAGTATTGAGACGACGATAAGACGATAAAAAAAATTTCCACTAAAATAATAAAAAATCAAATAGAGGAAACAAGGACAGACCAGTAGAGGCGAAGTGATACGCTTTTCAACAGCAAGAACAACACCTTCTTTCGTCTTCAACCCAATCGCAGTTGATCCCAGCTGCAATCCAATTAAGAAAACAAAATCACAATCACAAACACAAATGCACTAATAACACAGGTTGTTATAAACCCTAATAGAGCATATACCTTGATGGCTTCGATTGCATATTCAACCTGAAACAAACGGCCTTCGGGAGAAAAGGTATTGACTCCTCGATCATATTCAGTCCTAATTCGTTCGCAGAAAATCAATTAATTAATTAGACCTAGAAATAAAACCCTAATACAATTGGGGAGAATCCATATAATAATGAATGGAAACTTGTGCGAGAAAAGAGAGAATAGAAAGGGTTTATACCTTGTGAGAAACATTTTGGATCGGATTCGATTAGATCAGTGCATAAAAATGGCGAAGGATTAAGAAATTGAAGAGATAGAGAAAGAGTGTGATGTGAGATGGGAAGGAGGTACAGTACCGTGGCCTTTTTATGAGTATATATTTTTTTTTCTTTCTTGCTCAAGGGGTGAAGGGGTTTTGTCAAATTTAACAATTCTTTAAACTAATTTTGGCATTAAGTACCAAAGTTAAAAATAAGAATTCCGTAAATAAGGTTACCGTAAAAAAAATTGTAAATAAAGTTAAATTGTTTGGTAATGGTTGTTTTTTGATATATATTGTTTAGGTGCGGGTATGGTATCAGTATATGATACGAGTACTGGTACGGAGTACGTCATTTTTATAAAAATTAATGTATTTGTATGGGCATAAATTAAAGTACGGATATGTATTTGGTACTGATACGGGTACGTACCGGTACTCTCCCTTAAATGGAGTACCCGTGCATCACAGTTTTTTAAATTGAAATTTTTGGTTGGCAAATTTTTGGTAAAATATGTCATTTTAACTTATTTTAGATAATAATTTAATCTTTTAATTTTAATTTTTATGAGATTTTAATTTTTTTCATGTTTGGAAATAAATTTTTTTTTGAACAGGTTTGGAAATAAATTTTTAACTTCAAAGCTATGTTTTTTTTGTCTACACTCTCAATTTTATGCTTCATTGAAAAATCATACATGGATGAAGACAAAAATGACATTAAAAACAAGTATAATAATCCAATAAATAAATAGAAAAATATCAAGTGATATTTTTTGTTAAAAAATAAATGGTTAAATATGTTTTTGATTTTTATAAATATCTCAAATTTTAATTTTAGTCTAAATATAAAATTTCAACAAATTTTTGTCTCCAAAACATTTTTCATCATTACTTTTTATCCTTATTTTTGAGTCAACTCATATATACGGTTAAAAAATTTGAGAGTATACATAGTTGACTTAAAAGCAAAGACTTACGGTTATAACAACGGAAAATATTTAAGGAATCAAAACTTATTAAAAAAAATTATAGAAATAAAAACGAAATTTAAGATGTTTATAGAGATAAAAAATTATTTAATCCAAAAAGAAATAAATAGTTTGGAAATGCCTTATTTAACATATGCCCTAAGAGCACATGATAACTACCTAAATAAAGAAATTTGGCATTAAATAATCTAAAAAAATTAATGTCCAAAAAATGTATTACTCAAGTACCAAGAAAAGTATTTCTATATTAAACTCTTTAACATGTGCCCTAAAGGGCACAAGTTAACATTTCCCATAATTTAATGTTTAAAGCACTTATTTTCTACATAACTTCAATTATATTACTTGTTTGCACCCTTGTTTTGTGAACGCTTCCTGAGATATTTTGATGGATATAATTTCGTCCTTATTCCATTTGTCCTTTCTTTTAAAAATGCACCATCTCTTCAATTCCATCCATTTACAATTCATTATCCACACCAGAACCTGCCTTCATGAATGATGTAAGCTCCATTCCATTATCTTCATTTCAATCTCACTATACAAATTTATGATGTTACATTGACATTAATCCTTAATTAATATATAGTATAGTATAAGATATGATAGGATATTATATAGCATTATTATGAAGGGTCATTTTGTTACTTTGATTAGTTGAAGTGGCATTAAAATTAAACTTATTAATTCCTGATGTTATCTGCAGGTTAAATTCTGGTTTATGCACATTGAACCATACATTTATAGAACCAAGATGTTGCATAAATGAATCCGAATGGAAATCAAATGATTCAAGTAGTGTGGCTTTGAAGAAGTTCAAGAAAGACAGTGTTTACATTGACAAAAATGGCAAATTAAGGAACTTCAATCACAAGAAACTGTCCAGAAAAACATGTAATCTATGTTATCCAAGCTGAAACAGTGTGCGCGCGTGCGCGTACATGTGTGTGTTTTAAAAGTGTGTTTTTAATTATTTTCTATGTGTAGGTGGTTCTATGAGAGGAAGAGGATGGAAATTTGGTTCTGGATTTGTTGATGGGATATTCCCAGTGTTGAGTCCAACTGCACTGCAGATTTTGGAGTATCTTCAAAAGGAAGTTGATTCTGAGAGAATTTGGTGTTCATTGGATAAGCTTCCACCCTCTCTTGATGCATGGGATGATGTTTTAACCGTTTCTGTTCAACTTCGGATGAGAAAAAAATGGGACTCAATCATATCGGTGAGAAACACATACTGCATATTTTTTTCATCAGTAGGAATCGAACTTAGTACCCTAAGTTTACAACACTCTTTTCACCAACTACTTACGACACTTTTACACTTTTAGTTTATTTTTCATTTTTTTTAATGGATTGTCTTTTCAATGTAAAACAAATTGGATTATGATCAGATATGTAAATGGATACTGCTAAGGAGTTCCTTCAAGCCAGATGTGATATGCTATAATTTACTCATAGATGCTTTTGGGCAAAAGTTTCTATACAAAGAAGCAGAATCAACTTATTTGCAGCTTCATGAGGCTAGATGCATTCCTAATGAAGATACCTATGCTCTTCTCATAAAGGCCTATTGTTTGTCTGGGAAGCTACAGAATGCTGAAGCTGTATTTGCCGAAATGCGAAATTATGGCCTTCCTTCAAGTATGTTACAACACTCGCACACTCTGCACATCAACCACTTGCGCTATATATATAAATATGATATAAAAAATTGGTGGCTGATACAATGACGGTTCAGGTGCTGTTGTGTACAATGCTTACATAAATGGATTAATGAAAGGAGGAAACTTTGACAAAGCAGAAGAGATTTTTCAAAGGATGAAAAAGGACGGTTGCAAGCTATCGATTGAAAGTTATACAATGTTGATAAATTTATACGGGAAGGTAAGCTATTAAAAGTTATTTACATATGATTTATGGGACTAGATGCAACATTCGTGTATGTTTCTAAATTATAATTATGTTAATTAATTGTATTGAAATTTGAATTTTATTATGCAGGCTGGTAAATCCTACATGGCCTTAAAAGTTTTTGATGAAATGTTAAGCCAAAAGTGCACACCGAATATTTGCACATATACGGCTCTAGTGAATGCTTTTGCCAGAGAGGGATTATGTGAGAAAGCTGAAGAAATATTTGAGCAGATGCAAGAAGCTGGACTTGAACCTGATGTTTATGCTTATAATGCCCTCATGGAAGCTTACAGGTTGTTATACTTATCGGAAGATGGTATAAATGCGTTCTTGATTGATTAATATATTATCAATTTGATCATCAAATGCTTATACCATATTTACTTTGATCTAATAGTTTATATATCTAGAAAAATTTAACGATTTTTCTTCTCGGAACAGTCGTGCAGGTTTTCCTTATGGAGCAGCAGAAATATTTTCACTAATGCAGCATATGGGATGTGAACCAGATAGAGCCTCATATAATATCTTAGTAGATGCATATGGGAAAGCAGGTTTTCAAGATGGTAATCATTTTCTTTTGTTTATTCACATAAGACGTGTTTGGATAAACAACTTAATTAACCGCCTATAGCTAAATGCTCATGTATAAGCTATTTTTACAACATAATATAAAATAAAGTCAAATTGTTGATATAGTATTATTAAGCTATAAGCTGTTTTCGTAAGCTATCTCGGAGAGCTAATGGAAATAAGCTGAAAATAGCTTACAAACATGTCATAAGTTGGTCTGACACATTTTTTTGTTTCTCTTTCTTTTGAATGAAACATAGATGCTGAAGCTGTTTTTGAAGATATGAAAAGAGTTGGAATAACACCAACAATGAAATCTCACATGGTACTTTTATCTGCTTATTCAAAAATGGGAAATGTGAGTAAATGTGAAGACATTCTTAACCAAATGTGTAAATCAGGCCTAAAACTAGACACATTTGTTCTCAACAGCATGCTTAACTTGTATGGAAGATTAGGCCAATTTGGAAAAATGGAAGAAGTTTTAACAGTGATGGAAAAAGGATCATATATAATTGATATTAGTACATTTAATATCTTGATACATAGGTATGGACAAAGAGGATTTATCGAGAAAATGGAAGAACTCTTTCGGTTACTTCTTACCAAAGGTTTAAAACCTGATGTGGTTACTTGGACTAGTAGAATTGGAGCTTACTCTAAAAAAAAGCTTTATCTTAAGTGCTTAGAAATATTTGAAAATATGATTGATGCTGGTTGTTATCCAGATGGAGGAACAGCAAAAGTACTTCTTGCAGCATGCTCAAATGAAGATCAGATTGAGCAGGTTACTAGTGTGATTAGAACTATGCATAAGGATATGAAGACTGTTTTACCAGTAGCATGAGTTTTTGAACTTTGAGATGATAGTAAAAAATGTAATATATGTTAAATGAAAAAAATAAAATTAACTTGGTGTAAAAGTGATTTTGATGGGAGGAGAATACTCTCATGTTTTACACATTGGTAACACACAATTGATATTTTTTTGGGTTAACTTGGTGTATGGTGGGATAAGACTTCTCGAAATTAAGCAAGTCACTTTAAAAAGTAAAATGGATAATATTAATCGTTGACAAAAAAAATGATAATTTATATTATATGCACATGCATATAACAAATGATAAATGATTTACAATATTAATCTTGGATTTTTTCACTTTACTAATACTCATTTCATTTAGATGAGTTAGAACCCATAAATAACATTTGTTTGTCAAAAATAGTTGAAGTGGAACCATTTAAGTTTGAACAGAACCGTTCGGTATTATATTTTTTTTTTTTTTTTTAAGCAAACAACAATACCTTAAATAAAAAAAGGAAGTACAAAGAAAGTTGGGGGGTAAGAACCTAACCCAACAACCATACAAAAAGCGTATATACAACCCAAAAAGGGTAAAGCAAATCCAACCGGACTAAATCCAGTGAAAGATCAAAATGAGAGGCAATCAAAAACACATCAAACACAATCCAGCAAGTCCAACGTGGAACCCGAAACCAAATTGCAAAAAAAAAAAAAAGATGTGTAAAAGATTCAATCATTACAACAACCAAAAGAGGCAGACTAAAAAATCAATCTATCTCTTAGGGCACGGTGAGTGAATCTGACCGTCAACACGGAAACAGAGACAACCACCGACAACTCGCTATAGCAGCAACGAGTACAATGCCATTTCTAGCCATATCCAGAGCCGTCAGCCTTCCCAAAATCTCTACCGCCGCTGATGCAAAATTGAAAGCTTTGGTCCCTGCAAATCTCAACAGATCTGAAAACAAACCAGCGAACCAAATTCCAAAAAAGCAAACAAACAGTGCTAGGAAAGAGGCAAAAGAACCACGACAATCAGAGAAACAAAACCGGCGAATGAAACACTCCAACAGCAGCAACAAGCACCACTAGGAAACACCGTACGCTACAGCAGAGGTAACAAACACCGGCAGCGAAATGGAACCGACCCTCACGGGTTTAGAGACAACAGAAACACGACCCACAAAGGGTAAAACCACCAGATCCGCCACCAACACCATCACATCAGATCTGTGCCGACGCAGACAAGGAGGTAGAAGAAGGTTGAAACCAACCGGCGAAATGGATCTGTCGGAAGTAAAGCGAACGGACACAGACCACTGTGGCCACCGTGTACGAACCCACAAACTCACCGGCGCCGGACTGGTCAACGGTGGTTCGGTATTATATTTAGGGAACCATGTTGCATAAAAAAGTGTTGCCTGCGATGCAACAATATATATTGTAATTTTAGATTGATCGTTGAATTCATTTAATCACTTATCACATGAACCTATCAACATAAAAAAAAAAACAATTTTGCATTGAAATTATCAAGTTTTTGACTTTGAAAAAGTTAAATGCATATTCTCCAATAATAATTTTCTACTTTTATTCTCTTAACTAGTGCCCCTGGGGCACTAGTTAGCATTTGCAAAAAAAAAATGTATTTAAGTAATATTTGAACACGTAAACCTATTAATTAAGAATTCAAAACGATTTATCATCAAATGTATTTTGTTGAAAGTGCTATGCTATAATTTAATCAATATCCTTAGTCAATATTTTGAGACACTCGTCCACAATACCCCATATAACTATTTTTTTGTTAAAAAAAGAAGGCAGAGCCCATCAATACCCCATAACTTATACACAAATACTTGCTAAAAAGAAAATGTTTATGTAATTACATCTTAATTAAATTCTTTACTCAAACACTGCTGTTATAAACAAATGTTAATTTAGTTATTTGTTTTGGTACGTAAAATAAAAAGATAAAATATACTCATTCCGTCCCAAATCTTTAATTTTTTTTAGTTTTTTAATTTTATTCTAAAGTTTTGGTCCTTTTAGAAAATCAATACACAATTAATCATATTTTACCATTTATATACTTACAAAAACTAAATCAATTATTAAATAAATTTTCTCTTTCTTAATAAAGTAAGGATAAAAATGACTTAACTTATCAATCTTTGTTATTTTTTAGCGTAAAACTCTAAAAAGAATAAAATTTGGGACAAAGGAGTAATATAAAAAGAGAATATGATAAAATTATCCTATATCAATAGGAAGAAATAAAGTATATTGTATTATCTTTTTTATACATATATGATGGAATAAATGACAATTTTCCCCTCTAATTTTTATTATAGGGAAAATTTTGCTTAACTCTCTTATTTTATGTGATTTTGGTCTATTTATGTGCACTCCAAGTCTCTAATCGCCAACTAGTCTTAAATGTCTGTTTTTTATTGATAAAAATAAGGTGGCAGTAGTACCACGAGCAACACCTTTTTCTGTTTGTCAATTTTCTATTTACTTTACTTGTGCCGCTAGCCCTCGTGTAGCACGAGCAACAATTAAGGATTTTTGTGTTTTTTTGCTACAATTTAGGATTATTGTGTTGGTACCACTTTATAAATTACAATTTTATTGTAAAAATTTTCACTAAAATTTAAATATATCGCAATACTCCTACTAGTTAAAAAAAAAAAAAGATTGTATTCACTGGTTCGTTATATGCTTTATTTTATTACTGTATGTCAATCACGATCAACATATGAATTGCTTACTCAATAGTATAAATGAAACTATTTTAATTATTATAATTAAGATCTATTTAGATTAATTTATTTTAAACCATATAAAAAATAGTTTATACAAATAAATAAATTTTTATGTTAATTCTTAATTTTTTTTAGCAAAATTGTTTTTTATAAATTGTAGTTTATGCAAAAATTGTATCACCGCATTACACCCCATTTTTCTGGTATGATGTGGAAGAATAGTCAATTTTTATTGGACGTTCGTATAAAAATATTTTATATTGACATAGTATGTCCATTAAACTCTTATATTAATTGAGTTTAATAATATATATAGTTGCCGTAAAATAGTTTTACACTGACATTCACTAACAGTAAGATCATTCTTTTATGTCATATATATAGTCGCCGTAAAATAGTTTTACATGACATCTAGTAATAGTAAGATCATTCTTTCATGTCATATAAACAGTTTTAAAATAATCATACAAAAATAAAATTATGTGACAACTAATGAATTTTCATTGGATATCTATGTAAAATTACTTGACATTATTGTGCATATTCTTTAAATCAATATTAATTTACATCAAGTGTATATATCATTAAGGAAGATCCGTGAAGGAATACATACAAAACAAGAAAGGAAGGAGGTAGGTGATGGCGAAAGTGAGAGAATCCAAATCCAAATGAATAAATAGATGAAGCAGAGAGTATAACAATAACAACCTGTGACAGACTTAGGGACCGAAATAAAATGGTACTGTTATTATAATACTTAATTAATTAATTAATTAATTTTCATTACCAATATAAATACCCTTCTCCTATCTTCTTCTTTTCTTCATTTTTACAACAAAATTAATCAACACTGAATTAGATCAGAGATCTATTCAATTTCTCTACACACTCACTTTCTTCGTTCCCGTTGTGGAATTTGAAATTACGTGGATTGTTTGAAAATGGCGGGTGATTCGAAGCAGCAGAGTTGGGTACTGATGGTTACTGCTCAAACACCAACCAACATTGCTGTAATCAAGTATTGGGGTAAGAGAGATGAAACCCTAATCTTACCTGTTAATGATAGTATCAGCGTTACTCTTGATCCTAATCACCTTTGCACAACCACCACCGTTTCTGTTAGTCCCTCTTTTCAACAAGATCGCATGTGGCTCAATGGCAAGGTTCATCTTCTTTTTCTATCTCAATTTCACTAATTCTTTTTATTTAATTTTATCAATATGCCTTCATGCTCATAATTATGCAGATATTTACACTTCATTCATATTTATTTACAGTTTTGTTTACATCTTTTACTATCTATCTATGTAATACCGACACTTCAGATTGAATGCATGTCCGGTGTATGATTGTTTGACCGATACTTGTAGTTACAAATTACTTCAATTTTCTTGACATGTCGGTGTTAGTGTCGTGTCCGTGTTTTAGTCTGGATTGTCTGCTGTAACTGCTTCACGCAGTTGTTACATGCAGTAAACAATCTCAACCATCAAACTGTTCTGATTTATGCAGTGTAGTTTGACTAATTTCACACAATTCCGATCTCAACTGTTCATTTGTTAGCAGATGGGGTAACGATTACTGTGTTAATGCAGTAACAACATGTAATCCACTTCCATGTTGTGTCTACTACTTGCTTGTCTGTTTTCGGACTTTTTTAAATTCCAGAAGAAATACAATTGATAGTTTTTTTCCCTCTCTGTACTTGTTTATATGTTCTAGTGAAGAATAAAATATATAAGTAAGATATAACTGATAGAGATTTTGTTTGGGTGTGCTGAGATGCC
Source organism: Trifolium repens (assembly GCA_030408175.1). Taxonomy (NCBI): domain Eukaryota; kingdom Viridiplantae; phylum Streptophyta; class Magnoliopsida; order Fabales; family Fabaceae; genus Trifolium; species Trifolium repens. The sequence goes on along the minus strand of CP125837.1, from coordinate 64,635,589 downwards.
GGCGTTAAGAATTGTCATTCTTTTACTTTCTAATTTTAATTGGTGGTTTTTGGTTTTGCTGGTTAGTGTAGGAGATTTCTCTTTCCGGGGGTAGATTCCAGAGCTGTTTAAGGGAGATCCGTGCTCGCGCTTGTGATGTTGAGGATAATAAAAAGGGTGTTAAGATCAGTAAAGAGGATTGGAGCAAATTGCATGTACACATTGCTTCCTACAACAACTTCCCCACTGCAGCTGGATTGGCTTCATCTGCTGCAGGTTTCGCTTGTCTTGGTAATACACTTTGTATTGAATTTTGTTTTTTAAAAAAAACTTTATTTCATTTAATAGTAATGAGTATGGTAACAAATTGGATTTCATTAGTGGTTGCTGGCCAGTACTTGTGCAGTCTTCTAATGGCTTCTGTCTTTTCTGTTTTGCAGTTTATGCCCTTGGGAAGCTGATGAATGTCAAAGAAGACGAAAGCCAGCTATCTGCTATTGCAAGGTCTTTCTTTTCTTTATGACTTTTTAAATTTGTAAGGTGTTATGGCTTGGTTTGGACAGTTGTTTGATAATACATTGAACAATTCCGGATATTCACTATATACAGGCAAGGATCAGGTAGTGCTTGTCGCAGCTTATTTGGGGGATTTGTGAAGTGGATAATGGGAAAAGTAAGTTTTTATTTTATTTTATAAGGCATTATATCACCTGAAAATCTATCTGTAATTTCTATTCTTTTGGTGTTTATAGGAGGAGAATGGAAGTGACAGTCTCGCAGTTCAACTTGCTGATGAAAAGCATTGGGATGATCTTGTTATTATTATTGCTGTGGTATGTCATATTCTTAGTCTTCATTTAATTAAATGGATTAGTTTGCTGTTCAGTTTTGGCTTGTAATATATTTCAGTAAAGATGGTATGTTGTCGTCATTTTTGAATCTAAGCACTATTGGATCTACACTATTGTATTATCTCATGCCATACTCTGCTCAATTTTCCCATCTCATTATTTATTTATAGGTTAGTTCTCGGCAAAAGGAAACAAGCAGCACCTCAGGAATGCGTGAGACTGTTGAAACAAGTTTGCTTTTACAGCATAGAGCAAAGGTACTACATCCACTTCCTTCGTACAATTTTTGTATCAACCATGTTAGATGAGTATTTTTCTAATATCACGAAAGTTTTCTCATATAAACAACTATGCCATATGGTAATTTAAGTTTGATTAATTTTTGTTCATGTCTTTTTCTCATTTGAACCACAATAGGAAATAGTGCCGAAGAGGATACTGCAAATGGAAGAAGCCATTAGAAACCGTGATTTTGCATCCTTTTCACAACTCGCCTGTACCGACAGCAACCAGTTTCATGCAGTCTGTCTGGATACATCTCCCCCTATATTTTACATGAATGATACATCCCATAAGTAGGTTCTGATAATTGACAGTTATTTATGACGATTATATTCGTTTTATAAGATCACAAGTGTGATACATTTCTGTTCTAATTTATCAACTATTCTATTTCACTTCAGGATAATCAGCATTGCTGAAAAGTGGAACCGTTCAGAAGAATCTCCCCAGGTTTGAATTACTTTCTTGGTCATATATGTTTCGTATGCAAAAAGGTTTAGTCCTAGGGTCAAATTTTGTCAATTATTTGGTTACCAATCACTGAATATTCTAAAAATAGAAGCATGACTAGAAATATTGGCTCATAACGTTTGAACTTGAAGTTAGAAGAAACTTCCTGAATATACATATAATATCTACATGAATAATGTGTATACACACCGCTTGTTTGGTTGTGTATGTATACACAAATACACACATAACAAACTAACATGTATAAATTCGTAGGTTTCTATTTAAATACTAAGGCAAGTTTTGATGTGCAGGTAGCTTATACATTTGATGCAGGGCCAAATGCGGTTCTAATTGCACGTAATAGGAAAGCTGCTACCCTTTTGATTCAGAGGCTGCTTTACTACTTCCCTCCCAATTCAGATGATCTCGACAGGTGCTTTTTAAGTTTTAGTATTTTCATGCATACTATTCTAAGATTTTTGTCTATCTCTTGAATTTCTTATTTACCTGCGAAATTCTCCTCCCTCCAGTTACATTATTGGTGACAAGTCAATTGCAAAAGATGCTGGGATCAATGGAATACAAGACATAGAAGCTTTGCCACCACCTCCAGAAATTAAAGATAATATTCCATCACAAAAGTATAAGGGGGATGTCAGTTACTTTATATGCACCAGACCAGGAAGGGGACCTGTTTTGCTTACTGATGAAAGTCAAGCTCTTCTCAACAGTGAAAATGGGCTTCCCAAATAAGGTTCATGGGAAGTATTCCCATGGTTGATCTATTCTTCATCAGGCTTTATCAGCCCGAAAAGTTTTTCTTAGACGTTCCTTTTCTGAGAAATATTCCCATGGTTGCTTTTATGTATCTGTAATTCTTATTTTCAAGTCTAGTTAGTGTTTTTTCTGAGAAAAATAAGCGTCTTTAATTTAATTCACTTGATCTTGCAAGTTCAATTTGTACGATTGTGATTTGATCAATATCTTTCCTTTTTTGTATTTTGATCAAGAGTTCTGTTTTACTTGCATTGTACTTGGCTGAAAAAGATGCCATACACATCAGATAATTATCACATTTTGTATAACAGAAATTATCCGCACTCCTCTGGCTATTCCTCTGATATCTACTATTCCTCTAACAAACCGCACTGCAACTCGAACATTAACAATAACAGCCACACTTGAGTGGCGTCTTGTCTATGCGTAGTTGTAGCCTAATAATAACAGCTGATCAATGGAATCAACACCCAGGTATTCCGGAGGAACAGACTACTTAAGTTTCAGTATATGCGATAGATACTACAGTAATATCATTTGAAAATTAGTAATATAATTTAGTAAAAATTGTTCAAAGTTAGTTGCAGCCAATGACTGTAACTCAGATGCATAGCACATAAACTTGTTAGAAAGAGTGTGTGTTTGATTTTTGTACAATATTAATCTTTGTAGTAAGACGAAAAAAGTCTTTGACTGTGGAGATACTAGTATTCTATAGACTCAAAGTTCAAAGTTTTTGTTCTAAATGACTTTTGATTACATAGTAATAAAGGTTCTCTGTGAAAAAGAAGAAAAGTGTCATTGCTACAAAGATCAATCAATCAATGACAATTAGTAAAAGTAACATACTTTTTATGGTCCACAACACCGTAAGTCATGCCTTGATCAAACACTTTTTCATTAACACATATGTACACAGCAAACAAGACCCTTTCTAAACCTATGCTCTCACCTTGAGCTTCCATGGCAAAACCAAACCTTCATCTGCTGTCAATTTTCTTCTTCTTCAGCACCTTGCTAGGATTGTTCCACTCCACATTATCACTGATCAAATCTGATGATGTTTCCAGTTGGCTTGCCTTGGAAGAAACTGAAGATGTCAACATGGTGCAAACCAGTAGAGATTCATGGAAGAAATGTGATTTCTCAGTTGGAAAATGGGTTTTTGATCAATCATACCCTCTTTATGATTCCAACTGTCCCTATCTAGCCACTGCAGTTACTTGTCAAAAGAATGGAAGGCCAGATTCAGACTATGAAAAATGGAAGTGGAAGCCATTAGGTTGTTCCATCCCAAGGTATGATGAAGTTTTAATCGTTCATATTGCTACCTTTTTGTTTTCTTATATGCTTGCATTTCATCATGATCAATATCTTGTTGCTTGTTTACTTATTATATGCATGTAATGCGGACGTTTGGTTCAGAAATGATATTAGAGGAGTCTCGACTTTTACATAAATGTAATCAAACATAAATCACGTTACATTTAGTCATAATCCATATTACATATTCAACTCATAATCAATTTTTGTCATCGCAAAACCAAACACACAAACGGTGCTGATAAATTTGGCTTGTTGATGACATTTTCAGGTTTGATGCACTGAAGTTTCTTGGTAAAATGAGAGGAAAGAGAATAATGCTGGTGGGTGATTCTATAATAAGAAACCAATGGGAATCTCTTGTATGCTTAGTTCAAGGAGTTATTCCAACTGACAAAAAAAAGGTCACCTATAATGGTCCTTTGATGTCTTTCCATGCTATGGTAGGATAATATTAATCAATCTTATTATCCTTAATTTTCCTTCTAAAAATCATTCACTTAATTATATTTTGTTCACTTATAGGATTTTGAGACATCAATTGAATTCTTCTGGGCACCACTATTGGTAGAACTGAAGAAAGAGTCTAATAATAAGAGAATTCTACATTTGGATTTGATTGAAGAGAATGCAAAGTATTGGAAAGGAGCTGATATTCTTGTATTTGATTCTGCTCATTGGTGGACTCACTCGGGTCAAAGTAGCTCGTGAGAAACCTTTCTCATTCTCTACTTTTCCATTTGAATTTGAATGTTTCGTTAATTAGCTTATTTCCACAAGCTCTAGTATAGGATAGTTTATGAAAATAGTTTGACTTTATTTTATTATTTGTTAAATAAATAATTGGTACATATGCACTTATATGATAATTGTTTGTGTTATAAACAAACACAAACACTTCACATGCATCCTAATGGAATCAATTCTGATAAATACCAGGTGGGACTATTACATGCAAGGAAATAGTATTATCACAAACATGAATCAAATGGTTGCCTATGAGAAAGGACTCAGTACATGGGCAAAGTGGGTGGATCTAAATTTGGACCCTCGAAAAACCCGAGTTGTTTTTAGAAGCATGTCACCTAGGCATAACAGGTACTAACAATTTCTTAAATTATTACCACATATCAATGTCGTTCATATTCGGTGTCTACCTCAGTGCTTCATAGATTAAAACAAACTGAAATTATCAATAACATATTTAGGCATTTCATTATTGTGTAGGCAAAATGGTTGGAAATGTTACAATCAAAGGCAACCTGTAAAATATTTCAGCCACTTACATGTTCCTGGACCACTAGTAGTGCTAAAAGGAGTGTTGAAGAGAATGCGATTTCCTGTATATCTACAAGATATTACGACAATGACTGCTTTTAGAAGAGACGGACATCCTTCGGTGTATAGTAAGGCACTAAGTCAAGAAGAGAGGCAGAAACTAGGTATTGGTCATTCCTCTGATTGCAGTCATTGGTGCCTCCCTGGTGTGCCTGATATTTGGAATGAGATGCTTAGTGCATGGCTTTAACTAAATTGGAATGGATTTTATGGGTAAACAATGTAAGCAGTGTACAACATCTTTTTATTTTATTTTAATTATTATGTAGAGGCTTTTATGGTTACTCCTGCAAGAACATTGTTGATTGAATGTTTTCTTTGTCATTTTGATTTCCTCAAACACTGAATGATTGTGTAGAAGGTTCAAAGTTCAATTTCTACTACTAATATTCGTATTTTTCTAACAAACTAACATCTAACATTTGCGTGTAAAAGAAACACCTCGGATACCTTCTAGACTTCTAAGGTTGGTTTTAAGATACATATTCTTACGAAGCTAAGCACTTTTGCTCCATTGAAGCTAGGAGAAGGAAAAAACTAGATCTATTTGATTTCACCACCGGTTGAATCTAGTTCGGGGGTCAGTTCTGACATCAAGTAGTTCCAGCCCCCTCCCGATCGCAGTTGCGGAGGATCGAACTGTGGTCCTTCCTACTAAGTTCAGCGTCAATCACCACTGAACCAACTAACGATTGGTTTTGCCAAGGAGTTTTTGTACTAGCTTCATGAAATTATAGACCACAACCCAGTGATTTAAAAGAGAAAATTATTTTAATGTCTTGGGGCTAGGCATGGCAACGGGGCGGGGCGGGGACGGGTTTTGCTCTCCCCAAACCCATTTAGTTCGGGTTTCCTCAAATCCATCTCAATTTCGAACGGGGATAAAATATATAATCCCAAACCCAACGGGAATCGGGTATCCCAACGGGGTTCGGGTATCCTCGTTACGTCCCTTCCTACATGAATTTGGATTGCATTTTAGCATTTTTTTAATTAAATAAAAGAAGTTAAAAGCCCAAAATTATTTTGTTTCAACGATATTTTTTTAAATAAAGAAAAGAAGTAGAGAAAATATCTTGTTTAATACTCAAATTAAAGATAAAAAATAAATATATAAATGTAATTTAAGAAATTGTTTAAGGATTTCTAATTTAATATGTGTCATGCCTACTTGGGGTGCGCCCTACGAAATTACAAAAATACCTTCGTCCGTTACTTAAGTCACGGACACCCCTTAAAATACCTTATCGGATTTTATTTTTATATTACTCATTTTTTCTACATCCGTGACTTAAGCCGCAGAAAGGTATTTTGGTCATTTTGTAGGGCGCGCGAGCAACCCATAAAATGGAAAAGTAATTCTCTTACGCAATTGAAATCAATGCTATTTTTTTTTTGGCCCAAACGGTGTTACCCAACCCATTACCCAGTTTCCCGCGTATCCTGTTATTATATATAGTATTGAATATTCCATATCATAATTGTCAAATCATTTGCATAGATTTTCTATAGATACACTCTAACTTACGCAAAACAACTATCAATCAATCAAGAAACACCACACTGTGTAATGGGTATGGAATATATGATATGTCCACCGTTCTATCTCGCAGTGTTGTCGATTATTTCGGCTACTATTGTTCTTCTTTGTGAATCCGATTTCGCAATATCTACGTTCACCTCCTTGGAAGATTTGCCAGAAGCGTCTTAACTAAACCAATTTGTGGGTAATTCCAAGATCCACCCCTTCATGAAGAGAATCAGTTACCTACTTATAATGAGGTTCACCATGAACATAATCTTTAACTTTTCTGTTAATAATGAGTATGTTCTTGAATTAGAGATTTGACTGTAGAGGGGTTTTTTTACCATAGGAATTTTGAGTCCACTTTGTTTTGAATTCTACAATTCGAAATATTTTTTTTCTTCAGAATATAGCTTCCGAAAATGCTTAGCTTCGGATTTTATGTTCCAATTGAAGTTCCATCATTAACTTTTGCAACAGAGCTATGAAATCAATGCATCCATAAATCATAGAATTTTAAACCAAATTACTCAAATAATATTTCAAAACAAACACATAAATATTATTAAAAAAGAAAATTATCCCGTGCATGACACGAGAACAAATCGATGCTAAAACGAGATAGATGTATAGTAATTATTTTTGTATTTTAATTCAAAATATAATTAGGGTAATGAAAGAGCAGTTTGCGATTTTTTTAAGAATAGATTCTCTCTTCACTCTCTTTGTTTCTTTGTTAAATCTATATTGCCAAATGTTATGCGATTATTTGAATATAATTTTTTTTGTAAATAGACAAAATTGCGCCCGACCTATCAGTTGTGATATTTCTGCTAGTTGAGCTAGGATTTGTGGACATTTAATATATTAGTAGATATTTAAATATAATAAATTATTTGATAAATAATATTGTAGATAGATAAATATTGTCAAACAAAAAGATAATATTATAATAGGAGTTTCATAAAAATAAAATTTACAATCACTTTGTATTTGAATTATATATAATATTCAATCTCACATGACATGTATGACTCAAATAGTCATATTTCATACGTGGAAATAATGAGAGAGATACAATTCTTTACAAGATATATTGATGGTCATATAGTTGTTGTGCTATTTGTTATTGAAATGCATGACTATAGTTATATTTAACTAATAAGAATGAGAGAAAATCAAATACGTGTGAATTATATAAAATTTAAAATTTATTTTTAATTTAAAATTAATAAAATATTGTATTAATTTTGTCATGGTTTCTTTAATTAATATTCATAACACATCAATCTCTAAATTAAAAATTAAATTATTAATATCATATTATATTCAAATAAATTAAATAAGTTAAATATATATTTTAATACGAGGTAAATTCTATGTATTTACAAGTTGAATCTACGTTTCAATTTCACTTAACTAAATAAATCAACGTAAAAACTAGATTCTTACGACTTGATTGTGACAATAGAGGATATCGATAAATTGTTTCAAACTTATGTCAACAAATGAAAAGGCATTGTGCATAAAAAGAAAGTGAACTTAGAGAAGTTAAAATTATAGTAAAATTTAAAAGGGTAAACAACATAAACAGAACATGAGTAGGCATCAACAATAACTCAACTTGTATATTTTTATTTATAGATTCTTTTCATTTAGCTACACAGATAATACAAACGTACTTTGAACACTATATTTATCATTACTCCAAGTAATTGATCCAAACATATATCTTCCTTAATTAGTTAAAGTGGGGGAGAAAATAATTTGGTAGCTTAGTTTTATGCTACTTTTTGTAAATTGTAATTTCTCTAGAATCAATCCGACAGTCACCCCGTTGGGAGCATCGACGATGGCAGGCAAAGTAGACCTATTTTATCCTCGTCGTCAACATTTGTAACAGTTCTACTCACTTTCACACTTCTTTTGACAATGAAGTTCGAGATTGTTATGGTAGTTGAGATTGGAATCATGATCAGGAGTAGAATCCCAGTGGCAGCTGAAACTATCAGGGACAGTTTTTGAGATAACCTGGTTGTGTTGAATCCTATGTAACACAAGTAGTTCAAGAATCAATAGTGCTGCTTTCAAAAACTAGCCCTGGTTGGAAATTGGAATGGTTCATATGTTATTTCTCCTGCTCCATAGTCATAAGGTGTAGCAACCGATCCTAAATCTGTTGCAATAGGATTCTTCATATTGTTAGTTTGAGTTGCTGCATTTAGAAAAATCGGAGTTAATGAGTTGCTGACATGAGTGAATCGTCAATTTAATAAATTTTTCGAGATAAAATTAACTAATCCTCAATTGACGATTCAATTTTTGGTCCATAATATAGACCAATACATCACTTTTTCAATATACAAAAAAAAGTCAAACTTATAATAATGATCAGAGGAAGTATAAAAATCAAAAGACCGACAAGAGGTCATGATGGATGATTTGATCATAGAGGCACTCCAAATAAGATTTCTAGATTTAATGTTCCCGGCAAGGCCTAAAACATGTGGGCATGAGACAGAGGTCCTTGATTCAATGTTATATGGTGAGGGCTTTTTTCTTCTTTTTTTGTGCCATTGTCAATCCCGCTTCAAGAATGCAAACACCTGGTGCTACAATATCCGGCTACAAAGAAAGAAGTTTTATAATATGATGTCCATATCAACTGAATTAATTTTACGGGAACTGAGTATATCAATATTCATAAATATTCCTGCCTATATACGTTATGCGACTTTACCATGAGAATATTCTTTGAAAGCGCCAAAGGTCCTCTACTTGAAAAGATTGCTACCATATGCAGGTTTACAATCCTTGACTGTAACTGTTGGTAGAATTTTTGCTACCGGATTGCTTCATATTAATTATATGCATACAATAATAAGGCAAATTAAAGAGTTATGAATTTATGATTGAATGTTAGTATAAAATAACTTACACATTGATAGGCAGATAATCCTATTGAAGCTATAATCTATGAAAAGTTAAGCTAATCCTAAGAAAGCAATAAAGAAAGCAAGTAAAATAAAAGATAAATTCTTCATTTTCATTCCTTACTTCTAAATGTGACTAAAACACTACATATATAATAACCATAATGGACCATAATCTAAATGGACCTAAAACCATAAAGTTCAATCTAAATAACATAATATATTACACTAATATCTAAATTACTCAATTAACTACTACTTAATAATTATTTAATTAGCTACTACTTAGGCCCCGTTTGGATTAGCTTATTTTTGAGTTTATGTAAACAACTTATGCAATATAAATTAAGTTTTAAGCTATTTTATAAGTACAAACTAGTAAAAATTGTATCTTTATAAGCTATTTTATCATAATCTACCTTGATAAAGTTATCATAATATATAAAAATTGCATAAACTATTTACATAAGCTCAAAAATAAGTTAATTCTAACATGCACTTAATCTTCACACATGCATATCACTTATCTATTAATCTCATGATATACTATAACCATCTTTATCCAACATATTTAAGGATTGCGGCACATATTTTGGTTTAAGCAAATTTTCATTCTATTTTTGTATCCAAAGATTTTGTATCTTTGTATATGAAGCAATGAAAATAATATTTTTTTTCATACAACGCAATCAAAAGGGTGCAAACTTATCAGACAAGAAAAATAGTCTTCTTTTAGACTCTTCCCTTTTGAATGTGTTTGACACCTAATCATAACTTGTATGATTCTCCAACAAAAACATGACACATAGAAAGGCATGAAAAATCAAATTATTGCAGCAACCAAACGGGGGCAAGAGAGTCATTTGCAAAGGAGCTTTTGGAGCAGTTTCAACCTATTTCGAACTTAGTTTGGTTGTGTATGTAGTCGGCTATATTTAGATTATCAAAATCACACTAATCTCCATAATTTTATAAAGCTAAAAAAATAAAAATTACAGTGAATTGCCGTAATTTCTCCACTATAATAAAAAACATAGCTAATCTAAACTAATATTTTAATTACGCTTAGAATAAAAGCACTCTAACCACTCCTTTAATTTTCAAGCTTTTGTGCCAAAAACGTGTATAATTAAATTAGTAACTTTGATGACTATGATAAAATACTAAAAAAATTAAAACCAAAAGCTTAGGATTGACTTTAACTTTGATTTTCAGCTCAAACTCCCAATCTTTATAAATCTTTCATTATCACAAAAATCCTCACATCCTTTAAGTAAAGAAGGGATGAATTATTAAAACAGTTAAATTAACTACAAATCAATTTGATAACTTTTCAACAATGTTATAATAATATAAAACCATTGATATGCCCTATCCTAACAGCTTAAGCTTTTGGGATAATTGGTTATTTGACATGGTATAAGAGCATCTATGACTAAGTGGTCTAGAGTTCGATCCCTGCTCCTCTCACTTTCTAATTAAAAAATGGAATTTAAGCATATGGTAAGTGGGCCTATGCATTATCCACGCTTCAAGCCCAAGTTGGGTCTTGCGTGAGGGGGCGTGTTATAATAATATAAAACCATTGATATGCCCTATCCTAACAGCTTAAGCTTTTGGGATAATCGGTTATTTGACACAGCTAGTCACAAGAAATTTAAACAAAAATTATCTTATAAAATATGATAAATGCTAATAAGTGTCCAAAAACACTTGATAAAAAAACTAAAAATATCTACCTGCATAATGTGGATCTTAATTTAATACTCTTTTCATTCTTCATTATTTTCATTTTAATCAATGTTACAATGAACATAAACTAAAATACAGACTTGTGGAAATAACATATCTATATTTTTTATCTTCTACAACTTAAATGAATTTAAAAAATACACATAAAAACTAATTAACATCAAAATTTTGATGTCAAAAAATCATTTTTCACCCAAAACAAAAATATTTTTAACTTGGAGAGAACCTCTTCTTTAACTTAGAAAGCTCTTTAGAATTAAGTCCAAAAGCTTTTTCCAAAAGCTCATCTTTAATCTCAGATCCAAAAACAACATTTGGAATTTTCATCAAACCAGGATTTTGACTATCAAAACTACCAAATATAGTAGCAGGAACATCACCAACATTCATCTGAAAATGCACAAGTCCTCTTGGAAAAACCATAACTTCACCTTTCTCCAAAACTTTAGCAAAAATCTTGTTCTTAGTATCAACAAATCCTGAATAAATTTTTCCTTCAAGAACAATAGCAACTTCTGTTGCTCTTGGATGAAAGTGAGGAACATTAACACCACCAACATCAAAATCAGCTCTAACAAATGATACTCCAAGAGTGTTTAAACCTGGAAATACATTTGAATTCACTCCCATTGAAGTAAATCCTGTTTCTTTGAAGTTTCCTGGGGATTTTATACCAGAAAAGATGAAATCTTCAACTGTTGCTAAAGATGAGTTTTTGCAACTGAATTTGTTGTCTTCTGATATGGCTATGCAGTAATCCATAACTGGGTCTGGATCAGAACAAAAAACAGAAATGATGAAAAACATAAGAACTAAAAGAATAGTTACTTTGTTGTTCATCATGGTTTTGAAACTTAACTATTTGTTGAAGGATTAATATTTTGGAAGGTGTTTTGGTTGAATGAGTTTATGGAGTCAAAATACTTTGGTTCACAAATTGCTACATCAATTATTGAGTACCATATTTATAGGCCATGGGGATATTTTTTGGGGTAAGACTTTTATTTGGATAATAAAAATGATTTTTGTTTAACTAAGAGTCTAATACATTAGGTTCAAGTTATTAATGCGTTTTTCCTAAAACAAATTGTTTGGGAGAATCTAAGTTTAATTTATGATGAAAACAATTTTTTGCTAAGCTTTATTTACCTTGCTGCCGAATTCTAAATTATCGGACCACCTTCTCTAAAAACTAGATATTTAATACCAAAAAAATAAAATGATTTCAGTTTAAACGTGAAGCATAGTCACAATAGTAATGTCATTAAATTAAATAGAATGTATCAAAATTACAAAAACATAAATATATTTTTTGTAAATCAATTTTTATTCTCAAATCAGTCTTTTCTTAGATTTTTTAGATAATTAAATTATTAAAAGAAATACTTAAAAATGTGTTTGTAATTTCCACACTTTAAAGAAGAAAAAAAAAACTACAGTTTTAAAAAGAAGAAAACAACTACAGTTAAAAATCTTATTACATTTTAGGTATCAAAATGAGTTTTGCCTAATTTAATTTGACAAGTATGGTTTGGATTAAAAGGGAGATTAGTTGAGAACATCAAATGACAGCATTCACCAACTCATCATGTTTGCTTTATTCATTGCAATATTGCATTGACTTGTAAGCAAAAGAATTGGTCATAGGGGTGAGGTCGGCTGCACCCTGGATTCCAGTTATTGCTTAAGCCTTACTTAATTAAAGAACTCCAATCTAATGTGAACGAACACTATACCCTAATGCCTAATAATGCATTCATTCATTATCAAACAATATATAAGTCTTCCATGCTCCAAACAAATTGATAGTATTGCATTGCATCATAATATCCGTCAAAGTCCTACTATCTAATGCATTTTTTATTGAGTAAAATTTTTGTGTCATAGTTGTGTTGTGTCTCATTTTCTATTTGGTGAGACTCAAATCAATTTTAACTTATAATTATTTATTCCTTTCCTTTTTAACCGTAGTTTTTGTAGATTTGTTTTTAATCGGTTTTTATAGAAAACTTTGTATGTGTTTATTTATCTTTTAACTATTTATTGTAAAGAGAAATAGATAAAATCAAATAATAAAAATTCAAAATAAAATGGGGGAAAATCCATCAAAAGTAACCAAATTTATCAGTAATTTTTTGTATGGGTAAAATGTTAATGTGTGTTATAAGAACACATGCTCAATAGTCAAACTTAATTTGTATGGTTAAATTTATTTTTAATTTTTGTAACGAATGATAATTGAAAAAGTAACAGTGCCATAAATTAAAAATTTAAAGAAACATAAAATACAAATTTTATTCAAATAAAAACACCCAAATAAAATTTACAAAGAACACGAATATTTGGGTCTTTAAATTTTACGTTTGTATTTTTGTGGGCATACAAATTTCTCATTAGAAAATAAAATAAAATACAAAGATATAACCATCGAATAAAAACACACATATATAGATATGATAAATTGTGAAAATATTAGAATTTATTTACTACTAGATTAAATAAATCCTCAATCAAAACCATTGGTGGTGCTAGAGCATGGACACCTATGTCGGAGGCTTTCAATTTTGGTACCCTCATTGCGGACTCGTGAAAGAGAATACTTGTACTAGACTTTTGGGTTCTTTCTTTCACCATAGGTAATTGATGAATGGCTAACTATAATTTAATGTATGGTTATTGGTGAATTTCATTTAATAAATTTTTGAAGTAGTAGATTGGAGAAATTGAGTGCTTAATAAGAAGATTAATGTGTTTTTTAAAGGTAATAAGAATTAAAGTTAACATAAGTGATATACTGTGTGCGTATATTTGAAAGAAAGTTTGTAAGAAATCTCAAAGCCTCTAAACTTCAATAAAACATTTCCTACTTACAATTTAATTACAAAAACGTAACACTATTTTACTGCTTACAATTTTAATTACAAAAATGTAACACTATTTTTAGTTTGTTCATTTGTTTTTTCCTTGAGTTAACAGATGCCTTAGGTAGGCATTCATATAAGAGCTTAATTTTCTTTCTTGCTTTGTATTTCCTTATGATTGAAAGAAGAAGAAAAATGAGGGTAAGAAATAAAGGGCTTGAGTAGTGACGGTTTCCAACTTTATCTTAAATTTTCAGTTTTATTGGCTTTATACCATTTTTCTTAACAAATTAGTCTCATAAGTTTTCAAACATATTAATCTTTTGCAAGTTCTCAAACAATAATAGTGTTGATGTAATTGGACATATGGTTGGCTTTCTACAATGGCTTTTTTTTGTTTCTAACTCTAAGCATGGTCAATACAACAAATTGATTTTCTACCACCAAATAAATTAGTCTAAGTAATAATAAGGGTCTTGATCTCTTAAATAGATGGTCAGGCGGGAGGCACCATGTGCTAGATCTTTCACTTCTGCATATGAGAAAATTCAATTGAGAAAATCAACTTTGTGTTAGATCTTTCACTTCTGCATATAAGAAAATTCAATTGAAAAAATCAACTTTGTGTGTCTCACTGCTTATAAAAAAAAATATATTGTGTCTCACAAATTTGCCAACGAACGTTAATAACTACCAAACGGAGGTAAAAACTTCATCCTATAACATAGTAACCCCAAAAAATAATTGGTTTTCTGACAATGTAATTTGGATGGGATAATTTACAAGTCGGAGAGAATATTACAACCGGATTATCAAAGTTTTGTAACAGATGTAATAGTTACAACCTATATGGAGCTCAAGATCATATGAACAATTGAGCCCTACCATTTCCTTCTTTCTATTTCTTTAACCCTTTCTTGGGCTTCTATATTTGGTACTATAAATACTGACAAGTATATGAAAAATAATGAGCAAAACTAAGTGCCAACTTGAGAGGCATGAATTGTATGAGCAGCATTCAACTCAACTGACACAGCATGGTTCATAAACACCAAATATATGCATAGGAATACATCTTCACAGAAGAATTGTGGACAGATCGTCCATTGGTATGTCTAGCCCCCCCGCCGCATCATCGTCTTGTAATGCATCCACATCAATGTTGAGCCAAGAATCCAGGTCTTTATCTGCACCTACTATGGAGTCTAGTTCAGGCATGCTTGCCAAGTCCAAGGGTTCCTCAGTTTCAACGGCAAAATTGGTAGTACTTTTTCTGTTATCACTGGAAACCAGTTGATTAGAGCCACAAGCCAATTGATGCTCAGAGTTAGTATTTTCGACCAACATGCCAAGAGATGCTTTTGTAGAAGTAGACAGTTGAGCTGCCTTTGGTTTTGTTTTGGGCTCACTCCTTGTGTTGCTTGCAGAAGAACGACCACCTTTTTTAACAGAATATCTCCCAGAAGCTCCTTTCTTCCTCCCTCTTCCCCTCCTCTTTCTTGTTGCTCCACCCAGGATGGAATTACCAGGAATTGATGTAGGTCCCAAAGAAGCACTAGCACCAGTTTCATCAAGCAGCACTTCTCCTTTCTTCCCTTCGTTCAGCATTGGTCCAATCCTGGCAAAATCCAGGTCGGAGGGATGGTCTGAATTTCCCAAGACATTTTGCTCCCTGCAAGGAAATGAACCTGCAAGACCAAGGCCCAATATATTACCAATAAGAAATAAAAAGGATCTATCCCCTTAATCAAATAAGATTGCAGAAACCAATAAAGATGAAGCAAAATGCAAATGCCTTAGTGTTTTGTAGCATAGAAAATACATCCATAACAAATAAAACAAGAAGAAAATAGAAAACCTGATAGTGCACATTCTTGCTGAGAATTTTGAGCAAGTGGCCGGTTTTCAGCAACTGTTGAGACAGCATAGTTGTCATGAACAGGAGCTGCAAATAGGATATCTTTAAACACAGGATCCTGAAAGCAACTTTTCCCGGTTTCCTCAAATATACGGCATCTAGCAAGAGTCCTCTTCATGAAAGAGAAAGCAACTGGCCTTGAGATCTTAGGAAGTCCATACTTTGCAGCATTAGTTCCACGAGTGGCCTATCAATATTATAAAGGGTCATTTTTCAAATGCAAATCCATTTAACTAAACTCTTTCATGACAAAAGCTGTCAAAGCATAATTTTGAAAGGATTAGTAGTCTAGTAAAACACGTCAGACACTTTATAACACATGCCAAGGGGAGTTGAAAAAGAGAGAAAGAACCGAGAATATAAATTCAAAGATAAAAAATACATTAAACTGCTACAAATACACCACCTTTCAATCAAACAAATAACATGTTCCAAATAATATGTCAAATGGCTAAATACAATTTCCACATCTGCATTCTACAACTAACTCAGAAGACAGCAGGGAATAGGCACAACAAATAAAAGTCAAATTACCAGTTTCTTCTTATAAGCCAACTCAACAAGTTTGTCCATAGCAACTTGCTCAAGGGCTCTGCAGATTAACACAGTACATCTTAGCTATTAATGAGGGTCAGCAAATAGATTTGTCAACATAAAAAATAAAAACAACTAATGATCAAGATAAACTATATATTATCAAATATTTTACCGCGGTTCCATTTCCCTGCCTTCTTCTACTGCTTGAATAAGTTTCATAAAATATTCTCTCTTTTTGGTGAGCTACAAAATTGGTCAGATATAGACAGTTATCATGTAACAAATAAATCAAGAATAATTTAATTAAAACTAAACAGACTCTTCCCTAAACAATTTACTTCAGATAAGAATCAAAACCTGTTGGAAGTGTCCCTTCTGCAATTGAATAATATTTTGATCAATAGCTTCAAAACCTCCACCAGCAAGATCCGGCTATAGACAATCATAAAGAGAACAGTTAGTAGCGGAAGCATTGATTGAAAATATGAACCCAAAAAATCATATTCAATACTCAGTAAACTCTTTAAAAATAATGAACGCCTGCATGCATTAACATATAAAGGTCGTGCTTTATACCAAGGAATCAAAGACCAGTCATTTTAAAAGATTGAAGAGGCACTCAGGCACATTAATAAATGTTCTTGTTTGGTTCAAAATTAAGGATGAAACGGCAGGAGGGGAATGGTGAGGGCCAGAATATTTCCTCTCTCAATTCTAACTCCCCTCCAATATTGGGAAGATTTGGAAGGAAGAGAAAATTGATTTAAAATGTGTTAAATATACAAACTAAAAGTCTGAAATGTCCTAAGTTTAAGTTATGTTCAAAATCCTAAATTACACTCCAACAACCTCGCCACTTACGTACAAAACACTCTACCACCATCACCCTCAGAGACCCTTCATCCCTTTTGCTGCCCAACACAGTATCATCTCTGTCCCCACCACACTACTGCCCTATTTCAACTCTACCACAGTACCACTGCCACTGCTGGCCACTTTTCTTTATCACTAACACCATTGAGATCGAACATACCCCACCATCACTGCTGCCTCTCGGAACCTCCGCTGTCACTGTGTTAGGACTGTCGAGGACAAGTCGTCATAAATGCTGAAGCTGTCAGGTAGAGCTGAAAGAATTGTTCCTATTTCTATGAGTCTAGTTTCATGTGTGCACTATGCATGTATACAAGATAAACAGAAAACAAGAGACAGAGAGGTAAGGCAGGTAGTTAAATCATATACAGAAAACCTCCCATACAAATAAAATACAAAAACTGTTTTCACATATCAACACCATATTAGAAGCTTACCACTGGATCTGGATATAGGCCGACACTTTGTAGCTCCAGTAAGAGTTTATCCTCCATATCCATTTGCTCATAGGTAGCATTCTCATTACAGGAAACATTGTTAGTGTTGAATCCATGTTCGGTCCTGCTGATGCTATCTTGGTTCTCAAAATCCCAAGAGAAGCAAGCCTCCAAAGGAGAATCATCTTCTTCGCATGGAAAAGATATGTTTCCATCTCCAACAGTTTCTTCAGTTTGATCATCAATGATCAGAGCTGACAATACTCTTTGGTATAATGGTGCTAGTTTGTTTTCTGGATCCATTGGACTGTGCAGAAAGCTGCCTGCGCGATGTTGATCAACCATGTCAACCATTGAGGACAGCTCTTCTGAATCAGTTTGATTTAAAATGTTTTTCCCTCTTTCTCCCTCAAGAGGACTTTGCGACAAAAGGTTGTCCGTAAGCACAACACCATCCTGAGAATTTGAATGAAAGAAATGTGTTAGAAAAAGACTGAGAACTGATAAAAACTTCACTCTGGCAGCAGCTTACAGATAGTAATTGGTGAGTTCTACCCCAGTTTTATATTCTTGTGGCTATTCATACTATATCACCTTTGTTCATGCATACTAGGCTTTACTTACACAAAAGTTTGAAGTACACTCGTCTTAATCTATTGTTTGGTGGATAAGATATACAAATATGATAAGTTATCATACTTAATGAGTTATTTTAATCTGTTATTTAATGAGTCAGTATGATATGATAAGTTAATTAGTCCTAATTCTTATCGTACATATCCTCCTTGTTCGAATTCTATTATGAGGTAAAGGTTGGGTTAGAAACCAAGAGAATAGAATTAAAAAAATCTCTCATTTACCTTTATCCTCTTATTATACAAAAAAGATTTAAAATCTTAAATAAAAAACTAGTAATAAATAAAATTAAAATAAAATCTATATAATTTATGAAAGATCAAGTTACACTAGGAGTAATTTGAGGGAGTTACTTCACTATATAACTCTAAAACTTGAGTTTCACTAATCCAACCATCAATTATTGTTATATTATTAATGATCAACCATACAAAGTTTCATATAAATCCAAAATTTGTAGCTATATAATACGGGAGTCAACATTTACTTAAAAAAGTTTTTATACATTCATTTGAAGTCACTTGATGAAGTATTCAATAGTTTTAAAAATTTATGAAAAATATGTGCAGTTGATCTACTCCATAAGAACTTCTAATTTGACGGTTGTATTTGTGAAATATTGGTGAAATATAACATTTATAATTAAGCGGAGTACTCTACTCAGAGTTATTCCTGGAGTAACTTGATCCTTCCTCATATGTGTATGTGTGTAGTTTTGTCACAAGAATTTGGATCCTGTGCAGCCATTGCAATTACATGTGATATATATAATGCAAGGGGTTATAAGTGGATGGGTTGATTTTGGGGGAGGAACATAAGGGAGGGAATGATAAGGACATCATAGGTTCAACTCCCCCCTCTAACATAACACACTAACTGCTGACATTTGTTGTGCAAAACAAAAGGAGGTATAAGTATAATGCCTAGCCTGTATGTTCTATTTCATGACATGTTTTCCATATAATGCAATGTTCAAAGCATTGTCTGAAGAGGAATAAGCACACATGCACCCAGAAAATCTTAAGTTTATACAATTGTAATATGGTATTCGGAACACACATGCACCTCAAAGGAAGAAATAAGCCGACTTTAATAGAATTTTTAGTTATTTGAAGTAGAATGTCCATCGCCCATAAAAAGGTGCCTAATTTGAAAATTATTGCAAATATAAGACTTTAGCTTCTTAAACATTACCGGGGCATCACTTTGAAGGCAAAGCATTTGAGACAAACATCTTTGATCATCCTCTATTGTTTTAACCTGATGCAAACAGTAAAAAAAAGGGGGGGCAAAGCAACACTTCAATCAAGGGCCGCTTAAATTTTACAAAAATAAATAGTCAGAACACCCACCAGTTGCTTCAAGTAGGCTATGACTTCCAAGTTGACAGGAGCAAAATTAGGTTCCATTTTCTTCCAAAATGAACTAGAACAGCTAGTATCTGTCAAGAACCAATATATATTTATAAAACATTTCTGCATACATATGAACACACACACCCAAATCAAAAGTAGCAGGTTTAGTTACATACATCTGGCATTTCTAGCAAAGTTGGCCGCAGATAATAGTTCCTCACGGTCATCACTTGACCTACCTGCCAAGCCAGATGGTTTGTATAACATTACTGTTAGAATATGAGAAAATATCTTATAACATCTGTTTACTAATAGAGTAACTTAGCTTATCAAATAGGATTAGTTTCTAATATCAAGGTATCTTAGGTTATCGCTGAAGTTTGTTTTCCATACTTCTGTTATTATCATGATGTTTCCTTATTCATTTAAGATTATGAGTTATGTACCCTATAAAAAGGGCCGGTGCTTAATCTTTTATATCAAGTTATTATGAATAATATTACACCAGTACCATATTCAAAAGTCCTTATTTTTTTTTTAAAACCCAATAACTTCAACAAATTACATTCTTAATATAAAAAATTCTTACAATACTAGCATAAACTAAAGATCAAATTGAATACAACAAAAACTTCAAACTGAATATCTATAGGCATACAGGATCGCATAAATCTAGCACATGGAAAATTTTCCAGAAATACCGCTGACAACCTAAATTGATAAAGTTACAAACCCCCTCAGAAACAGAGCAGCCAAAAAAAAGACCTAAGTGATGCAGGGACGAAGTAGTTACAATTTAGCATATCATAAGGGTTTCCCTTTGGAACAAATAAGGGCAGAAAATAGATGCCAAAAAGCAGTACAAAGGCTTATATTAACACATGCAAATAGATATAAGCAGATAAGTAAGCAAGGAATTATTATATTAAATAAGTATAATATTGTAAACAATTCTACTTATTTAATGCAATGAGTAGTAACTCAAATGGATAGACATACCCACGATATTTGGAGAACTGCTAGTTGATTGATGTCCAAGATGAGCAATAGCATTACTATTGTGTGATTTCTTCATACGAGGTTGCCTTGATCTACTGAAAAAACAAACTTAGTCTAGTGGAGGGAATCCCATTTTAGCCATTATCAGGAAGGAAAAGAGAGCAAGGAGGAGAGAGAGGAATCATACCTTGCATTCTTTTCAAAAGAAGGCTTCATATTTCGAATTGGCTTTGTCGAGGTTAAAATCTCTAACTTCTCTTCCGTTGATGAGATGCCAGAGTTCAAAAGTGAAAAATCGCTGCTGCCACTACACTTCCTACGCAGATCGTCTCCAGTCTCTTCTTTGTTCAGCTTTTTTTCTTTTCCTGTCACTGACATGTAGGAACTTATATTACAGGAATTATTTATGACTCTTTCATCACCTTTGTTTATGACCAATCCTTTCTCCTTCAATTTACTTTCAGCATTTTCTCCAGCGCCAGATTCTTCGCTTTCAGATAATCTGGTTGGGGATGAACCATTTTCATTGTTCATTCTACCGCATTGAATGTTGTTGATAGCACCCTTGGATATAAGTGGTCCACTGGTTGTAGTAGAAGTCGTTCTAGTACCAGCGTCAGAAGGGGAACAGCCTTCTAATGGAACAGGCATTTCATCACAATTTAAGAATGGGGATACCACATTTGCTCTTCTAGTGCGAGAAATTTTTTGAGCTCTCTGCCCAACCCATTGGACCAATTGGGTACGCTTACGATTGAGTGTCCCACTTAGTGAATGAGGTTTGTTCACATTTGAAGGTTGCTCCAAGGTTTCAAGTATTTCAGAAGAATGAGATACGGAGGATGAGTTTCCACCTATCAAATTACCAGTTTGAGGTGGACTTGAAGTTTTGCCTTTTGTCTGTGGATAAATACCACCGGTATAATTTTTCTCACGGTCCTCAAACCTAAAAAAAAGAGAATAACATTAATTGTAAAATTATAATAGTGTTTTATAAAAGAAATAAATGTTGTTTAATATAAGGTACTTAATAGATGCATCACAGATACAAACGAGCAGATAAATACTTGTTTCTTTTAAGTAGACCCCATTTCCTATATACTTGTTTCTTTTAAGCACATAAGGAAATGCACCTATGTTTTGTCCAATAAAAAATGCATCACGCATCATGTCCAACTCAGACAGAGAAAGGCATACTCAGTCTAGTAGTTTAAGTGACAAATTGATTGGCAAAGAACTAAAAATGATGTTAAATGTACACATATCACATCACAACAGTAACTTAAATAAGACTTGGTGTAAGCCAACAATCTTTTCGCCGCATGACTTCTTAACACTGTCCGATAAGGATATTTCTATGAAAGAAACTATAAATGTACAAACACAACATTCCTAAATTCAGTATGATAAATTGATTTTTCACGAACTAACATGTTTCGCAAATTGCGATTCTTTTTTATGGCTGTCCAGATCACTTCTCAAACCTAATTATGGCCATTTATTGACGTCAGAAATCAAAGCATTTATAAACTTATGTTACCTCAAACCTATGGCACCACAAGACTGCAAACCAGACTCATTAGCTTGCTTTAGATATGTGACTCTTTTCGGCTCTCCTTCCCCATCAATAGATCCAGAAAAGACATTGCACATGGAAGGTTTTCTTTGTGTTTCTTCACTTGCAGGTAACCTTTGAATCTTCTCTTCAACGCCATCACAAACCTTACCACCATCCTTGATGTTGTCTCTATTTTTTCCGATTGCCAAAGGCTGTCTCACGAAGCTATTGGTTGGCCCTTCGGTCTAGTATTTATCAACAGAATATATGGAGTAAATGTGGATGTTTATTAAAAAAAACTATTAACAAGGTCGAAAAATATTTTGCTATTTAGAAAACAAAGGAACATAGTATTGTCAGTATTCGAGAGATGAAAATCAAATAATTAGTTATCGATGGGTCTGTACATAAGTGCTGCAGTTCAATGAATTACAACAGTAATCCGTAATCCAAAAATATAGTTCCTCCAGATATTTAGTAAATAAAATGACGGTGGAAGTAGGATTAAAAATAACAATATATGATGGATATCCAGCTTCGCCTAACCATTAAAATTTACGTGCATTAAAAAAACACATACAGTTGCAACGTGAAATATTTCAGAACATTTAGTGTGGGACTTCATCTTCTAAATCTTCAGAGAAGCACATGTAACAGAAATCGAATATAGTTGCACTAGATTCGAGAGAAAATATATCATCATGCTCTCCCTTATCCAAATTATTTCAAAGCACAAAAATAATTTTATTTGTTCAATTATTGGAATTCTATCCTCCTTGTAACAATAAAAAACTTAATAACAAGTAATTAACATGTCATAAACCCAAAGCTTTACTAAAAGAAATGCAACAGTAATTTTAAAATGCTAGCTAGCTACTAACCTGTACCTCAACAGATGATGTACGAACGCACTTATTCAGAATGACATTATTAGGCCTGTCCTCTAATCTTTGATTTGCAAACTCTGTAGGGCCTTGAGGATTCTGAATTTCCGTTTTTGATAAATGGGACCCACTCATCCTTTCATTTGGCAACGACTCATTCTGAAGTTGCTTCTTTGACATTACATCCTCCCAACATTTGTTCAATCTGTGTACAGATTCATCCAGCTTTTTTGATCCGTCTCTGGAAAAAGGAGAAAAAAAAAATGGAACCTTTATAACAGAATCACTACTCAAGCGACGAATTGACAATAGACCAATGAGTTTGAGGCATTAACTTGTAAACAGTTCTCGACAATTTAAGTGTCACCGTATTCGAAAAACTGATAAAATTTTATTTAAAATAACAGTCATTCAATTGTATATGCTGAAAATGCAAGCTCGCAATTACACGCAGATTGATTGGACTTTACATTAAATGAGAAGTGGGGTTAAGTTGGTTTGATTTGATGACAAAAATAATATTATTGCATAAAGTTCCCTGAATTACCTAGCCTTTGCAGCTTCTATATATGCTTTGAATCGTTTCATTTCTTCCGAATCCACTGGAAGGGTGTTTCCAAGAGATATCCCCATGACCCGTCTTAACTCGCTTGGACTAGTATACCTTTGACCTCCTGTGGTTTTTGGATCCACCTTTAAAGACTGGGCTAATGGATTTGAATCTCCTGAAGATGTAGTACTTTCCTGCAACATATTAGCACCAGAAATAAACGTCTGACTTTCATTACCCTCATGAAAGTTTGCAGACTTATCCGAACCGCCATTTGTCAAATTTCCCCTCTGCTCATTTGAAAAGGTCCCGTTGAAAGCCGATTCCTCGCGGCTAGTTGCGCGGGAACCAAATCTAGTCCTTGGCGCCATTAGTCAACGTTAATTAAACCAGCACATATGTAGAGTAAGAGTACCCTCCACTGTATCCTGATGACAAGTCATTAAACAGTAATCAAGTGAGAGAGAGTAAGATAGTAAGTTATTAATGCAATAAATCAATAAAATGATAACCACGATTCACAAATCACAAATCACAGTCGATACTCAACAGGTATGACAACGGCCGAGGTCGAGCATGCACAGCTCAACAAACCAACCGTGAACACAACACAAATCACAAACTCAATAAATCAATAAGATGATAACCACGATTCACAAATCACAGTTAATAAACAAATTTACACAAACTCAACAGGTATGATGACGGCCGAGGCCAAGCATGCACAGCTCAACAAACCAACTGTGATACAACAAATTACACGTACAATCACCAAAACGCTTAAAAATTTCAATAACCCTAACTAAAACTAGTTTACTTACAAAAAAAACACGTCAATGTACAGAAGCTTGAAACCACAAAACAAAGCGATTCTGCTTAAAACATGCAATAAAATTGCGTTAAAAAGATAAACCAAAACATCATTGTTCGTAAACAGTACTAAAAGTAAAATTTCATCAGTTAACAAAACGCACATTGATGAAAAACAAATTCGTCGACGACGACGAAGCTTAAACAGCTGAAATTTCAAACGGATGAAAACGCGGAACGATAATGCTATTCAGCTGAAACAAAACGCAAGTAAAACGTTTCGAAATTCAAAATCATCATCATCTGAAGAATAAAACCAGCAACAAAACCGAGCAAATAAAATTCGCAGCGTCAAAATCACAATCCAATTCGAAAGAAGAAAAAAACCTAGGGTTCAAGAAAAGATTAACATTAACAGTTCGCGGCAAAATAGATAGAGATAACGAAGAAGAACGAGTGAATGTTGAGAGAAGAGTACCTGCATTGACCAGAGGATTGTTGAGCAGAGAAGAAAATGGGATGAAATTGTAGAGAGAGAGAGAGAGAGAGAGAGAGAAGAGAGAAGATGAACACTACTCTGTGCTGTGACGGTGAAATGGGAGAGAGAGTGAGAGGGTCCCGCAGAAAATGAGAGAGTATATATAGGGAGAAAAGAAAAAGGGTTTACGAAACGAGGGCCCTTTATCCGATTTGGTAAAAAGTGGTCGCTTTCAACTCAACTCCTAACCCAAGGTTGGTTGTTTTGACTCTACCACACTCGAGTCGTCACTAGGGGGCCTCCTTATATATTTGCATGCAATTGTTGGTTGGTTTGATATCATGGATGTGGATAGTAAATATAATAAGATGTATATTTATATTTAATGAATCTAAAACGTGAAATTTTGTAGTAAAATATAGCTTGAACTATGTTTCATTGATTGAAAATGTCAATCATATTTTAGGTGTGGGTTATGAGGTTTCCTGATATAAACTTAATGAATATATTGTGATGGAAGTTTCTGACTGATAATTGATTCACGTAAACGAAGTAAATAAAATATATATGAAAATATATTACAGGTGGAAAGAATGGTGTAGGACGACGACTATGTTGTTCTGCATACTCTTTGTCGTGAATTTTTAGTTACACTATGCGGTTTTGCCATAATATGGAACAACACTGAGATGATGACGAGATGGCGAGATAAAGTTACGTATATATGCATGCATGAAGAACTTTGGCGATTGCAGAGAATGTGAGATTAATTTCAAATTTGGTGGGTCCGACAAATTTGTAGATAACGGTCTGCATGGGAAATAGATGAAAAATATACGTAAAAAATAAAATTCAATTATGAGTAAATATCGACGGTAGTTATAAAAAGTGAATGTCGTTAGAAAAATCCAACATATTTGATGTTATTTACAATAACTATAAAATGACAGTTACGCGAAAAGTAAAAGGAAAATAAATCAACAATCATTATTAAAAAGTGTTTAAACTCACGTGAGTGTTTAAACCCACATGACCGCACTCGCGCGTGAGAGAACTAAAGATTTTGATCAAACTCGGTATATGAAGATGCATTTATGAAAATCAATGATCTTTCAGTGTTTGATTTATCTTTTTTTCAATGTTGCTATCAATAGTTTGTCTCTCATTGAGCCGAAATATGAATCATTTGTCCCATGTCAATATCAATTCCTTTAAGATGAGTTATCGGCTTTGTTATGATACCTCGCATTAATCATCAATGTTGATATTGTGTTCATAAAATGCACAGACGATGTGCAAGTAGCATTAATCATCAATGTTAATAAACTTAAAATATTTACTGCAATTGTGGCATGTCAATCACAATTTCTCTTCGATCTTGATA